>CM052539.1:96293554-96378749 GCA_028533065.1 Trachops cirrhosus
TTTGGTCTTGTCATGCCTGTTATGTATTAGGGGAGGGGACTTAGGTGTTCACCAGGGCGGGGCACCCCTGTTGCTGGGTTGTGACACTGTACATGGGGCCGGGGTCTGAGAAGGAACAATGGTGCTTGCTCCACTCTCTGTGTGACCTCAGTCACTTCCACCACTTCCCCAGAGCAAACTGGGCCCCTCTGGTGCCAATTCCCATGTGGGTGGGCCTGTGCACCCCATGGGACTTTCCTTTTCAGTCAGTGCCCCAAGGCTCTATTTCCCAGTGCTGGGACCCTAGCTTGCGCACAGTGCCTTCCTTCTTCACAGTCGCGCCTCCCTGAGTCTGCTGGTCACTACCCCTCGACCAGGGCCTGCCAGCTGTCGCACACCTGCGGTCTATCCCCTGCGGTCTTTCATGACCTGGTTGCCTTGCACGCCTCGGTTGCCTTACATGTCAGGTCCCAACCTCTCTGCTCTCTGCTCCGTGACCCACACCCAGCTGCCCGACACCACCCTTCCTACTGGTCTGGATGAACATTTCTAATTTAACTCCTTGGGTGTCTGACTTCCATACAGTTTAATTTTCTGTCAGTTCTGGTTGTTATTCTTTTTCTAAATTGTTGTTGTCCCTATTTTGGTTGTGCAAGGAGGCACAGTGCATCCACCTATGCCTCCATCTTGGCCAGAAGTCTGGAGAGTTGTTATTAAATCAAATTTTATTAATTTGAAAGTCATTACTCTAATTTAATACCCCCTCAGATATCCCCTATAAATAAAAAGAAATTTTACTTTCCTTACAGATTCATTTAAATGACTTGTCTGTTTGAAGTATTCATTTTCATAACTGAGATTATATACCCAGTGCTACTGTAATATCTGGAACTTAGTAGGAAGTCATTAATGTTTTTTTTAAATGATAAGGAAGGCAAGTAGTTATAAACTTCTAGAATAGGGCTTATTATATGGTTGGTGCTCAATAAGTGTTTATGGAGTTGATTAATTTCCATGTCAGTCATCTGGAACCTTTTAGCTCATGGCCTTCCAAAACATGGCACCTAATCTGAAACCATTTAGATAATTATATTTATTGGATTTACTCTCTTCCTCCGTAAGTGTCTTTACTTATTCATAGCAGTCCATCTCTTCCTCCACTTCCCTTTTATTCCCCTCCATTTTTCATATTTTCCTCAAACCATAAAAATTCCCCATGCACCTGATCTCTCCTTACCTTTTTGAGTTCCCACCATACACCTTATAAACTGTTTTAATTTTTGTCATTTGATTGTATTCCAAAAGTTTACATTGTGGGTTTTTGTTTTTCTGTTTGTTGGTTTTTTTTAATGTTACATTAAGATGAGTTTCTTGTGAATTATTTTACTTTGCTATAAATTTTTCTTTTGGGGGCTTCATACTACTTATATTCTTAATTTGGAATAGTTATAGAAAAAGTGGCCTATTCACTGTCAAGTCCTCTTTAGTATCACATCACAGAATTCCTACTATTGTGTTTAGGATACTTGATGCCAGTCTGTCCTATCCTACTTAGCAAATTCAAGATCTCTTCCAATCTAGGACCAAATTTTATATTGGGTTTTTTAAAATTTCAGTACAATACTTCGAGACTTTCCTACCTGATTAGCTCTTAGGTAAAAAGTTTTATCTACTTGGTGATATTGGTGTTTATTAATGAGAATAGCAGTTATAAACTTTGAACAGTTGTGGAGTGGTAGGTCACTTGGAATGTGGATTTAGCAACTATTCCTATATTTTAGACTACTTGAAAATCCCCTAATGTGGGTCACTGTAAATATTCAAATTAGGTTCATCCATTTCCCAAAAATTGACATGCCAAATTAAACTGAAAACAGCAAAGTTCTGTTCCTAAGAGTGAATGGAATAGACATGATGGCTTATAATTGAAATAGAGCAATTTTCTTTTTATTGAATTTATTGGGATGACATTGGTTAATAAAATTATAGGTTTCAGGTGTACAGTTTTATAATATATCTGTATTGTGTGTTCACCACCCCAAGTCAAGTCTTCTTCCATCACCGTTTATCCCCCCTGTACTCTCTTCTGCCTCCCCCATCCCCCTTTTCTTCTGGTAATCACCATACTATTGTCTGTGTTTATGAGTTTGTTTGTTTTTTGTTTTAGTTTTGATTTTTTGCTTAATACCTTCTCCTTTTTCACCAAGCCCCGCAACTCCCCCGACACCTATCAGTCTGCTCTCTAAAATTTTAATGAGTGAGTGTTAGGCACATGAATTAAATAATCTTTTCAGAGGGAAAAAATTAACCTGTTCTGAATTAAAATACAAGACAACTCTGTTCAGATATCCATATGGAATTGTATATAGACTAGTTTGTATAAGAATAATAGTGTTTTAAACAAATATATTCTGGATTATAAAGGATTTGGTTTTTAGAGTTATGCTTTGGATATGTTGCCCCCAAAAAGATAAGAGTATCAACCTCATTGAGTTAATTGTATTACGTCATTTAATATATTTACCGTACTTAAAACAGTGCTTGGCAGCTATTATTATTTTGTCGTATTATTTTCTATTGCTTAACTTGGATAATATTTGACAAATTCAAATACAGATAATTAGGAATTACAGCACCTAGGGTCGTATAGTTCATTCAGGCATTCAGTAAATAGTGTTGACTAAGTTAACAGTAAATGTAAGCTGTACACTTTAAGAATTACAGATCTTAGCACCCTTTAATTGCAAGATTTAAGGGAGGGGCCCCAAAGAGCACCTCCGATTCTCCGTGAGACCATGAGTTCCCTGCCAACCCTCCCAAAATTCCCTTTTGCAAGTTGCTAAATCAGTCACAGGTAGACAACTAAATTTAACTGACTTTCCACCTTTTACTGAGCTCCCCTAAGCATACCATCAGGACCAATCTTACATTCCACATCCTTTTTAAACTTAATCACTGCACCTCACAAAAAGTGAAACTTTTATCCGTCACATCCCATGCATTATGGGACCAGCAAGTGGAGTTGTTTGTATTCCTTGCTTATCGTATTGATACTTAGAGATAATTGTACGTCCTCTCTCTCTTGAAAAATGGAGATATCATCAGACAGTGTTGTCTAATTCCTCCTCTTTTCTAGTCATCTTCGTTTCCACAAATCACTCCTTACTCATTGATGATTTGAACACCTGTTTTACTGATCTTTTTTCTGCCCACTATTCTGGAATCATTCTTAGTGACTATCAATATCCTTGTGTGATCTATCCAAAATCTTACATATCAATTCTTTGATACCCTGAAATTCCAGGATCTTGTTTTTTCTTTCACTTGAATGACTTGCTTAAATGGTTATATTTAAGACCTCATTAGCATTGACTATACCAGCAATTTTCAACCTTTTTCATCTCATGGCATACACATACTAATTGCTAAAATTCTGCAGCACATGAAAAAAATGGATTTTTTTGCTCATCTAACAAAAAGTAAGTAGAATTTTGATTTATTCACACCAGATGGCTACTGTTGTGTTGGCTGTTGTCATTTTTGGTGGGGTGGGGGGACGCAGATAATCTAAGGGGTAAGAGGTCAGGGTCCCTGACTGAATACTCAGGTATTGCATATTTTAAATTCTTGGGGTACACTGATTGAAAATCACTGGACTATACCACTTATAAAATCTCAGTTTTAAGCATTTCATACTATCTGACTAGCACTTCCTTTCTTTTTCAGCTCACTTCCCCTACTACAAGGATTTTTAAAGATACCCTTTGAAGACCTCCAGTTTGCCTTTTTACTGTCTGTCACTTCTTTTGTGTTCTCCCTTCCCTTTTTGCCTTGCTCAAATTCCTCTGACTGTAAACACTGTCTTTCATAATCTCAGCTCTCTTTAGCCCTTCTGTCAATTTCATTAGTAAGATCAACCTTGGTTAATTGCAGCTCTATTCTTCTTCCTGCACACCAGCAAAGCAGCATGTTAAATTTCACCTACCTGTTTTCTGGACTTCATTCTCAATTGTTGGCCTCTTAAAATAAATGATACATCTGTGTACCTAAAGCTCACCCTTTACTTCTTTTTTTAAAATTTAATATTTATTGTAACTTTTCCATTACCACTTAGTCCACTTATACGGCTCCCCCAGCAGTCACTGCACTATTGTCCGTGTCCATGAGTCCATTTTCCTTTTTTGCTCAGTCCCACCACCCCCTCCCCACTAGCTGTTATCCTGCTTTCCATCTGTGAGTCTGTCTCTGTTTTCCTTGTTAGTTCAGTTTGTTCATCAGATTCTACGTATGAGTGAAATCATACGATATTTGTCTCTCTCCAATTGGCTTATTTCACTTAGCATAATGTTCTCCAGGTCTCTCCCTGGTGTCGCAAAGGGTAAAAAGTTTTTTTACAGCCACGTGTTATTCCATTGTGTAAATGTCCCATAGTTGTTTCATCTACTCATCTACTGATAAGACAGTTGGGCTGCTTCTGTATCATGACAATTGTAAATAATGGTGCCCTGAACATAGGGGTGCTTATGTTCTTTCAAATTAGTGTTTTGGGTTCCTTCCAATATATTCCCAGAATTCAGATCACTGGGTCAAAAGGCAGATCCATTTTTAATTTTTGAGGTATCTACATACTGCTTTCAATAGTGGCTGCACCAGTCTGCATTCCTACCAACAGTGCAAAAGGGTTTCCCTTTCTCCACATCCTCACCATCACTTGTTTGTTGATTCATTATGATTGCTATTCTGACAGGTGTGATACGATATCTCGTTGTGGTTTTAATTTGTATCTCTGTCATAATTAGTACATTGAGCATCTTTTCCTTTGAGAAATCAGATGACAGTCTAATTGGTGCTCCCATGTATTATAACGAACTGCTTTTCTCTTGTGACTTTTATGATTCCCTGTCTTTAAAAGCCTTGTCATTTTAATTATGATGTGTCTCAGTGTAGGCCTCTCTGGGACTGTCTTTGCTTCCTGGACTTGTGTGTCTTTTCCTTCACCACATTAGTGGAATTTTTGGTCATTGTTTCTTCAAATAGTTTCTCAATCCCTTGCTTACTCTCTTCTCTTTCTGGTATTTCGATGATGCGGATGTTGTTATGCTTCATGTTGTCCGAAAGGTTTCTTAAGCTCCCCTCATTTTTTAAAATTCTTTTTCTATTTGCTGCTCTGCCTGGGTGTTTTTTCTGCCTTGTCTTCCAAATCAGTAATTTGATTCTCTGTTTCATCTAACCTACTATTTATTCCTTCCATGTTACTTATTTTAGATATCGCATCTTTTATTTCTTAGTGGTCTTTTTTTTTTTTTATGGTTTCTGTGTCTTTTTTCATGCTGGTGAATATCCTTATAATCATTACTCTAAACTCTGATAAAATGCTTGCCTCAATTTCATCCAGCTCTTCTGGAGAATCTCTTCAGCTATTTAAGAAAATAGCTCTAGAAACTCTTCTGCTGCCTCTTGGTCTGCAGAGGCTGCTTCTCCTGTTACCTTGACATTTTTAAAACCAAAATCAAACCATACTTTGCTGGCATTAAATTCACCAGCTTTAGCTCTGACAGGTGTGGCTCAGCTCAGTTGGTTGAACCCTCATTCCATGAGGCAAATGGCTGCCAATTCCATTCCTGGTCAAAGCACATGCCGGGATTGCTGGTTCAGTCCCCAGGTGGGACAAAAGAGGCAACTGATTGTGTTTTTCTCTCACATCAATATTTTTCTCCCTTTCTTTCTCCTTCCCTTCCCCTCTCTCTAAAAATAAATAAATAAAATCTTTTTAAAAAATTCTCCTGCTTTAGATCCTTAACCTTCCTTTTGCTTTAAGTTGTCATATAATGACTTCTTTTTTTCTTGTATCATATTAATCTATAGGTATGCATTTCAATACAAGATGAATAGGTATTTCGCAAAAAAAAAAAAAACAGACTTTTCATACTTGCTGGTATACCTGTAGCAACAGCTTCACAAATGTTCTCTTCTTTCCTTACAATGGTCCTTGCACTGGATACATTTATCTTGAAATTGTGTGCAATCATAGCTGCAGACCTCAGTTTTTGGTACATCTCAAGCACTTGAACTTCTTCTGGTAATGTCATGACTTTTCTCTATTCTTGGGAGCACCTCAGTTCCAGCATCACTAGTGACATGTTATATGGGTCCCCTGGTATTATTTAAGGTTTACGATGTTGCACTAAACATAGTGAAAAATACACAAGGATTTGTATATCACTTTTTACTACTATACATATTTTTGCAGAGAGATAACTGCTCATGTGGAAATGATTAGTGTCACATGGTGTGAAGCAGCTACCCATAACACTTGAGCTCACCACAGAAGCAACAGGCAGCAGCTATGAAATTATTACAGTAGTACAGTATTACCACAGTTAAGTTTATGTAGTTATTTAATACTGCATATTTGTTTACATTTATAAATCTCTATATTTGCTTACATTTCTCTCGACTAGGTATGGCACCAATGTAAGATCTGTAAGTGTTCATGTAAGTTTATATAAATTTTAACCTTATATACTAGATTTGTGTATATTTCATGGTAGTAAATCATGAAAGAGACTAGTATATACATGTATTTTATGCATTTCATGACATATCTAACTTTTTTGATATTTCTAGGTTATGTGGCTTATCTGAGTTTTTTCTAATTGTCACAAATCCCCCCAAATTTTTCTAATGTATCTATTGAAAAAAAATCCACATATAAGTGAACCCAAGCAGTCCAAACCTATTGTTAAAGGGTCACCTGTATTTAATTTGTTGCCCGAACTACAGCAGTAGACATCTAACTGGTCTCTCTGTACCTATTCTTTCCTCTGACTAGTCTGTTCTTCACCTGGCAACCAGAGTCTTCCTTACAGAAAGTTTATGTAGGCACCTTGGTTTTAACCCTCCAATAGCTTCCAACCTGATATATATTAAAATCCTTATTTACCATAACCTGACAATCTAGCACTTGGCAATATTTCCAGTCCCATTTTCTACTGCTCCCTTGCTTATTCTACTCCATCCACACTGGTCTTGTTCCTGTTCCTTAAAAAATCAAGCATGTGACCGTTTCAGAGCCTTCATCTTGCTGTTTCCTCTGTCTATATCATTTTTTCCCCAGATATTCTCATGATTCATTCTCTCACTTCCTTTGTATTTCTGCTCATTTGTTGCCTTTTCAGAAGACCTTCCCAGGTTCTTATCTAAGATAGTAAGCACTCCTTCACTCCAAGCATCACTCTTTTTTACTTAAAATTTTTTTCAAAAATGCAAATAACTGTAATTGAATACTAAAGTAATTTTTTAAAAAAAGAAAATTTAAAAATCACTATGATTTAAAAATGTAAAAAAAGAATTTTTCTTCATGGCACTTAATACTACCTGATCCTTTATTATAAATTTTTATGTTTCAATTCTCTCCGAGACTTTCTGTGAGACATATATTACACTTTATCTAGTGTTGTACTGATCCTCTAGCTTATGATTCTCTTCATATTTATTGTGCTGGGAGGAAATACACACAAGGTGAAGCAAGGAGAAAAGAGGAAAGGAAACCATTCAATTTCCTTTTAATTGGGATGACTATATAACTCATCAGTCAAACTGGAGTACTTTTAATGGAAGGAGGGGAGTATTAATACTTAAAGTAGGACAACAGGCATAATATAGACTTCCCAGGCAGACAGTGTCATGTGGTACATTATTTATAACCATTAATCATCTGACTGTTCACATCAAGACATCTCCACCTTAGACAATTCTGGATTTGCCTAACTATCTATTTATATTCCCTTATATATTTAGCCTCATGAGATAAAATATAAATTGCTTATATTTAGGAGTATAATACCTTTCTATTAAACTAGAATATACAATATATATAGTAAGTAGAGAATCTTAAACTACTTTGGAAATGCTTGCTCTAATAGTAAGATTGGATCCAGGAGAATGGGTAGAAATAGTCTCCTTTGGCTATTGACTAACCAGACAATCAAAATTAGGATAAAAACTCTAATATACTAGTGGTGAGATGCTGCCTTTTGGCAGAGTTTAATTTTCCATTCAAAGATAACTAATTTTAAAAAAAAAATTTATTGTTCAAGTACAATTTTCTGCCTTTTCCCCCTACCCCTCCACACCACCCTAGCCCTCCCTGCCTCACTTCCCCGTTTCCACCCACCCTTGTTATTGTCCATATGTCCTTTATAATTGTTCTTGGAAACCCTTTACCCTTTTTCCCCGTTACCCCCTCCCCTCTCCCTTGTGATCACTGTCAGCCTGTTCTGAATTTCAATGTCTTTGGCTATACTTTGCTTGCTTGTTTGTTTTGTTAATTAGGTTCCTATTAATGGTGAGATCATACAGTATTTGTCTTATACCAACTGACTAATTTCACCTAACATAATATTCTTCATTTCCATCCATGCTGTTGCAAAGGGTAGGAGCTCCTTCTTTCTTTCTGTTACATAGAATTCCATTGCGTAAATGTACCATAGTTTTTTGATTCACTCATTTCCTGATGGGCACCTAGGTTGCTTCCAGCACTTGGCTGTTGTAAATTGTGCTGCTATGAACATTGGGGTGCATAGGTTCTTTTGAATTGGTGTTTTGGGGCTCTTACAATATAATCCCAACAGTGGAATTGCTGAGTCAAAAGGCAGTTCCATTTTTAGTTTTCTGTGGAAATTCCATACTGTTTTTCACAGTGGCTACACCAGCAGTGCACTAGGGTTCCTATTCTCCACACCCTTTCCAACATTTGTTGTTTGTCGCTTTGTTTATGATGGCCATTCTCAATGGTGTGAGGCAGTATCTAATTGTGGTTGTAATTTGCATCCCTCTGATGGCTAGGATACTGACCATCCTTTCATATGTCTCTGGACCCTCTGTATGTCCTGCTTGGAGAAGTGTCTGTTCAAGTCCTTTGCCCATTTTGTAATTGGGTTTTTTGTCTTCCTGTAGTGGAGTTGTGTGAGTTCTTTATATACTTTGGAGATCAAATCCTTGTCTGAGATATCATGGGAAAATATGTTTTTCTATATAGTTGGTTCTCTTTTCATTTTCATGCTGTTTTCTTTAGCCATACAGAAGCTTTTTATTTTGATGAAATCCCATTTGTTTATACTTTCCTTATGTCCAATGCTGTAGAGGACATATCAGTGAAAATATTGCTACATTGAATATCTGAGATTTTCCTGCCTATGTTCTCCTCTAGGACTTTAATGGTGTCACAAATTACATTTAAGCCTTTTATCCACCTTGAATTTATTTTTGTATATGGTGTAAGTTGGTGGTCGAGTCTCATTTTTTTTCATGTAGCTGTCCAGCTCTCCCAGCAACATTTGTTGAAGAGTAGTCTTTGCTCCATTTTATGTTGCTGCCCCCTTTGTCGAATATTAATGGATTGTAGAGACTTGGGTTTATTTCTGGGCTCTCTGTTCTGTCTCATTGGTCCATGTATCTGTTCCTGTGGCAGTACCAGGCTATTTTGATTACAGTGGCCTTGTAATACATTTTGATATCAGGTATTGTGATCCCTCCTGCTTTGTTCTTCTTAAAATTGCTGCAGCTATTCGGGGTCATTTATGGTTCCATATAAATTTTTGAAGTGTTTGTTCTATATCTGTGAAATATGCCATTGGTGCTTTAATAGGGATTGCATTGAATCTATAAATCGCTTTGGGTAGTATGGACATTTTGATGATATGAATTCGTCCAATCCATGAGCATGGTACGTGCTTCCACTTGTTTATGTCTTCCTTAATTTCTTTCTTCAGTGCTGTAGACTTTTCTGAGCACAGGCCTTATACCTCCTTGGTTAGGTTATTCCTATGTATTTTATTTTTGTTGTTGCTATATCAAATGGGATCTTTTTCCTGATTTCTGTCTCTGATATTTCATTGTTGGTGTACAGAAATGCCTTTGATTTCTGGATATTGACTTTGTATCCTGCTCTTTTCCCAAATTCATTTATTAGGTCAAGCAGTTTTTTGGTGGAGTCTATAGGATTTTCTATGTACCCTATCATGTCATCTGCAAACAGTGACATTTTTACTTCCTCCTTTCCAATTTGGATGCCTTTTATTTCTTTTTCTTGTCTGATTGCTGTGGCTAGGACTTCCAGTACTATGTTGAATAGGAGTGGTGAAAGCTGACATCCTTGTCTTGTTCCTGATCTTAGTGGGAAGGCTCTAAGTTTTTGCCCATTGAGTATAATGTTGGCTGTAGGTCTCTCGTATATGGCCTTTATTATGTTGAGGAATGCTCCCTCTATTCCCACTTTGCTAAGTGTTTTTATCATAAACAGGTGCTGTACCTTATTCAAATGGTTTTTCCTCCTCTGTTGATATGATCATGTGATTTTTGTCTTTCGTTTTGTTGGTGATGTATTACGTTTATTGATTTGCGAACATTGTACCATCCTTGCATCCTGGGATGAATCCCACTTGATCATGGTGTGTGATCTTTGTAATGTATTGCTGGATGCGGTTTGCTAGCATTTTGTTGAGGATTTTAGTGTCTATGTTCATCAGCAATAATTAGCCTGAAGTTTTCATTCATTGTTGTGTCTTTATCTGATTTGGGGATTAGGATGATGCTTGTTTCATAAAAAGAGTTTGGGAATCTTCTGTCTTCCTGAATTTTTGGAATAATCTGTGGAGGATGGGGGTGAGCTCTCCCTTAACTGCTTTGTAAAATTATCATATGAAATTGGTCCAGGGCTTTTGTGTGTCAGAAGATTTTTTGATTGCTGTTTCAATTTCATCAGCTGTTATTGGTCTGTTCAGTCTTTCTGCTTCTTCTTCATTGAGTTTTGGAAGATTATATTTTTCTAGAAATTTGTCCATTTCCCCTAGGTTTTTGAACTTCTTGGCATGTAGTTCTTTGTCGTAATTTCTTACAATCCTTTGTATTTCTGTGGTATCAGTTGTACTCTCTCCTCTTTCATTTCTGATTGTGTTTATTTGGGTCCACTCTCTGTTTTTCTTGATGGGCCTGCTGAAAGGCTTGTTGATGTCATTTATCTTTTCAAAGAACCAGCTCCTAGATTTATTGATCCTTAGAATTGTGATTTTAGTCTCTGTGTGATTTAACTCTGTTGTGATCTTGGTTATTTCTTTCGTTCTACTTGTTCTAGGCTATCTTTGGTGTTATTCCTCGAGTTCTTGTAGGCATAGGGTTAGGTTGTTTATTTGAAATGTTTCTGTATTTTTTAGGTAGGCCTGTATTGCTATGAACTTCTCCCTGGACAGCCTTTGCTGTGTCCCATCAGTTTTGGGCTGTTGTAAGTTCATTTTCATTTGTTTCCAGAAACTTTTTGATTTCTTCCTTAATCTCACTCTTGTTCCATTCCTTGTTTAAGAGCATGCTATTCAATCTCCATGAGTTTGAGGGGTTTTCGGGCTTTTTTTTCCTTGAGGTTGGTTTCTAGTTTCTGTCCCTTGTGGTCAGAGAAAATGCTTGATATGATTTCAGTTTTCTTGAATTTGTTGAAGCTTGTTTTGTGTCCTATCATGTGGTCTACCCTTGAAAATGTTCCGTGTCCATTTGAAAAGAATGTGTATTTTGCTTCTTTGGGATGAAAGGCTCTATAAATATGAGTTAAGTCCATTTCATCTAGGGCATTGTTCAATGCCGCAATATTTTTGTTGATATTTTTGTTTGGAAGATCTGTCAATTTTTTGATAGTGCAGTGTCAAAATCCCCTACTATAATTGTGTTGTTGTCAATATCTTCCTTGAAGTCCTCCAAGGTTTTCTTTATTTGAGTGCTCCTATGTTGGGTGCATATATATTTACAATGTTGATGTCTTCTTGATGGATTATTCCCTTGATTATTATGAAGTGACCTGCGTCTCTTTTTATGGCTCTTTTTTTGAAGTCTATTTTGTCCAATATGAGTATTGCTACCCCAGCTTTTTTTTCCTGTCCATTTGCTAGGATTATTTGTTTCCAGCCCTTCACTTTCAGTGTCTAGGTCTTTTGTTCTGAGGTGGGTCTCTTATAGACAGCTTATGTGTGGGTCATGATTTCTTGTCCATTCACCTACTGTACGTCTTTTGATTGGGGCATTTAGTCCATTTATGTTTAAGGTTACTATTGATAGGTACTTATTAATTGCTGTTTTTTAGTACCTGTGTTCGTCTCTCTCTCACTGTTTTCTTCCTGTTCTTAAAGCAGACCCTTTAGCATTTCTGGCAGAGCTGGTTTGGAGGAGGCATATTCTTTGAGCTTCTTTCGTCTGGGAAGCTCCTTATTTGGCCTTTCATTTTAATTGAGAGCCTTGCTGGATAAAGTAGTCTTGGTTCCAGGTCTCTGTTTCTCATTACTAGGAATATTTCTTGCCATTGCCTTCTGACGTGGAGTGTTTCCATTGAGAAGCCAGCTGCTAGTCTTATCAGGACTACCTTGTATATTATTACTTCCTGTTTCTCCCTTGCTGCCTTTAAGATTCTCTCTTTGTCTTGGAATTTTGTCATTTTAATTATGGTGTGTCTTGAAGTGGGCATCTTTGGTTTCCTCTTGATAGGGACTCTCTGTATTTCCTGGATTTGTGTGACTTTTTCTCTGATTAAATTAGGGAAATTTTCCATCATTACTTCTTCAAACAGGTTTTCCATCCCTTGCTCTCCTTCCTCTCCTTCTGGTATCCCTATTATACTGATACTATTATGTTTCATGTTGTCCTGCATTTCTCTTACACCCTCTTTGTTCCTTCTGAGCTGCTTTTCCTTTTCTTGCTCTATCTCAGAGTTTTTCTCTACCTTGTCCTCCAGCTTGCTGATCATATCCTCTGCTTCATCAAGCCCTCTTTTGATTCCTTCTACTCTATTCTTCAGTTCAGGAATTCGTCATCTCCTCTTGGCCCTTGTTGATAGTTTCTATTTTCTTTTTCACGTTGATATAGTTTGCAGTGAGTTTGTTGTAGTTTCCCTGTAGTTTTTGGTAATTCTCTGTTAACTCATTGAACTTCCTGATAACCATTGCTTTGAACTCATTATCTGATAGTTGAGTTGCCTCTATTTCATTTAGCATCCTTTCTGAAGCTTCCTCTTTTCCTTTCATTTGGGGATTGTTTCTTTATCTTCCCATTGTTTGTTAGACTCTTCCTGTTAGCTTCTGCTTCTTAAATTGATCTTTTCTGACTTCCTGCGTTTCTGCTGTGAACTTCTATGGTAGAATACCTGTGAGATTCAGTGGTGCAGTCTCCTTGATCTCCTGAGCTTGCTGGTCTTGGGCTGTTGTTTATGTTGGCTCTCCGCATGTCTTCGTGTTTTGATTGTTGTTGGGTCTTTCTTTGGTGGGTCCTTCCCTCCAGCTGGTTAACTGAGGGTCACTCTGTCCACCACGTCTTGAATTCTGTTGTGCAGCTGTGGACAGGTTGTGTTGAAGCTGGTTCTTATCTGTGTACAAGGTTTTGAAGCTTCTCTCTTGCTTGTTTAGTTGTTTGTTCTGAGTAACTTCTCCACCGTTTAGTTGTATTTCCATATAGGTCCTGGGTTGAGATTAGTGTGGTTTCCACTCCCTCCGTCACCTTCTTCTGTTGTCATCTGTTGGCGGTTCCTTTGTTGGTGGGTTTCCTCTTCCAGCAGGTATCCTGGTCTTCACAGCTCCCACCTACTCTTTTTTGTGATCAATTGGAGGGGGAAGGCAAAATGGTTTAAAACAACAGGAGTGTATTCTGTTGTATTTAAATTACCAACCAGTAGAGGACAGGAGACCCTTTGGATATGTATAGTGTTAACTGTGGTATTTCACCCCACTAAGCCACTTTTTAGAAAGGGTGGGAAAATATGAGACTCCTGTTAGTGGAGAGGAAGGATTGTGAGTTGGATCTAGAAAGCAGTGAGCTTGTGGGAGGTCAGATTCTGAGGTAAAGTGAGAGTAAAAGATAGAAAATAGATGTATGTGTGCAAGAGAATCGAGTTAACCACAACATTAATAAAGTTCCAGAAACAGTGAAGTGAGCTAAGATCTGGGAAGGGTGCTGTATAGTATTTACAATTATATGGAACAGCAATTATTTACAATAGTAGTGGAATGACAATTACAATAGTAATGGAGCAACAATCATATGACAGAATCTATGTGATCTGAATAACAAGAATAGGAAGTACAGGACCTAGAGTAGTATGCTGTTGGAACACAATTTAAATGAAAGATGGCAAATTCAAAATACACTGAAAGAGAGAACAAGGGAAACCAGTCAAACAATGCAATTTAACAAACTATGCGAAGAAGACTAAATAGAAAGAAGAGAAATACAAAAATACTAATAAAATAAAAGATGAAAGAATAATGAAAAATAATTAATACAAATATACAATGACTTGCAAGTTCTCTGGAGTAGCAAAGTGAAATTTGTCTCACTGAGTTGTTGGGATGACCCCTCTTTGGATCTAACTCTGGTCCTTTCACAGCTCGAGGTTTTACTATTTCACTTGCGGGGATTTAAAAAAAAAAAGGAAAGGAAGGAAGGAAGAATAAAAAAGGAAAGAAAGGAAGAAGGAATAAAGTAAAGAAGGAAAGAAAGAAGAAGGAATGAAAATAAAAATAAAAATGGAGCCTCCTACTGGCTTTAAACCAGCCAATCCAGTTCTGCTGGTCTTCCTGGCTGCAGCAGGCTGAGGGGAGATTGATTTTGCTTTTCTCGCTTCCTGAGCTGCAGTTTTCATAGCAGTTGCCCTGCCTCCAGCCCAGTTCCTCAGTTTGCTGTTGGCCCTCAGTGCCCTTCTGCACCCAGCCTACGTCTTTAGTCCACTAGTTGTGCTGTCCTTGAGGTGCACCAATTAGGGGCAGCTCACATAACACCTTCTCGATTTTTCCTGTCCCAGATGCTAGGGACTCTTGAGAGTCCCTTCAGGGTAGTTCAGTCCTCCCCCCTCCCCACCACTGAGTTAAGTCTTTCTGGGGATTGCTGACTCCCTGAGCCCTTCAGCTCTCTTTTGCGGGGGCATCTCTGCCATCCTCTTACAGAGCCAGTCGGCCCTTGGCCTGCTGAGGACTCAGGCGCGTGCCTCCTCTGTTGCTGCCTTCAGAGTGCAGGGGTTGGGTGCAAAGTGTCTCGGGGCAGCGAGGTCAGGCACACTCCGTCCTGGGGCTGCAGGTGTGAGCACTGGAACTCTGCTGCTATAGCAGGAGCACAGCCACCAGACGGGGTGAAGGTGGAGGCAGCTGCTGCAGGAGAAATCTCCAAACAGCCCCTGAGTGCCTCTTTCTTCTCTTTTTCTTTTTGAAAAATTCCTCCTATTCAAGCCTACCACTCCAAACAGACCAGGCCTTTCACACAGCCCAACTCTCCAAACAGACCAGGGACTGACCTGGTCAGGGTCCGTCACTGCATAACTCTTCCCAGCCGGCATCCAGAGTCTCTGTGGGTGCATTCCACCCCTGTGTGTTTGCCACTTTGTCCTTATTCCCCCCTCCCTGCAACTTCAAGCATCCAGGTCCCTCCTGGTGCTGCTCAAACCTTGTTTGGCAGGGGAGGGAGCCATTGATCTGCCTCTCTCTCAAGAATCCTGCAGTAGACCCAGTGGGCATCAGGCCTGGGGCTGCAGCCGCCCTGGTCCCCAAGCTGGTTTCAGGGACCTTGTTGTCCTGAAGCGGTCTCCTTACCATCTGATTTTTCAGTGTGCTCTAAATTTTTGGTCTCCAGTCTTCATATATGCTGGGATACCATTGGCTGTTCACTCTGTTCCTCAGATCGGCTAGGTGTTTCACCCGTGCACAGGGGCATGTGGACTTCTCCCCCACCTATCTTGCCGCCATCTTCGCCCTGAAACAATTTTCATGCAATGCAAGCTTTAAAGTAAAAGTTATTAAATATGCTAAAAAGCATGACAACAGAGCTGCTGAGAGATACTTTGGACCTCCACCCACAGAGAGTGTCATCAGACTGTGGAGGCAACAGGAAGAAAAGCTTCTTCAGATGGCAAGACAGAGCAAGGCAATGTGAGGGAAACCTCCAGGTGGATGGAGGTGAAGCAGGAGGGAAAGACCTGGATTCTGGAACAGTTTCAAACTGAGATCTCTGTTTCAACCAGGATAATACAAGAAGAAAGTAAAAGGATTGCATGAGATAAAAACATTGCTAATTTCTCAGGGATACCTATAAGGTGCTTTAACTTTATGAAGAGAAAAGGTTTGAATATGACGACACAAATGAAACTTGCCCCAAAACTTCAGTGGTCTATAAGAATCAAGTTTGGGAATTTGATTATGATGTTATCAGTCTTCAAAAGACTTAAAACTTTGAGCTGTCCCAAATCACCAATATGGATGACGTCCCACTCACATTGATGTGCCACTGAGCAGAACTGTGGACATCAAAGGAGCAAAGACCATGGCTGTTAAAACTCTAGTGGTCATGAGAAAACACATTTCACTGTTGTTCTAGCCTATTGTGCAGATGGGACAAAGCTACCACCTGTGATCATTTTTTAAAGAGAAATGTTTCTGAAAGAAAAGATTCCAAGTGAAGTTATTGTCCACATGCATGAAAAAGGATAGATGAAGAAGAAGGCATAAAAGTCTGGTTTAATGAAGTCTGATCAGAAGGCCTGGTGGATTTTTAAAAAAACAGCCTTGCTTGTTTTGATTACTTCAAAGCCCACGTTACGCAAAGTGCAAAAGCAATCTAGACTTGAAAACCCAACTTGCTGTGATACCCAGTGGGCTAACTAACCAACTGCAACTTCTTGATATGTCAGTAAACAAACTATTTAAGGCCCTAATGAAGAAAGAGTGGACATTGTGGATGTAGTCACCTGGTAATGATTTAACACCTACAGGCAGAATCAAGAAGTCATCCATCAGCCATGTTTGTGCTTAGATCCTAAGATCATGGATCAGTGTCAAGAAGGAAGTGCTTGTGAAATTGTTTAAAAAATACGGTATCAGCAATGCTATGGATGGAACTGAGAATGATGAAATTTACTGGGATGAGGACAATGACCCTTCAGAAGACACCAGTGATACAGAAATTGAAGAATACAATACTTCTGATATTGACAATGACGAAGAGTTCTTGGCCTTCTATGATGCATAAATATCATGAATTTGTTACTAGTAAATAAAATTTCTTGTACCTGTATCTGTTCTTGAGTTTTGTAATTACTTGTTAGATGAAATTTCTTGTACAATATGTTCAAAAATACTAAAATTCCTTTATAATACATAAAACAAGTATCTAAACATAAATAAAAAATTGAATTAAAAAATTAAAAGCTTTTTTCCTTGAAAGTGTGGGCCAGAAACGTGGGTGCACATTATACACAGTAAAATATAGTACTTCCCCTGGCACTTTTATTTATTTAAATAAAAATGTTATTTAAATGTTATTTAACATTTTCAACCTTCATCTTTGTTTCAAAATTTAGAATTTGATAAAGGTAAAAATAGTTGTTCAGGCCATGTGCAAAATAGTAACATATAATTATCAGCTTATTTAATAAACCCTAAACCAATTGGCATGCTAATTTTACAGGCATATGCAAATCAGTCAACAAAGAGTGAATCTCTTTCACATGAGTGTAAACCAACTGGCTATGACATCTGGAAAGAGTGGAATTTTAGGAGAGGCTTCAACAGTACTTATTCTGCCCCTAGATAAATTTATTTAAAAGATTTTTTTCATTCACCTGTTAACAGGATCCCTACCTACTTATTATTAATCCTTTAGTAAACCCCAGTGTGGACCTTTCTGAATTGTTTTTACAGATTTGGGAAATCTAAACTGACTGTTGACTGAGCCATCTCTGGAGTGTGAAGAAGTTGTTATGACAGAATGGGACCAATTGCTTGCCCTACAGATTTTTTGTTGGTCCTGAGAAAAATAACAGGGTTATAATCTGAGATTTGAATCAGTCAAACAGACCTAAGCTTCATTTTTCTGTATTTAACTTTGACTAATCTTCATAGAACCATCTGATGTGTCAGAGTGTTTTGAATTTGAAAAAGAAATTGGTTTGAAAGTATTTTTGAAAGAAAGAGGAAAAACAAACAAGAATCATACCGATCTTGGGTATTGATTTTTTCAGCTGTACTAAGTACCATAGCAGGATGGGGTGGGATTGAGTGGGGCATAGAACAAAAATCACTATTTTAATCACTTCTTCCAAACTGAAAGGCTACATACAATATAGACCCTAAATTCTTTCAGTTATGAACACAGCTTTATTATATAGGCCTTTTTTGTAAAAATATTTTAAAGAACTCTAAATGAAACCTCAAATTTTCATATGTATTTCATGTTTATTTTTTAATTCTCATTTCCATTTTCTGAGGGAGGAGTTGCTTATTTTTATTACCATAATTTAAACATTGCAACCTAATTAAACCAACTATTAATAAAAATTAGCCTGAGGGGGGGGCTCCACCCTCAGAGCTCCCCTGGCCACTGCAGATGATAATAAGTCTACCAAGACATGATCTGCTTGGGGAGGAAAGGTGCCCAATCTCTTGGAGGAGAAGGGCCTTTAGCATCTTTCTCAGTGGGCTTTTATTGCGTTTAGCTTGCATAGGAATACAGGGTGTATATGTAAAGCTCATTAATCATTGTCAGGCAGTAATGATCAAGGAATAAATAACATTCAAAGAACTATAATGGTTTATTCTGAGTGAGGGTCAGATAGATAGAGTGACATCAAAGAGCCATAAAACTTTGGGAAACAAACTCATTTTATGCTTGGATCCATATCATTTAAATTGAGGGTATGCTTAGCAAAGCAGGTTTCACAGGATTTTATTTATTCTTTCTTAGGCCTGATTAACCCTGGGAACCACCTGTTCCTGCACAGGGTTGCACCACCCTCTGACATTGTTTCAGGCCTGAATCAGGTGGGGGGTGCGGGAAGCCAAGAGAATTGGAGACTTTTTACAGATAGAATGAGTTCTCAGGCTATAACAAAGCCAAGGGGTGAAGGTCCATTACCCCTTTTCTGTAGTCCCCTAATTCTTTCCCTGACGGTCCCTTTGCAACTGTACCTGTCTTAGATCGTTCCTCCCTTGAGGAATCTTACCCGGAATCTTACCCGTTATTGACTATCCAGCCATCCTCCAGGGGCCAAGCAGGTGAATGAAGTAAAGGGGGCAGAGGCTGCGCCCCTACCAGGAGGGTAAGTTTTGTCTCCTTAGTGGCTTATGGTCCCATGGTCTGTTTACTCAGTCTTAGCTGTGGGGGGTTACAGCTTCTGAAACCAAGCAGGGCAGTTCCCAATACTTGGGTGTCTTGAAATTATTTTCTTTTTAATCACACTATAGCCTGTAGGCCAAATCTAACCTTTCACCTGTTTTTATAAATAAAGTTTTATTGGAATACAACCATCCCTATTTAGGTTTTGCCTGTCGCTACTTTCAAGCTGCTACACCACAGTCAGATACTGCATGGCCTATAAAATTCAAAGTATTTATTACCTGGCCCGGCAGAAAAAGTTTGCTAACCTTTGAACTAAGGATTAATGAAGTATTCTATTTTTTCCCGGGATGTCATATATTGTCTTTGCATTAAAATATAGTAATAACAATAAAGACAACAAACTCTAAATTATTTTAAAGAGACAATGCAGTAATGACTTGAGCATGCTATGCTGTCTTTAGGGGATGATGGTCTGGGTATATTTTTTTATTTTTGTCTGTTTTCATTACTGACACTATTTCAAATATCCACATTTTCCCCTGAGTTTGAATCTCTGTGTTGCCATGTACTAGCTGTGGTACCTTGAACAAATTGCATACATTCTCTGTCTCTTTCCTCCACCTGTAGAAAATAGGGGTGAAAATATTATCTGCATCAATTTAGTGAAAATTAAATGAGACAATACATGTGAAGCCCTTATTATAATACCTGACATCAGAAGCACACTTAACTGTCATTGTCATTATCATCTTCATCACCACTCCTATTAACACCACTACCATTTTCATTGGTTGCACAACATATTCTGTCCTTTTAAGTGATGAATTTAGATCTACGGAGAAGCCACCTAATTATAGAATGGTAGAGAACTATGTTTTAGCCAGAGGATTGGTAACCTTGACAGAGTCCACCAGGAAAACAGATACCACAGCAGTTATTTTAACAAAAGATAATGTGATATGGGGGGTTGTTTACAAAGGAATTAGAGGACTAAGAAGGACAAATGGAACAACAAGGTAAAACAGATAGAAACCACAGGAAGCAGCTACCACTTGATTAGGGACCTAGGGACTAAACTGCAGTTAGTAGATCCTTGATGTTTGGAGGAAGGACACCACAGTTTTTAAATATGAGCTGTCAGTGAAATTTACACTTTAAAAAGGAAAGAGATGAGAAAATGTGCTGAAGCAAGATTTGTTTTTTGTTTTGTTTTTTGTTTTTCCAAATAGGACATTATTAGACAATTAGCTATTGCTAGATAGAGAACAACATGAAACTGGCAAGTTTTTGGTGTTTTTATAGTTTGATACTTATGTTCTAAGGCTGTCAAATGGTAGGTTATCTTCAGTACCTTCTGATTGGTAGTGGCTGGCCAAGCACAAAAAAAGAATTTCTTAGCAGTATCTGCTATCTATATAAAATGAAAGGGGGCTGGGGAAAGATGGATGTACACAGTCTATTCCTTTAGTCATTTTATCATTTTAGAGTACTAATGAAATCTGTTCTCTTGGCAGTCAGTGCATTTCATTTATTCAACAAATACATAATAAATACTTCCTATGTGCTAGGTAGGTACTATTCTAGGCACAGTGCACACAGGAGTGAATTCAACAAGAATCTCTACTTTACCCTGGCCAGTGTGGCTCAGCTGCTTGGAATATCATCCTGTAACCAAAAGGTTGCGGATTTGATTCCCAGTTATGGCATATACCTAGGTTGCACATTAGATTACTGTTCAGGGCTCATATGATCCCAGGTCCAGGTGCGTACAGGAGGCAACTAATTGACATTTCTCTGTCGCATCAGTGTATCTCTGCCTTCCTCCATCTCTCAAAAGCAATGAGCCCTGGCTGGTGTAGCTCAGTGGATTGAGCGTGGACCTGCAAACCCAAGGGTTGCCCATTTGATTCCCAGTCAGGGCATATGCCTGGGTTGCGGGCCTGGTCCCCAGTTGGGGGCATGTGAGAGGCAACCACACATTGATGTTTCTCTCCCTCTCTTTCTCCTTGCCTTTCCCTCTCTCTAAAAATAAATAAAATCTTTAAAAAAAAATAAACAATGAAAAACATGTCCTCAAGTAAAGATTAAAAATTTTTAATCCCTGCTTTTATAGAACTCATATTAAAGGGGATGAAGGCACATAAACGTAATTAACTAAAATATGTAATATGCTGGAGAAAAAAAGTTAAAAAAAAAGAAGACAATAGCAGATGTGTGTATTTGAAAGTGTGTTGGGGGTTGACAGGA
The DNA here is from genome assembly GCA_028533065.1 of Trachops cirrhosus. Classification (NCBI taxonomy): domain Eukaryota; kingdom Metazoa; phylum Chordata; class Mammalia; order Chiroptera; family Phyllostomidae; genus Trachops; species Trachops cirrhosus. Next base: position 96,314,912 of record CM052539.1, read on the forward strand.
TAACCAAGAGGGGCTTCAACTGGAAGGTGATATTTGAGTGAAGACGTGAAAGAAGTTGTGGTATTGAAGCATGTAGATATCCGGAGCAAGAGCATTCTAGGCAGAGGAATAATAAATAAAAGACTCTGAGGCCAGAGCGTGTTTATGATAGTCGAGGAAAAGCAGGGGGGTCAGTATGGTGAAACATTAAGCAGAAGGAGAATATTAGAAGACAACCTCAGAAAGGTACCCAGTCTGAATTGTTAGAGACCTGCAGAAGAATGAATAGACTAGGGTTAAATAGGAGCATTAAGAGCCCAGTTTAGGTTAGTAATCACGAAGTAAATAGTTGTGTGTGTTTCTCTAACCACATTCTGACAAAACCAAGTTTAACTTAATTTTTTGTATATTTATGGTAAAATCAAGTTTCTTAAAACATATTTTATTGATTATGCTACAACAGTTGTCCCATTTTCCCTCCTTTATTCCCCTCTGCCTCCCCACCCACCTGCATTCCATTCCCCCACTTTAGTTCATGTCCATGGATTGTACATATAAGTTCTTTGGCTTCTACATTTCCTATACTATTCTTAACCTCCCCCTGTCTTCTACCAACCATTTTTGCTACTTATTCTCTGTATTTTTTCCTCCTTGCTCCCCACCCACTCCCCCGCTGATAACCCTTCATATGATCTCCATTTCTGTGATTCTGTTCCTGTTCTAGTTGTTTGCTTAGTTTGGTTTTGGTTTTGGTTTTATTTTAGGCTCGGTTGTTAGTAACTATGAGATTGGTGCCATTTTACTGTTCATATTTTTTATATACTTTTTCTTAAATAAGTCCCTTTAACATTTCATAGAATAAGGGCTTGGTGATGATGAACTCCTTTAACTTGACCTTATCTGGGAAGTACTTTATCTGCCCTTCTATTCTAAATGATGGCTTTGCTGGATAGAGAAATCTTGGATATAGGTCCTTGCCTTTCATGCCTTGGAATACTTCTTTCCAGCTCCTTCTTGCCTGGAAGGTTTCTTTGAGAAATCAGCTGACAGTCTGATGGGAACTCCTTCGTAGGTAACTGTTTCCTTTTCTCTTGCTGCTTTTAAGATTCTCTCCTTATCTTTAATCTTGGCTAATGTAATTATGATGTGCCTTGGTATGTTCCTCCTTGAGTCCAACTTCATTAGGACTCTCTGAGCTTCCTGGAAGTCTATTTCCTTTGCCAGATTAGGGAAGTTCACCTTCATTATTTGTTCAAATGAGTTTTCAGATTTCTTGCTCTTCTTCTCCTCCTCTCCTTTTAGTATCCCTATGATTCGGATATTGGAGCATTTGAAGTTGTCCCAGAGGAGTTCCTAAGTCTCTCCTCATTTTTTTTTTTTTTTTTTTTTGTATTCTTGTTTCTTCATTGGGTTCTGGTTGAATACTTATTTCTTCCTTCTCGTCCACTCGATGTGAGACCCATCTTTCGTTCCATCACTATTGGTTCCCTGTACATTCTCCTTTTTTCACTTAGCATAGCCTTCATTTTTTCATCTAATTTGTGACCATATTCAGTCAGTTCTGTGAGCATACTGATCACCAGTGTTCTGAACTCTGCATCTGTTAAGTTGGCTATCACTTAGTTGTATTTTTTCTGGAGCTTTGATCTGATCTTTCATTTGGACCATTTTTTTTCTCTCATCTGCCTGTTACATTGTAAGGGGCAGAGCCTTAGGTGTTCACCAGGGAGGGGCAAGCCACGTCACTGCATTGTGACAGTATATGTGGGGGAGGGATTCAAGAGGGAACAATGTCACTTTCTCTGATCTCTGCTGGTTTTCAGTCACTTTCCCCTCTACCCACAATCAAATTGGGCCCTTCTGGTGCTGATTCCTGGGTAGATGGATTTGTGTACATTCTAGGACCCCGTGGATCTCTCCAGGAAACTCTCCTGTGAGGCTGGGAGTTTCTCCCACCACCTCAACCCCCACAGCTGTTTTCAACCAGAGGTTTGAGGCTTTATTTCCCTGCACTGGAACCCTGGGTTGCATGGTCTGTCTCACTCCCCAGTTGTTTCTCCTGGTTTATCTACCCTCAAATGTGGGGCTGCCCAGTCCACAATCCGTCACCTTGCTGGGTCCTCCAGCCACCACTTTGCCACGCTTCCACTCCACCTGGGCTGCCAGTCTTATCCCCTCCTACCAGTCTGGATGAATATTTCTGCTTTGTCGGACTTCCATACAGTTCAATTTTCTGTCAGTTCTGGCTCTTTCTTGTTTTTAAATTTGTTGTTGTCCTTCTTTTGGTTGTACAAAGAGGCGCAGTGTGTCTATCTACACCTCCATCTTGGCTGGAAGTCCTAAAATCGAGTTTTTTAAAAAGCAGATTGCAGTTGATAGTTTATGCCTATTAGTTAATTATACAACCTGTCATAAATCTAATTTTTTAATATATTTTATTGATTCTGCTATTACAGTTACCCATTTCCCCCCCTTCATTCCCCTCCACCCCTCTCCCACCCACATTCCCCCCTTTTAATTCATGTCCATGTGTCATAAGTTCTTTACCTTCTACATTTCCCATACAGTTCTTAACCCTCCCCCTGTTTATTTTATACCTACCTTCTATGCTACTTACTCTCTGTACCTTTTCCCCTTCTCTCCTCCTCTCATTCCCTTTTTGCTAACCCTCCATGTGATCTCCATTTCTGTGGCTCTGTTCCTGTTCTAGTTGTTTGCTTAGTTTGTTTTTGTTTTTGTTTTAGGTGTGGTTGTTAATAATTGTGAGTTTGCTGTCATTTTACTATACATGTTTTTTATCTTATTTTTCTTAGATAAGTCCCTTTAACATTTCATAAAATAAGGGCTTGGTGATGATGAACTCCTTTAACTTGACCTTATCTGAGAAGTACTTCAATTGCCCTTCCATTCTAAATGAAAGCTTTGCTGGATAGAGCAGAGCAACCTTGGATGTAGGTCCTTGCCTTTCATGACTTGGAATACTTCTTTCCAGCCCCTTGCCTGCAAGGTTTCTTTTGGGAAATCAGCTGACAGTCTGGCGGGAACTCTTTTGTAGGTTACTGTGTCCTTATCTCTTGCTGCTTTTAAGATTCTCTCTTTATCTTTAACCTTGGGTAACTTGATGATGTGCCTTGGTATGTACCTCATTGGGTCCAACTTCTTTGGGACTCTCTGAGCTTCCTGGACTTCCTGGAAGTCTATTTCATTTGCCAGATTGGGGAAGTTCTCCTTTATTATTTCAAATATCTTTTAGTTCAAATATCTTTTCCACTTGTTGTTTTTCCTCTTCTCCTTCTGGCACCCCTATAATTCAGATGTTGGAACGTTTAAAGATGTCCTAGAGGTTCCTAATCCTCTCCTCATTTTTTTGAATTCTTATTTCTTCATTCTTTTCTGGTTGTATATTTTTTCTTCCTTCTGGTCCACTCCATTGATGTGAGACCCATCTTTTGTTCCATCACTATTGGTTCCCTGTGCATTTTTCTTCATTTCAACTTATTGTAGCCTTCATTTTTTCATCTAGTTTGCGACCAAAATCAACCAATTCTGTGAGCTTCCTGATCACCAGTGCTTTGAACTGTGCATCTGATAGGTTGGCTATCTCTTGGTCACTTAAAAGGATGAGTTCAGGGGCTTTCAATTGGTCTGTTTGAGCTATCTCTTTGGGGTTTCATTTTGTTTTGTTTTGTTTTGTTTTGTTTTGGTCTTGTCATGCCTGTTATGTATTAGGGGCGGAGCCTTAGGTGTTCACCAGGGCAGGGCACCCTAGTCGCTTGGATGTGACGCTGTATGTGGGGGCGGAATCTGAGAAGGAACAATGGCACCTGCTCTGCTCTTTGTCGGACCTCTGTCCCTTTACCCGCTTTCCCCAAGCAAACTGGGCTCCTCTGGTGCCAATTTCCATGTGGGTGGGCTTGTGCACCCCGTGGGACCTTCCTTTTCAATCAGTTCCTCAAGGCTCTGTTTCACGGCGCTGGGACCCTGAGTTGCACGCAGTGCCTTGCTTCACAGTCGCCACCTTGCTGAGTCTGCTGGTTGCCACCATCTGAGCTGGGGCCCAGCCACCCGCGGCTTATGCACTCAGGGTCTGCCAGCTGTGGTCATGTGCGCCACCCCGGTTGCCTTGCACGTCTCTGGTCCCAAGGCTCTCCACTCTCTGCTCTGCCACCTGCGCCTGGCTGCTGGACTCCGCCCCTCCTACCAATCTAGATGAACATGTCCAATTCAACTCCTTGGGTGCCCAACCTCCATACAGATCAATTTTCTGTCAGTTCTGGTTGTTATTTTATTTCTAATTTGTTGTTGTCCCTATCTTGGTTGTGGGAGGAGGCATGTGTTCGTCCACCTATGCCTCCATCTTGGCCGGAAATCGGATTAAATGTTATTTAGATAGCTTTGCAGATCTGTGATATGAAAGATAATTTTTAGTGGCTATTGTAGGTGTTATTCTTCATAGTTCTTCCTCACTCCCAACTTCTCATCAGTCACCAGACACACAAATTTTATATGCAAAACCTATCTTGATTTGACTGCTTATGCCCCATCCACCACCATTTGGTTTAAGCAACTGATTCCTTCTCAGCTGTATTATCCAGCAACCTCCCAATTGTTCCTTCTGACTCATCCTGTATCAGTCAGGATTCATACTCATACACAGGGTGGGGCAAAAGTAGGTTTACATTTATAAGTACACAAAACATAGTTTATTCTTGTATTATTAATACAAATAACTGTAAACTTACTTTTTCCCAACCCTGTATAAGAACCTCTTTAGCTATTTTAAGCAGGAAGAGATTTAATACAGGTAGGTACACTTTAATATACATTTTTTTCATTTATTGTTGAATGAGTGGGAGTGTGGTACATAGTCACAAATATAGATGTGCATGATGTGCATAATACACATTATGTACATGACTATACCTAATGAGGAAAATCTACTTTTAGAAAAATCTGTTACATTTTAAAAACTGATTTCATAATTTTAAGATCTCTCATTAAATGTAAAGCTATGAAGAAAATCGGAATCTCTAAAAATGAATCAGTTTAATCTTTTCTCAAAAAGTTGTTGATATGAATCCTGGTATAAAAAGTACTTTTAAAATATGTACAATCCAGTTATTTTATAGGAATTTACAGTTTTCTGCAGTTTTCTTTGAGGTGGTGTAAATAGTGTAGCCTCTGTTGTCATGGAAACAAGTCTTTGAAGGCAGCCTCAGAGGCTAATGATTCCATGGTGTTGCTGTGGTTAGAAACAACTGAGACTGTTGGTCACCTGGTCAAGATTTTTTTTTTTTTAAACGAAACTCTTTGGAGCTGATCTTATTGAGTGATACAAATGGAGCAGGAAAAGGATGATGATGACTCTAACCACATTAAACTATTGTCTAATGAAATTTGATAGAAGACAGGAGATATATAAGATTTTTTAAGTTGAAAACACTTATGCTGAAATACCTATTTTATAATAACCCAAATATTATGGTTACTGCATATTGCTGGCTCATTATTTAGAATCTTAAATTGATATTTCTAATTTAGAATCTTCTTATACAGGTCCCCAGAATGTTACCATACTCTCAATCCTGCACTCAAAGTATCCTCTTATTTTTTCATTTTACTTTATTGTCAGATCAGACATCTATACTCTTCCTCATCACTCAGTCTTCATTTGATTATCTATTAACTATTTAAGGCTGTATTTTTGTTTCAAAAGAAAATTACTTTGTCGTTTTGTAATTCTTTGTTACGTGAATTGGCTATTAGCTGTGGCTAGGAAATGCTATGTGTTGTCAATTGTTTTTTTGCAGATTTTTCTCAGTAGTATTTGCCTTTCTTAAGTTAGAGACAGGAGCCTATGTTCTTTTTCAAAGTACTTGCTCAATGCAGTGCAGAGAGTGGGGTGGAGTAAGATAGTATAAATTTCAGGGTTTTTTAAAAATAGGAGGGAGGGAGGGAGGAAATAGCAAAATCTAATGGCTAAAAATCTCTTTCTACAGGAAATAAACCCAGTGACAGAAATCCAGCAGTGTTTCCTAATTCCTCATAGTTTACCTTTTGTGAGCTGAACCTCAGTTGTAAAATGAAGGGTTGAACTTGGTCCCTGCTTCTTCATCTTTAATAGTTCTATGTATCATTGAAATTTGTTAGCATTTTTTACAATTTATTTTAAATAATTTTCAGTTTATTTTCTAGAGAATGAGATGACAAATGATCATAATTCATTTTCTCTTGATATGAACAGTAGATCTCCCATTTCTTACACTGCATTATAATAGAAAATTAGAAATGTAGAATTCGAAATGAAGAGACAGGAGGGAAAGCTGCTTGTAATCCTGCCCCCAGAGGTTAACTTTTCAAACACTTCTTTTAGTTTTTTTTTAACACTTTTCAGCTTTCCTTTTTTATTTAATGTCATATGATAGGCAGTATCCCAAGTGACTTACAGACTGTTTTTACAGATGATTTATAACTATCGCCTAATATTTATTTAGTCTTATATAATTATCATTATTTACTTACCATTTCAATACCTTTGGATATTTAGGATATTCCACATTTCCCCAAGTATAAACAGTGCTCAAGGGACTATATTAAGAATATTAAAACATTTGCTTTTTGAATTATTCCCTTAGGGTATATTTCCAGAATTATTAAGTCAGAGGTTAGACATTTTTACCTCTGTAGACAATTACTGCTGAATTGCTTTTTGTAAAGTTTGTATGGATTTATATATCCAAGGGCAGTGTGAGAGAGTACCCGTTTCCGCACATTAAAATTACTTTGAGTCTGTTTAATTGTGTGGTAAAATATACAGAATAAAATTTACCATTTTAATGAGTTTTAACTATATAATTCTGTGGCATTAATTATATATTCCCAGTGCTATACAGTCATCACTATTTCCAAAACTGTTTCATCACATCAAACTGTGTAACTATTAAGCAATAACTCCCCATGCTCTTCTCTCCCTTTTAATCTACTTTGTATCTCTATGAATTTATCTGCTCTAAATATTTCATAGAAGTGGAATCATACAGTGTTGTCCTTTTGCATCTGGTTAATTTTACTTAGCATAATATTTTTAAGATTCATCTGTGTTGTAGCATATATCAGAATTTCATTCCTGTTTATGGCTAAAATATCTATTTAATGCATATACCACATTTTGTTTATTTATTCATCTGTTGATGGAAATTGGTGTTGTTTCCACCTTTTGACTATTGAAAATAACACATCGTTGAACATTGGTGTAAGTATCCAGTTCCCTGCCTTGAGTTCCGTTAAGCATATATACGTAGGAGTAGGTAGCTGTGGTAATCTATGGTTAGTTTCTTGAAGAACCACCTAACTGTTCAGCAGAGTCTGCACCATTTCCACCATCAGTTTTTGAGGGTTCTAGTTTTGTACATTCTCACCAACACTTGTTACTTTCTGTTTTTGTTTTTCCTTTTTTATTACAGCCTTCTAGCAGGTGTGAAGTGATATTGTAACTTTGATCTGTATTTTTCTAATGAAGAGTTATGTTTATCTTTTCATTTGCTTATTGGCCATTTGTATCTTTTTTAGAGAAATGTCTACTCAAGTTCTTTGCCCATTTTTTAAATTGTCCTTTTGTTGAGTTCTTTGTATATTCTGGATGTTAAACCTTTATCAGATGTGATTCGCAAAGATTTTCCCCCATTCTGTACATTGTCCTTTCACTTTCTTGATAATGCCCTTTGGTGTACAAGAGGTTTTAATCCTAATTAAATCCTTGTTTATTTATTCATTCATTCATTCATTCATTCATTTTTGTCAGTTATACTTTTTTGATGGTCATATTTAAGAATACATTGTCAAATTCAAGATCATGAAAGTTTACTCCTATTTTCTTCCAGAAGGTTTATGGGTTTAGCACTTACATTTAGGTTGTTGATTAATTTTTAGTTTTTATATGTTATAAGGTAGTGCTATAACTTTTAATTTTCATGTGGCTATCCAGTTTTCCCAACACCATATTGAAGAGACTTCATACATTTTTGATAAATTTGGATTGACTGACTAGATAAAAAAAGGTCAACATTTTCATTTTGTTTTGTATTTTTATCATTGAGGGAAAGCATAGTTTCAAGTTTAGCAGTTTGTTTTAACTGTCTTTTAATGTACATTGTCCTCTTATTGATTTAATGTTTTTCTTATACATGTAAAATATGTCATTGGTATAGCAAACATTTATAAAGTAATTTTGCTTATAGGGTTTGGGACTTGTTAGAAAATACCCTTCTGTGTTCCAGTTATATCTTTATTAAAGTAATTGAATAAAGTCAGATGAGAGTAATTGAGTATAAATATCAAAACTTTTTAGTTTAAATTATGTCATTAGAGTTCCTACATCTTTTTTTATTTTTCCCAGAATATGCCTGACACATTATCAATATATTCAGTGAATGCTAACTTAATCAATGACTTTACAGGCAGGTTCTTACAGTAGATACTAATAGCACAGATTACTTTAAAGTATACAGATTCAATTTTGAAGTCGTTTGAATGTTTTGTCTGTGAACTTGTGTGTCCCAGTTACCCACCTGATGGGCTAATGGAGTTATTTTTGACTCTTTGAATACAAGGAGTTAAGTAGTCAAATATATTTGGAATACTAGAGAAATATTTTATTGTCTGTCTCTGAAGCTAGTGACTTGTCTCCTAGAGGAGGAGCATTATAAGTTATCTTTAGTTATTTTCATTTAAATATCTGAGAGGTGGTCACTCATTTTAACTACAGAGTAATTAAAATATTTGTTTAATTATTTTGGACTAAAAAATAATTATTTCTAAAATAATTTCTGGAGACCATTTTCTCATTTCAATTGGCATAATTTATTAATATTTTACCTATTTCTCAGTTATTTCTGAAAACTGTAATTTATCTTTATGACAAAACTTTCTGTTGTATATTCCTTTTTTACTTTGGTATTTTTCCTGATTTTTTGTCATTGATGATTTTTAGCCAACAGAAGCTGTACCTCTCTGTCCTCCCACTGTCCCTGTGATCCCTGTCCTGCCAGTCCCTGCTGAGAATACTGTCATCCTACCCACCATACCACAGGTTTTTATTAGTTTCTTTTTTCTTTATAAAAATTTAATTTGCTTTTAATGTTTCATTTGTATTTTTTTCAAAATGTTTTATTTTTTGTTAGATTTGATAATTTACTTTGTGCTTCAGTTCATATCTTTAGGGAATTAAATATTTGGGATTGAATATAAAGTGGGTTTCAATATTTGCCATTTTATTAGCTTGTCTGTGAAATAGGACACATTCTAAACTTTATAATACTGAACCTCCTTAGATTTGTTATCATTATTTTTGTACTTACAATGTGAAACAGTTTTAAAATATTTTTGTTCTTGGAAATCTTGTTTATTTTCTAAAGATAATAAAAATCATTGTCTTCCTGACCTTGTACTGGATGTGTTATTTTATGTAGCATTTTGTTTCATATATATTTATCTTCTTTGGAAATACCCATCTTTCTGTCATTTGATTAGATAACATATTTAATTAATATTTATTGGTTAAAAATAGTAGTCAGTATGTATATAAAGTATGTGGGAATTCTTTGTACTATCTTTGCAACATTTCTATAAATCTAAAACTGTTCTCAAAGTTGATTTTTTTTAAAGTTAACATGTAAAAGCCAAAGAATAAAATGAAATAACAGCCAGATGTCACAGACTCTCAACCTTTTTCACTTTCAGAGCTTTAGTAGTTCCAAGGGATGGCTTGTTAAGACATAACTGCCTTACCAACAGAGTTATCCAAAGTCCAAATAGTGATAGTACTATTAAGTATAGTAATATAATCTTTGGTGTGAAAGATCTCAATCTTACTCAAAGTGTAAATAAGTATATTTTTAGGTATGTTTTACAGTTGTTGATCTATAGCAAAAATCTAGGTTAAAATAATGTTTCTGTGTAAATTCAGTTTCCAAATAAGTTGCATGAGGGGAAACAGGTGGGATATCAACTGTGATTATTCACATCACAGTGCACTTCCCTTCTCCTAAAAAATGACGATCAATACGAACATCATACAGGATAGGATTTTAGGGGAAATTACAGGTACTGCACTAAGGCTTTAATAATTCTAAATAAGCAGCTGAAGGATTATTATAATAAGGTAGCATCTTTCCAAGTATCTAGGATTTAGTAACACAATATTTTTTAGTATGAGATTTGAAAGTTTATTTTACTCTTTCACGTCAGTTCATCTGTTTATGTTAAAATAGTTTTCTAGACTCCTTTAAAATTTTGTAGTAGCTTCTGTTTTTACTATATTCAATAGGGAACCTGTTTCCTGTTCAGCGTTCTATGATTTATTTCCTCCAAGAGTCCCTAACAAAGCATCACACTACGGTTGGAAATTGTTGGGACGTTACATAGTCTTGTAGTTATAAAGGTCTTAGAGTCAGTTTGGTCTGGTTTGGAATTCCAGCCTTACTACCTGCTTGCTAGCTGTGTGACTGAGCAGTTTACTTAACCATTCTGAGCTTCTGTTTGCTCATCTGTGGCACTGAAGATGATAGTAGTACTAACTTGAGATGTTTTACAATAATTGAAAGAATAATAATGCATGGGTAGTAGCTGGTATGTGATCTTGGCTATTCATATTGTTATTTCATATTTGTTTGAGATAGTAAACCAAGGAACAAGATTAAAAAAAAAAACAAGGATATCTGCACGAGAGAGATGTATTTATTATACCTAGCCTCATTTTAGTTTTTAAATATACTACAAAATTCCATGTAGTGTAATTTAATAATTTATATTGTATTGTGTGAGAAGCGTATGGGCATGCCTTGTTTTCCAGAATTAGTGTTTTCCTGATTAATCCAGTATAATATATACATTATAAAATTCATACACCTGAGTAAAATGTTTGTCCCTAAAGAAGTTTTGAAGTTCATACTTAATATATAATCCAATTTTAACATTTTAAATGGATATAGTTTTTTTCTAAGGATGTACTATACATTTTAGTTGCATCACAATGTAATAGAAATGGAAGGAAATGACACAAGATTCAGAGTCTAGTTCTGCCTTTGTGACTCAAATAAGCTACTTAAGCTTTCTTTCTATACTCCCTTTATCTACTAGAATGGGGGAATAACACCTCTTTGACTACTTCAAAATGAGTTTGAGAATCAGGCAAATTAGAAGGATAGCTAGTAGGTCATACTTTTCAATATTTGTAGATCTTTTATACTTTTCAGAATGATTTTATATTGATACCACAGCATTTAAATTTTATGAAAGCCCTGTAAAGTACAAATTATCACACTTATTATACACAGTGTTATAGAGAGAGAGATATTCAACAGCCGCTTGAAGTCACAGAAAGAGAGTATGTATTTTATAATGCGACCTACCACTTCTTGGCCTTCTTCACCTTTCCTGGCCTCACCCTTTTGTGACTGTGCGATGGTGGGGAAATTACTCAGCTGCCCAGAGCCTCGATTTTTCCACATAGAAACTTAGCACATAGGAGGTAAACAACAAATGCTAGTACTCCCTAATGGGGATATAATCATATAATTTCTATGAAACTTGCCTATTAAATACACAGGGTTATATCCACCCCAGTGTAAATATTCTGCTCTAAAACCAAATGCTTTAGACCTCTGTTTATGCCAGTTGTAAGGAGCTATCATGTGATGAAGGTATTGTTGAAAAAGGTATTGTTGAAAATGCTTTATTGCTGGTTTTTTGTGTTTGTCACAATCTTCATTCATACTCACATATGTGCTTTGAAAGGATTGGTTTTTCTTCAGTTTTTGTTATTCTAATCATGTATGTACTAAAATGAATGTAACATTCTCCTTGTCTTCTAGGAGGCTTCCTACTATTTGTACAACAGACAAATTAATAAATAATTCCCACATAAGAGTGGTTACATTAGAAATATATTCAATTCAGAGCGTCCCATGCTTTTGACTATTCAAGTTTCAAAAAACGTCTGAGTGTTGAGTCTTAAATGATTTGACCATTAGGATAATCCAAAGCATGACCTGATATATTTTCATTTTACTGGTAATCTTAAATAGAATAGCATACTTTGGATTTACCTTAATGAGCCTTTTTTAACCATACACTAATATGTTACTGCAGGGTCTGTATGCTATTTGTGATTTTTGTTTTTTTGCTTTGGGTTGGTTTATTTTTGTATTATTTTCAGATCATTTCATGCAATGTACACATAAAAGTGTTTTTGCTAAACTTCTTATTTTGGCCTTTTTTAAAAGATTTTTATTTTTAAATTTTTTTAAGTATATTTTATTGATTATGCTATTATAGTTGTCCCATTTTTTTCTGCCCTTTATTCACCTCCACCCCACCTCCCACCAGCATTGCTCCACTTTAGTTCATGTCCTTGGGTCATACATATAAGTTCTTTGGCTTCTCCATTTCCTATACTTTTCTTCCCCCTGTCTATTTTGCAGCTACCATTTTATGCTTTTTCCCTGTACCTTTCCCCCATTCTCCCCCTCCCCTCCCAACTGATAACCTTCCACGTGACCTCCATTTCTATGATTCTGTTCCTTTTCTAGTTGTTTGCTTTGTTTTTGTTTGTTTACTGTTCATATTTTTATATATTTTATTGATTATGCTATTACAGTTGTCCCATTTTCCCCCTTTATTTCCCTCTGCCTTGTGCTCCCCCTCCCACCCACATTCCCCCCCTGTAGTTCATGTCCATGGATCATACATATAAGTTCTTCGGCTTTTACATTTCCTATACTATTCTTAACTTCTCCCTGTCTATTTTCTACCTACCATTTATGCTACTTATTCTCTGTACCTTCCCCCCCACTTATAACCCTCTGTGATCTCCATTTCTGTGATTCTGTTCCTGTTCTAGTTGTTTGCTTTGTTTTTGTTTGTTTTTTAGGTTCAGTTGTTAATAGCTGTGAGTGTTGTCATTTTACTGTTCATATTTTTTATCTTCTTTTTCTTAGATATGTTCCTTTAACATTTCATAGAATAAGAGCTGGGTGATGATGAACTCCTTTAATTTGACCTTGTCTGAGAAGCACTTTATCTGCCCTTCCATTCTAAATGATAGCTTTGCTGGATAGAGCAATCTTGGTTGTAGGTCCTTGCCTTTCATGACTTGGAATACTTCTTTCCAGCCCCTTCTTGCCTGTAAGGTTTCTTTTGAGAAGTCAACTGACAGTCTTATGGGCACTTCTTTATAGGTAACTGTCTCCTTTTCTGTTGCTGCTTTTAAGATTCCTTGTCTTTAATCTTGGGTAATGTAATTATAATGTGCCTTGGTGTGTGTTTACTTGGGTCACCTGCTTTGGGACTGTGAGTTTGCAGGACTTCCTGAAAGTCTATTTCCTTTGCCAGATTGGGGAAGTTCTCCTTCATTATTTGTTCAAATAAGTTTTTAATTTCTTACTCTTCCTGTTCTTCTGGCACCGCTATGATTTGGACGTTGGAACATTTAAAGTTGTCCCAAAGGTTCCTAAGGTTCTCCTCATTTTTTTGAATTCTTGTTTCTTCATTCTGTTCTGGTTGAATGTTTACTTCTTCCTTCTCCAAATTGTTAATTTGAGTCCCAGTTTCCTTCCCTTCACTGTTGGTTCCCTGTACATCTTTCTTTATTTCACTTTTCATAGCCTTCACTTCTTCTGTTTTGCGCCCATATTCAGCCATTTCTGTGAGCATCCTGATTACAAGTGATTTCAACTCTGCATCTGATAGGTTGGCTGTCTCTTCATCACTTAGTTCTATTTTTGAACCTTTCTTCTTTTCTTTCATATGGGCCTTATTTTTTCCAATGGGTGGAGACTTAGGTATTTGCTAGGGTGGGACAACCCACTTTGCTGAGTTGTGGCACTGTATGTGGGGGAGGGGTCCAAGAGGGAACAATGCTACTTGCTCCACTCTCCACCCACTTTCATCACTTGCTCTGCTTCCCACAAGTAAATTGGCCCCTTCTGGTGCTGATTCCCTGGTGTGTGGGCTTGTGTACATTCTAGGACCCTGTGGGTCTCCAACAAACTCTCCTGTGAGGCTGGTAGCTTTTCCCACCTTCCACAATTTCTATAGGTTTTTATAGCCAGAGGTTTTGAGGCTTTATTTTCCCCCCACTGGACCCCTGGATTGCTTGGTCTGTCTGGCTCCCCAGTTTTTCCTCCTGGTTTATCCTCAGGCAAATGTGGGACCTCCTGCTCTGCCAGCCGCCACCTCCCCCACCCAGTCCTCCAGCCACCACCTTGCAGTGCTTCCTCTCCAATCCAGCTGCCCGTCTCCACCCCAGCCACCTGACTCCACCCCTCCTATCAGTCTGAATGAGTATTTCTTCTTTAACTCCTTAGTTGTTGAACTTCCATACAGTTTGATTTTTCTGGCAGTTCTGGTTATTTTTTTATTTTAAATTTGTTGTTGTCTTTGTTTTGATTGTGCGAGGAGACAAAGTGTATCTACCTATGCCTCCATTTTGACCAGATGGCCCATTTTAAAATAACTGGGTCATAGGATTCTTTTAATGCTGTGTTTTAAAATGTAAAATCTGAAATTGTGTTAGGATGCTGCAATGTGTTATAGCAGCAGTCCCTCCAAGGGCATTTGAAATTGAATAGTAAAAGTTGGATGAGCAAAATTATGGTTTTTTGTCTTGTTATTGATACTTGGGTCACATTCTTTAGGGGTTTATTTGTTCCTCTTTCTGAAATATCTCTGCCTCTTTACTGCACACCCCAACATCTCTTAAGTAAATTATAGGGTTTCATTGTCCAAGTTGAAACATATACAGTGGTATATATTGGCAGAAACCAGTATGGTTTATAATGTATTTTCTTTTATTTTACCTCACTGGGCCCTCATACACTTCTCTTGGGTAAAAGCATATGTTGTTGTCCCTTTATAAATGGAGAAAATGAGTTTCAATAACATTTGTGATTTACCTGTGCAGTCAAAGTCACTGAATGGCAGAGTGATTTAGAGAGACCTAGAACCAATTCTTTTGATAGGTATCACTTGAAGCAAATTACAGGGAAGGGTCTTTCTTAATTTGAAATAACTTTCACTCCCTGGCCAGGTACACTAGTTGGTTAGAGCATCATCCCAATACGCCAAGGCTGTGGGTTTGATCCCAGAGCACAATCAACCACCGAATACATAAATAAGTGGAACAACAAATAGATGTTTCCCTCCTCTCTCTCTCTCTCTCTCTCTCTCTCTCTCTCTCTCTCTCTCTCTCTCTCTCTCGTTCTCCCCCTGTTCCTCCCTTCCCCCTCCCTCTTTCCTTCCCTCACTTACTTCCTTCCTGTCTCCCTCCCCCCTCTCTTCCTCTCACTCCCTAAAAATTAATTAAAAAATTAAATAACTTTCACACAGATTTTTTTCCAAGTCTTGTTGTTATTGCTTGGTTTCCTCCTAACGAAGCTGATAATTCCATGCTACCTGTTCTGCTACCCATTGTCCTGTTTATGATTTTGTTACTGTTTATTATTTTAGTGCTCTTTACCTCAGCTCTCTGAAAGTTTATTCTTTCCTGTAGCCAAATTTTCCTGAATCTCTTTCTTCAGAAATTGCCTGGCCTTTAATGTTGGTGCAATGGCATTATGTCTTTCAGAGTTGTAAATCTTAAACTCTAAGCCCATTCAGATTGTGCCACCCCATTCACTTGTATTTCCACCTCTTCCAAATTAGAGAGCTATGGAGTACTACTTTGTCAGATACCACTTCCGTATTTTACAACAGGAATTTAGAAAATCTCAAGTTAGTAAAGGTATAATTTATTTCAGTGGAAATGTTTTAATTCTCTACCTGCGAACAGTCTTAAATATTTTTATCGTTTTAGATGGCTAAACTCAAGGCAATCAAATCGTTCCTTTGGCTTTATTTATATAGGCTCTTATTTTGGACTATATTTTGTGATACTCAGTTTTCAGATTATTAGGTTTTCTTATCCTGATGTTAGTTTTGACTGAATTTCTTGCTTAATTCTCAATGTGAACATTTGTGGTTTTTTTCCAATTTCAAGTTTTATGTCTCTATTTTTTCTTCAGGTGAGATCATTCACTCATGTTTATTCTAAGATATATCTACAATAAACATACATATGTCACTCATCTAATTATGTTCTTGAAGTCAAAGTTACAAATTATTTTTATTAATCTGTATTATTCTTTATTCTAAACTTTAAGTTGAAATCAGTTTTATAGTGTAAATGCTGACATTTTAGTAGCAACTCTGAGTAACAACTATCTTAGTTATTAACCTCTTATAAACTGAGTGCTTGATTTACTCTGTTTTTTCTTGCTTTACTAGTTTATTATGAAAATTTCTCCAAATACTCAAATGCAGAGGGAATAGTATAGTGAACTCTTTTACATACTCATCACCCAACTGTAATTCATTCATCAACTTGTGTTCTCTTACATATGATCTACTGTAGCAGCTCCCACTTTTAACTTCTCGTTGGTTTTATTTTGAAGTAAATTTAACACTGTGTGATTTTTCTGGTATATATTTCAGTATTGATAGCCTTTATATTACTAGAATCAAAAGTGATCTTCTCTACAGTGGTGAGTTGGTGCTCATGAGCGGCTAACATTGTAATACTTTTGGTATAAATTAGATTTTTATTAAAACCAACTTTTCCAACTGTATGCTTGGTAATACACAGGGAGAGACAACCAAATGACTTTCTTGCCGTATTTTTAAAGAATATAACTTATTTTGTAACTTTAAATAGCCTTGTTCTTTCTTGCTTGCCTTCTTAATTGCCCTCTTTTTTCATAATTGCTTAAGCAAAGTAAGGTGAAGTTGTACCATTAATTTTTTTAAGTGAAATATTATCAATTTGAGGTATCTCAGTAGGTTGTTGGAAAATGAATATTTTCAAATTTCATAAAATCTCACATCTGTAAGTTGACTAGCTTTGCTTAAATAGCAATCTTACAAATAGTATCTTTATTAGATTTGGTTTTCACTGAATCATTCAAAGATGGACTAATATTTAAAGGCAGAACTGCTCATAAAAGTTAATGTCATGCTTATACATAGTAAGGTATTACCTACTTATTTTTAACTTGTTGCTTCATGTAGCCCAAATGCATACTGTATAATTATTTAACCATGACTATGTTGTATTTAAGCATTTAATTATGTGATCATCTGTATCTCGTACTTTGCTGAAAATAATGTAAAACATTTGAACTCTAAATATATACTTAGAAAAGCGCATACACTTGTAACAAAATGGTTATGTTGTATATAATGTTTGTTTCATACAGCTTTTATACATAATTCTGTATTAATTGGCGTAGAACTGTTAATTATTATAAACATATCTGCTACCAGTTGTTTAAAGGATAGTCATCTTTTTATTCTATGAAAATGTCATTTGATTTGGTACCTCTATACTTTTAAATATGTAGAAGAAAAATAATTTTGAGGTGAATTACATCAGTTTTCTAGTATGTTTCTGATATGCTCTATGTTTTTCATTTGGCATTAATTGCATTTTATTCTTTAAATTTTATTTCACCTACATAACAATTATTTTCCATCTCAACCAGAAAATCAAGACTTTTTCAATCCAAATTTAATTAGATGTATGGTTTTGTTTTTGTGTGCATGTGTGTGTGTTTTGGGGGGTTTTCTTTTTTTTTTTTTTTTTTTTTTTGCTTGGGTTTGTTTTTGTTAGTTTATTTTTATTTTTTTATTGTAACCATTGCTATTCTTTGAGTTATCTAGAATAACAGTTGGAAAGCAATAATGGCAGCTGAAAATAATTGGGGCTTTTCAATTAACAGTGTCTTTCCAATTTTCTAAAAGTTTGTAATTGATTTCTTTGTGTGGTAGGTTTTTTTTCCATGTTCAAACACAATTCAGTGTGGGAAAGATTTTTTCTGGGTAATAAAATGACTGGAATCTCTATGGAATTCTTGGGAACAGAAAAACTAATGATTTCTAAGTAATTCAGGAAGAGTTGTTTGTTTTACTAAAGAAAATTTGGAATTTTTGAGAAGGCTGGTAAACTTCTTTGCACATCTTAAGAAAATTGCCTGTTTTAGCAGAAATAATCTTTCCATTTGTTGCTGGAAACTGTATACATTGTTTAACATATGCAAAGCTCATATAAAATTACAATTTAAGAAACAGCACATCTTCATATGCTTCCAGCGTGTATATATATTAATATGTAATACGTCAATTTTCCTGTTAAGCTAACACATCTACAATTCTTTTTTTAAGGCAAATCCTCCTCCAGTACTGGTCAACACAGATAGTTTGGAAACATCAACTTATGTAAGTTCCATTTCATCCCCACATTTAAATAATTGTTTTTCCTGTTCACTTTTTGATATAGATATAAAGACCACAACATTATTTTTTCTCATATATTGTACATAAAATGTTCTATCACTGAGCTGCAGTTGTTAAAGTAAGCGAAGCAGTGCTGTCCTTTTTTGTCATTTTTTTTCATAATACTTACGCAAAGAAGAAATGTTGAAATAGAAATTTATGGTTTCATTCTTAAATTAAAATCATTAACTTTCGCCAAAGGCTATTTCAGACCAATGGTCACTAACACAATGCCATATGTTCAAAGAGTCATTTCAGAAGTCTAATTGGGTGACTTAATTTTTAATAACCAGGTTTATGTGTATATTCACATATTAAAATAGTTATAAGTATGTAAATTAAAATTGATTAGTGTTTGTCTCTAAATTTACTTTGTTAAAAAGCCCTCTTTCCCTTATAGCTAAATAGCCAGAACAACAGAATCTGATCTAACATTTTTCACACTAAAAGGAAAATGTCTTTGGATATGTTTAAGTAGAAGTAGTACCTGTGCATTTTTTAATCAAATGCCACATAATTTTATAAGCTATAAAGATCTTTTCCCTTTACTTTTGAACTACAGTTGATTTCAGGCTATACTTTAAAACATTTTATTCGGCTTTATATTTTTGGTATTTATGTGAATATGGATATATTAAATATTTGGGGATTTTGGAAAACCTCAAATAATACTTAAAAACAAACAGAAATGCTAGACTACACCTTTTTTTCAGAATCTTTCCAGTCACTGTTACCTTTCACACTGATGTGTAGAGTACTTAAGCTGAATTTTGTTTTTGCGTTTGTCACTATTTTCTTCACATTTCTTTCTCCATCACTTGTTCTCTTTGTTGACTTATTTTTTGCTTAGGGACAGAGTCAGTGATTAAATATTTTGATATTTCAGACCCTTTCAACTAAAATATTAATATATAATGATTAACAGAAAACAATAATATCAACAAAGAAAATATATATGCATTTTAGGGGAAATGTCAACTAATTAAAAGCAATATAAACGTACTAAGCAGCAAACATGGAGTAAAAGTTGTATGATTTCCAGTTTGTGTGACATAGCATTCAAAAATATTTTTCTTGCTCAGCAAGGTTTGCTGGGGGTCTCCAAGAGCACTCACTACCCACTTTGAGAGATTTTCTAGAACTCACAAGACTCAGCATAAGATTTATTACAGCTATGTGGTAAGTCAGGATCTGCAGTCAAATTATGACTGTATGTCTAGAGGAATCCATGTTTAGATTTCCTTATACTTTCTTCCTCTGATAAGGTGTCACACAGAGCACTCTTTTCTCTAGCAATAAATGCAACAATTTTTATGACCACTTGTTCAGGTAGGCACCCTTATCCAGCACATACCAAATTTCCAGGCTCCCAAAAGGGGAAAGCTGGTGTTCAGCATAAAACGCATTGTCTTTATAAACTAGCCACTGTAAATTATTACCCTTTCAGTTAGGGAATGGTGTTAACATGCCCAAAATCAATTTCTCAACTATCTGCTAAGATTCTTCTAGAAATAGCAGCCTTAGGCCTGATATGTTAACTCTTTTCTGGACATAAAGCAATAAGATAAATTCTAATTCCTCAAGCAAGATTTGTCAGAGTGTGCTACTTGATCATACTTCAAGAACACAGAGTGAAATGTTTGGATAGTAGCTATCCTCTGTGGCTCTTGCTTCAAGTAGGCAAAAACCATGTGTTTTCTTTGGATAAAACAATCTTAAACTTTAGGAAATAGGAATTTAATTCTGAAATTTAAAATGTTTTCCAGAATCATTTTTAAGCTTATTATTCCTTCGTTAATTCCCTAATCAACTATGTATTGATAAATAAAAATAAGAAAAATTATAGCTGCTACCTTAGAACACATTTTTGCCCTTTCTGTAGTCATTACACTTCCCCAAATTAAGTAATTGAACAGGTGATACATGCACATGCCCATGGTACAAAATTCAAAAGATACAAAAGGCTATCCAGTGAATAGTAAATGGTTCTTCCACTTCTGCTTCTAGTCTTCCAGTTTCCCTTGACTAAAGCACAAATGTTAGTAGTGTTGTATGTCTGTCTATAAACATTCTGTGCATACACATGCATAAGTGTGTTGTTTCTAACCTTTTACCATTTAAAACCAATGCCCTGATAATTTTTATATAGATATGTTATATATATATATACAAGTATATAATTAGAACACACTAATATACATAGATTGCTCAAAGAGTGTCAATTTTTAGATTTGATTATTATTGACAATTTGCACTTCATAGAGTTTTGCCCATTTATAATTCAACAAAAAGTATCTATTTTTTACCCTATACTATCAACCAGCATAGTGTGGCAATAAACTTTTTAATGTTTAACTCATTGGTTTAATTTGCATTTCTGTTTATAGCTCACCTTTTCTACCTTTTCACCTTAAAAATGTTGAGATATTCACATACCACAAACTCTACCTTTTTAAAGTGCAATTTATTGGTTTTTAGGTTATTCACAATATTATGCCATCACCACCACTTTCTTATTCCAGAACATTGTATCACCCTATAAAAAAAACCTCATACCTATTAGCAGTTACTCCCTACTCTGCCCTTCCTTCAGCCCCTGACAACCACTAATTTACTTTCTGTCCCTATGGATTTGTCTATTCTGGGCCACTTGTATAAATAAAATCATACAGTATGTATCCTTTTGTGTCTGGCTTCTTTCACTTAGCCTGTTTTCAAGGTTCATGCATGAACCTTTGTTTCTTTTATGGCAAAATGGTATTCCATTATGTGTATATACCAAATCTTTTTTTTTATTCTTTCTGTTGATTTTGAGTCTCTGCTTTCATTTCCTAATGGTGGAATTACTGCATCATATATACTTACGGTTTTCAGGAACCACCTGTTTTCCATAGCAGTTGCACCATTTACATTCCCACTATCAGTATATGAGGGTTTTAGTTTCTCCACATTCCCACCAGTCTTACTATTCTTCAACAACAATGTTTTGGACTTTTTTATTATAGCCATCCTAGTGGGTATGAAGTGATACTTCATTGTAGCTTTGATTTGCATATACTTAATGACTAATGTTGAACATCTTTGCATGTGCTTCTTGGCTGTTTTATATCTCCTTTGGAGGAATGTCTGTTTTGATCCATTGCCCATTTTTTTAAATTGGATTATTATCTTTTATTAATAATTTGTAAGAGTTATGTGTATATTCTAGATATGTCATTTATCATCATACATTTGATTGCACAGATTTTCTCCTGTTCTGTGGATTGTCTTTTTACATTTGATAATCTCCTTTGAAGCATAAAAGTCATTCATTCATACACACACACACTCACATTTTCACTTATGCTTTTAATGTTATATCTAAGAAACTATTGCCTAATCCCAGGTCACAAGGACTTATGTTTTTTTCTAAGAGTTTTATAGTTTTAGATCTCAATCTTAGGTCTTTGATCCATTTTCAGTTAATTTTATATATTGTGAAAGATAAAAATCAAACTTGATTCTTTTGCATGTGGGTATCCAATTGTTTCATCACCGTTTATTGGAATAATTATTCTTTCTTTATTGAATGGTCTTGACACCCTTGTAGAAAATCAGTTCATCGCTAATATATGGGTTTATTTCTGACCTTGTAATTATTTCTGTTCATCTGTATGTATATATTCTTATGCCAGTAGTCTGGATTATAGTAACTTTGTAATATGTTTTGAAATCAGGGAGTGTAAGTCCCATAACTTTTAAAGTTTGTTTTGGCTATTGTGGGTTCTTTGCATTTCCATATGAATTTTAGGATCAGTTTATCAATTTCTGCACACACAAAAAAGACACCTGGAGTTTTGATGGTGATTGAATGGAATCTATAGGTAAATTTGGGGAGTAGTGTTGCCATTTTATCAATATTATGTCTTGTAATCCATTGACACAAAATGTCTTTCTATTCATTTACAATAAAGCTTTCATTTTGTTCAATGTTTTGCTATTTTCAGTGTACAACTCTTAACACTTTTATTAAAATCACTCTTTTCATTTTCTTCTTTTAAAGCTAATATAAATGGGATTGTTTTCTTGATTTTATTTATAGGTTTTTCATGCTTGTGTATGGCAGTGTAACAGATTTTTTGGTATCTATCAATCCTTTGACCTTACTGAACTCATTATTACCCCTAATAGTTTTTTGGTGTGGATTTCTTTCGATTTTCAACGTAAGATAATGTCATTTGCAAATTGAGATCATTTTACTTCTTCCCTTTTAGTCAGGATACCTTTTAATTATTTTTCTTGCTTAATTGTCCTGGCTAAAACCTCCACTATAATGGTTAATAAAAGTGACAGGAGCAGACATCCTTATGCTTATTTTGTTTCTGATCCTTGGGTGGAAGCTTGCAGTCTTTTACCATTAAGTATGATGTGTTATATTCAATTTTAACTATTAACTGATAATATAATTTCATTGGCCTTGGGTTGATTTTTCTCTTCATGTATTCCTATTCTTTCCTTAAACAGTAAAAAATGTTAAGGAAAGGCAAAATTAAAGACAAAAATTCTAGAGATCCTATTGGTTCCAGTAATGAATGGAAATGTTGAAATAATTCCCATCTGTTCTTTTGTGTTTATTTTCCTTAAGACAGATCATGAACAATGAAGGCTAGGTAAATTTATACAGTTTGACTTTGGTAGTTCTCGTACATACTAAAAGCTTCAGTTCCTTCACACGTAGAGTAATTGATAAATACAGTATTTTAAAATCAACCCAAATGGCTATCCATTATTTAGGAAAAGTATTTAAGTAAATTATTTTGGGGTTAATACTTTGTATTTAATTATGTTAATTTTTCATTAGGAAGAACATCTTTTTTCTTCCCAATACATTTTATAACCTTGTGTTGATACAGATTTGAGGTTTTTAATTGCCTGAGATTATGCATTAATATATACCATAAGTCATATAAATGTTAATAGATAAAATATTGAATTTCAATATATTACTCTATAATTAAGGTGTTACTGAAATGTACCTAAACAACAGGAAATAACTTGGCTTTTTAAAAATATTCCTTTGAAGTAAAAATAGGTAGTAACAGAATAGCCATGGGGATGTAAAGTATAGTATAGAAAAGCTAGTAGTCAAAGAACTTATACACATGACCCGTGGATTTGAACAATGGTAGGGGGATTTCCTGAGGTAGTATAGGGTGCTGGGTGGAGGTGGGTAAAAGGGGAAAATCAGGACAATAAAAAGGTCAGCTTGAGATGACATATTAAGATGGTTTTTAGGGTACATAACCTGCCATCTTCTGAGATTGCCGGCATCTGAATAAAGTGCACATAAATATTCAAAAACTAAAAATAAAAATCTTCCTTTGGACAAGTGTTATACCAGTTATGTAATAAAGTTTGTGATGTTTGGATATATTAGTGTTGCTGATTAGAAAAGTAAAATCTTTGAGCCAATAAAGGACTAAAGATACCTGTGTCATAAATTGTCTTATACTTCTTTATGGCACTTATGTACCCATAGTTAAAGCAAGTTGTATTAAAAGGAAAAAATTATACAACTTTAGGAGTTAAACAATAAATGCAATTCCAGTACACTAGCAACAACCAGTTGGAAGTATGAGTCCATTAACTTTGTCAATGAAAATATGAAACAGCTAGCAATCAGCTTAACAGGAAATGTATAGAGTTTGTAATAAGAAAACTGTAAAACCTTACTGTTGGCTTTAAAGAATACTTGAGAAAGTAGAGAGCAGATCTCTTTGCTGAGCAGGAATATAATGTAGAGATCATCATTTTCCCAAGATATATTCATTTTGTAATTACATTGTCTAAAGATGGATCTCTCTAATTTTGTTCCCACCTAATTACTTCTCACTGTATTCTGTTGAGAGTAATAAGCCCATTAGCCAACTATTTCTTTCCTGTTGGAAGCCACATTTTGTAAAGATACTATGAAAAGAAAACTAAGCAAACCTACACCACCAATTTTTTTCCACATTTACTGTTAATGAAATGGTGCTTGTAGAGTAATTTGTGTTTTGGGTAGTGTACTCTTGGCATTTAGAAGCCCAGTTTCAAAGTGTTTAATGTTGTAATTGAATTGTCTCTGTTCATCAGACAGTTTCAAGTTATTCAGAGGTTAGGAATAAGTCATTTGGTGTCTACATGACTTTATCACTGTTCACCTTTTTAAAATCACTCTATATTTTATGATACCTAGAATTCTCACCAAATATCAGTACATCATGACATGCCATTAAATAAGCACAGGGATACTTACTAAGCATCTACCTTATGAGAAGGCTTAATGGTGAAAATCTCAGATTCCTTAAAATAGAAGTCATAAGTCACGATATAAAACCTTTACATATTAACACCAAAAGAACCATATAAGCACACTTTTGTGGAAATGTTTTCCAGAATAAAATTTTAGACTCCTGTATTTAGAAATGAACAAATAAACAAAAATAGAGCCCAGTGTAGCAATTTTGGGACTTTGCCAAAGCTAAGGAAAATTTATTAGCTTCGATGGATTTTTTAAAAATAGAGACTAATAAGCATAAATGTATTGGGCATTCAACTCAAGCAACTTTTTAAATAGTCTAAAGAAAGAATAAAGGATTGATAAAAACAAAAGCAGAAAGTAATAGCATATAATGTAATAGATTAATCAGTTAAGACTATTTCTTTGACAAAGACTGATAGACTTTTACCAAGTCTCAGCAAGAAAAATAAAGATGATACAAATAACCTTTAGAATAAGAAAAGTGGTATAGCTGCTCATATGGATTATATTTTTACTCAGAAAAAGGACTTTCAGTCATGTTGGTAGGATATGCATATGCGTGACCCTTCTGAACTCTAAATACATAGAAATCATAATTTATGCACACACATGCACTGATAACATAATCTCAAAAACAAGAAGAAAATCTCTTTAAGTAAGAAAGAAGAGGAAACAAAGTAGCAATTGGGTTTGAATACCTTATGCCATAAGAAGTAAGAACCAAAAAAATTAGTAGAGATGGGTCTTAAAAGACTTGTAGCCCATGAATTGGACTTGATTTAAGGGTACTATGGTGAGGAAAGCAAAGTAACTTACATAATTTCATTATTCTGTCATTTCATTATTGTGTTGCTAAACAAACTAGTCTGAGACTTAGTGGCTTAAAAAACAGTTCATTATTTCTCATGATTTTCTGAGTTAACTTGATGGTTCTGCTTCACACGGTGTTGGCTGAGGCACTGCAAAAGGTTAGAAGATCCAAAATAGCCTTATTCGCATTGCTGGCAGTTGGTGCTGCTTGCTGATTAGGAGTGCAGCATGGGGCTTTTGGCCAAGGGTTTTGATTGTCCTTTATTTGAATCTCCTCACAGGCTGAGCTTCGTCACTTTATAGGTGCTGGGTTCTAAGGCGGTATTCCTAAAACAAATGTGAATACTGTAGGGCATCACATGACCTAGCTTCAGAAACAGTACATCATTTATGCCACATTCTGTTTTAACAAAAGTCACCTAGGACCTAGATCCAGGGGGAGGAGAAATCACAGTATCTCTTGATGGTAGGAAGTTTAATCAAATGGCAAAAGAATATGTAGTATGGAAGGTGGTAGAATCTCGAGAAATGGAATTTGTCACAATCCCTATTTGACTTACTAGACTGAGTATTTTGCCCAGTTTCATGTCAGCAGTGATTTGAACCCAAATTAATCTGATTCCAAGGACAGTTCATCATTCACCAGTGGCCCTCATTGTGGGAATTACTTCTAGGAAGGAATAGGGAATAAATTGGAAAGATTAAGAGAAAGTACTTGCTATGTAAATTGTGAGCAAGAACTTGAATGGTAAGTCAAATTTGGGCATGAAAATACATAAGTAAAATGTGTGACAGAGGAAACACTAAAGTAACAGATGTGGCGGTGGGAACTTGTAGCACATATAAAGGAAAGAGCAAATCCTTTAGATTTGGTCATGTATATATACATAAGGCTCATAAAGAGGTGAGATATATATGTTAGAAATGAAGCTGAGTGATAGATTGGGGTAAATTCATGTAGAGCTTTGTATGAGTTTCTGAATGTTCTAGAAGAAGTATGTTATTATTAGACATGGGCTCTAAAAAAGATCTGCAAAAAACCCATTAGAATAATTTAAACAATGGAGAATACTAATCTAAGTGATTGGGTAGATTACATTAGCAGTAGTCGTGAGGAGATTAACAAAGGCTTGAACCAAAGTAATAGAAATGAGAATAAGAGATGATGGTTTTCAGAAAAACTGAAGTATTGAAATCAAAGAATTGGCAACTGATTAAGCTGTATGAAATCACGGTAGAAAAGAGCGTTTGATGATATTAAAAGCTGAATGTATCCTTTCTATATTTGCAAGTCATGATACCAAGAATGTTAGCTCATTAATCACATTGTACTCTTCCATTCCTTGAAAATTTTCCCTAATATTATTAAAATGAAGCTATATATATTGTCTTACCACTTCAAATTTTACACTCTAAATTTCTGTGCTACTTTTCTCCTGTCTCCCATTAGGTGAATGGCACTGATGCAGATTATGAATATGAGGAAATCACACTTGAAAGGGTAAAAACTGTTAATTATTTTAAGTTTTTGATGCATAAATCTGTTGCTTTAAAAAACTCTTTTTTATCTTCAGAGGGGAAGAGAGGGAGAGAAATATCAATGTGTGGTTGCTTCCTGTGCATTCCCTGCTGGGAACTGGCCTGCAACCCAGGCATGTGCCCTGACTGGGAATCGAACCGTGATGTCTTGGTTCACAGGCCCGCGCTTAATCCACTAAGCTACACCAGCCAGGGCTAAAAAACTCTTTAAATATATGGTACTGGTCTTTCATATAGAATCCAAGGGAATAGACCTTCCAAAAATAA
Organism: Trachops cirrhosus; assembly: GCA_028533065.1. Lineage (NCBI taxonomy): Eukaryota > Metazoa > Chordata > Mammalia > Chiroptera > Phyllostomidae > Trachops > Trachops cirrhosus. Next base: position 96,342,153 of record CM052539.1, read on the forward strand.
ATATTGGCAGGGGGAGGTTAGCGGGTAGAGAAATGAGCAAAAAGAAAAAGGACTCATGGATATGGGCAACAGTGTGGTGATTGCTGGGGGGAGGGTGCATAAGGGGACTAAATGGTAATGGAAAAAATAAAGATTAAAAAAGAAAAATTAATTAAAGATAATACACCGAGAGTGTAAATAAATGGGGAAAAATAAGCATTTGTAGCATATTAAATACATGTGTTGATTTAATGTTTTTAAATTAAAATGTTAAAAAGCATGTAATATTTGTTTCTTTTATATGTTAACATATCATAAAATTAGCCATGATATTTTCAGAACATACTGCTTTTCTTTAATAATCTTTTTTAAATGAACTTTTTATTTAAAATAACTTTAGATTTATAGAAGAGTTACAGAGTTCCCATTATCCTGAACTCAGTTTCATCTATTGTTAACATCTTACATTACTAGAATACATTTGTTTCAACTAATGAATCAATATTGATACATTATTATTAACTAAAGTGTATGCTTTATTTGAATTGTCTTAGTTTGATGTTTTTCTCTTCCAGAATCTCATTCAGGATACCACATTATATTTAGTTATCATGTTTCCTTAGGCTCTTTTGTACTGACAGTTTCTCAGATTTTTTCAGTTTTTAATTTAATTTTTATTTTAATTTGTGTTTGATGTAATAAAGTGTTACTTATTTTAAATATGTATTTAGTAACCTGGTCATTATATCAGTATTCTTACCTAGCAAAATAATAGCCATATTTCTAATTGACAAGATCCTATCATAAACTTATGTACTCCCCTAGTCAGAAAATACCTTCAGGGTACAATTCAGATGTGTAAATTTTCTTGTTATATTTTCCCCTTAAGAATATCCACATTCAACTGATGCTATATTTTAGTAAAATCACCTTATATGACCAGCATTATGGGAAAATGAAGTTTTTCCATACAAGTGAATTTCCTGAGTAACTGAATATCTGCATACAGGGTAGGGCAAAAATAGGCTTCCAGCTGTTCATATGGAAAATAATACAATAATTAACAAATAATACAAGAATAAACTCCATTTTGTATTCTCACAACTCTAAACCTACTTTTACCCCACCCCTTATTTAAGACGAAAAACTTAGATAATTAGATTTGCTTATGTTTGAAGCTAGTATAGACTGAGTGAAAATAGACCTTAGAGAGTCTTTTGCATGTATAATGGTTATTTATTGCCTACTACCTGAATTTGGGTCACCGGTTAAAGTGAGGTGGAAGACTAACTTTCAAATAGCACAGTATTAATATATTGTACATGTTTCAATGTGGTATTTTGTTGTTGGGGTGTTTCCCAGCTTTATTTATATAGTTGACATATAATTTTAACTTTTTCTCTTATTTTTTATTCTTTCCCAGTGCCTTTTAAATTTCCTTATTTAGTCAAGACTGTACATTGTATTTTCACTGATTAAAGATTTTACATGTACCAGGAATTGAGGAAATGTTGTTAAAAGGTACAAACTTACAACTAAAAGATGAATAAGCTCCTGAGATCTAATGCACAGCATAGTGATTATAGCAAACAATATTGTATTGTATACTTCAAAATTGCTAGGAGACTAGATCTTAAATGTTATTACCACAAAAAAGAAATGTTAAATAAACCTGTGGAAGTCAATTGCAATATATAAATGGAGCAAATTAACACATTGTACAACTTAAACTTACACAGTTATATAAATTATATCTTAATTTATTAAAAAGCAAATTAAGAAAAACTGGTAACTTGATAACCTCACACAACCTATTGATACTATTACTGCAACTCTATTACTTCTTGAAGAGTTCAGACCGAAAAAAAGTGCTTTATTAAAATAGAATTTTAGGATACATCATAGTGGAGTAACTTTATTTAATACTAACAATTAAAAAGTAAGTCCAGATATGTTCACTTATTTGAGTTGCTGAAAGCCAGAGTCAGAACATTGCAAAATAGATACTTGTTTAGAAAATTGCCTTTAGAGACTTTTTGTAGCAGTAGAATCCTTTGAAGAAAATATTCATAAATCCAGTATATAAAACAAGCAAAAAGTATCACTGCTTTGACAAATTGACTTTGCTATCAAGAAGACTCACCAATGTTCTGTAGTTGGGCTTTCAGTATTAAAAAATGCCTTTTGCTAGTCAGGTGTCCTGGTTAAACAAGTCAAGGAAGATGGCAGAAAAAAATGTTGTCATTTTAAAATAAGGTTATGGCAAAGTTAGCAGAAGAAAAACACCATCCCCTACCGCTTTTTTAAAAGACTAAAATATGTTGACTAAAAAGACTAAAAATACTCAGAAATAATAGTAACAGAGAGACCCCTGCAGTGTTTTTCTCTTAGGAGACGTTTGCCTAACCAAACTTGAGTGAGGTGTAGTCTAAAAGAAAGAGATCTAGTAGTGTCACTTTTGCAGATGGGTGACTGATCCAAGGACAGATTGCACATACTTTTAAAGAAAGAATGGTAGACTGGACTTCAAAAATGTACTCAGTACACGTTCTTCAATTCAACCTCACCTACTCAGCTGTAATGCCCCTGAATTCCTCATAGAGAAAAAATAAAGAGCTTCCCTATATTTCTTAATTTAGAACATTCTTATTCCCTGCACATATGCCATTATGTGCTGGTTCCCTGTATTAGTACAATTTCTGGGCTTGTCAATAAAGATAACTTACTGAGTCTTGAATTTTTTTTTCCCTCTGTCCCCAGGGAAATTCAGGGCTTGGTTTCAGCATTGCAGGAGGTACAGACAACCCACACATTGGAGATGACTCAAGTATTTTCATTACCAAAATTATTGCAGGGGGAGCAGCTGCACAAGATGGAAGATTGCGGTATGTTTTGTACTTTGTTATGGTAGTGAATCCACTTCGTATGTTTTTCTTTAGGCATACTAAACAAGACATAAGTCCAAAAAGAAGTATTACCATAATAATTAACATAAAATAGGTGCTGAAATAATGAATGAATGATATAATTGTGCTATAAGCATAGTTTCTCTCTTTCATTTAGGACTTTTATCATACTTTGTATTTTCAAGTAAATTCACAAAATGTTTTATATTTTCTGGGTCTGAAACATGTATATAAACCTATTTAAGATACAGGGATCAGATATATCTGAGTTTGTATTTCCACATGCCACAAAGATTATATAAACTTTAAATGTATTTTTCTTAATTGAATACATGAAAATAACATTGGTTTTTTGTTTAAATTTAGTGTTCTATTTCAAAAGATATCTTTAGCATACCTAGTTGTTTCCTTAGGCCATAAATTATGGTACTTTTTTATTCCCTTGATGTATATAGATGGGTAGATATAGACAGCCTGAAGTTTTAGGACTAAGGATTTAATATGGTCTGTTAAAAACATTTCTTTTAAGGTTATTGGTAGTTCATGCAGTTCTTCAGTTTCTAAACTTCTCACTGGATATAACAGATGATATATTAATGAAATTAGTTAGATATAAAATTAATGATTTGACCAATCATGTAAATACAGACATTTACTTCCTGATTTTGTTACTGACTTTTTTATTTGTGCTGCTTTATGTGAAAATTAATATGTTCCATTAGTTTCACTGAGGAACATATTATAAGATATCACTGTCTTTGGATAGAATTTCTTTTCTCTAAATATTAAAAGTTAATTAGGTATAGATTCTTATCAGGATCAATTTTAACTGTGTTTTATTCCCTTTCCCCACCCAATTTGAGTTGACCATCGTCTTTCCCCCAAACTGAGACCAGAGCTGGGGGAAAAAATGAGAACTAGGAACAAATCAACTTGACGTATTACTATGTCAAATTAAGATAAATGACTTACCTTTTAGTTAAGATATATAATCTTTCACTTTATGTAAATATCAACAGATAACTTAATTTTAAAATTGAGTAAGTTGGAAAAAACCATCAAAACTTATTTTTGGATAAATCTCAGTTTTGCCGCTTACTTCTCTGTGACCTTAAGCTAGTTGTGCAGTCTGAGCCTCAGTTTCCTTATCTTTGAATGACAACTCTGTCAGTCATTACTTGGGTGGCCTTGGGAAAGTTATTTAAACTTCTTGTGCTTCAGTATCTCCATCTGTAAAATAGTGATATAAATATGTACCTACCGTACAAGGGCTAAGCACTAAAAGAAGTACCTGGCGTGTGGTTAATGCTAAATAAATATTTGCTATTTTTGTAAAGTATTAAGGCCTACATATAATACACATACAAATTGCAGCTGTCATTATTATTCATTATTTTTGTATAATCTATTTGCACTGTTTCTTTTGCTGGCCATTGGGAAATGTGTGTATTTATATGAGTATTTGATACATTGGAATTTAACATGCAGGGTCTTTATTTATATTTTCTCTAGTAAGTGATTCTCTTTACCATAAAATCAAAAGGACAAGAAAAAATGGCAAAGTGAAAATTGATATTTAAATTTTAATATTTATATTTTATTTTTAATGTTTTTCTTCAGGGTCAATGACTGCATATTGCGAGTAAATGAAGTAGATGTTCGTGATGTAACACATAGCAAAGCAGTTGAAGCATTAAAAGAAGCAGGGTCTATCGTACGCTTGTATGTAAAAAGACGAAAACCAGTATCCGAAAAAATAATGGAAATAAAGCTCATTAAAGGTCCTAAAGGTATAAATAAATCAAGTTAAGGCAAATTAAGTAAAAAGTCTTTGAGTTAAATATAACTGTGAAGTTATTTATGACACATTCTAAGATTAACAATAATGGTAGTCTATAGAACTTGCATGAATTTTTAGAATTTCTTCTCATATTTCTATTGATTTTTGTCTTAGGTCGATACTTAAATACTTTGAAGTTATGTGTAGTATTGATATTAACTTGTAATCCTTATAGTATGTTAAATGCAAGTACATAGACTAAGTTAAAAGAAGAAAATGTGAATGTGTCGTTAGCAGTTTATCTGCAGTGAAAACTGTTAACATGTGATTTCTGAATTTTGAAAACATTTATGGAATTCAGGATAAATAGAAATACTGATTCTAGTTTTGGTTCATAGAAGAGATGGTACTCCAATGAACAAAAAAAGGAATAGAGAGCTACAAATTTGTTTGGTACTAAAGCTATGGGATTTATGAATTCCAGAAATCTTATGTAAAATTAATTAACAGAATATTGGAAAAATAGCAAAATTATCCACATTTCTGAAGCCGGTTCTGCCCACCACCAACAGTTTTATTATTTTTCTTAATTCTTTCAGTGTCATAAAGGTATTAAAAGTGTTAATAAGAAGCACAGTTATGTTGGAAACTAAAGTGAAACATAATTTTACAATGTCTCTTTGAACTAACAAACTATTCATTTACAAAGAGACTTTAAAACATAACCTGGTAGGGGGAAAAAGGAACTTTTTTGTAACTTCAGGAGCACCTGTATTTACGATTGTCCACTGATTGCAGAACAAATATTTAGGAATTTAAAAGTAGGTAAGTAGATTCCTTTCTTTTTAAAAAAAAATTAGTGTGAAATTATCACCTATTTTACATCCATTCTTTCTGGACTAAAGTTCACATTATTGATGAGATTCTAAAACTAGTGTTTTCCAAACAGGTCTTGGGTTCAGCATTGCTGGAGGTGTTGGAAATCAACATATTCCTGGGGATAATAGCATCTATGTAACTAAAATAATTGAAGGAGGTGCCGCACATAAAGATGGTAAACTTCAGATTGGAGATAAACTTTTAGCAGTAAGTATAAGAAATGTTGTTTTATAACTTATTGTATGTCTTTTTTTCACGACAGACTCTGAAATTTCAACATTCTGAAAATGTTGAAATGATTTCTGGATAAATGAGTGAAAACTGGCCCTACTTTAGTCAAAACCTGCAAATAATTCTTGCTTTAATCTCTATTTTTCATTTTCATTTCCTCCAGCTCCCCTCCCTTTTTCTGTTATTTGTCCCCCACCCCTTCTATTTTTTCTTTTGATTTTTTGTTGAAGGGTTAGGGGCTTGGATGTACAAAATTGTTTAATCATAATTCTTAGTTTTGTAACACAGTGTCATTCTTTATGTGTGACCTCTTTTTCTTTTTAGTTTTACACTTAATTGATTATTTTATTTATAATATAATGAAAACTAATAAACTAAGAACCTCATTACCCAAACTAAGAACAAGCAGAACAACTTGTCATTCCTTTACATTTTAAAAATTATTTAATCACATATATATGTCTAAATACTTTGTTTAATATTATTTGTTTTGAAATTTTTAGAAGGCTATTATTATGCTATATGTAGTCTTTTAATACTTTTTTCACTATACATTGTTTTACTAAGACTTACCCATATTGTTGCTTAGAGCTGAAGTTTATCCATTTCACCTCTACTTAATATTCTGTTCTGTGACTATACCACAATTTATTTATCTAACTTCATCTTAGCCCATGAATAACTGTCTTAGCCCATGCATGTTCTGTAGAAGAAAAGCTATTATACTAATAATGTGTAATGGAGTGGTGGAATCTCAGCAAACCTAGAGTGAATGAAAATAAAAAGTGAGGCAGAGAATAAGGGGATGCCAGTATCAGGTATTATGTTTCTGAGCTGGGTATAATTTCATAAGAAAATGTAGTTTTTTTAATGAAAGCTTGTCATGTATGACAGTCTTCCAAGCATGTAATATAGAACCAGTAAACCTTAGATCCAGCCATCAGGAAAAAGAAAGGATTTCTCTCCTGGCCCTTTTAGTCTCCTATCTCTCTTTAATTAGAGTTTGCCCCATGGGGGTTAATTTTTGATTCTGTTACCCAACTCCCTTGGGAAAATTCTAGGGAAACCAGCTCCCTCACTCTGTAGCACAGCAGTTCCCCTGAATGCAGAAATGGTCAGAAGAGCTACATAGAGCCTTAGTAGTCTATGCTGGTCAGAAATGGGCTTTTGATGTGTTACAGCTCTCACTATGTGGAACACATCAGCCATGCCCAAGCCCAGTCCTTAATGCAGAAAAGGTTGAAAGAGCTGGTTATAGTAGGAGGCAAGGTGAGAGGAGAAGCAGCCAAGAGTGTCCACTAAGCAAGCAGCCAAAGCCTAGTAGCAAGTAGATTCAAGTAAATCTTGAAAAGGTGCATGTAGGGATGAATTGGGTTATTTTCTTCCTTTTTGTTTGTTTGGTTTTTGTTACTATGAATAATTCTGCCAGGAAAACCTACTATGTGTTATAGTGAACACGTACAGGGTACAAGAGTTTCACTTAAGTATTTACTTAAGCATGGAATTTAATGGATCACGGGGTATCAGTAACATTATAACAAATTATTATTATCAGCAACATTATAACAAATTATATCATTATTTTTCAAACTATTTGTAAAGATTTTACATTTGTATCAGCAATATATAAATAATTCCTTTGTTCTACATGCTGTCCTGTACTGTTTATTGTTGCAGCAAGGAGACAGACTGATTATTTTTTGAGTTAATGATGGGGAAGTGAAAGGAACTGACCTTGAAATGCTTTTCCCTAGCTTATCCTCTCACAGCCATGACTTGTCACTCTTCCCCAAGCTGTAGCCAACACCCCCTCACCATCACCTACATACACACACACTCCAACACTACACACGTATACAAGTATACCAGGACAGAAAAACTTTCCTTCTCCGCTGGGTTTCTCACTTTTATTTTCTAATTTCTTGGATACCATGTTCTCCTTTATGGTTTCCTCAAATCAGTTTTAGTGCTAGGGAGCCAACAATTTATATTGATTTAACATTTAATAAGGCTTTTGTTGTCATAACTCCACTGAAATTATTCATTTTTTAGCTCTCATCTTAATTGACATGTCAAGTATTTGGCATACCTTCTTCCTTCTTCAAACACTTTTTCCACTTGCTGAACAATAACTTCTGCCTTGGTATTTCCATTACCTCACTAGTCACTTCTCATTCTCCTTTTTGATGCATCTGCTCCCTAACTTCTAAATGTAAAGTGATCCAGACTCAATCCTTGTATTTTTTTCTTCCCTCTTTGACAGGTGGTCAAATAACTTAATGGGTCTCATTTGCACATGATAGTGATAAGTATTCTGAACTTTAGTTATTTTTACACACACACACACACACACACACACACACACACACACACCACTTTTGTGCATGGCTGAAATACTGGGTTGGCCAAAAAGTCCATTTAGTTTTTCCCATAAAATAAGAGACACATTCTTCATTTTTACCAGTAACTTTACTGATGAGGATATTTTGAGTATGTCAGCTATCTCCCACATGGCATAAAGTTGATTGTTCTCAATTAATATCTCAGTTTGATCACTATCGACCTCAACTGGTCTACCCACCTGACCATGGAGTATCATCCAAGAAGAAATCTCCAGCACAAAACTTGTGAACCAGTTTTGACACATCCAATCAGTCACAGTACCGTCTCCATACATTGCATAGATCTTATTTTGCATTTCAATTTTGTTTTTACCTTTCTTGAAGAAATAAAGCATAATATGCCAAAAATGTTGCATATTTTCTCCCATCTTCAATATTAAAGTGACTACACAAAAATTCACCAATTCTGGTAAGTGGGGTTTTTTTTTTTAAGATTTTTGTTTATTTCTTTTTAAAGAAGGGGGGAGGGAGGAAGAAAGAGAGGAAGAGAAACATCAATGTGTGGTTGCCTCCCACACACCCCCAACTGGGGACCTGGCCCGCAACCCAGGTGTGTGCTCTGACTGAGAATTGAACCGGCGACCCTTAGGTGCCTAGTCTAGTGCTCAATCCACTGAGCCACACCAGCCAAGACTTCTTTTTTTAAAATACATGCTGATATGACAGATGTCCCAGTACAAAGTAACAAATTGTTTTGAATGAATTTAAAGAACAACTAAATGCTACTAGAGCTATCTTATAGAAAAAAAACAAACTTTTTGGTCAACCCAATATAAAAATTTCTAACTTTGGTTCTTATCAAAACATTTCAAAAGTCCTAAGAGATTTCATGTAGTCTCCTTTTTATGTCTGAAGTCATCTCAAATTTAATATATCTAAAAATGAACTTTTGTGTCCTTCCCCTACTCCTTGCCCTCCTGCTCCTTGCACAGTCTTCACATTTCATTAAATGGGAACTTCATCTTTCTATTTGCCCAGATCTAAAACTTGTGAATAATCCTCTTTCTTCTACACTCCATTGAATCCCTTAGCAAATCTCGTCAGCTCTTCTATCAGTTATCTAATGCTGCCTAAACACACACACACACACACACACACACACACACACACACACACAAATCAATGACTAAGACAACAATAATCATCTATATGCATACACTTCTGTAATTTGAGTAGAGATAGGACAGCCTTCTCAACTCCACATAATGTCAACAGGGGTGGCTCAACTAGGGCCAGGGATTCACTTTCAAGTTGGCTCACATATGGCAGACAAATTGTTGTTGGCTGTCAGCTGGTAGCTCAACTGGGGCTGTTAGCCAAGTGTTAGTTCTCCAGTAGCCTCTCCACATGGCTAAATTGGGCTTCTCACAGGATGGTGGCCAGGTTCCATGAGGAACATACCAAGAGAAGAGCTTTCAAAGAAGACAAGGTCCAGTGTGTGGCTTTTATCAATCCTCTCTCTGCATCAGTTACTAATGTGTCATTGACTAAAACTTCTCACATGGCCAAGCAAGATTCAGTGTAGGAGGAGATTTTACAAGATGTGAATACCAAGATGCATGGCTCACTACAGGCCACCAAAGGAAAAGTATACCACAGCTATATATTTCAAATTACAGGCAGTACTAACTATACATGGTAGTTTGAGACTATAAAAATTATTATGCAGCTGAAACCCTGCAAAGCAATATTAATAGTGGGGAAAGTTATAGTTGTCCTGTGATATTTAAAAATTTTTGTCAAAACATTAAAACTCTTTGAGGGGGAAAAGGTACAGAGAATAAGTAGCATAGATGGTAGGTAGAAATAGACAGGGAGGACAACAATAGTGTGGGAAATGTAGAAGCTAAAGAACTTACGACACATAGACATGAACTAAAGGCGGCGAGTGTGGGTGGGAGAGGGTGTATAGGGTGAAGGGGGGAAAATGGGACAACTGTAATTGCATAATCAATAAAATATATTTAAAAAAAGAAAAATCCTTATCTGTTTTGCATAGGTACTTGTAATGGGCTCACTTTTTTATCTCTGTCTAAATAATTTATCATCTGGTATAGATACTTTCCTAGGTCTAGGAATCATTTTTACTTTGCTCTGTAGTCTACGTTGAAAGGTTTATTATTAGGACTTGTAATTTGTTAAATGAATACCTTTTGAGATTTATTACCATTTTCAAAATAGTAAAATATTTGATTATTTTATAAGTATTTAATGAGTGCTAGAAAATAATATACATTCTTTGTAGGAAATGAAATTTTGTTGAATTTATGGATGAATTACTAGAGTCCTGTGTATTGATTATTTTTGTTATTTAATCCATTAAATTTTAAAAATGTATATTAAAATCTTCACTATCAAAAAAAAATCTCTCCTGTTGATTATAAAGATACAAATTAGGGCAATGAGAAATATACTAAAACAAATACTTGTTTAGTACATTGTAATTTAAGATATTAGAAACATTTCTAGTATTTTCTTTCTTTGCCAAAAAATTTTACCAAAAATAAGATCAATCTAAACCCAAAGTTAACATAGGAGAGAAGGCAATAATAAAGATTACAGTAGAAATTTATGAAATAGGCAATAGGAAAACCATAGATAAGATCAGCAAAACCAAAACTTGATTCTTTGAAAGGTCAACAAAATTGATAAAACCTTTAGCTAGACCAAGAAAATAGAAGCCTCAAATTTCTAAAAGTAGGAATGAAAGAAAAGACATAGGGAATACTTTTATTTATGAACAACTATATGCCAACACATTAGATAACTTAAATGAAATGGACAAATTCCTTGAAAGACAGAGTACCACTTCTATTCAATGTTGTGCTGATTGCCAGGGCAATAAGAAAAGAAAGAGACATTGAGACTGAGAAAGAAAAGGTGTAACTATATTTGCAATAGAAAATCCTAAGGAACCTACTAGTACATAAATAAAATAATAAGTTTAGGAAGGTTGCAGGATACATCACCACTACCTAAAAATTCTCTTTTTGCACAGAATGCAAATTCTCTTTTTACCTGAATGGCCACCAATAAATAATTGAAAAAAATCTCAACTTGACTATTAAAAACGGAAATATAAATTTAAATATAATTGATGTACAAATTAAAACATGCATCATTTTGTAGGCTTTTAATAAATTGATAATATTCAGTGTTTGCAAAGATCTCAATAGATAGGCACTCATTCTCTGGGTATAAATTACTAAATTCATTTACTTAGGATGGTTTAAATATCTGTTAAGATTGGAATGGCTTTATAAATTATTATAGAACTGTACAATGAGGTACTGTGTGACAGTTTTTTAAATGAGGCAATTCTTTGTGACCCAAAATGAGATGATCTGTAAGATACATTATAGTCAAAATCCAGTTGCAGAAAGCCTTAATATGGTCTCATTTTCTTTTTTAAAAAAAGCAACTAAAATATTCCTACACACATTTCTAAAATGCCTACATAGAAGGAGGTTCAACCTTGGAGATTGGGAGGGAATAGGGGCTGAAATCAAGATTGGTTATTTCATTAACATTTATAAACATCTTCCTAATATAGATGATAAAAATGGGTATTTTCTTTCCACACACATTTATATTCCTTAAATCAGTCAGTCCCATATTTTCCATATCTTTATATGTAATTGTTTATCACCAGAAAGCAAGTGAAAATGTTTTAAAATAAATGTCTTGGGGATTTTCTTTTAGGTGAATAGTGTGTGTTTAGAAGAAGTTACTCATGAAGAAGCAGTGACTGCTTTAAAGAACACATCTGATTTTGTTTACTTGAAGGTAGCAAAACCTACAAGTATGTATATGAATGATGGCTACACACCACCTGATATCACCAACTGTAAGTCTTTTTGCTTTAATCCATGTTATTATATCCTTCAATGTTAGGTATTTTAATAAAAGTTTCACAATATAAAGTTTAAGCAGTATACAAATATTTTTAATAGAACTATTAAACATTCTGACCTAATAGGTTTAAAAAAAATTTTTTAAAGATTTTATTTATTTATATATTTTTAGAGAAGGGAAGGGAGAGAAACATCAATGTGTGATTGCCTCTCATGGGCCCCCTACTGGGGACCTGGCCTGCAGCCCAGGCATGTGCCCTAGACTGGGAATTGAACCAGCAACTCTTTGATCTGACCCTTTGGACCAGCACTCAACCACTGAGCCATGCCAGCCAGGGCTAAAAATTTTTTTAGTAGTTTTTTTTTTATTGTATTTTTTTCCAGTACCAGCAATTGATTCTTTTAGCAAGCAAGATAATTCTAATGCTTCTAGTGCTACTGGTTCGTGGCCCACACTTTGAGAAACACTAATTTAAAATACAGTATTTCTAAAACTTGGGCTTTTCTATACTCTCAACTGTATACACAGATACTATTTCTGTACTTCAAGCTCCTAGTATACTGCCTAACTGTATATTTGTGTACAATAACATTGTATTGCCTAGAACTGAATTGTTATGAAAGCACTTATGTTTCTTATTTGTCAGTTTTTTATGTACAAGCTGAGATGAGATTTAAATATATTTTAATGTGTTTGTGTTGATTGAAAAAAATGAAAGTTTTGTGTGTTTAATGCAGAGTTGATATTAGAAGCACTCATGTGTAATATAAAGATCTTAAATGTACTCCTTATAATCTGCTTTTCCAAATTTTCCTTTTTTAAATTGTAGAGATTTTTATTTTATAAGTAGCAGCATTTCCAATTTTAAACTTGTCAGACTTCATTACCATCACTAATCACTGTAAAATATAAATTATATTTCGAAATGTAGTCCTGGCTGGCTCAGTTGGTTGGAGCATTGTCCCATAACCAAAAGGTTGCAGCTTCAGTTCCCAGTCATGGCACATACCTAGGTTGCTGGTTTGATCCTTGGTCCAGGTGCGTACAGGAGGCAACCATTCAGTGCTTCTCTCTCACATCACTGTTTCTCTCTCTCCCTTCCTCTCTCTAAAAGCAATGAAAAAATGTCTTTGGGCAAGGATTTAAAAAAATATTTTTTAATAAAATAAAATAAATGTATATACTGTCCTCAAGTGATACATCTTTTATATCTTCTCATTGAGTCCTTATTTATTCAAGTATAACTAAATTATTTTGTTAATAGTATTTAGTCTCTTTAATGAACAGGAATGACATAGTATTTCATTTGTGTCAGAAAAAAATTTTGATACGTGTTTAAAATTCTTACATATAGTTGATCTTGCACACCAACTTTGTATGGGGGCTTTATGTATTTTAATTTGTGATTAGAGATGTAAATTCAGTCATAAGCTATTTTGTTCACCAATTTAAGTATCAGTCATATTATGCTACCTTATCTATTCAAAACAACTGTGCATTACTCAGGAATAAAAAAGAATGCTCATTTGCCATGTACAATAACATGGATACAGCTATAGAGTATTATGCTGAGGGAAATAAGTCAGAAAGACAAATACTATATGATTTCACTTGTATGTGGAATCTTAAGAAAAACAAATGAATAAACAAAACAAACAGACCCAGAGATACAGAGAACCAGCTGATGGTTGCCAAAGGGAAGAGGGTATGTGGGAGGATCAGGATAAAAAGAGATAACTATGTGCAAATTTGTGACAGTTCCACAAATTAAGGATTGGTGTCCTGTTTATGGCCAAATATACATGTCCTGTTTATGGCCAAATATACAAATAGCCAGGCTGCTTCCTACACATATGTTGAACTGAAAAAAATTATTTTTTTATTTAATCATCCCTTTTTATTTATAATAATATGACATTTTAAAAATAGAAGAACTAATCTTAAAGAATAGTAATTAAATAATGATTTGTTGTTTTCCCTGTAGACATCTGTTATTGAACTAATAGAATAGCAGTTTTCAACCTTTTTCATCTCAGGGCACACATAAACTAATTACTAAAGTTCTGTGGCACACCAAAAAATATATTTTTTGCCAAACTAACCAAAAGAAATAGGTATGATTTTAATTGATTTACAAAAAAGATAATAATAGCAATTACCTACCTTTTTTGCTTCAAAGTGACTTTTTAAAAAATCAGGTGCCTATACTTGTATATGAGGATTTCTGGTACCAAGAATTAACAAATGAGGTACAACCTTATTATGCAACATGACCAATTAAGATGCAGCTCTGTCATATGACCTGTATATTTATGGTTTAAGACAGGGCATAAACGCTCAATGGCTATTGTTGTGTTGGCTGTTGTCATTTTTTTATGGTACTTACAAAGAATTAAGAGATGTAGGCATATTTTTAATCCTCACCCAAGGGCATGCTTACTGATTTTAGAGAGAGGGGAAGGAAGGGAGAGAGGGAAGGAGAGTAACATCAGTGTGAGAGAGAAACATCAATTGGTTGCCTCTCGCATGCACCCTTACTGGAGACCAAATCCGCAACCCAGGCATGTGCTCTTGACCAGGAATGGAATCCACAACCCTTCAGTTTACTGGACAATGCTCCAACCAACTGAGCCACACTGGCTAGGACTGTTGTCATTTTTTCATTTGACAATCTAAGGGAAATGAGGTCAGTGCCCCTGACTAAATAGATACTGCGTGTTCTAAAAATACTTGCTGTACATCAGTGTGCCATAGTACACCAGTTGGAAATCGCCATACTAGAACATATGAAAAAGTTTAAATTTACCTTGCTAGTTTAACTTTATCATAATGTTCTATTTCCATTTCCTTCTCTTCTTAGGCAACTACAATGGTGATTTTTGTTGTAAACTTCCAAATCATGTTCATATAACATGCAGTTTATGAATTTGTGGTTTTTTTAAATTTGTGTTTAAAAACTTTTTTACATAAAGTATTTTTAACTATCAGACTATTCACCTTACTGCCTGTTCTTAAGTCAGTCATCTAGTGTCATCATCAGTTTGTCTTTAGTCACTGAAGATCTTAGTGTCCAGCCCATTATCATCCTTGCTACTACTACTCTTCATGTTGTCATTCTTAGTAATGGTCAATCAAAATCCACACTGGCAATTCATTTGACAGCCTAGAAAATTTGTTTCCTGATCTCTTTAGTAATCCTGCTCTCCACCACAGCTCCAGTACTTGCTTCCAAGATAATAATTTACATCTTCCCATCAATACCTTCACTACCTCTAAAATCTTGATTTAAATCATCTCATTGTCTGACTACATTTCTCATTTCACTTATTCTAAAATTCATCCTCATTTTGACCTTTAATAATTAGACACTGTCACTTGGTTGCCTGTGTCTTTATCTGCCTACTTTGTTTTTAACCTTAGCTTCCATAGTTTGTCATGCTATTCATTCACTTCTTTGCACATACTGTTTCTCTTGCCTCCTGTTTCATTGGCAGAATCCTAATCATGGTTCATCTTGCTGTTTTCTTCCATTCCTGCAAAAGCACAAAATTATAGTTAAAGTTATAACCATAAATCTCAGATGGGGCCATGCTCATTTTGTACCCAAAATGTGGATAATAACCAAAGTATGTTACCAAGGAATAGAAGTAGGCTTACTACCAAAAGGAAAAAAAGAGTTCATTGATCTGACAAAGAACATAATATCTTTGCTGACATTAAAATGCTCATACTTTTGCATTATATGTCATTTCACTTTTAAACTTCTGATTTGGCCACATACATCTTATTACTTTTATTTAAACTGCTTTCAGTTGTTTCTCTCCCAAACCTTGGAGGGCTTGGGAATTAATTTTGATATCTAAGGACAATAAATTAGGCTCCTTTGTTTTGTAGTTCTCTAGGGAGTCTTTTAACCTAGGATTTTAACTTTGGAAATGGTATTGCGTTGCCTGATCCTTCTTTGCAGCTGTCATTTCTCTGTTAGAAACATTAATTTTTGGTCCCTGCTGTGTGAGATACTATGCCTTTCATGTGAGAATGACCACTACAGAAAGGATCCATTGAGTAAATGCAAAGTCTCTGAATATGGCAGAGAAAAAAGTACATTTTCTGGCTTGGGCATTTGACTGTCTAGTCCAGCTGTGTGATTGTTTTGTTATGTTGTTTTGTTTTGTTTTGTTGTTCCAGCCAGCCTTGATAATGCAGCAAAGAAATTCCAGTCAAAATCAGTAAACTCTGCACTTTAAAATGTCCAGTGATTGTGGAGGTTCACTTGAGTGCATATTGCGTTAGGGCATATCACCTATGAAGGACTTTGAACTTTCAAAGTCAGGAGCCATGGGCAGAAAGTTCTTTACCTCAAATGCAAAAGAATATCTTACATAGAAACTGGATAGGAAACAAGTGCTATTGGACACTGCAAACCTATAAAATCAACAATATACCATATTTCCAAGCACTGTACTATCAACAGACATTGTAGATGTTTTTCTTTTTGTATGTTTACACAGAAAGAGAAATATATAGATGCTGCCTCCTTTTGATAAAGCGTACATTATTTCCAGTATACCAGTTTCAGTTATGTGTTATCTTTCAGGTCACATTACTTCTTTAGGTTACCTATCAAGCCATTATAGTAATTTGAACTAATGATCCAGGAACTCTTTTTTTTTTTTTTACTCCCACTATGTATTATTATGCTTTGTGCATAGAAGACACTCAATAATATAATGAATGAAGAAATTAATAGATAATTAAATAATTGTTCTTTAATTACATAAATGTTACAGCTAAATTTTGAAATGTTCTGTAACTTTATCATAGTTAAAGCCTCAAGCAAGTTAAATATTGCTTTGTTTGTGTTTTGATAATGATGCATATAATTCAGATGTGTTGTGTTTTCAGATTCTACAGTTGAAATGTGTTGCTTACCTGGATCAGGAATGGCCTAATAATTTTCTGTTCTTAGCTCTTGCTAGAATTACAACCTGTGATATTTCTTACTATTTAAATGAACCAATAGTTAGGTTTGCTTTTTTTTTTTTTTTTACTTTGCCTGTATGGTGCTTTTGCTTTGTGGGTATATTTAAAAGGATCATTATAAATTGGGTTGACAGATTTGAGCTTGTGTCAGGGCATTGGCTTTTTTTAAATACATTTTACATCTTAGAGTAATTTTAGTTTCACAGTAAAACTAAGCAGAAGGTACAGAAAGATAGTTGGCATATAGTTGTTCATAATATTTTCTTACAATCTTTTGTATGTCTTTGGTGTCAGTTGTATCTCTTCTTTCCTTTTTTGATTTAATTATTTGTGTCCTCTTTTTTCTTGATGATTCTGGTTAAAAGTTTGTCAGTCTTGTTTATCTTTTCAAAGAACAGGTCTTAAATTCATTGATCTTTTGTATTTCTCTTTCAGACTCTCTACTCTGATCAGTATTATTTCCTTCCTTCTACATACTTTGGGCCTTGTTTCTTGTTCCAATTCATGTTCCTTTAACTGTGAAGTTAGATTGTTTATTTGAGCTTTTTCCTGTTTTTTGAGATAGGCCTGTAATGCTATGAATTTACCTTTTAGGATTGCTTTCTAGTGTCCCACAGATTTTGGATTGTTGTGTCCTCATTTTCATTTGTTTCAAGGTATCTTTGGGTTTCTTTCTTGATCTCGTTGTTTACCCATTCACTGTTTATTAACATGTTACTTTGCTTCCATGTCTTTGCATATTTTTCAGTGTTCTTCTTGTGATTGATTTCTAGTTTCATAGCATTGTGTTTAGAGAAGATGCTTGATATAATTTCAGTCTTAAATTTATTCAGACTTGTGTCCTAGCATGTGGTGTATCCTAGAAAATGTTCCATGTGCACTTGAAAATGTTGTATGTCCTGCTGCTTTGAAGTGAAGTGCTTTGCAGATACCAATTAAATCCTTGATTTAGTGTATAGTTTAAGGGTACTAAAGGGTACAAAATCCTTGTTGATTTTCTGTCCGGGAAATCTATCCATCTAAGTCAATGGGGTGTTAAAATCCTGGACTATGACTGTATTTCTGTTGATCTCTCCCTTTATGTACATAAAGATTAACTTCACATATTTAGGTTCTTCTATGTTGGGAGCATAGATGGGTACTAGCATTATATTCTCTTGTTGGATTGTTCCCTTTAGCATATGTATTATCCTCCTTTGTCTCTTACTGTAGGCTTGGTTTTAAAGTCTTATTTTATCAGATATAAGTATTGCTACCCCAGATTTTTTTTCCCTTTTCATTTGCATGTAGTATATTTTTCCATCCCTTTACTTTTAGTCTGTGTGGATCTTTCGATCTGAGATGGGTCTCTTAGAGGCAGCATATATATGGGTCTGTTTTCTTATCCATGCAGCTACCCTCTGTCGTTTAGTCACAACATTTAAGCCACTTATATTTAAGGTAATTATTGATAGATTCATATGTAGTGCCATTTTATTGTTAAACTGTTTTCCTCTGTTTTCCCTTTCCCTCTTTCTTCTTTTTTTTTTTTTGTTTTTTTAATTTTTGTTCAAGTAGAGTTTTCTGCTTTTTCCCCTCACCACCCCAGCCCTCCCCTCCTCCTTCCCCCATTTCCACCCCACCTTGTTATTGTCCATATGTCCTTTATAATTGTTCCTGTAAACTCTCCATGCTTTCCCCCCATTATTCCCCTCCCCTCTCCCCTCTGATCACTGTCAGCCTGTTCTGAATTTCAGTATCTTTGGCTATACTTTGCTTGTTGGTTTTGTTGATTAGGTTCCAATTAACGGTGAGATTACATGGTATTTGTCTTTCACCGCCTGGCTTATTTCACTTAGCATAATGCTCCAGTTTCATCCATGCCATCACAAAGGGTAGGAGCTCCTTCTTTCTCTCTGCTGTACAGAATTCCATTGTGTAAATGCACCATAGTTTTTTCATGCACTCATTTCCTGATGGGCACTTGGATTGCTTCCAGCACTTGGCTATTGTGAATAGTGCTGCTATGAACATTGGGGTGCATAGTTTCTTTTGGATTGGTGTTTCAGGGCTCTTGGGGTATAATCCTAGCAGTGGAATTGCTGGGTCAAAAGGCAGCTCCATTTTTAGTTTTCTGAGGAAACTCCATACTGTTTTCCACACTGACTGTACCAATCTACATTCCCACCAACAGTACACTAGGGTTCCCTTTTCTCTGCATCTTCTCCAACATTTGTTGTTTGTGGATTTGTTTATAATGGCCATTCTGACTGGTGTAAAGTGGTATCTCATTGTGGTTTTAATGTTCATCTCTCTGATGGCTAGGATACTGACCATCCTTTCATATGTCTCTGGACCCTCTGTATGTCCTCCTTGGAGAAGTGTCTGTTCAAGTCCTCTGCCCATTTTTTTAATTGGGTTTTTTTTCTTCCTGGAGTGGAGTTGTGTGAGTTCTTTATATACTTCGGAGTATATAAAGTATATATACTTTATATACTTGTCTGAGGTATCATTGGCAAATGTTTTCCCATATAGTTGGTTCTCTTTTCATTTTCATGCTGTTTTCTTTAGCCATGCAGAAGATTTTTATTTTGATGAGATCCCATTTGCTTATTCTTTCCTTATATCCCATGCTCTAGGGGACAGACATATCAGTGAAAATATTGCTACATGGAATATCTGAGATTTTCCTGCCTATGTTCTCCTCTAGAACTTCAATGATGTCACGACTTACATTAAGTCTTTTATCTACCTTGAATTTATTTTTCTGTATGCTGTAAATTGATGCTCAAGTTTCATTTTTTTTCATGTAGCTGTCCAGTTCTCCCAGCACCATTTGCTGAAGAGGCTATTTTTGCTCCATTTTATGCTTCTTTCCCCTTTGTCAAATATTAATTGACCATAGAGACTTGGGTTTATTTCTGGGCTCTCTGTTCTGTTCCATTGGTCTATGTGTCTGTTCTTACACCATTGCCAGGCTATTTTGATTACAGTGGCCTTATAATACAGTTTGATATCAGATATTGTGATCCCTCCTGCTTTGTTCTTCTTTCTCAAAATTGCTGCAGCTATTCGGGGTTATTTATGGTTCCATATACATTTTTGAAGTGTTTGTTCTATATCTGTGAAATATGCCATTGGTCCTTTAATAGGGATTGCATTGAATCTATAAATCGCTTTGGGTAGTATCGACATTTTGATGATGTGACTTCATCCGATCCATGAACACGGTATATGTTTCCATTTGTTTGTGTCTTCCTTAATTTCTTTCTTCAGTGTTGTTAGTTTTCTGAGATTGAAAAGGTCCTTTACCTCCTTGGTTAGGTTTATTCTTAGGTATTTTATTTTTCTTGTTGCTATATCAAGTGGGATTTTTCCCCCTTATTTCTGTTTCTGATGTTTCATTGTTGGTATACAAAAATGCCTTTGATTTCTGAATATTGACTTTATATCCCGCTATTTTGCCAAATTCATTTATTAGGTCAAGCAGTTTTTTGGTAGAGTTTGTAGGATTTTCTATGTAGACTATCATGTCATCTGCAGACAATGACAGTTTTGTTTCCTCTTTTCCAATTTGGATGCCATTTGTTTCTTTTTCTTGTCTGATTGTTGTGACTAGGACTTCCAGTACTGTGTTGAATAGGAGTGGTGAAAGTGAACAACCTTGTCTTGTTCCTGATCTTAGTGGGAAAGATTTAGCTTTTGCCCATTGAGTATGATGTTGGCTGTAGGTCTTTCATATATGGCCTTCATTATGTTGAGGAATGCTCCCTCTATTCCCACTTTGCTGAATGTTTTAATCATAAATGGGTGCTGTACCTTATCAAACGCTTTTTCCTCCTCTGTTGATATGATCATTGATTTTTGTCTTTCATTTTGTTGGTGATGTATTACGTTTATTGATTTGTGAATATTGTACCATCCTTGCATCCCTTGATGAATCCCACCTGGTCATAGTGTATGATCTTTTTAATGTATTACCGGATGCAGTTTGCCAGTATTTTTTGGAGGATTTTAGCATCTATGTTTATCAGCAATATTGGCCTGAAGTTTTCATTCATTGTTGTGTCTTTATTTCCTTTGGGGATTAGGATGATGCTGGTTTCATAAAAAGAGTTTGGGAGTCTTCCATCTTCTTGAATTTTTTGGAATAGTCTTTGAAAGATAGGGGCTTGCTCTTTCTTAAATGCTGTGTAAAATTCCCGGGTCCAAGGATTTTGTTTGTCAAGAGTTTTTTGATTACTGTTTCAGTTTCATCAGCTGTTACTGGTCTGTTCAAGCTTTCAGGCCTCAATGAAGGCCTTCTTCTTCATTGAGTTTTGGAAGATTATATTTTTCTAGAAATTGGTCCATTTCCCCCAGGTTTTCAAATTTCTTGCCATACAGTTCTTTGTCATAATTTCTTCCGATCCTTTGTATTCCGATCCTTCTGTGGTATCAATTATAAGCTCTCCTCTTTCATTTCTGATTGTGTTTATTTGGGTCCTCTCTCTTTTTTTCTTGATGAGCCTGTTTAAAGGCTTCTTGATTTTGTTTCATTTCCAAAGAACCAGCTCCTGGATTTATTGATCCTTAGAATTGTTTCTTTATTCTCTATGTTGTTTAATTCTGTTCTGACCTTGATCATTTCCTTCCTTCTACTGGCTCTCAGATGTCTTTGTTGTTGTTCTTCAAGTTGTTGTAGGTTTAGGGTTAGGTTGTTAACAGAAATGTTTCTTTCTTTCTTTCTTTCTTTTTTTTAAGATAGGCCTGTATAGCTATGAACTTCTCTGTCAGGACTGCCTTCACTGTGTCCCATAAGTTTTGGGTTGTTGTTAGTTCATTTTCATTTTCTTTCTAGGAACTTTTTAATTTCCTCCCTAATCTCACTCTTGACCCCTTCGTTGTTTAATAATATTCTATTCAATCTCCATGAGTTTGAGGGGTTTTGGGTTTTTTTCCTTGAGGTTGGTTTCTAGTTTCAGTCCCTTGTGGTCAGAGAAAATGCTTGATAGCATTTCAATTTTCTTGAATTTGTTCAGGCTTGCTTTGTGTCTTATCATGTGGTCTACCCTTGAAAATGTTCCATGTGCATTTGAAAAGAATGTGTATTTTGATTTTTGGGTTGAAAGGCTCTATGTATATCAGCTAAATCCATTTCACCTAGGACATTGTTCAATGCTGCAATATTTTTGTTGATATTTTGTTTGGAAGATCTGTCCATTTGACAGTGGGGTATTGAAATCCCCTACTATAATTGTGTTGCTGTCAGTATCCTTCTTGAAGTCCTACAAGGTTTTCTTTATGTATTTGGGTGCTCCTATGTTGAGTGCATATATGTTTACAATGTTTATGTCTTCCTGATGGATTCTTCCCTTGAGTATCATGAAGTGACCTTCTGGATCCATTTTTATGTCCCTTTTTTTGAAAGCTATTTTGTCTGATATGAGTATTGCTAACCTGGCTTTTTTTTTTTATTTCTGTTTGCTTGGAAAATTTGTTTCCAGCCCTTCACTTTCAGTCTGTGTAGATCTTTTATCCTGAGGTGGGTCTCTTGTAGGCAGCATATTTGTGGGTCATGCTTTCTTATCCATTCAGCTCTTCTGTGTCTTTTGATTGGAGCATTTAATCGTTTTACGTTTAAGGTTATTATTGATAGGTACTTATTTGTTGTCATTTTTTAGTACCTGTGTTCCTGTCTTTCACACTCTTTTCTTTTCTTAAAGCAGCCCTTTTAGCTTCTCTTGCAGAGCTGGTTTGGTGGAGGCATATTTGGTGGAAGAGTTCTAAAAGAAGTCTTTTAGACTTCTTTTGTCTGGGAAGCTCCTTATTTGGCCTTCCATCTTAATTGAGAGCTTTGCTGGGCAAAGTAGCCATGGTTGTAAGCCTCCGGTTCTCATTACTTGAAATATTTCTTGCCATTCTCTTCTGGCATGGAGCGTTTCCATTGAGAAATCAGCAGCTAGTCTTATCTGGGCTCGCTTGTATGTAACTTCCTGTTTCTCCTTTGCTGCCTTTAAGATTCCTTGTCTTGGAATTTTGGCATTTTTATTATGATGTGTCTTGAAGTGGGCCTCTTTGGTTTCCTCTTGATTGGGACTCTCCGTTTCCTGGATTTGTGTGACTTTTTCTCTCATCAAATTAGGCAAGTTTTCCATCATTACTTTTTCAAACAGGTTTCCTATCCCTTGCTCCTCTTCTTCTCCTTCTGGTATCCCTATTATACGGATACTGTTATGTTTCATGTTGTCTTGCAGCTCCCTTACCACCTGTTCGTTCTTTCTGAGTCTCTTTTCTTTTTCTTGCTCTATCTTGGAGGGTTTTTTTTACCTTGTCCTCCTACTCGCTGATTCAATCCTCTGCTTCATCCAGCCTGCTTATAATTCCTTCTAATGTGTTTTTTTATTTCTGAGATTTTATTGTTCATTTCTTCTTGGTTTTTGTTTATAGTTTCTATTTCCTTTTTCATGCTGATTTAGTTGTCACTCACTTCCTTGTAGTTGTCTGTGAGCTCCTTGAGCATCTTATAACCATTAATTTGAATTCTATATCTGATAGTTTGGTTACCTCCATTTCGTTTAGCTCTTTTAGTGGGGAGTCTTCCATTCCTTTTGAATGTGTGTTCTTTTTGGTCTCCCCAATATAGTTGACTATTGTTGTTTGTTTCTGTGCTTCCTGATATTTTGCTTTGCTTGCTGTCATTGGAGGGTGAACTTATATGGTAGATGGTCTATGAGGTTCAGTGGTGTGGCCTCTGATCTCCTTGACTGGAGGCATTAAGTTTTCCATTTCTTCTGTTTGTGTGGTCTCTCTGGTTGTACTTGAATTTGTACCTTTTGGTGGTTCTTTCATTGGTGGTTTTTCTCCTCCAGCAGGTATACTGATGTTTGCAGCTCCCACCTACTCTTGTATGTGATCAGTGGCAGGGGGTTAGGCAAAATGGATTTAAGAGAGCAGGAGAATATTTTATGGGATTTAAAGTACCAGCAAGTAGAGAAGAGATAGGAGATTCTTTGGATAAGTATAGTGTTAACTGTGATATTTCACCCAATTAACCACTTTTTGTAAAAGGTGAAAGAGATAAGACTCTTGTTAGAGGGGAGGATGATTGTGAGTTGAATCCAGAAAACAGAGCGCTTATGCAAGGTTAGATGATAAGATATAGTAAGATTAAAGGAAAGAAAGTAGACGTAGTGTGAGAAAGAATAGAGTTAACCACAACAATAATAATGCACAGGATTAAAGTGAAATGGGCTAAGATCATGGAGGGTTTCTGTGTAGTATGTACTGTTGTATGGAACAACAGTTGTTTACAATGATACTGGAACAACAATAATATGGCAAGAAATATATGAATTGGATAACTGGAATAGAAAGTACCCGATCAAGAGTTGTGTGTTATTAGAACATGGGTGAAGTGAAAGAAGGAGAATTAAAATACAATACAGAGAGAATAAGGAAAACCAGTCAAGCAATGCAATTAAACAGGGAAATAAAATGAGGAAAACTAAACATAAGGAAGAGAAATAAAAAATAGTAATAAAATAAAAGTGGTGAAAATAATTGCAAAATAATAGTAATACGTATACATAATAAAATGTTAGCTCTGTGGGATAGCAAACTGACATTTGTCTCGGTTTCTCAGTTTTTGGGATTAGCCTTGTGCTCCCCCTTTCTTTTTTTTTTTTTAAGGATGAAAGTTGATTTATTTATTTATTTATTTTAAAGATTTTTTTAATTTTTTATATATTTATTTTTAGAGGGGAAGGGAGGGAGAAGGAGAGAGAGAGAAACATCAATGTGTGGTTGCCTCTCATGTGGTCCCCACTGGGGACTTGGCCCGCAACCCAGGCATGTGCCCTGACTGGGAATCGAACCTGCGATGCTTAGGTTCGCAGCCCATGCTCAATCCACTGAGCTATGCCAGCCAGGGCCTGTGCTCCCCCTTTCGATCTGTCTCTGGACCCTTTGTAACTCCAAATCTTATCATCTCACTTGGGGGAAGAAAGAAAAGGGGAGGGGGGGAGAAAAGACCCAAAAAAGAAAAAAATTATAATAATAAGCCTCCTGCTGACTTTAAACCTGTTCAGCGAGTTCTGCTGGTATTCCTAGATGCCATAGGAAGAGGGGGCTGGGCTTCGCTTTTCTCCCTTCCTTTGGTTCTGAGAGGATGGGGACCAGGTTTGGGTCACAATATTCACAGTTTCCCAGCCTCCAGCCCAGGTCTTCTGTGAGCTGCCAGGCTCAAATCTGCCACTCAGCTGCTCACAGCATGAGTCAGTCTGTGCAGAGCCAGAGAAAAGTGGGGTGCATAGTTCCCCTCTGCTACTGTCTCTGGGCACACAGTGCAAGACTAGCAGGACCCATGATTCCCCTCCGCCATTCACTCTGGACGTGCACAGCTGAAATCTCCCTTGGGGTGCGCCAGCCACTTCTGGAGAGTTCCTTACAAAGCAGCTGCCTGCCATTCCTTACAAGCACACAGCTTTTCACACAGCCCCACTTTTCAACCAGTCCAGAGACTATCCAAGACAGAGTACAACACAGCCCAACTCCTCCCTTCTCCAGGTGTGGTGCAGCATCCCAGTTTCTCTGGTGCCAGTGTCCACAGTCCCAGCGGATGTATACTGCTTCTGTGTGTCTTCCACTTCGTCTCTACTTCCCCCAGCGACTTCCAGCACCCAGGTCCCTCCTGGTGCTGGGCTGCCCTATCTGCACTGGTAGGGGAGGGAGCTGGTGCTCTAACTCTCCTCCCCATATCCTGCAGCAGGCGCCAGGCGAGGGGCCGTAGCAACCTTGGTCCTGGTGCAGATCTCAGGGACCTTACTGTCCCAGTGCACTCTCCTCACCATCTGTTTTTCAATGTCCTCTGGAAATTTTTGTCTCCAAACTTCATATAAGCTGGGATTCCATTGGCTGTTCACTCTGTTCCTCAGAAAATCAGCTAGGTGTTCCAGCTGGGCACAGGGAGAACTGGGCTCCACTCCCACCTACCTCTCCACCATCTTCCCCTTCTCTTTCTTAAAACAAGCCCTGTAACATTTGTTGCAGTACTGATTTGGTGTTAACAAACTTATTTAGCTTTTTCTTGCCTGGGAACCTCTTTATTTCTCATTCAATTTTAAATAATATCCTTGCTGGGTAAAGTAACCTCTGTTGTAGGTCCTTGGTTTTCATCACCTGGAATGTTTCATGCCACTCCCTTCTGGCCTGAAATGTTTCTGATGAGTAATCAGGTGACCATCTAATTGGTGCTCCCTTTGTTGGTAACTGCCTGCTTTACTCTTGAGTCTTTCAGGATTCTCTCCTTATCTTTAAGCCTTGTTGTCTTGATTATGATGTGTCTCAGTGTAGGTCTCTTTAGGTCCAGCTTTTTGGGGACTCTCTGAGCTTCCTGGACTTACGTATCTTTTTCCTTCTTCAGATTAGTGAAGTTTATGGTCATTATTTCTTCAAACAGATTCTCTATCCCTTGCTCACTCTCTTCTCTTTCTGGTATTACCATGATATGGATGTTGCTTCACTTCATGTTGTCCAATATGTTTCTTAAGCTCCCCTCATTTTTTAAAATTCCTTTTTCTTTTTAATGCTCTGCCTGATTGTTTTTTTTTTTACCTTGTCTTCCGTAACACTGTTTCAATCTTCTGGTTCATCTAACTTACTGTTTATTCCTTCCAGTATACTATTTATCTCAGATATTGCATTCTTTATTTCTTATCTGACTGATTCTTTTTAATGGTTTCTATTTCTTTTTTCATGCTTTTGAGTATCCTTATCATCATTACTCTGAACGCTGTATCTGATAAACTGCTTGCCTCTGTTTTATCTAATTTTGGAAAATTCTCTTGTTCTTTCATTTGGGGTCTATTTCTTTGTCTTCCCAGTTTGGCTGCTGCTTTGTATTTTCTGCCTTAGATACTGAACTAATCATCCATTAAACCCTTCAGTTGTTAATCTGATCAATCTGTAATCAGCTGTCAGGCTTAAGCACCACAGGGTAGAGCAGAGTAATTCCTGTGGGCAGGGCTATTGTTTCCCCTCAGGCTAATGCCACTCAGAGGGGAGTGCTCTGCCTGAGAGAGATGGCTCCTGCAGTATGTGCTGATGCAACCCTTGACTCTCCTCAAGCATCTATATAGCCCACTCTGCCCTCCCTTTTCCAGCACCCAGGGTAAGTGGCTGCAAATGAAATTTTGTGCTTTGGCTCTTTAGGAGTCTGTCTGCCTCTCTAGCCATCTCTCCCTGGCAGACAAACCCTGCTGCTTTTCACAGCTTGATGTTATCTGGGTTCCTTCCCATCTCTGGTGCTGTAGGCTGGGGAGCCCAACTTGGAGCTTAGTCCTCACACTTAGGGGGAGCCTCCCAGCTGCTGAAATATCCCTCCAGCATGTCAGCTGCCACCCGTGGGAGCCCAGCCTGCCCTCTCGCGTCTCCTCCACACTCCCCACCAGTCACATTGTGGTGAAGTGGTTTCTTCTGTCTGTCTATGGTTATACAGCTTCTCTCTACCTAGTGTTCAGTTGGTTATTCAAGATGATTTTCCTACAATTTAGTTGTAATTCCAGGTTTGTCCTGGGAGGAGGTTAGTGTAGCTTCCGCTTACTCCTCTGCCATCTTTGATCTCAGTTGAGTTCTTATTTTTTTATCTACTCTTAACAGTGTCTTATAATTGGTGCATTTATTCCATTGATGATCTGAGTGATTATTGATATAGTTGGATTACTCTGTTAGTTTTCTATTTGTTGTCCTTTTTTGTTCTATATTAGTCACTTTTTTCAGCCTTTTATGGTTTTAATTAAGCATTTTATATTCCATTTTGTTTCCTTTCTTAGTATACCACTTACATTCTTTTTACTCTTTCTTGAGTGCTTGCCCTGGAATTTGCAATATACATGTACAAGTAACGCAAGTCCACTTTCAAATAACACTGTAGAACTCCACAGGTAGTATGAATACCTAACAATAAAGTAATCCTAAATTCTATTTTCCATTACTTGTATCATGGCCGACATTTATTTCACTTATGCATATGTGCACATGTGTATACATGCACACATAGTTGAATAGTGTTGCTCTTATTTTGAACAGTATTACCTGTCAGATCAAGAATAAGAAAAATAAGTGTTCATTTACCTTCACTTACTCCTTCTTTGATACTTTTTCTTTCTTTGCATATAACTGAGTTTCTGACCTATTAATTTTTGTTCTTTCTAAAAAATGTCTTTAAACATTTGAAATGACAGCTATACTAGCAGCAAATTTCCTCAGTATTTGTTTGATTAAAAAATATTTCTTCACTTGCAGGATTATTTTACATGGTACCATGTGATTTTTTTCCCCTAACCATTAAATATTTCCACACTCTTGCTTCTGAGGAAGGAGAATTCACCTGTAATTCTTATCTTTGTCCCTTTATCAATAAGGTGGATTTTTTTTTCTGTGGTTTCTTTTATGGAATTTCTCCCCCCGTTTTTTCTTTTACTTTGTATAATTTTAAAAGGATTTGCCTGGATGTAGTTTTCTTGGCATTTGTCTAATTTGGTGTTCTTTGAACCTCCTAAGATCTGGTTTAATGTCTAACATTAATTTGGGTAAATTCTTAATCAGTATTGTTTCAAATATTTCTTCTGTTCATTCCTCTCTTTCTTCTCTTCCATTTGGTATTATGTGTATGTTATACCTTTTGTAAACTATCCCACAGTTTGGATATTCTGTTATGGTTTTATTGGGTTTTTAATCATGTTGTTAGGGGTTTTGGGGGGGTTGTTTTTGTTTTGTTTTGTTTTGTTTTTACTTTTCAGTTTTAGAGGTTGCTGTTGAGATATTCTCAAGCTCAGATTCTTTTCTCAGCTATGTGCAGACTACTAATAAGCCCATCAAAGACATTTTTTATTTCTATTACAGCATTTTTAATCTCTAGTATTTCTTTTCTTTCTAAAATTTCCATCTCTCCACTTATATTGCTCATCTGTTCTTGCATACTCATGACTTTTTCATTAGAACCATTAGCATATTATTCATTCTTTTAAATTCCTGATATGATAATTCCAACATTGCTGCCATGTCCTGAGTCTGGTTCTGATGCTTACTTTTCCTCTTTGAACTGTGTTTTTGCCTCTAAGTAGGTCTTTTGATTTTTTTCTTGACTACCAAGCATGGTGTACTAGGTAAAAGGAACTGTTGTAAATAGGCCTTTAGTGATACGGTGATACAGTTTTGGGGGAGGGAAATTATTCTATATATAGCCCTATAATTAGGTCTCAGTCTTTTAGTGAGTTTGTGCCTCTGGAATATCAACTTCACAGTACTTCTCAGTGTTTTCCCCTCCTCAGTTAGGTGGGACAGGATAGCTAGAGTGGGCTAGAGTTGGTTATTTCCCTTTCTCCAGGTCAGTTGGGCTCCAGTAAAAGCTCAGCAGGTTAGGATCTAGTTAATAGTTTTTCCAGGGGCAAACTGTTGAAAAGAACAGAATGCTCATGTGTATTCCCAAATGGTTCTCTTCCTCTTCCTCCCGCCAGAAACAGGAGGGGATTTGTTTCCCATATTCACTGTGAAACCCATTAGAGATCCAAGAGGTAAAATTTGTAAAAGTATGGGGCCACTGGATGACAAGGCCCAACTGGAGTTTTTTACTCTCTGAGTTGACCACTAGGAGCCTCCCGAAATGTGTCAGTTATGACTCAGGCATCTCTACCCCAGCAGTAATTCTGCTCTGATGTTTCTACTCAAGTTAAGTTATGATTATCTGTGTTTGCCTGCCAGTCTCTCCAATTTGGGAGACAGAGTTTGCCCTTTGACCTTCTTCAGGATTAAAGAGTGGTTGATTTTCCAGTTTGTTCAGCTTTTTAGTAGTTGTTAGGACAGAGTATGCTTTTCACACTGCTTGTATGTTGAACTAGAAACCTACTATTAAGTGTTTGGTTTTTATAAGTTTGTTTTACTGATCTGGATAACTGAACTAGTTTTTGCCTGGAAACTTGAACTTGTCTAATTTTTTTTTACCTGATAAGTAAATCTTCTCAACCAAATTCTAATACAGAGATAAGTAAATATGAATATTACATTAATCTTTAAATTGATAATTCACAAATGTGGTACTGAATGGCTCATTTTATTTTTCAAGTGCTTTTCATTTTCTTTATTTTGAAGCTGCTTCTCAGCCTGTTGATAACCATATTAGCCCATCATCCTACTTGGGCCAGACACCAGCATCACCAGCCAGATACTCACCTGTTTCAAAAGCAGTGCTTGGAGATGATGAAATTACACGGTAAGGAACTGAACATTGATCCTTCTTACATAAAGCTAACTATTAGATGGAACTCTAGTCAGCCAAGTAAGATAGCCACAGTTTTCAGTACTAAAAAACATATTGAGAGATGGTGAACCTAAACCTTAATTTTCTTCATTGAAGATCCTGAAATGTATAAAATATTTTATATTCCAAATAAATGACTGCTCTTTTTTAATATTGCTATTTTTTAATGACTAGTAATAAATTATCATTACAAAGTAGCTTAGGTGAAAGTTAAGAATATGCTTATGTATTTTTAAAACTAACTTTTCATATATTTTTTATCTAATATATGCCATGTAATATGGCATTTATTTTTCAGAATTCGGTTCAGAATTCAGCAAGTGGTATTTTCTCTTTGATATGTACCCTTGATATCCTGACACCT
Source organism: Trachops cirrhosus (assembly GCA_028533065.1). Lineage (NCBI taxonomy): Eukaryota > Metazoa > Chordata > Mammalia > Chiroptera > Phyllostomidae > Trachops > Trachops cirrhosus. The sequence goes on from CM052539.1 coordinate 96,372,808, forward strand.
AAAATTTACTTACTTTTTTTAAAAGATTTTACTTATTTAGTTTTAGAGAGAGGGGAAGGGAGGGAGAAAGAGAGAGAGAGAAATATCAATGTGTGTTTGCCTCTCTTGTAGCCCCCACTGGGGACCTGGCTCACAACCCAGGCATGTGCCCTGACTAGGAATCGAACCAGTGACCCTTTGGTTCTCAGCCCGTGCTCAATCCACTGAGCTGTACCAGCTAGGGCCTAAAATTTACTTTCATCTAACATTACTAACTACACTCCAGTTTTTAGATTAACACTTTTTATTCCCAAAGAACTCTTAACTAGGTGAGGGGGAAAAAGTGAAAAACTATTTTAGATATTTTTCATATCAGTGATTTCTTTAAGTTCATAAACAAAGGTTTGTCTTTGTCCTCTTCAGGAGTTAGCAATGTTGAGAACTTAGTTTAATAGGTGCTCAATAATTATGTTTTGAATGAAAATTAGCAGAAAGAATAGTGTTTTGTGATGATGACTTGAATTTTCGTGGCTATTAATCTTTAGGCTATGCTCCTATACTAATCTGTTATGGCCATTTTTTGTTATTTTCTAATAGTGCCTACTTATAGAAGTAAAGAAGAAAAATAGTTAATGGTTTGTCTAGTCTTTAATCTCTGCATGTTTTTTAAATTAAAAAATGTCTTATTAGAATCTTGATTGCTATTCCTCAACTTTTTCACTATATATCTATTGTTTAGAATATTGTATTGGACTGTGTACTATTTACACAATAGGTCTACCTGTTTTCTGTACTTTTCTGTGAAATTAACATAGTTGGTTACTAAACTGCTGTGTGTTTTATCATTCCCTTCTAATAATTAGACTTCTTTCTGTACCCAGATAATAAGGTATAAAAATCTTTACCTTCCCATTAGAAATTTTCCACAATTTGACCCTAAGCAATCTTTCAGAGGTTATCTCACATTGCAACTTTTATTTTTTTATTTTTAGATAGTGGGGAATGGAGGGGAAAAGACAGAGAGAGAAACATCAATGTGTGGTTGCCTCCCACACGCCCCCAACCAGGGACCTGGCCCGCAACCCAGGCAGGTGCCCTGACTGGGAATCGAACCAGTGACCCCTTGGTTCGCAGGCCAGCACTCAGTCCACTGAGCCACACCAGCCAGGGCACATTACCACTTTTAAAGAAAAGAAATCACAACAAACTGTTGGTGATTCTAAGGTTCATTTTTTTAACAGCTTTATTGAGATATGAGTTACATCCAGTTTACCCATTTAAAGTGTACAACTGATTTTTTGGTATATCATATTATTTTTTAACTATGGTAAGATATATATAACATAAAATTTGCCATTTTAACCATTTCATATGTGCAGTTCAGTGCATTAGTTGCATTTATGACATTATTCAGCCATCACCACAATATATTTCTAAAACTTTTCATTACCTCAGATAGACTCTCTAACCATTAAGAAATAACTCTCCATTTCCCTATTCTCCCAGCTCCTGGTAATTTCTATTCTACTTTCTGTCTTTATGACTTTGCCTATTCCAGTTTGTTCATATAAGTGGCATCTTAAAATACTTATTCTTTTGTGTCTGGCTTCTTTCACTTTACCTAGTGTTTTCTAGGTTCATTCATGTTGTAGCATGTATCAGAACTTCATTCCTTTTTATGGCTGAATAAATTCCCTTTTATGTGTATACCCATTTTGTTTATCCATTCATCTGTTGATAGACACCTAGGTTGTTTTCACCTTTTGGGTATTGTGAATAATGCTGTGATAAACATTGGCATGTGAGTATCTGCTTACATCCTTTCTTTCAATTCCTTTAGATATATACCTATAGTTGGAATTGCTGGGTCATATGATAACTCTATTTTAAGTTTACAAGGAGCCACCTAACTGTTTTCTGTAGTGGGCATACTACATTCCTACCATCAATATATTAAGGTTCCAGTTTTTCTACATCCTCACCAACACTTGTTTTTTCTGTTTTATTTTATAGCCATTGTAATAGTTGGTACATACTGTGATTTTTATGCACTTCCATAATGACTGATAATATTGAGCATCTTTTCATGGGCTTTTGTTATTTCAAAAATAGAATTCATTTTTCTCTGGAAATCCTGTTGGATTTCAGCAGGGTGTTTTTTAATTAAGCATGATTTGCTAATGTAGAATTGTAATTCATATATACACCTAAAGCATAATGGAAATCCTAAATTATATGAATCTACCATCTAAAAAGAAAATAAAACATCACCAATATAGTTAAACCTATCCTATACCCCAATTCTTCCCTGGTTTTTCTGCATTACCAGACCAAGTTAACTCCTTTCCCGAATTTTGAATTTATTGTTCTCTTTTTTCTTTCATATATCTTTGTATATACAATATTTTTGAACAAAATATATTTAATTTTTATATTTTTGACAAGAAATATAATTTTCTAACCCTTTAGGTGAACTGGCAAAACTGATACCTCTGTATGACTAAAAACACTGTGTAAAGTTTTGAGTGACAGATATTTAAGATTAATTTCACACTGCATGGAAATATTCCTAAAATTTATTTATAAAAGTTACTTAACTTCTGATAAGCCTTTTGTTACCAATAGTTTTCTGTGATATTTTAGAAAAATCAGTTGAAATTTTTTAAATATTTATCAAATACAACATATTCTAATCTCAAGTGATATTCTGTATTTCATTATTTAAAATAATCTGCTACTGGAAAGACCACTTCATCGTGGTCTTACCAGAGGACATGAATGGTTTTCACACAACTGTGTATAACTGGAGTAGCAAATGTGAAACATTAGTGGCGAGATGTATTTTGATTTCAGAGATTATAAATGGGGGGAAGGAGGTACATCTTATAAAGGACAAAAATCAGAGGGAGGGAGAGTGGGAGGAAGGTAGATGGATGTGACTTAAAAAATAAAGATAATTATTTCATATAAAAAATGGAGATGGGTAATTCTGATGTTTGTGTTGCAACCCTGGGTACATGGTTTCTCTGCTTGGTCTTACCTTCATGATTGTTATGTGTTGGAACAGGTAATGGAATTTTATCATTTCATTCCTTCAGGTGGGGAGGGGAACAAATGTGCTTTGTCCTTGTTAGGGTCTTTTTTGGGAAGTGACAGTAAAATTTCCCTTTATTTCTCAGAAGCCAGAATATGATTATAGCCTCACCTTTGCAAAGGGCCAATGACTGGCTTAGGTTACTAACGAATTCATTCCTTTGGGATTGGAAAAAGGACCTACATTCTCTAAGGCAAAGGGATAGCTATCTGCCATTTAACAAAATCTAAGAAGTAGCGGAAATAGACAAAAAATGTGTACAACATCAACTTTTCATATGTATATATATTTCCCAAGTAAGCTCTTTATGTCATTTTCCTGATTTCCACATTGTGTTCTTCTTTTGTTTTGGTGTCGTATGCTCTTTAACATGGGTTCTTAATTTTTATGTAAAATGAGGATTTTCCTTTTAATTTCTAAACCTAATTCCTAGGGTCAGAAAGAATTCTTTACTCCACAGTTTTGAAAACCCAATTTATATTTCAGCTAGCTTTCTTTATAGTTTGATAATATAAGAGTTATCAATAAGGAATTCTTTCTCATTGATAGAATGCCAAGTTCTGTATAAAATCTCTAGGTAAACAATTAATTTTTTTAATTTTTAGAGAACCTAGGAAAGTTGTTCTTCATCGTGGCTCAACAGGCCTTGGTTTCAACATTGTAGGAGGTGAAGATGGAGAAGGAATATTTATTTCCTTTATCTTGGCTGGAGGACCTGCTGATCTTAGTGGAGAGCTCAGAAAAGGAGATCGTATTATATCGGTAGGATATATTAATCAAAATATTATTTTTATTGTTTTAACTATGACCTATTATTAAAAGTTTTGGTTTTTACAGCCTAAAGATACGGGATATATTTTAGTTAATCTTACCATTTACAGCTTAATTGTAAAATTCTAGTGATGTCAAAGGACATGATTGTATGACAGATTTTCTTTTAATACTTGATTTACTTATGAAAGGTCATCTTTATAAATGTCTTTTATAATCTCTGTTAATTCAAATATGTACTTAACTTTTTACATATGTAGTTTAGGTCTTTTTATTTTAATTTGTTATCTGCTTAATCTGTTATTTAAAATTATTTTTAAACTGCCTGAATATGATGGTGGGTTTAGCACTTTGTCCTTGCAGCCATTTTTTTCATAATATCTTTGAAACTGTTATTAGGTGCACCAAACTTAGAATCATCATTTCTTCCTGATCAGTTGAACTTTTTGATCATTATACAATGGCCCTCTTTATTTATAATAATGGTTTTTACCCTGAAAACCATATTGCCTGATATTAATGTGACTATGCTTTTTTTGGCTTGAGATTTACATCATCTTTTCTCTACTTTTTTTTTTTTAATTTGTATGCTTATGTGGTTATTGCCCATATAACTTTAGACTAAAACTGATCAATAGTTCTACTGTTTTACCTAATGACACACAGATTTTGGGAGGATTTAATTCTAATTGTGCTGTTTCTAGTATTTTACTTCTGCTTCACTTTTATATCCCCCAAACTGAATCATTTTTTGTTTTTTAACAGTTAATCTATATGTTCTATAATTTTTTATTCATCTTCTTCTGTGTTTCTCAGTGGGCCCCTAACAGCACTGAGAAATGTTGTATAGGACTGTCATTTTCATGGTAGAAAGTTTAGCCTTTTATTTAAAAAAAAAAAAAAAAAAAGAAAGAAGGACTTCCGGCCAAGACGGAGGCATAGGTACACACACTTTCCCTCCTTGCACAACCAAAATTAAGGACAACAAAAATTTAGAAACAAAAAAACAAACATCTGACAGAAAATTGAACTGTATGGAAGTCTGACAACCATTCATCCAGACCGGTAAGAGGGGCGGAGTCAGCAGCCAGCAGAGAGGGGTCTCGGAAGGAAAAAGCGGTAGTTCGAGGTCCTGGGTGTACAGGCAATGGCTGGCAGACCCAGTGAGGCGCGCAAGGCCACTGGCTGACCATGGACACAGATTCGCGTGCGGGTAAACCAGGCGAAAACAGGTAGCAAGACAGACCGCACACCACGCAACCCAGGGCCCCAGCGCCAGGAAATAAAGCCTAAAAGTACCGATTGAAAACACTTATGGGGGTTGAGGTGCTGGGAGAGACTCCCAGCCTCACAAGAGAGTTCATTGGAGAGAACCACAGGGTCCTAGAACTTACACAAGCCCACCCACCTGGGAATCAGCACCAGAAAGGCTCAATTTGCTTGTGGGAAGCAGCGGAAGGGACTAAAATATGAAAGCGGAGCAAGTGCCATTGTTTCCTCTCTGACCCCGCCCCCACATACAGCATCACAACCCAGTGACTGGGTTGCCCCGCCCTGGTGAACACCTAAGGCTCCACCCCTCATATGTAACAGGCCCAGCCAGACCCCCACCCCCCACCCAACAAAAAAAATGGCTCAAACAGAAGAACAGGTCAAAGCTCCAGAGCCAGTACATCTAAGCGACCAAGAGATAGCCAACCTATCAGATGCACAGTTCAAAACACTGGTGATCAGGATGGTCACAGAATTGGTTGAATTTGTTTGCAAATTAGATGAAAAAAATGAAGGCTATGCTAAGTGAAATGAAGGAAAATGCACAGGAACCAATAGTGATTGGAAGAAAACTGGGACTGAGATCAATGGAGTGGACCAGAAAGAAGAAAGAAACAACCAAACAAAAAAGAATGAAGAAACAAGAATTCAAAAAAATGAGGAGAGGTTTAGGAACCTCCAGGACATCTTTAAACGTTCCAACATCCGAATTATAGGGGTACCAGAAGGGGAAGAGGAAGAGCAACAAGTGGAAAAGTTATTTAAACAAATAATAAAGGAGAACTTCCCCAATCTGGCAAAGGAAATAGACTTCCAGGAAGTCCAG
>CM052539.1:96379249-96394290 GCA_028533065.1 Trachops cirrhosus
GCCCTTATTATATGAAATGTTAAAGAGACTTATCTAAGAAAAAAGATAAAAAATATGAATAGTAAAAAGACAGCAAACTCAGTTATTAACAACCACACCTAAAACAAAACCAAAAACAAACTAAGCAAACAACTAGAACAGGAACAGAACCACAGAAATGGAGATCACGTGGAGGGTTAGCAACAGGGGAGTGGGAGGGGGAGAGAGGGAGGAAAAGGTACGGAGAATAAATAGCATAGATGGTAGGTAGAAAATAGACAGGGGGAGGGCAAGAATAGTATGGGAAATGTAGAAGCTAAAGAACTTATGACACATGAACATGAACTAAAGGGGGGAATATGGGTGGGAGGGGGTGTGCAGGGTGGAGGGGAATGAAGGAGGGGAAATAGGACAACTGTAATAGGACAACATAATCTATAAAATATATTACAAAAAAAAGAAAAAAACTGTGATGTCCATTGTATCCCACACTTATCAATACAATTGATTAAAAGTGTTTTTATTTTTAAAAAAGAAAAGAAAATTAATCTTATCAAGCTCCCATCCTCTTGCTAATAGAACTCCCTAGTGATTTTTAAATGCCAAAAATGTCCCTTATATACCCAAATGCACCTTAGTGGGAGCCCTTGGAGTATTCTTTAGCAAAGATTCCATGATGATAAACATTCTTAGAGTTTGTCTGAAAGTGTCTTCATTTTACTCTGACATAAGTATAATTCAATCTAGAATTCTAGGTTGACAGCTGTTGTCTCCAGTATTTTGAAGATACTGTTTTATGCTATCTGGCTTCTTTTGTTGCTATTGAACAAAAAAAAAAGATTTATATTCTACTCTGTCTTGCCCTTTTTTTTTAAGGTTATTATTTAACTATTTTTAGAGAGAGGGGAAGGGAGGGAGAGAAGGAGAGAAACATCAATGTGTTGTTGCCTCTCATATACCCCCTACTGAGGACCTGGCCTGCAGCCCAGGCATGTGCCCTGCATGGGAATCCAACTGGCAACCCTTTGGTTCACAGGCCAGCACTCAGTCCACTGAGCCACACCAACCAGGCTACTCTGTCTTGTTGGTAGGTGATGTGTTTTTCACTAATTGCTTTTCAGTCTCTTAGTCTTTGGTTTATTGCAGTGTCACTAAAATGTATCTGTGTTTAGGGTATTATTTATTTTGTTTGTGATACATTTTGCTACTTGAATCAGAGGAGTCCTGTCTTTCATCAGTTTTGGAATCTTCTTAGCCATTGTCTTTTCAGATTTTGCCTTTCCCACATTGTGTATTCTGTCAGTGACCTGCTCTGAGAGGCCATTATCATTTTGATCTCTGTCTTTAAACCTCAGATTCATATTTATGAACTGTCTTCCTATACTTCATTTCAGTCAGAGCTATTTTCCAGTTCATAAATTTTCTTCATATTTCTCTAATCTGCTTTTTAAGCCAAAACTAACTTTTTAATTTCAAAGTATCCTTTTTTTTCCAGAAATTCTTTCTGATTCATATTGTGATCTGCCTTGGTGGTTTTTGTGGGGTCTTCATTCCTTGTAGTTTATTATATTCTTTTAGGTTTTTCCTTTAAACATATTTTATATTCTATAAATAATCTATTGTCTATTTTCTTAAGTTTGGAGGTTTCTAATGCATGCTGTTTTATGATGCCTTGTGATAAATAATTTTATTGTGTTCTAAATTTTGTGAGCTTATTTTCAGTAGTATTTTATTTACTTCATATGTAAAAATCCAGTGCTGCCTGAATTGAGGAGTGGTGTTCTTTAAAAAATATTTTATATTGTCTGTTGTAGACACAACAGCATCACTCTTATCACGATTTTTCCAATAAGAAAACTTAAGTTTAGAATTTAATTTGCCTAACGATAGCTAATAAATGGTATGGCTAAGATTTACCTTCACCACTATATTGTACTAGTGTGAGGGGAGAGATGCAAAAGTAGGATTTACAGTTATTCATATGAAAAATAATACAATAATTAATAAATAATCATACAAGAATAAACTTTTTCACATAGCTGTAAACCTCCTTTTTCCCTTCCTATATGTTGTTTTTGTTTTTAATTAAAATGTATAGGTAACACTTTGTTTTTTGTTTTAGATTTTATTTACTTTTAGAGAGAGAGGAAGGGAGGGAGAAAGAGAAGGAGAGAAACATCAGTGTGCGAGAGATACATCAGTTGGTTGCCTCTCACACAGCCCCAACCGGGGGGACCTGGCCGGCATCCCAGGCGTGTGCCCTGACTAGAAATCAAACTGGTGACCCCTTTTTTTCGTAGGTTGGCACTCAGTCCACTGAGCCACACCAGCCAGGGCAACACATTGAGATTTTAAGGTCTGAAATATAAAGACAAATAAGTATCCTGTGTTGCCAATGTTATTTAAAATAATTTCTCATAAAGCAATAGAAACCTTTTCAACTACATAATATAAAGTAAGGAAAGTGAGAAAATACTTCTCAAACTGAAGATATATATTGCTGGAACATGATCGGAAAAACATTCAAAATATATGCATTGCATCTTTTTGCAGTTGTCATACCAATCCCTCTCGCCACCTGACCCTGACCCTGCACATACTTAGATGTATCACCATATTCCAGCAACCTATCTTTTTAAATATAATTCAGGATAGACAGAATCCATGGCAGAAAGAGGATGACTGATAACTTACACATGACTCATATATCTGACAAGACTTGAAGGAATCAGGGTGGGAGTGGTTTAACTTTTCTGTCTCTTAATTGCGGCAGTTGCTACACAACAGACAAAATTGTCAAAACTCTTAACTATAAACTGAAAAAGATTAATTTATGGAATATAATTAATTATATATAACCAATTTATGGAATAAATCTGTAGAAAATTATGCCTACAGATTTTAAAAGTCATAACAAAATATATCCCACACACTTGAATGCTTTTTTTAAAAAAACCAGTGACAACAAAACATTGGTGAAGATGTGGAATAATTGTAACTCTCATTCATTACTGGCAGGCATATAAAATTATACAATCACCACAAGATTTTATACTTGTAATGTTCTTAAGAAATTAAACATCTAACCTTATCACCCACATTTTACCCACGAAATCATACTTCTACAAAAACACTTTAACAAGAATGTTCATAACAATCTTATTTATAAAATAACCCAGATCTACAAATAATTCAAGTGTTCATCCACAGTAAAATAGCTAAGCAAATTGTGATATATTTATAGAGTATATTGTTTCTTGGCAATAAAAGGTTAACTACTGAAACTCAAAACAATCTAGATGACACTAAAATACATCATAAATAGAAACATCACAGAAATACATACTATATGATTCCATTTACATGCTAATTATGATCAGGCAATACTAATTTGAATTAATAGAAGTCAGAAAGTTGGTTTCTGGTGATTGTAGTAAAGAGGCACAATGGAAATTGTGGGTTGGTTGATAGCAAAGTATATATATCTTGTTTGGAGTTGTAGTTTCATGGGTATATACAGCCATCAAAAATTCTTCCCACTGAACTGTTCAAATTTGTACATTTTATTGCTTATAAATTATATTGTAATTTAAATTTTAAATAAGTTATAGTATGATAAGGACAAATTAGTATAAGAAATGGATTTTTTTAATGTTGGACAAATTAGCTATTTAGAAGAATAAAATTAGCTTAGAGCCTCACTTCACATTTTTTTCAAAATAAATTTTCAATTGTCTTAAAGTTAGGTGTAAAAAACTAAAAGCAAAAATAGATGTCAAAATGTCCATGTGGAACAATTTTATATGGGTCACTGACTCGCTGCTAGATTATGTTAAACCGACCAATATGACCTGTTTCACCCAGAACTTACCCAGTTTGGGCATTGAAAGCCATGTCTAGAAACCCCTTGTGTCTCAATTTTAAAACTGAAAATCCCAGACCCTGCAGACCAATTGCTTATCCTAATGTGAGTGTAAATTAAGTACAGCCTTATGTTTGGCAAATATGCATCAGTATCCTTAAAATTTTAATGCTTATAAGCCCCTCCAAGGTAATACCCTGAAAGCAGTAGGAAAAAACTTAGGAACAAGAGAAAAATATGAGAAAATATATTCAAAACTAAATAAACCTTGAAACAAACATGTAAATACCTCATTATACAAATTTAGCTGTTTCTAGTCTTCAGTGTGCATCAAAAATGGCCTTCAGGCCTTGTTAAAAGACAGATTTCCAGACCTCATCCCCAAACTTTCTGATTTAGCATGACATGACTAGAATCTGAAAATGTATATTTCTAGCAAGTTCCCATGAAGTACTGATGTTGCAGCCCCTGGGATCCAAACTTTGTGAACCACTCTTCTAAAGACATCCCTGTTGTTGATTTTTAATGATAAATCCACATTACTGAGAAAGTATAAGTAAGTTATTTGGAAAAGCAAGGAAATAAGTAATAGGCTTTATAAAATGTTTCCTTCAGTCCTGGCTGGTGTAGCTTAGTGGATTGGGTGCCAGCCTGCAAAACAAAGGGTCACTGATTCGATTCCCAAGCAGGGCACATGCCTTGGTTGTGGGCCAGGTCCCTGGTAGGGGGGCGCTCAAGAGGCAACTACACATTGATGTTTCTCTCCCTTTCTCCCTCCTTTCCCCTTTCTCTAAAAGTAAATAAATAAAATCTTTATTTTATTAAATAAAATATTTCCTTTAACATTTAATTTTGTTAAAGAAGTTTCTGAAATCATTATCTTTTACATATGTAGAATGCCACATTTTTCAGTACGGTATAAATGATATTACTGTTATTTCCAGTGACACCAAACATAGTGGAAAATATAGTTAATATTCCCTGAAAATTTAGAATCATGGAGGCTTAGAATTAAAAGTAAACCAGAGACTTCAGCAGAAATGTTTCCATCATAAAAGCAGTTAGAAAAGTTACCACAGTTGTCAGAATAAACTTTTTTAGAGCTCTAGAAATTAACCAAAGGTTTGACTCAATTCAGAAAGTGTTATTCAAGAAAATTGACTGAAACTCCATAACAATGAGCTTTAACATGTGTAAGTCCCATCCATGGCTCTGCAGTACATTAGCCATGAAAAACAGCACACAGTCAGAGTGAAAAACCAGTATTTAAAAGCCACTAGAGAGACCAGTATGGGGATAGAACTTTCAGAGGCTCTTTCTCAGAGAACTGTTATATTGGCCCTGTCTGTTTTTGGAACACTTTATTTTTAAGGCTCTCTGTATTTGTCCTGACTCAGAGCTCCACCAGTACAAAAGGCTGTCAAAACAATTACGGGCACATTATGGCTGTTGGAGACATTGGATAACAGTTGGAGCAAGCAATAGACTAATCAGAAAACTTAAAAAACTGGAATGAGATCTCCATAGAGCTTCTGTAAAGCTCTGACATATATCTTGGAATCTGATATATTCCAGGACATCTGCATGTCCTGGACTGTGTATATGTTCAAGAAAGGCCTCAGAAGGCCCTAAATTTTCACCTCTGGCTGAGCAAAGGACTCAGTGCAAGCAGAAAGTGAAGATTTCAGGCAGTTATCAGTTGTCTGCCTGGATGTTGAAGACATTACCAAACATGCACACAGAGCCCTTCAGCAAAGTATTTAGGTATTTAAAGCTCTGGCGACTTCCAGTCAAGATGGAGGCATAGATAAACAGAACTTGCCTCCTCTTACAACCACAGCAAAAATTACAACTGAATTACAAAACAACTATTACACAGAATTGTCAGAAAATCAAGCTGTATAGAAGTGTGACAACCAAGGAGTTAAAGAAGTGATACTCTTCCAGAAGGAGGAGGGGTGGAGACGTGGAATGGGCAGTCCCACACCCATGTGTGGTAGAAAAAAATCAGCAGGGATACCTCAAGAGCGAGGGATTCCAGCCTCCACCAGACCACCCAGCCCAGGGTTCCAGTGCCAGGAAGATAAGTTTCCATAACTTCTGGTTATAAAAACTAGTGGGGGTTGGTGCAGCAGAAGAAACTGCAGGATCCTCAGGTGTCTCCACTTAAAGGACCCACAACAGCCTTAGAACTTACGCAGACTCACTCCCTCTGGGCTCCAGCACTGGGACAGCAGCTGAAAGGGCACCAGTGGCATACAGGGAGGAACTGAAGTGTCTGGCTTCAGGGTGAGTGCCATGGGAGAGCTTCTTCCCTGATAAAACTCCAGAGGCCAGGTAGCAGTCATTGTACCTTTATTCTGATCCCTCTCCAACACAGAGTGACGGAGTGGCCACACCATATCTGAGACTCCATCAACCTGGTTCATACAGGTTACCCTGCCCTGGCAATTACCTACAGCTCTACACCATCCAATTTACAGGTGCCCTTTTCTACAATCAGTCATGCTATTAGGACAGGGCATCAAAGCAGCTCTACCTTGTATGTAGAAACAAACAAATGGAGGCTGTCAAAATGAGGAGACAAAGAAATATGGCCCAAATGAAAGAAACCCTGACAGAAATGAAGGTTACACTAAGGAAATAATGAAAAATTTACACAGAATCAACAGAGAAGTGGACCAACTCGAGAAACAAATCAAAGATTTGGAACATAAGGAAGAAAAAAACATTCAATCAGAACAACAATGAGAAAAAAGAAAACAAGGATAGGGCAAGGAACCTCTGAGATATCTTCAAATGTACCAACATTTGACTCACAGTAGTGCCAGAAAAAATGAGGAAGAGCAAGAAACTGAAAACTTACTTGAAAAAATATTGAAAGAAAACTTCCCTACATTGATGAAGAAAATAGATATACAAGCCCAGAAAGCACAGAGTCCCAAACAAAATGGATGTAAAGAGGACCACACCAAGACACAGAATAATTAAATTTCCAAGGGTAAAGATAAAGAGACTCTTTAAAGGTAGCAAGAGAAAAGCAGATACCTACAAAGGAGTTCCCATAAGATTGTCAGCTGATTTTTCAAACTATGCAGGCAAGAAGGGGCTGGAAAGAACTATTCAAAGTGATGAAAAGCAAGGACCTACAACCTAGATTACTCTATCTAGCAAAGGTATCATTTAGAATCAAATGACAGATAAAGGGCTTCCCAGACAAGGTAAAGCTAAAGAGGTTCATCATCACCAAGCCATTATTATGTGAAATGTTAAAGGGACTTATTTAAGAAAAAGAAAGATCAAAACTATGAACAATAAAATGGCAGTATATTCACAACTATCAACAACTGAATCTAAAAAACAAACTAAGCAAACACAGGACAGAAACAATCATAGATCTAGAGATCATTTGGAGGGTTATGAGTTGGGAGAGGGAATAGGGAGAAAGTGGGGAAAGGTACAGAAATTAAGAAGTACAAATAGGTAGGTACAGAATAGATGGGGGGATGTAAAGTACAGGAAATGGCATAGCCAAAGAACTTATATGCATACCCATAGACATGAGCTAAGGGGATATTGCTGGTGGGAATGAGTGGTACTGGGTGGAGGGGTCAAAGGGTGAAAAGTGGGACAACTGTAATAGCATAACAAAATATATTAAAAATAATAATTTTAAAAATCTTTGTCAGATTAACTAACTACTTAGCTAACCTGGCAGAGACTTTATTGGCATACACAACAAAGAAAATAATCTTTATAGAATTCAGAGAAAGTCACCAAACAACAATAATAACCAGCTCAGGGAGGACAGATCTGATTTCCAGTGTTGCTATATTATATTATTTTAAATGTCCAGTTTTTAACAAAAATTATGATATGCACAAAATATGGCCTGTATACAGGGGAAAGAAGCAATCAATAAAAACTTTTCCTAAGAAAGCCCGACAGTGGACTTACTAAAGAATTTTAATCACAGATTTTAAATATGTTTAAAGAACTAAAGGAAACCATGTGTGAAAAATGAAAGCATACTTCTTCAAGTAAAGAATATCAATAAAGATATTTCTATTATAAAAAAAGAACCAAGTAGAAATTTTCAAGTAGAAAAATACAATACTGAAATGCAATAATTTAGACAAGCTCAACCGCAAATTTGAACTGGCAGAAGAAAGCATTATTATCCCACTTGTAGATATGTTTACTGAGATTATCCAGGCTGAAGAATAGAAACAAAAGAGAATGAAGAAAAATTAACACAGTCTCAAAGACCTGAGAGATATCATCAGGTATATCATAATGAAGTCTCAGAGGGATCTGCTGTCTGTGGCTGACTCCTTCAGTTGTTAATCTAGTCACTCTGCAATCAGCAGTCATGTTTAAACACCACAGGGCAAAGCACAGTCCCTCCTAGGGTCGGTCTGCTTGTTTCCCCTCAGGCTGGTGCCACTCAGAGGGGGTGGTCTGCCTGAGCAAGATGGCTGCTGCAATAAAGGGAATGACTCAGCACCAGGATCCCAGCATCTATCTCTCAGTTTTCCCCAGAGCCTCCATCCCCAGTCTGTCCCCAAGTCTCCATAGTCCACTCTGCCCCTCCATCCCTTTGCTGGAGTCCAGGATAAGTGGCTGCAAATGAAATTTATGCATTGGCCCTTTAAACGGCTCTTTGCATCTCCAGCCATCATTCTCTGGCAGAGAGCAACCCTGCCACTTTTCGTACTTTTCAGAATCTGGTGCTTTTCAGAATCTGGTGCTCTAGGCTGGGCATGTCAGCTTAGGAGTCAGACTCACACTTCTCAGGGGAATCCAACCAGCTGCTTTAATATCACTGCAGCACTTCAGCTGCCGCCTGTAGGCACCCAGCCAGCCTTCTCACATGTTCACCACAATCCCTACCGGTCACATTGTACTGAAACCAATTCTTCTGTCTGTGGTAATAAGGCTTCTCTCTTGGTATTGTTCAGCTGTTTGTTCTAGATGATTTCTCCACAATTTAGTTGTATTTCCAGGTTGGTCTTCAGAGGAGGTTAGTGTAACTTCCACTCACTCCTCTGCCATCTTGGATCCCCTCCAAATTAGTTTTGTTTTTTTTTTTTTTAATTTTTTACACATCTGGGAAACTTGGTAAATTCTAAGAAGAGTAAACTTGAAGAGTTCTACAACATAGACTCATCATAATCAAACTGTCAGAAGACAAAAGAAAGAATTATGAAAGCAGAAAGAGAGAAATAACTCTTGTACAAGGTAGCCTCAGTAAGATTAACAGCTGATTTCTCATCCAAAACAATGAAGGCCAGAAGGCAATGGGATGATATATTCAAAGTTCTTAAAGGAAAATATTTACCAAGAATTCTAAATCTAGCCAAGCTGTCCTTCAGAAATGAAGAACAATAAGGCATTCCAAGGTAAACAAAAGCTGAGGAAGTTTATCTCTAGTAAACCTTCCCTACAAGAAATCCTGTAGGGAATTCCTTCAGACTAAAAGAAAAGGAATAATCCAAGTACATACAAAGAAATAAAGGACACCTTTAAAGGTAACGACAAAGTATATAAAACAGCATCAGTGACACTTTTTTGTAATTTTTTTCTTTTACCTAATTTAAAAGACAACTGAATAAAACAATTCTAAATCTGTTGATGGGCATGAATTGTACAAAAATTTTATTGTGTGTGTGTATGTGACATTAGTGTCACAAACAGAATAGAGGGCATGGAGTTACCGAAGAGCAGAGTTTTTCTATACTATTGAAATTAAGTTAGTATTAATTCAGTGAAGATTATTATATCATGTTAATTACAATCTAGACAAATTACTAAGGCAATAACTCAAAATACACATAATAAACAACAAGGGAATTAAAATGGTACACTAGAAAATATATAACAAAAGGGGGTAGTAATGGAGGAAAAGAAACAAAAAAGACATAAGGCATAAAGAAAACAACAAAATGGGTGAGAAATAAACCTTACTTTTTGATAATTACATTAACTATAAATGGATTAAGCATTTCAATTAAAAGATATTGACAGGGTGGATTAAAAAGGTCTAGCTATAAGCTGTCTACAAGAGACAAGCTCTAGATTTTTTTTAAGCTTTAATTTCAGCAAAGATTGAAAATAAAAGATGGGAAAAGATCATGCAAGCAGCAACCAAGAAAATTGTGTATTTATTTTTACATGTTTAAATTTCAGTCACCTTCAAAATACTCTATTTGATGCAGTACACCTATTGAAACATTTTTTCCCTGCTCAAAACAGTTTTTGAACTCATCATTTTGGTGTTTCTGCAGTTTTTTGCTTTACCTCTTCCACATCAGCAGAATGCTTCCCTTCAAGGACTTTTTCATCCAGGGAAAACATTAAATGTCACTTGGGGCAAGATCAGGTAAATAGGGAGGGTGGGACACACAGGGTCATGCCAATTTTTATCAAAATCTGGTGAACACGCAGCATGGTATGGACAGGTACGCTCATAAGTTACCCTTAATGAAATGAGCAAAACATTGAAAGAATCTTAAGAAAAGTTCACTAAAGCCTAACATAGCCTCTCACAACAACTCCCACTGGTACACTGATACAGATGGGTTCCTAGGACACTCACCTAGCTGGGGAAGCCTATAGTACAATGGGCCCGCCATCCAGAAGGGTTTTTTTGTGGGGGGGTTCTCCCTCGTATGTATTGTATAATTGTTGATAAGTTCCTAGAAAGGCATAAACTATTGAAACTGACTTATGAAATATAAAATCTGAATAGACCTATAACAAAGAGCAAGAATTGATAATCAAACCTTCTCGCAAAGGGAAAAAACCCAGGTTTAAATGGCCTCACTGGTGTAGTCTACCATACATTTAGAGAAGAATTAATACCAGTCATTCACAAACTTCCTAAAAAGGAACATACATGAAAAACACTTCTCAACTCTTTGTCCTAAGCCAGTACTATTCTTACATCAAACCGAGCAAGGACAGCACTGGAAGAGAACACTACAAACCAGTATCCATTGTGAATGTAGATATAAGAATCCTCAACAAATAGGAAACTGGATTCAGCAGTATAAAAAAGAATTATACACTATCATTAAAAGGAATATACACTATAACCAAGTAGACTTTAAGGAATGCATGGTGGTTCAATATATGAAAATCAATCAAATATGACACCATTTTGATATAGGATATAAACCACATGATAATCTCAATACTCACCACAAAAACATTTATTGAAAACCAACACCTTTACCTCATAAAAACAGCAAACAGCCTTGACCAGTGTGGCTCAGTTGGTTGGGCAGCACTCCGTGAAGCGAAAGGTCTCCAGTTGTATTCCTGGTCAGGACACATGCCTAGGTTGCAGGTTCAGTCCCTGATTCGGTGCATATGAGAGGCACTTGATAGATGTTTCTCTCCCATCAATGTTTTTCTCCCTCTCTTTCTCCCTTCCTTCCCCTGTCTCAAAAATAAATAAAATCTTTTTTTTAAAAAAAACAAATCAGGAATAGAAGAAAACTTCCTCAAACCTGATAACAACTATCAATGAAAAACTCATAGCTTAAATGCTGAAACACCTAAAGCTTTTCCTCTAAAATCAGGAACAAGACGAGGGTGTCCACTCTTGCCACTTATTATTAAACATTCTACTGGAGTTCCTACACAAGGCAGGCAGGCAAGAAAAAGAAATAAAAAGCTTCTAAATTAAAAGGGAAAATTTTCTATATTTGCAGATGCCATGATTTTCAATATAGAAAGTCTTAGGAAATGTAACAACAAAAAGCCATTAGAGCTACTAAACAACTTCAGCAATTTGTAGGACAGAAAATCCATACCCAAAAACACATTCGTGTTTATGTATACCGGTACTGACCAATCTGAAAGTGAAATTAAGAAAACAATTATATTTACAATAGTATCAAAAAGAGTAAAATACTTAGGAATAAATAAAACAAGTAGGTAAACAAAATGTGAGCTATCCATACAATGCAGTATTATTCAGCCTTAATAATTAATAAAGTACTGATACCTGCCACAAGGGTGAGCCATGAAAACATGCTAAGTGAAAGAAGCCAAACACAAATGGATACATACTACAGTACATTTATTTAAAATGTACAGAATGGACAAATCTATAGAATCAGAAAGTAGATTAGTGCTTGTCAGGAGCTATGAGAAGAGGACGGTGATTCCCCCTCCAACTGATTACAAAAAAGAGTAGGTGGAAGCTGTGAACACCAGCATACCTGGTGGAAGAGGAAATCCACCAACAAAGGAACCACCAACAGATAACAACAGAAGAAGGTGAAGGAGGGAGTAGAAGCCATACTAACTCAATCTGTAAATTACAAATAAGTGATGGAGAATTACTCAGAACAAACAGCTGAACAAAAGCAAGAAAGAATCCTCAAAACCTTGAACACACGGAAGAACCAGCTTCAACACAACCTGCCCACACCTGCACAACAAAATACAAGACATGGTAGACTGAGTGACGCTCAGTTAACCACCTGGAGGTAAGAATCCACCAAAGAAAGACCCAACAACAATCAAAACACAAAGACATACACAGAGCCATCACAAATGACAGCTCAAGACCAATGAGCTCAGGAGATCGAGGAAACTGCAACACAGACTGAAAGTGAAGGGCTGAAGACAAATAATCCAAGCAAATGGACAGGGGAAAAAAAGCCGGGATAGCAATACTCAGACAAAATAGACTTCAAACTAAGAGCCATGAAGGGAGACACAGAAGGTCATTTCATAATACTCAAGGGAATCCATCAAGACATAAACATTGTGAATATATATGCACCCAATATAGGAGCGCTCAAAGACATAAAGAAAACCTTGGAGGACTTCAAGAAAGATATTGACAGCAAAACAATGATAGTAGGGGATTTTGCAACCCACTGTCAAAAAATGTACAGATCTTCCAAACAAAATATCAACAAAGATATTGTGGCATTGAACAATGCCCTAGGATTTAACTGATAGATGTAGAGCTCTCCATCCTAAAGAAACCAAATATACATTCTTTTCAAATGCACATGGAACATTTTCAAAGATAGACCACATGATAGGACACAAAGCAAGCCTCAAGAAATTCAAGAAAATTGATATGATATCAAGCATTTTCTCTGACCACAAGGGACTGAAACTAGAAACCAACCTCAAGGAAAAAAACCCAAACCCTTCAAACTCATGGAGATTAAATAGCATGCTATTAAACAATGAATGGGTCAAGAGAGAGATTAGGGAACAAATCAAAGTTTCTGGAAATATGAAATAAACTCACAACAATCCAAAACTTATGGGACACAGCGAGGGCAGTCCTGAGAGGGAAGTACATGGCTATACAGGCCTATCTAAAAAAGATACAAACATTTCAAATAAACAACCTGACACTATGCCTACAAGAACTCAAAGAACAACAACAAAGACAGCCAAGACCAAATAGAAGAAGGAAATAACCACGATCAGAGCAGAATTAAATGACATAGAGACTAAAAACACAATTCTAAGGATGAGTAAATCCAGGAGCTGGTTCTTTGAAAAGATAAACAAAATCGATAAGCCTTTAAGCAGGCTCATCAAGAAAAAAAGAGAGAGGACCCAAATAAACACAATCAGAAATGAAAGAGGAGAGCTTCCAACTGATACCACAGAAATACAAAGGCCTGTAAGAAATGATGACGAAGAACTGTATGCAAATAAGTTTGAAAACCTAGATGAAATGGACAAATTTCTAGAAAAATCTAATCTTCCAAAACTCAATGAAGAAGAAGGAGAAAGCCTGAACAGACCAGTAACAGCTGATGAAATCGAAACAGCAATCAAAAAGCTTCTGAACACACAAAAGCCCTGGACCAGATACGGTTTCACAGGAGAATTTTACAAAGCATGTAAGGGAGAGCTAACCCCCATCCTTCACAGATTATTCCAAAAATTCAAGAAGGTGGAAGACTCCCAAACTCTTTTTATGAAGCCAGCATCATCCTAATCCCAAAACCAGATAAAGACATAACAAAGAAGGAAAACTTCAGGCCAATATCACTGATGAACATAGACACTGAAATCCTCAACAAAATACTGGCAAACCGCATCCAGTAATATGTTAAAAATATCATATACCATGACCAAGTAGGATTCATCCCAGGGATGCAAGGATGGTACAATATTTGCAAATCAGTAAACAGAATACACCACATAAACAAAATGAAAGACAAAAATCACATGATCATATCAATAGATGCAGAAAAAACATTTGATAAGGTACAGCACCCATTTATGGTAAAAATGCTTAGCAAAGTGGGAATAGAGGGAGCATTCCTCAACATAATGAAGGCCACATATGAGAGACCTACAGCCAACATCATACTCAGTGGGCAAAAACCTAGACCTTTCCCACTAACATCAGGAACGAGACAAGGATGTCCGCTTTCACCACTCCTATTCAACATAGTACTGGAAGTCCTAGCCACAGCAATCAGACAAGAAAAACAAATAAAAGGCATCCAAATTGGAAAGGAGGAAGTAAAACTCTTATTGTTTGCAGATGACATGATAGGGTACATAGAAAATCCTGTAGACTCCACCAAAAAACTGTTCAACCTAATAAATGAGTTTGACAAAACAGCAGGAGACAAAGTCAATATCCAGAAATGAAAGGCATTTTTGTACACCAACAATGAAACATCAGAAACAGAAATCAGGAAAAAAATCCCATTTGATATAGCAACAAGAAAAATAAAGTACCTAGGAATAAACCTAACCAAGGAGGTAAAAGACCTTTTCAATCTCAGAAAACTACACAACACTGAAGAAAGAAATTAAGGAAGACACAAACAAGTGGAAGCATGTACCATGCTCATGGATTGGATGAAGTCACATCATCAAAATGTCCATATACCCAAAGCAATTTATAGATTCAATGCAATCCCTATTAAAGTACCAATGGCATATTTCACAGATACAGAACAAACACGTCAAAAATTTATATGGAACCATAAATGACCCCGAATAGCTGCAGCAATTTTGAGACAGAAGAACAAAGAAGGAGGGATCACAGTATCTGATATCAAACTGTATTACAAGACCACTGTAATCAAAACAGCCTGGTACTGGCATAAGAACAGACACATAGACCAATGGAACAGAACAGAGAGCCCAGAAATAAACCCAAGTCTCTATGGTCAATTAATATTTGACAAAG
>CM052539.1:96394790-96431848 GCA_028533065.1 Trachops cirrhosus
ACATACAAAGGGCCCAGAGACATATGAAAAGATGCTCAGCATCACTAGCCATCAGAGAGATGCAAATTAAAACCACAGTGAGATACCACCTCACACCAGTCAGAATGGCCATCATAAACAAATCAACAAACAAGTGTTGGAGAGGATGCAGAGAAAAGGTTTTCTGAGGAACCCTAGTATGCTGTTGGTGGGAATGTAGCCTGGTGCAGCCAGTGTGGGAAACAGTATGGAGTTTCCTCAGAAAACTAAAAATGGAACTGCCTTTTGACCCAGCAATTCCACTGCTGGGGTTATACCACAAGAGCCCTGAAACACCAATCCAAAAGAACCTATGCACCCCACATGTTCATAGCAGCACAATTTACAATAGCCAAGTGCTGGAAGCAACCTAAGTGCCCATCAGGAAATGAGTGGATGAAAAAACTATGGTACATTGACAGAATGGAATTCTGTACAGCAGAGAGAAAGAAGGAGCTCCTACCCTTTGTGATGGTGTGGATGAAACTGGAGAGCATTATGCTAAGTGAAATAAGCCAGGCAGTGAAAGATAAATACCTTATGATCTCACCTTTAACTGGAACATAATCAACAAAAGAAAAAAAGCAAACAAAATATGACCACAATCATTGAAAATAAGAACAGTGTAAAAATAGCCAGAGGGGAGGGAGAGTGGACAGTGGGGAGAAGCATTTTCAGGAACTACTCTAAAGGATACATGGACAAAACAAAGGGGGAGGGTGGAAAGAAATGAAGGAGGTGGGTTTGGAGGCGGTCGGGGGGGTGGCGATAAAATACGGACAACTGTAATTGAATAACAATAAAATAATTTAAATTTTAAAGAAATTTAAAAAGTAAAAAAATATGTATTTATAAAAAAAGAGTGAGATGAGAAATGACTGCAGTGGAATAATGCATTTCTTTTGGGGATGATGAAAGTGTTTTGGAATTATGGTGAACTTGCACATTCCTGTGATTATACTAAATACCACTAAATTTTGCAATTTAAAAGTATGAATTTTATGTAAATTATTTTCTTTTTTAAGTGTTAGTGTAGAAATAGGGAACCTGAGGCTATTTACACAAATGTCTCATCAGTACAAGCATTTCTTCTAAAATGTATTTGGTAATATATCTCATTAAAATGTTCAATGAGCCCAGGCCAGTGTGTCACTGTTGGTTGGAGCATCGTCCCATAAACCAAAAGATTGCAGATTCAATTCCTGGTCAGGGCACATTCCTGGGTTGCAGGTTTGGTCCTCAATTGGGGTGTTTACAGGAGGCACTTGACTGATGTTTCTCTCCCTTTCTCCCTCCCTTTCCCAGTCTTCTCAAATCTTTAAGCATGTCTTTGGGTGAGGATATTTTTTAATGTTCAGTTATATTTAAGGAAGTTTTTAGTCTTGTTAATAAATTACTCTTTTGAATCTGTATAGATTGTCTTCAAGTCATAGTTTATGTAGCAAAACAATTTGATGCTCAGGAATAATTCATTGAAAATTAAGATTTAGCTCTACAATTGCAAATGAACTTTTATATTTCTTTATATTTCTTCCCTCTTTTGTTCTTCTAGGAATTAGGAGGATTTTATATATATAAGTAGAACTATTTATATATTGTTGAGTTTTATATCGCCCCCAGCTAGAGACACTCTATAAAACCACATAGTATTACATTTATTTAGATTTAACGTTTTGTATCTTGGTTTTCATTCAAGAAATGTGTGCGTGTTCTTAGTTTCATAATGATATCCTTCATAGTTAATATAAAACACTAGGACTTTATATAATTAAAACATTCTCTTGTGTAAATTTTATGATCTTAAGAACTTCCAAAATTGGTATGTGATATTGAATAGGTTTTAGATGTCAACAAAACAGCTTCTCATATAAAAATTGCATGATAGTTCTTCTTTCATTCCAAAAGTATTCAGTGAAGGTCCTAAACACTGCTGTAGTTTATTAGTTGCTTGTCTTAGAGGGGAAAAATGCCTAAATATTTAAAGTTTATTACATTTAAATGTATTCCTCCTTGAATGTCCTGTTACGTTTTTCTTATAGTGGAAGAGGCACAATCTCTGAAGATACCTTGCAGTTGCAAGTGTTGTCAGCCTTTCAGAAATAAGTTGCTTCTTATTCTGAAGTGGAATTGATCACCTGAGTAATTATTTTCACCCAGGAAGGACCATTTGTCCAAAAAATGTCTCCTGTCTTATTTAATAACGTTTACTCTTAGATGTTGTTAACCCTTGACATATGAGCTATTTTAGTTCTTTAAATAATTGGTTTTCTATTAACTCCAAAAGACTGGAAGCTATAATTTGGGAAGGGGATGAAGAGAATAGGAACTGAGATGAGTAATAAGAATGAAAATATGGCAGGAGTTGAAAGAATGCAAATGACTATCTCTCCCATTGCTTGAATTACTAGTGAAATGAAATGTACAAAATGATGACACATGTTGATTTTTCCAGGTTGTCAAATTAAGGTATGTTTTCCAAGTGATCGATAGGCAACTTTCTGTAAAACCTGGGGAGAAATGTGTTGGTTTTGCTCACTTGACCTTCAGCAAAGCATTTTTAGTGAGTAAAATCGCTTTAATGAATATTTTGTTTTACTGTACAATAAATTTTAGTAAATCAGAACAAGAAAATATTTTAGTGATAAAGTAATTGGAAGTAAATTTTTTTTGTCTGTTCCTATTCAAAGAACAGACTTTTCTGATTTCTAATCAATGTGATAATATTCTTTAGAATTTAAGGTTTGTTTTGACTTACAGGTGAACAGTGTTGACCTCAGAACTGCTAGCCATGAACAAGCAGCAGCTGCTTTGAAAAATGCTGGCCAGGCTGTCACAATTGTTGCACAATATCGACCTGAAGGTAATATAATTTTTGCTGTCTATGTTTATTATTTTGGTTTTGAAAATTCTTCCTCTTAATAATGTTTAACTTTCCAAGCTTAACTTTCCTTTTTTGTGTATTGGTCTGAGAGATTAATCTGTTATATGTACAGTCTGAATCTAGTTCACTGTCAAGGTCAAAGTATTTTTAATAGAATGTAGGAATTCATATCTGCAAATTCTTTTGAGTATTTCACTGTGATTTGGATTAATTTTCATGTATTTCTTTTTTAAAATCTGTCCTCTAGCCTTTTAACATACCTTTTATTAACTCATTGACCCAAAAAGTTAAAAAAAACCATAAGATAGTAATATTGCCAAAGAAAATTAGGTCATCCCAATTTTTTCTAACTTTTGAATTAGATTATATTTATTAATGTCAAGTTTAAGATATATTTCTAATAGCTTCTATTGTTATTTAAAATAAAAAAGAAAGAATACAGATTTAAGATACAATGTGTTTCTAGATAGTGAAGTAGCATGGACATGACCTTACTAAGTCCTAGCGGAAGAAAATGGTAATGGAAAGTTTGAGGTCATGCCATATTAAATATATATAGGACTCTAGTGTGCATTAACATGAACACTTCTCCAGTAAAACCTCAATGGACTTTAAAAAGCTTAAACACCCAAAGGAATACATAGCATGCTGGTTAATGTTCATAAAGAACACGGTGAAGAAGTAAAGAATGATGTGACTAATGGAGATAAGTGAGACATTCTGTAATGTAGCAGCTATTACATTTATTATTTTTTCTTGGAGTGAAATATATTTTTATAACAAAACTTAATGTTTGTTAACTGATCAAAGTAGCATGTTGGGCATTGCTTGCTATTTCAGAAATTTATTTACATTAGGTAAATTCTAAATAAATTCACATTAATAGAACAAACTGATTAATATGTGAAGTCAGAATGCCAATTTATTAATTTTGTGAGAAATAAAGTTAAAGTTGCAAATGGGGCCACATATGCTTCTGGCAAACACTTCTTGCCCTATAGGTATACTGTATGGAAGTCAGGTTATTATCATGGCTGCTTAGTATTATAGAAGGCATCTCATCTATATGTTTATAAGGAATATTAAAGGGTAAGTCAGTATCTTTTCCATGACCTCCTGCAAAACACAAAAGCAACAAAAAAGTGAAACATGCACACACACTTGTACTCATACAACTCCACCTCACATTAAGGAAAACTAAGAAGACAGACTACCTGGACAACAAAAGATAGGCAAAGGTTGCTTAAGCAGCTTGAGATCTGGTAGAGGCCACATGGAAATAGGGGGAGACTAAATAAAAAAAAACATTGAATGTTGAGCATGCTCAGTTGTGGCAGAATTTAGAATGTGGCAGAAGATTGCACTTCATAAAGGTAAAGGGCATGTTTTTTAGGTTAAAAAATATTATTCCTGTTTGTGGCAGGCCTCATGGTAATTGGAGTGAGCCAGCTAGAGCAGAAATCATCCTTGATGTGGTTTGTTTCAAAGAAGTAGAGGAGCAATGTTTGAATAAAGCAATCTGTCTTCATAGTATCAGTTAATGTAACAGTCTTTTGGTTTATAAGGCTTTAAAGAACCTGTGCTTTTATTCCCCTATACCCCAAAACTTTCTGGTCCAGCCAAATAGCTTGTCCAGCAAAATACAACTCATTAATGAGTAATTTAAAGTAACTGGCCTTGCATTCAGACAAAAATGTTAATAAGAAAATGTGGAAACAGGCAGTAGAACTTAGCAACAGGTAAAGGTTAGTTACACACACACACACACACACACAAAGCATTGGCACAAATTAGATGAAATTTTGTTCTTAATGTTTTTAACAGCTTATATATTAACTTACATGAAAAGACCAGAAAGTAGAAATGTAAGAATAGATGTAGGGAGGAAAATGACCCAACAATCAGAAGAGATTAATTTTGAGCTAGCAGAACCCAGGAAAAATGTACAAGTGTTTTAAATGGGAACACATAGGCAAAGAGACATTGCAGGAAAAACAATAGGGGACATAGAGTAAACAATAGAAAAGTAAACAAAATGAAACAAAAATAAAGAGGATCTTGTAAGATGTGAGACAGATATTAGCAATGGAAGACAGGTAATTATTTATATGCAACATGTACATAATTAGACTTTCTGAAAAAAAAATTTTAAAGAAGAATATGAATGCTTGAAATTACAATGCAGTCAAGAAAACTTTCCTGAATTAAAAAGAGTGAATCTTCACTTTGATAGAAAATGACAGAGTGGTCAAAATTCAGACATATTCTAGTTAATGTTTATTTAAAAAGAATCTTCTGGGACCCAGGTAAAATATTGTTATAATAAGGGGGTAGAAATTGATTGATAGAAGAAAGAACTGCGCTACTGCTTGGTGCTCATAGATCAGAACAAAAACAGTGACCGTAATTTTACTATTTTTGTTTTGTGGCAGTAGTTTCAACATCTATAAGGAAGCTGGCAGTTAGAAGGGAGATAAAATCAGCTACCTCTGCTTTTTGAGTAGGGAGGGGCTTGGGTGGTGCCATTCTTGGAGGCAGCTTATCCACAGCTCATCCTGGCCATCTGGTCTTTACTTAGCTTCCTGGCCACCTGGGATTATTCCATGCCTGGGCTCAAATCCCTGTGCTGTCTCACTCTGAGAGTTTTTGCTCTCGGGCTTTGTGTTTAATGTATTTCATTATAGAGTATAAGTGAGTTATTCTTCAAAGTTGAAATTGCAGGTTTAAAAGAGATTGGGGGAAGTTACAATTTCTCCCCTACTTTCTTCTATCTTTTTACTTCTAGTGTGGGAATGAAAACAAAGATTAGAAGTTGAAAAGGGGGATGAAATGCAGAAAATCAGCTATTAAACATTCTCTCTCCTTACAAGTATGCACATATTTAACCTATGTCCAGCAGTTCATAGACTCCTAGTATATTTCATGGCAAGAAATATCATTTGGTTCGAGAATTTCCAAAATGCTGACTGAAGAAAATCCCCTGTGTAACATTGTTGCCCTCTCCCAATGGTAGCTTTCCTCACTGTGGGTTGTGATGTGATTTCTAGGAGAGTGGTGCAAAAGACTTAACTAAAAAAAGAAATGAAACTCTTCCCCCAAAGTAAAATACAAGAAAAACATATACAGGATGGACCTAAGATAAAAATTGATAGAACTAAAAGTATGAATTCATTGCAACAAAAGGAAAAGATAGGAGTCGTAGCTAGGTAAATGAAATGGAAGATTTAAAGGAAAAGTAACTTTGAGGAAAGTGTTGAACTACGTTCTGGACAGACACATGTTATAAGGAATTGTTAATAGTGTGTGAAGGCCATAAATATGAAAATCTGAATAAGGTAAACAAAGTAAGGAAGGCATAAATGTAAGAAAGTATCAGGAATTGACCTAGCTCTCCAATATCTTAAATGTTAGATACCTGAGATTTTATTTTAACTGCTTTGTAATAACTTACTTGTTTCTTAGGAAAGACTATTTTTCTGCCTCACTATAAAAAATTATGTGTTCTTTTAACAAAAAAAGTTTTTAAATTTCTAAAATGTTGAATATTTTGAATCCTTAGGATTTGTTCCCATTTGCAAAATCACTGAAAACAGCTAATAGTGCCATATGAAATATAATGAACATCTTATTAAAAATGTGACAGAACTATTAGGGCAATAAGGAATTATTAAATAAAAGGTGAAGAAAGACTGAGAACTCAAAGAGCTAAAGAAGCACAGAAGTCACTTTTGTGTAAGGAGAGTGATGTACTGACCTACAAGAGCTGACTGTTAAATTTTCAGGGACTTTGCAAAGTAGTTGTTAAATACTGCCATTATTAAAAATAAAATTACATGAATGTACAAATAAATTCTATTTAAAAGATTAAAAACAAAAGTAATAAAGATTGAAAATGCATCTCTTTCTAATAATTTTCAAGGATAACCACTAAAATAATGGAATCATAGAACAGTGGGACAAGTAGAAAATGCAAAATACTTTTAAAGCTGAATTGCCTAGAACTCCTCCCTCCTTACACCTGGGGGAAAAAATTAGGATATCCAAACTAAATAGTATTAATAGATATTTAGCACAGCTATATGACGAAGTACCCCCATGAACTCCACAATACAAGCAGGTATAAGTAAGCCATCAACAGCTATGAGACCCTGTGGATATCAGCATCTGTACAGGGGAAGCAACACAAGTCCAAAAGCCAGTTGATACTCATTAGAAAACGCAGTGTGCCAATTTGAAAAGAGCACCTGGAACAATAAGGGTTTTTGCACAATCTGCATACGTGTTCAAGGAATCTGCAAAAACGTGTGAAGGCACTGGTGTGAAGGCATACTGGTAGTATAGGCCTTGTGACACAATTAACCAGCTATAGCTCTCTTTCAGTTTAAAACCCCACATTAAGTAAGGAAAAAGTATTGGGAATACAATTAAAATTGAGCAGCATAGTGATGTGCACCTGGGCCCGTAGTGTCTGAGGCGTTGTGGATGAGATACAAGACAAACTCACACAGACTACCAAGTCTGTGGAGGAAAAGGGACAGCAAGGCCACTCTCTCAAGGGGAGAGCGCCTCAACCCTTGCCTTGACAGGCTTTTATTGGCTTTCTAATTAGGCATACATCAAAGAAGGTTTTCATTCATTATACTTAGATTTGCTTTAGGTCATTATTTTTTACAGATAGCAAGGGGAAGGGATGTTACTGATTACTTCTTACAGATTAACAAGGAAAAAATGTTGCATATGCAAGGGAACAATAAGAGTAATTGGTCCGGTTACATTTCAGTCCTTGGGAGAATTAGCATAGACTTCGGGAAGTTAAAGATATTGCAGTAAGCATTTGCTGCCTCAACTCAGGGTGAGGGAGTTTTAGCAAGAGCAAGTCACAAAGCAGCCTAGGTATAATGCAGGCCTGATTTCCCACAGGAGAACCAATCTGTGGGTTTGGCTCCTGTGTGTCACAACACGTCTATTGGGCTTTTCAGTAGGGCTGAACTACAATTGCCATTGCCAGGCAGATGGGTTCCCTACACAATAGGGATAATAAAACTAAAGAAAATAAAAGGTTCAGATGAGTAGGGGGGAAATACAAGGCCAGGATTGGTTGGAGTGTTGTCCCATAAAAAAGTTGCAGTTTTGATTCCTGGTCAGGGCACATAACTAGGTTGCAGGTTTGATTCCCCCATCAGAGCAGGTATGGAAGGCAACCAGTTGATATCTGTCTTGCTCTCTCTCTCACTCTCACTCTCACTCACTCATTCTCTCTCTCCCCTTCCTCCTTCTCTCCCCCTCCCTCCCTTTTTCTGCCTTCCTCTCTAAAATCAATGAGTATATCATCAGGTGAGGATTTTTTTTTTAAAGGATTTGCTAATGACAGATACAGAAAGTAAGCAAATAATATTCAATGCACAATGGGAGTCTCATGGGAAAACAACCAAAACAATGCAACAGAACAAATACTAAAAGTAAACAAAATTTCTCTGAGGTTAGAAATTATTTTCAAGCTATTCAATACATATTAAAAGGACATTCCATATACCTAAGGGTTAACTAGCCCTGAGAAATATTCTAATGAAATTATTGGAATTGAAAAATTCAGTGTAATTCCAGGGCTCCCACCCCAAAAAATGCCCTTTAAAGGAAAGAAAATGAGGTTGTCATCAGAACTACATCAGCAAAGGTTTATAGGAGACAATGGAATCAACATATTCAAAAAATAAAAGAAACTGAATCAAACAGACTTTCACATATAAAGGCTGCAATCAGTGTTGTAACAAGAAAGAATTAGGGTGATACTGTACATATAAACTCTTCTTTGATAAGAGAGAACAAATTTCAGACACCCAAATGATGGGAAAGATACTGACATAGGGACTGGTGTTAGCAGTTAAGATAGTTGTTAAGAAGAAAATATATAATATTGAAAAGACTGTATGCTCTGACAATTTGGATACAGTTTTCAGAAAATGGGACAATTCAAAGATAATCTAAAAATAGAATAAGCTTTCTGATCACTTTAACATTTTTTAAAGATTTTTTTATTATTTATTTATCTTTAGAGGGGAAGGGAAGGAGAGAGAGAGAAATACCAATGTATGGTTGCCTCTCATGGGTCCCCTGCTGGGAACTGGCCTGCAACCCAGGCATGTGCCCTGAGTGGGAATCGAACCACGATCCTTTGGTTCGCAGGCCCGCACTCAATCCACTGAGCTACACTAGCCAGGGCCACTTTAACATTTTTAATTAGATATAACAGGATAGTGTTTCAAATCTGGGGAGATTAGATTTGAAATATTTTGGCTTATAGTGGGGGGCCAAAAGCCAAACAAAAGATTATCATTAGAACAAACCCTCTTAATTTTATATTTATATATTACATGTAATATATATTTTACAAAATATAAATTTTATTTTATGTATATAAATATGTTTTATATGTTATATTTATATCATTCCAGGTTTGGGAATTTAATGTATTTGTATGTTTTATATATGTATAATTTTAGGAAGGCTTGTCTTGTGTGTGTGTGTATACACTCGTACATTTGTGTGTGTGCATACAAATAGACTTCACAGTGAGACTGTATTCTAGTTACTACTGCTTTATGACTACCCCAAAGATTAGCAGATTAAAGCAGCAACTATTTTATGAATTCTGCAGGTTAGAAATTCAGGCAGCATTTTGGCTGATTAGGCCTTGTGGAATAGACTGTGCTCACTTAATGGGATTCATCTGGTAGATGAGCTCTTGTGGAGGGTCCAAAATAGCTTCACCAAGCTTGTCTTGTGTGTTGGTGGTCCTGGCTGGAAGGTTGGGCTGAGAGCACCATCATGTGACCTCTGACGCGTGGTGCTTTGAGGATAGTCAGACTAAGAAGAGTCTGGCTTCCCCCAGAACAAGCATCCCAAAAGAACCAGGCAAGAGTTTCATGGCCTCTTCTAATCCAGCCTTGTAAGGTACATATGATCATTTCTACCATATTCACTTGCTTACAAGTGAATCATTAAGACCAGTCCAAATTCAGGGGGAGACTTTGCTTCTTTATGGGGGAGTGGAAAGGTTACACAGTATAAGAACATATGGGATGTAGGCAGCTTTGAAAAATGTTTTTCACTGGCTATATAAAAGGCTTACATATATATAAATATAAAATAGTATAAAGAGAACTGAAACAATCTCAATTATCAAAAGTTATTCACCTTAATTGTTAAAAGAATTTTCAGATTTGCTAATAAAGCAAAGTCTAACCCTAAACAGTATTGTAAAAAAAAGATAAACGTTAAAAATAAGAGAACTATAGTTTATTCTTGTGTCATTTATTAATTTTTTATTATTTTCCATACAAACAACTGTGAACTTACTTTTACCCCACCCTTTATAATTATGTATATATAACTGTATATATAATATACATATAAACATGTAGTTTCTCCTTAAATAAACAATAACATACACATTTCTCAAAGTACATATTTTACTTAATAGTAAGTATACTAATAGTCTTCCTATAGTAATTTTAACAACACTGTATAATAACATATACAGATTTCCTCATTCTTTTTTTTATTGCTCTTTACACAGGTGGGCAAAAGTAGGTTTACAGTTTTGAGTATGCAAAACAATTCTTATATTGATATAATTTATTAATTATTTATTACTTTCCATAAAAACAACTGTAATCCTGCTTTTGCCCATGCCTGTATATTCCTGGTATGCCATACTCTAAGGATAAAAAGAACAAGAGAAAACAGTTAACTGTTTTCAGTAATATTGTCTTAGTTGTAGTGTTGGTGGTGGTATTTTAAGACTTGTGAATGTAATACTGGCTAAAACAAGTCTTCTTGCAATACTCTAATTCTGTTATTCTCCAGTGTCTTAAGAACCAGAATTCCTCATATTGCAAGAAAGTGCATAAAGATATTATAAAGCTTAAGGAAACATTTAATGATCCTAATTTTTAATTAGAAGAAACAGTATAAATTCATGACGCAGTTTACATTTTTATCTATATCTCCACCCATCAATCTAGCTGTATGTTAGATGTGTCTTTATAGACTAAAGATTTCACATTAGCCTTGGCTGGTGTGGTTCAGTGGATTGAGTGCTGGCCTATGAACCAAAAGGTCGCTGGTTCAATTCCCAGTGAAGGCACATGCCTGGGTTGAGGGCCAGGTCCCCAGGTAGAGGGTGTGTGAGAGGCAACCGATCAATGTGTCTCTCACACATTGAGTTTGTCTTGCTCTGTTTCTCCCTCTCTTCCTCTCTCTCTAAAAAGAAATAAAATCTTCTAAGAAAGATCCCACATGCTTTGATAATTATTGAATTATAGTGGGTATATTATACTCATTGGTCTACTAATATTATACTATAAATTTTCTATTATACTTTAAAGGGCAATAAAAGAATATTATATATTAATATGAACTTTTAAATGTTTGTCTTTTGGTGAATTGTTGCTTCAAATCATCTTAGTATCCATAAAGCAAAATTGGATAACTACAGGGAAGAGTAACTTAACAGTAATCATGCTTAACTCTTAACTGTGTTTACAAATTATACCAACTCACAGACAAGTTATTTGCTTTTGCTATAAGACTAGTTTTAGGAGGAAATCTGATGGGATCTGACCTGTGTATAAAATACTTTGTTATTAACAGAGAAGAAGAGATGTGTGTATAATCATGTAATTGCATTAATTTTGAGAGCATGTTTAAGGTTTTTGTTATTAAGACTTATGGCCAAGATGGAGGCATAAGTAAACATGCTTCACCTCCTTGAACAACCATAAGAAGGATCACAACTAATCTCAAAACTAAAACCAACAAGAGCTTCCAGAAAATCAAACTGTATCAAAGTCCTACAACCAAGGATTTTTTGAAGAAATATTCATCCAGATGGGTAGGAGGGGCGGAGACAGGCAGCTGGGGTGGAGAGGATGCAGTGTGGCAGCAGGCAGCGGAACAGGCTGAACCACACTCATGTGTGATAGATAAAAACCGGAAGGGACACCTGGGGAGCAAGCCATCCCAGCCCCAGGCCAGACCATGTAGCTAAGGGTTCCAATGCCAGGAAAATAAAGCCTCATAACTTATGACTATAAAAAGCAGTGGTGGTTGGGGTGGCAGAAGAAACTGCCAGTCACTCAGGAGAGCCCATTTAAAAGACCTGCACGGTCCCTAGAACATATGCAAACCCACACACACTGAGATTCAGCACCAGAGCAGCAGCTAGAAGGGTGCCGGTTACATATAGAGAGTGCACGAAGTGACTGGAAATGGGCCAAGAATCAAGCAGGTGTCATTGTTCCCTCTCTAACCCATCCCCCACATACAACAACATGAAGCTGGTTGTCCTACCATGGCAAATACCTAAGGCTTCCGCCCCTACAGTGTAATAAGTGAGCCAAGACAGGGAATCAAAGCAGCTGTACCTAATACACAGAAACACAGGGAGGCTGCCAAATTGAGGAGACAAAGAAATATTGCCCAAATTAAAACAAATCATAACTCCAGAAAAAGAACTAAGTGCTACAGAGATAGCCAACCTATCAGATGCAGAGTTCAAAACACTGGTGATAAGAATGCTCAGAGAACCCAATGAGTACAACACACACGTAAGGGAGGGAAGAAATGAAGTCTGTGCTAAGTGAAATAAAAATCCATGGGGAATCAGCAGTGAGGGGAAGGAAGCCAGGGTTCAAATCAGCGATTTTGGAACATAAGAAATAAACAGTCAGCCAGAATGGAATGAAGAAACAACAAAAAATGAGGAGAGAATAAGAAGACTCCGGGGCATCTCCAAATGTGCTAGCACCTGAATCAAATATGCCAGAAGGAGAAGAGGGAGAGCAAGAAATCAAAAATTTATTTGAAAAAATAATGAAAGAAAACTTCCCTAATTTGGCAAAGGAAATAGACATACATCTTGAGGAAGCAGAGTCCCAGACAATTTAGGCCCAAAGAAGATCACATCAAGACATATCATAATTAAAATGCCAAAAGTTAAAGATAAGGTGAGAGTCTTGGGGAGATCCCAGATGGCAGAGGAGTGAGTGGAAGTTACACTAACCTCCTTGCAGAACCAATCTGGAAATACAACTAAATTGTAGAGAAATCGTCCAGAATAAATAACTGAACAATAGCAGGAGAGAAGTCTGATAACCATGGACACGCGGAAGAAACAGCTTCAGCAAAACCTCACTGGTAGGGAGTGAGAAGGAAACACAAGAGTGCTGGTTCAGCTCCCACAGGCAGCAGCTGAAATGCCAGAGGAATATTACAGTGGCAGTGGGGGGAATCCCCTTGAGAAGTATGGGATCTAAACCCCAAGCTAAGTTCCCCAGCCTACAGCACCAGAGCCCAAAAAGTATACAGATAACATCCAGTTGCAAAAAATACCAGGGTTTCTCTCTACCAGTGCTGATGGCTGGAAATGGAGAGGCCCATTTAAAGAGCCAACACATAAATTTCATATGCAGCCATTGGCTCCAGCAAACAGGAGGGACAGAGTAGACTAGAGATGCTTGAGGAGTGACTGGGGATAGTGGCTTTTGGAGGGAAGAACTGAGAGAGAGCAGCCACTGGAATCCTGATGCTGAGTCATCCACATACTTGGGTATCAGCCTGAGGAGAAGCAGCAGCCCCGCCCATGGGAATTACTCTGCCCCACCCTGTGGTGCTTAAGCTGAACTGCTGATTGCAGAGTGACTACACTAACAACTGAAGTAGTCAGCCACAAATAGTAGATCGCTGGTATTCTCCAATAGACTACCTAAAGCCAGACTGGAACGCCATCTGACATCACCAGAGGCAGATCCAGAAATAAAAAGCTGGTAAATACTAGACGCCACTCAGATGAAATCCACTGTGGTCTTCTCCATGATTTGCGATACTTTCTTTCCTTTGTAGTTATTAACATTAATTTCTTATCCTTCAAGTTTATGCATATTAATTGACTAGATTTTATTTTATAGCTTATTTCAATTCTCATATTTTGCCCCTGCCTTCTCTTACCCCATTTTACCTTCTTCCTTTTATTATTTTAATTTTTAATTTTCTGTTCTTTCTTGCTACAACTTGTTTCCATTGTTTCTCCCCCATCTACCCTCTCAAAACCAATTTTTTTGTCAGTGGTCATCTCACATTCTTTTTCCTGCTCTTAAAATACCCACATTCTCTCTCCACCTTTATCATTTCTTTGCTAGTTCGTTATGGATAGCTGTTATTGTATTATCTCAGTTTTATCTGTAGATCTTTGCTGTTTCTGTGTTTCAAATCTCAAATTTT
Organism: Trachops cirrhosus; assembly: GCA_028533065.1. Classification (NCBI taxonomy): domain Eukaryota; kingdom Metazoa; phylum Chordata; class Mammalia; order Chiroptera; family Phyllostomidae; genus Trachops; species Trachops cirrhosus. The sequence goes on from CM052539.1 coordinate 96,408,970, forward strand.
ACTATTCCCCTTACCTACTCTATTCTGCCTTCATTCTGCCCTTTCTTTCTTTTGTGTCAAATTTTAATTTTAACCTGCCTTAGCCTGGTTTTCATTCCTGACTCTTAGTATTCCCTTTCCCTCTATCATCTCAAATTTATTTTCCTTTCCTCTAGACAACTCTTAGGTGTTTCTCTTTTTTCTCCCCTCTTATTCCCATTCCACATATATTAATCTTAGCTCACTTGTTGATAGTGCTGTGGTTCCTTTTTTATTATTATTTACTTTTTTCCCTTTTCTTTCTCTCACTTTAATATTTTTTTAATTTCTGTTTAAATGTAATACACACTTTCCTCCTCTTACTCCGTTCTACCTGCTTCCTTTCCTTTTTAATTTACAATGGAAATTTTACTTGCTTTTCATTGCTCCAAATTCTTACTCTTCTTAGTGTGCCTCCCTCTGCCTTCTCAAAATCATTTTTCTTTTAATTAGTCATCTCATATTCACTTATCCTTTATTATAATTGTTTTAATCTCTTTATACCCTGATTAATACTGATTCATTTGGTTGTTGACACTGGGATTGTGGGTAGGAGTTATTTTTGCATGTGTTGGTTTGTTTCCTGGGCTGAGTGGTTTTGTTCTGGTAGCACCTGCACAACAGCATACAAGATGTGGTAGGTGGAATGTCCCTCACTCAGCTAGCTGGAGGGAAGGACCCTCCAAAGAACGACCAACAACCATCAGAATCCAATTATATCCAGAAAGCTAACATAAAGGGCATGAAGTTCATCACAGTCAACAGCATCAAGTTCAGGAGATCAAGGAGACTGCACCACTGAATCCTGCAGGTCTCCTACCATAGAAGTTCACTCCACAAAGACGGGAAATCAAAGCAGATCAATTTAAGAAGCAGAAACAGACTTCCAGCGAAGATGGAGGCATAGGTAGATATACTTTGCCTCCTCACACAACCAAAAGACGTTCAACAGCAAATTTAAAAATAAAAGGTAACCAGAACTGCCAGAAAATCAAACTGTATGGAAGTCTGACGACAACCAAGGAGAAAAGAAGAAACATTCATCAAGACTGGTAGGAGGGGTGCAGGTGGGCAGCTGGGGCAGAGAAGAGGCCCGGCAAGGCAGCAGCTGGCAGACCAGGCAGTCCCACATTCACATGTGTTTAGACTGGGAGGAACAACTGGAGAGCCAGACAGACCTTACAACCCAGGGTTACAGCATGGGAAAAGAAAGTCTCTGGCTGTGAAAACCTGTGGGAATTGCGGAGGCGGGATAAACTCCCAGCCTTACAAGAGAGTTCACTAGGGAGACCCACTGGATCCTAAAAAGTACACAAGCCCACACATCTGGGAATCAGCACCAGGTGGACCAATTTGCTTGTGGGAAGCGGGGCAAGTGACTGAAAACTGGCCTAGAGCTGAGAAAGCATCAATGTTCCCTATTGGACCCCTCCCCCAAATACAGTGCCACAACGCAGCAACCTGGGTTGCTCCACCCTGATGAATATCTAAGGCTCCACCCCTTAGAATGTAATAGGCATGCCAAGACAAAAAAATGTGGCCCAAATGAAAGAACAAATCAAAGTTCCAAAACCAGAACTAAGCAATGAGGACATATCCAACCTATCAGACGCTGAGTTCAAAACATTGGTAATCAGGACGCTCACAGAAATGGTTGAGTATAGTCATAAAATAGAGGAATAATGGAAAGCTATATAAAGAGAAATAAAGCAAAATACACAGGGAACCAACAGAGAAGGGAAGGAAACAAGGAAGAAATAAACATTCAGCTAGAACTGAATGAAGAATGAACAGAGTGAAGAAACAATTCAAAAAAATGAGGAGAGCCTTAGGAACCTCCAGCACAACTTTAAATGCTCCAACATCCAAGTATAGAGGTGCTAGAAGGAGAAGAGGAAGAGCAAGAAATAGAAAATTTATTTGAAAAAATAATGAAAGAGAACTCCCCCAATCCTCTTTGAAAAAGTAATGACAGAAACTTCCCTAATTTGAAGAGAAAAAAAATCACCCGAGTCCAGGTACCTCAGAGGGTCCCAATTAAGATAAATCCAATGAGACCCACTCCAAGACACATCATAATTAAAATGGCAAAATTTCAAGACAAAGAGAGAATCTTAAAGGCAGCAAGGGAGAAACAGGAAGTAATATACAAGGGAGCCCCATAAGGCTAGCAGCTGACTTCTCAACAGAAACACTATAAGCCAGAAGGGAATGGCAAGAAATATTCCACATAATGAAAAGCAAAGTCCTGCAACCAAGACTATACCCAGCAGGGCTCTCAATTAAAATCAAAGGCCAAATGAGCTTCCCAGACAAAAGAAGGCTGAAAGAATACACCACCAACCAGCATCGCAGGATATGCTAAAGGGACTGTTTTAAGAAGATGAAAAACAGTGAGAGAAAAAGGAACACAGGTACAAAGGGGGTAAATGGCAATGAATAAGTACCTATCAGTTATAACCTTAAATGTAAATGGATTAAATGTTCCACCCAAAAGACATAGGGTAGCTGAATGGATAAGAAAACATGACCCAATATATGCTGTCTACAACAGACTCACCTCAGAGCAAAAGATCTACACAGACTGAAAGTGAAGAGTTATGAAAAAATATTCCAAGCAAACGGACAGACAGAAAAGCCAGGGTAGCAATACTTATATCAGAGAAAATAAACTTCAATTAAAAGGCCATAAAAAGGGACAGAGAAGGCACTTCATAATATTCAAAGGGAGAATCCATCAAGAAGACATAAACATTGTAAACATATTTGTACCCAACACAGAAGCACCCAAATATATAGGGCAAATCTTGGAGGTCAAGAAAGATATAGACAGCAACACACTTATACTAGGGGATTTTAAAACCTCACTGTCAACAATGGATAGATTTTCCAAACAAAGAGTCGTCAAGGATTTGTGGCACTGAACAACACTCTAGGGTAAATGGACAATGTATTCAGAACCTTTCACCCCAAAGAAGCAAAATGCTCCTTCTTTTCAAATGCACATTGAACATTTTCAAAGATAGACCACATGATAGGACACAAAACAAGCTTCAACAAATTCCAACAAAATTGAAGTCATATCAAACATTTTCTCGGACCACAAGGGCTTGACACTGGAAACAAACCTCAAGGAAAAAAACCCAAAGCTATCAAATTCATGGAGAGTGAATGACATGTTATTAAACAATGAATGATTTAGCAAGGAGATCAATGAAGAAATCCAAAAGTTTCTGGAAATAAATGAAAATGAATACACAACAGTCCAACCTTTGGGACTCAGCAAAGGCAGCCCTAAGAAGGATGTTCATAGCAATATAGGCTTACCTAAAAAAGAGATAGAAAATTTTCAGAAAAAAAAAACCTAATGCTACAACTACAAGAACTGGACAAACAACAGCAAACAAAGCCCAAGGTGAGTAGAAGGAAGGAAATAAGATCAGAGCAGAATTAAATGACATAGAGGAGAATTCAAAGGATAAATAAATTCAGGAGCTGGTTCTTAAGAAAAGATAAACAGAATCAATAACCCTTTAACCAGACTCATCAGGAAAAAAAAAGAAAGGACCCAAATACATAAAATCATAAATGAAAGGGGAGAAATTACAACCAATACCACAGAAATACATAGTTTAAGAAATTACTACAAACTATATGCCAAGAAATTTGAAAACCTTGGAGAAATGGACAAATTTCTAGAAACATATAGTCTTCCAAAACTGAATCAAGAAGTAGCAGAAATCCTGAACAGACTTATAACAGCAAGTGAAATTGAGGGAGTAATCAAAAAACTGCCTGCATACAAAAGCCCTGGACTGGACAGTTTCAAGGGAGAATTTTACAGAAATTTAAGGGAGAGCTAACCCCTATCCTCAAACTATTCCAAAAAATCCAAGAGGAGGGAAGACTCCCAAACTCTTTTTTATGAGGCCAGCATCATCCTAATCCCAAAATGGATGAAGACATAACAAAGAAAGAAAACTTCAGGCCAATATCTCTGCTGAACGTAGATGCTAAAATCCTCAACAACATATTGGAAAACTGCATCCAGCAATACATTAAAAAGATAATACACCATGATGAAGTGGGATTCTTCCCAGGGATGCAAGGATGGTACAATATTTGCAAGTCAATAATCATAATACATCACATAAAAGGAAAGACGGAAGTCACATGATATCAATAGATGCTAAAAAAGTATTTGGTAAAGTACAGCACCTATTTATGATGAAAACACTCAGCAAAGTGGGAATAGAGGGAGCATACCTCAACATAATAAAGGCTATATACAAGAAACCTGCAACCAACATCATACTCAATGGGCAAAAACAAAAAGCTTTCTCCCTAAGATCAGGAACGAGAAAAGTGTGTCCACTTTCACCACTTCTATAATATTGGAAGCTCTAGCCACAGTGTTCAGACAAGAAAAAGAAATTAAAGGCATCTAACTTGGAATGGAGGAAGTAAAGTAAAACTCATTGTTTGCAGGTGACATAATATTGTACACAGAAAACCCTGTAGACTACACCAAAAAACTACTCAACCCAAACATCAAGATACAAAGTAAATATTCAGAAATTGAAGGCATTTTTGTACATGAGCCATGAAATACCAGAAACAGACATTAGGAGGAAAAAAACCATTTGCTATAGCAACAAGAAAAATAAAGTACCTTGGAAAAAAACTAACCAAGGAAATTAAAGATCTGTACTCAAAAAACTGCAGAACACTGAAGAAAGAAATTAAGGAAGATACAAGTAAGTGGAACCATATACCATGTCCATGGATTGGAAGAATTAACATCTTTAAAATGTCCATACTACCTAGAGTAATTTATAAATTCACTGCAATCCCTGTTAAAATACAATAATATTTCACAGATAACAGAACAAATTTTTCACAATTTTTGTGGAATCATAAATGACCCCAAATAGCCTCAGCAATTTTGAGAAAGAAGAACAAAGTAGGAGGGATCATAATACCTGATATCGAACTATATTATAAGACCATTGTAATCAAAACAGTCTGGTACTGGCATAAGAACAGACACATCAATGGAACAGAATAGTGAGCCCAGAAATCAACCCATATCTCTATGGTCAATTAATATTTGACAAAGGGGACAGGAGCATAAAATGGAGTAAAAAATAGCCTCTTCAACAGATGGTGTTGGGAGATCTGGACAGGTACATGTGAAAAAAAATGAAACTAGACCATGAACTGACACCATACACCAAAATAAACTCAAGATGGATAAAAGACTTCAATACAAGTAGTGACACCATAAAAGTCCTAGAGGAGAACACAGTTAAATCTTAGATATCCCACACATCAATATTTTTGCCAGTATGTCCCCTAGAGCAAGGGATATAAAGGCAAGAATAGTTGCATCAAATTAAAAAGCCTCTGCCTGGCTAAAGAAAATATCAGCAAAATGAATAGGGAATGAACCATATGGGAAAACATATTTGCCAGTGAACCTCAGACAAGGGTTTGATTTCCAAAGTATACAAAGAACTCACTCAACTCCACACCAGGAAGATGATCCAATTAAAAAATGGTCAAAGGACCTGAACACTTCTCCAAGGAGGACACACAAAGGGCCCATAGGCATATGAAAGGAAGCTCAACATCACTAGCCACCAGAGAGATGCTCTCACCTACAAGTGGAAACTAATGAACAAAACAAGCAGCATAATAGAACCAGAGACATGGAAATACAGAACAAACTGATAGTGACCAGGGGGAATGAGGGAGGGGGACAACAGGAGAAAGAAGCAGAAGGGTCAAGGAACATATTATAAAGGACCCATGCACAAGGACAACAGTGGGCAGGGGAGAATTGAATGTGCAAGTGCAGGTGGGCAGAGCAGGGGAGAACAATGGGGGGAAATGGGTACAACTGTTACTGAGCAACAATAAAAAACTTAAAAATATTTAAAAAATAAAAAGTATCTTAAAAACAGCAAGAGAAGAGCAGAGAGTTACCTATAAAGGAGTTCCCATAAGACTGTCAGCTGATTTCTCAAGAGAAACATTACAGGCAAAGTGCTGTCAACAAGTATTCAAAGTGTTAAAAAGCAAGGACCTGCAACCAAAAGTACTTTATCCAGCAAAGCTGTCATTTAGAATTGAAGGGCAGATAAAGTGCTTCCTAAACAAGGTAAAGCTAAAGGAGTTAGTCATCACCAACCCTTATTATAGGTAATGTTAAAGGGACCTATTTAAGAAACAGAAGATCAAAACTATGCACAGTAAAATGACAACAAACTCACAACTATCAAAAACTGAATCTAGGAAACAAAACCTAAGCAAACAACTGGAACAGGAATGGACTCATAGAAATGGAGATCTTATGGAGGGTTATCAGCTGAAAGGGAGAAGGGAGAGTACGTGGGGAAAGGTACAGGGAATGAGAAGCATAACTGGTAGGTACAAAATAGACAGGGAAGTTAAGAATAGTATAGGAAATGGAGAAGCCAAAGAGCTTCTATGCATGACCCATGGACTTGAACTAAGGAGGGGATTACTGGAAAGAAGGGGGTACCAGGCAGAGGGGTGCAAAGGGGGAAAATATTGGAACTGTAGTAGTATAATCAATAAAATATACTTTAAAAAGTTATTAATAGGTTTCATTTTTAATATAAATAGGATTGAAAATAGTCTATCTTCAAAATTTTATTTTTTGTATAATACAAAAAATCTTTTGTACAGTACTTTTTTTTGCTCTTACTATATGAGTAGGAAAAAGTAGAAAGCTTAGTCACGGCTGATATACAGAATTTATACACACAATTGCCTTTTTTTAATTTTATTTTTCAATTACAGTTGTCATTCAATATTTATTTTTAGGTATACAGCATGGTAGGTAGACAATTATATAATTTGTGATGTGATCTTCCCACTAATTCTGATACCTGCATGACACCACACATTGTTACTACAGTAATATTGACTGTATTCCCTGTGCTGTACTTTACATTCCTGTGACTGTTTTATAATTACCAATATGTAAGACCCCTTGGTCTTTTTAACTTAGCCTTGCAAGCCCCCTCCCATCTAGCAAGCCTACCTTTCTTTGTATCTTTGAGCCTGTTTTTTGTTTGTTTATTTTGTTAGATTCCACATATCAGGGAAATCATATGATATATGCCTTTCTCTGTCTGACTTACTTCACTTAGCATACTTGCCCTCTAGGTCTATCCATCTTGTTTCAAATGGTAAGATTTCATTTTTATGGCCGAGTAACATCACATTGTATATATGTACTACATCTTCTTTATCCAGTTGTCTATTGATTGGGTTGTTTTCCATATCTTGGCTAATGTAAACTATGCTCCAGTGAAGTCGTAGAGCACAGGTGGCAAACAATAAAGCCCGCAGGCCGAATCTGGCCCTCCACCTTGTTTTATCCAGCCCGTCACTTTGTTTCTACTTGGCAGCAGCGCCAAGCTCCTTGCCCCTAGTTAAGGAGTAGTTATACAGTCCTAAAATTATATTCGGCCCTTTGAAGGCAACCATGAGGCTGATGTGGCCCCCTGGTGAAAATTGGTTTGACACCTTATCATAGAAGGTGCACACAAGTATATCTTTTCAATTTAGTGTTTTGGATTTCTTCAGATAAATACCCAGGCATGGAATTGCTGGGTCATAATGTAGTTCTATTTTTAATTTTTTGAGGAACCTACTTACTGTTTTCATAGTGGCTACACCAATCTGCATTCCCCCTAATAATGCCTGAGATTTTCCCACATCCTCACCAACCCTTGTTGTTTGCTGATTTATTGATGATAGCCATTCTGACAAGTGTGAGGTGTAATATCTCATTATCGTTTTAATTGGCATTTCTCTGATGATTAGTGATGTTGAAAATCTTTTCGTATGTCTATTGGTCATCTGTATGTCCTCTTTGGAGAATTCCTTTGCCCTTTTTTTTAATTATTTTGTTTTTGGTTTCGAGTTTTGTAATTTCTTTATAAACCTTACCACATTTATCATCAGCAGGTATGTTCTCCCATTCAGTGAATTGTCTTTTCATTTTGTTGATAGTATACTTTGCTATGTAAAAACTTTTTAGTTTGACATACACACATTTTCTTTCTTTTGTTTCTCTTGCATGAGAAGATATATCAGAAAGAATATTATTAAGAAAAATGTTAGAGAGTTTACTGCTTATGTTTTCTTCCTGATTTTTATGGTTTCAGGGCTTACATTTAAGTCTTTAATCCATTTTGAGTTTATTCTTGTATATGGTATAAGAATATGATCTAGTTTCTTTTTGTATCTATCTGTTCAATTTTCCTAACACAATTTATTAAAATAATCTGTCTTTACCACATTGTATGTTCTTGCCTCCTTTGTTATATGTTAATTGACCATATAGCCATGATTTATTTCTGGGCTCTTTATTCTGTTCCATTGATTTGTCTGTTTTTAATGTCAGTACCATGCTATTTTGATTACTATAGTTTTTTGGGTGGTGGGGGGAGGGAGTTAATCCTCACAAGAGGACTAAATGATTTTAGAGAAAGTGGAAGGAAGAAAGAGAAAGAGGGGTAGAAACATCAGATACTATAACACCTCTTATATACACCCTAAGTGGTGATGCAAGCCACAACCTAGGCATGTGCCCTGATGGGGAATCAAACCCACGAACTTTTGGTTTTCAGGATGATGCTCCAACCTACTGAGACACACTGGCCAGAGCTGATTACTTTGGTTTTGTGCTATAATTTTATGTCAGGTAGGATGATACTTCCAACTTTGTTCTTCTTTCTCAAGATTGCTATGGCTGTTCAGGGTCTTCTGTGGTTTTATATAAATTGCAGGATTATTCTAATTCTGAGAAAAAAAATGCCATTGGCATTTATTTTGATAGGAGTTGCACAGAATCTACAGATTGTTTTGGATGACGTGGACAGTTTAACAATGATATACTGACTACACATGAACACAATATATGCTCCCGTTGATTTGTGTCTTCCTCAGTATCTTTCTTCAGTGTCTTATAATTATTCAAGTACAGGTCTTTTACATTGTTGGTTACATTTATTTATGAGATTGTAAATGGGATTTTTTTAAATTTCCCTTTCTGATAGTTCCTTATTGTTGTATAAAATGCAACCAATTTCTGAATATTATATTGTACCCTACTACTTTGCTGAATTCGTTTGTCAGTTCTAGCAGTATTTTTGTGAAATCTTTAGGTTTTTGTATACATAGTATTGTGTCATCCTCAAGTAAAGACATTTTTACTTCTTTCCAATTTGGATGCCTTTCATTTCTTTTCCTTGTCTCATTTTTACAGCTAGGACTTCAAATACTAAGTTGAATAAAAGTGGTGAAAGTGAACAACCTTGCCTTGTTTCTGATCTTGTTCCTGATCTTAGGGAAAGCTTTTCTCCTTAAAGCTCCTAATCTTGCTTTAGCTTTTCCCCACTGATTATGTTAGCTATTGGTTTGTCTTATATGGGCTTTATTATGTTGAGGTATGTTCCTTCTGTTTCCACTGAGAGTTTTTATTACAAATGGATACTGGATTTAATCAATGTCTGATGCTTTTACTGCATCTGTTGATGTATTTATATCCTTTATTTAGTTTATGTGGTGTAACATTAAATGATTTGCGAATATTGAACCAACCTTGCACTCCAGGAATAAAGTCCACTTGATCGTGGTATATGATCTTTTTTTTAAGTATATATTATAGGTTATGCAAATACAATTTTCCCGATTTCCCTCTTTGTCCCCACTCCACCCTATACCCCCCAACCCTGCAGCATTCCACCCCCCTCATAGTTCATGTTCATGGGTTATACATATGTTCTTTGACTTCTCTGCTTCCTGTACCATTCTTAACCTCTCCCTATTTTATGCCTACCAATTATGCTTCTTATTCCCTGTACTTTCCCCCTCATTCCTTCCCTCCCCCTCCCCACCGAAAACCCTCCATGCAATGTCCATTTCTCTGATTCTGTTCCTTTTGTAGTTTGCTTAGTGTTTATTTTCATTGTTTTTCTATCTTTTATTTTTTTAAGTTCATTTAGGTTTATTTTACTGATAGTTGTGAATTTGTTGTCATTTTACTGTTCATATTTTTTATCTTCCTTTTCTTTAGATAAGTCCCTTTAACATTTCATATAATAAGAGCTCGGTGATGATGAACTCCTTGAACTTGACCTTATCTGGGAAGCACTTTATCTGCCCTTCATTCTAAATGAAAGCTTTGCTGGATAGAGTATTCTTGGATATAGGTCCTTGCCTTTTATGACTTCAAATACTCCTTTTCAGACCCTTCTTGCCTGCAAGGTTTCTTTTGAGAAATCAGCTGATAGTCTTATTGGAACTCCTTTGTAAGTAACTCTCTCCTTTCCTCTTGCTGCTTTTAAGATTCTCTCTTTATCTTTAACCTTGGGTAACTTGATGAAGTGCCTTGGTGTGTTCCTCTTTGGGTCCAACTTCTTTGGGACTCTCTGGGCTTCTTGAACTTCCTGGGAGTCTATTTCCTTCACCAGATTGGGGAAGTTTTCCTTCATTATTTGTTCAAATAAGTTTTGAATTTCTTGCTGCTGTTCTTCTGGCACCCCTATGATTCAGATATTGGAACATTTAAAGTTGTCCCAAAGGTTCCTAAGCCTCTCTTCATTTTTTTTGGATTCTCATTTCTTTATTCTGTTCTAGTTGGATGTTTATTTCTTCCCTTTTGTTCCAAATCATTGATTTGAGTCCTGATTTCCTTCCTGTCACTTTTGGTTCCCTGAGTATTTTGCTGTGTTTCACTTTGGGTGTCCTTCATTTACTCTTTCATTTTGCGACCAAGCTCAGTTGGTTCTGTGACCATCTTGATTACCAGTGTTTTGAATTCCACATCAGATAGGTTGGCTATCTCCTCATCACTTAGCTCTTTCTTTGGGGTTTTGCTGTTCTTTCATTTGGGACATATTTCTTTGTCTTGGTGCACCTGTTAAGTTGTAAGGGGCCAGGGCCTTAGGTATTCACCAGGGCAGGGCAACCCTCTTTGCTGCGTTGTGGCGCTGTCTGTGGGGGAGGGGTCAGAGAGGAAACAATGCAGCTTGCTTGCTGGGCTCTAGCCCCACTTTCCAACAAACTCTCATGTGAGACTGGGAGTTTCTCCCACCATGGCAACCCCTGTCATAGTCCACAGTCAGCTCTGAGCCTCAGTTTCCCATTCAGCCAGTCCTGCTCGCACCCTCTGCCACCTTGCCCCACGTTCTCTCCATCTTCTGGTCTCCCAGTCTGGTTGGTTTGGTTGACTGTTTCTTTAATTCCTTAGTTGTCAGAGTTCCGTGCAGTTTGATTTTCTGGCACTTCTGGTTGTTTTTTGTTTTTAGATTGGTTGTTATCCTCCTCTTGGTTGTGCGAGGAAGTGAAGGATTTCTACCTATGCCTCCATCTTGGCCAAAAGCCTGATTTTTTTTTTAATGTATTGCTGAATTAAGTTTGCTGATACTTGGAAGATTTTTGCATCTGTGTTCATCAGGGATGTTGGCCTATAATTTTCTTGTTTTGTAATATCTTTGTCTGGTTTGGAGTTAGGGTAATGCTTGCCTTGTAAAATGAGCTTGGGAGTCTTCCCTTCTCTTAAATTTTTTTTTTTGGAATATTTGAGAGGAAGAGCTGTTAGCTCTTCTTCGAATGTTCAGTAAAATTCACCTGTGACCCATCTGGTTCAGGACTTTAGTAGGGAGTCTTTTGATTGCTGATTTGGTTTTGTTGATAGTAATCGGTCTGTTCAGGTTTTCTGTTTTTTTCTTGATTCAGTCTTGGAAGATTGTATGTTTTTAAGAATTTATCCATTTCTTTCAGGTTGTTCAATTTATTGGCATATAATTGTAGTATTTTCTTGGTAGAATTTTATGGGGTTTTTTTAATCCTCACGTGAGGAGGATGTGTTTATTGATTTGAGAGAGAGATGTGAGAGAGAAACATCAATCAGTTGCCTTCCATATGTGCCCCATCCAGTGATTGAATCTGTAGTCTTTTGATGTACGTGACTTCACTCTTAACTGAGCCATTCATCCAATGCAGAATTTTATGGTTTTATTAACACAAATACAGCATGTACATAATCTGTCTATTCATTTTCTTCACTGCACTGCCTGGTATTGGAATTGTTGACTCTGATGGCCAGCCGGTCTGCTTCCTACAGTAGCTTTTTGGTTCTTTGAGGAGACATTGTGAGTAGTCTCAGCACAGTAAGATTTGTTGCACATCAGCAGCACTTAAAGCTCCTTGATGTTGTGGACCGAGAACTTACAAAAGCCATGGGGCAGCATGTGCTTTATTTTCTTGTTGCTCCTATTACCAGTGTTGGGCATCATGATCTGGCCCTTTAATCTTCTCTGTACCCTGTTGTCAGTGCCTCTGGGTTTCCACCAATTCTGCTTAATTTTGATATATCAATGTGACTGGTGCTAGATGGACTTCTTGGTCCTCTTTTTGACAATCTTGAGTTTCCTGAGGGGTCTGGAGGTAGCCATGGTGCTGAATAGGAGAAGCTGCCCCCTCTATAGGCAGCACCAAAAAGAGAGAGGAAGGTCTGTAATGTTTACTTACAATCCTTTTTTAATTCTGTGGTATCAGTTGTTACTTCTTTTATTTCTAATTTTATTTATTTGGGTCCTCTCTTGATGAGTCTGGTTAAAGATTTATCAATCTTGTTTATCTTTTCCATGAACCAGCTCTTGGTTATATTGATCTTTTGTATGCTTTTTTTTTTTAAAGATTCTATTTTATTTATTTCTACTCTGATCTTTATTATTTTCTTCCTTCTACTCACTTTGGGCTTTGTTTGTTGTTCTGTTTCTAGTTCCTTTAGGCATAAGGTTAGGTAGTTCATTTAAGATTTTTCTTATTTTTTGAGGTCGTCCTGTATTGATGCACATTTTTCTTTAGGACTGCTTTTGCTGTGTCCTATAGATTTGGGGCTATTTTGTTTTCATTTTCATTTGTCTCAAGGTATGTTTTGATTTCTTCCTTGATCTTACTGTTAACCCATTCATTGTTTAGTAACAGGTTATTTAGCCTCCGTATGTTTGTGTGTTTTTCAGGTTTTGTTCTCTGTAATTGATTTTTAGTTTCATACTGGTATGGTCAAAGAAGATGCTTGATATGATTTCAGCCTTCTTTAATTTATTGAGATTTGTATTATGGCTTAACATGTGGTTTATCCTGGAAAATGTTTCATGTGCGCTTGAAAAGAATGGATATTATTCTGCTTTGGGGTGAAAATGCTAAAAAATATCAGGTAACTTCATTTGGTCTAATGTGTCATTTAATGCCACTGTTTCCTTGTTGATTTTGTCTGGAAGATCCATCCAGAGATATCAACAGGGTGTTCAAGACCTGTATTATAACTGTATTAATGTCAATCTCTCTCTTTATGTCCATCAGTATTTGCTTTATATATTAATAGGTGCTCCTGTATTGGGAGTAGTATAAATGTTTACAACAGTTATATCCACTTGTTGGACTGATCACTTTATCATTATGTAATGTCCTTCTTTGTCTCTTACTATGGCCTTTGTTTTAAAGTCTATTTTGTCTAATGTAAGCATTGCTACCCCAGCTTTTTTTTTTCATTTCCACTTCCATGAAATATATTTTTTCATCCTCTTATGAGTCTTTTATCTCCTTTGTGTGTCTTTCAATCTGAAGTAGGTATCTTCAAGTGACTATTAATAGGTGTATAGTTATTGCCATTTTATTATTTATATTTATGTTCCATTTTTTCTTCTTAAAGAAGTCTGTTTAACATTTCTTGTTATACTGGTTGGGTAGTAATGAACTCCTTTAATTTTTTCTTGTCTGGGAAGCTCTTTATTTCCTTGAAGTTTAAATGATAGCCTTGCTTTAGGTCCTTGCTATTCATTTTCATTATTTTGAATATTTCATGCCAATCTCTTTTGAGCTGAAAAGTTTCTTTTGAGAAGTCAGCTAACAGTGTTATGGGCACTCCCTTGAAGTTAACTAACTGCTTTTCTCTTGCTGCTTTTAAGATTCTCTGTCTTTAACCTTTTAATATTTTAATTATGATGTGTCTTGGTGTGTGCATCTTTGGGTTCATCTTGTTTGGGACTCTCCGCACTTCTTGGACCTTTATGTCTTTTTTCCTTTCCCAGGTTAGGGAAATTTTCACATATTTCCTTAAATAGGTTCTTTTTTTTATTTTATTTTAAGATTTTATTTATTTATTTTTAGAGAGGGGAAGGGAGGGAGAAGGAGAGAGAGAGAAACATCAATGTGCGGTGCATTTCATGTGGTCCCCATTGGGGACCTGGCCTGCAACCCAGGCATGTGCCCTGACCGGGAATTGAACCTGCGATGCTTTGGTTTGCCTTAAATAGGTTCTTAATCCCTTGCTGTCTCTCTTCTCCTTCTGATACTTCTCTGGTGTGAATGTTGTTATGCTTTGTGTTGCCCTAAAGGGCCGTTAAGTTATCCTCATTTTTTTATTCCTTTTTTTTTTCCTTTTGCTATTCTGGTTGGGTGTTTTCTACTACCTTGTCTACCAAATTGCTGATTTGATCCTCTGGTTCATCTAATCTGTTGATTCCTTCTGTTGTATTCTTCATTTCTGACTGCTTCTTTTTTATGGTTTCTATGTCCTTTCTTAGTTCTCACTGAATTTATTTGTTCTTCCCATAAGGTTCTTCAGCATTTTTATAACCAGTGTTTTGAACTCTGTATCTAATGTAATGCTTCTCTCCATTTCATTTAGTATTGTTTTTTCTGAATGTTTCTCCTGTTCTTTTATTTGTCACATGTTTGCCTCTTTACTTTGGCTGCCTTTCTGTGTTTTTTTTTTTCTATGTATTAGGTGAATAAACTACAGCTCTCAGTCTCAGCAGGGTCACCTTATGTAGTAGGTATCCTGTGAGGCCCAGTTGCAGTCTCCCTAATCACCTGAGCCAGTGCTTAGGAGTGTCCCTTTTGTGGGTTATGTGTCCCTCCTGTTGTAGTTGAGCCTTGATTGCTGTTGGCATGTCAGTGGATAGAATTAAACCTCAGGCTAGCTGGCTGTGAGAATTGGCCATGACCACAGTGTATAAGCTGCTATGCAGGGGCTGACCCCATGGAGCAGGATTTGTCCCAGCAGGTTCTAGTGCCTGCTGAGACCTCCTTTTCCGTGTGCTGCTTGTGGAGCTAATTGCATGGTGCTGTGTTGTATCCTGATGCTAGTCAATAGGTGTACTTGTTCTGAGGCCTCTTGGGAGGGATTCAGTTGCAGGTTAATGTCAGATACTGCCGGTGATTGTCCCAGGGCTACCTGTTAGGAGCTGCAAAGTGATCCACAACTGGTAGATGCCTGTGCTGGTCCTGGATGCTCATGGGCAAGTGGTATTCACCAGGTTAAAACATATTCAGATTTGGCACTAGTTCTGGGCCCAAGGCCACTCAGCAAAAATCTAAGGGTACACCAAGGCCAGTTGCCACCAACCTGTGACCTACAGATTTTTGTGGTAGGGTGGGGTATCAGGTAGTCAGGGTGGAACTAATAGAATTCACCAGGAAATGCAGATTCAGATTTGGCTATGTGGTGGGAAGGCTGAACACAGGTACAATGGCAGGAGTCCCTTCAGCTCTCACCCAGAAGTCATACAACTCAGTTTCTCCGTTTGTCTCTGGTACACTCTCCCTCCTCCCAAGCTGCAATTCCTTCGCCAGAGCCCAAGGCAAGTACACGCAAGCAAGTGTTTGTGCACTGGCCCTTTAAGAGGATGCCAGGATTCCTAGCACCATTCCCTCTAATCTGGATAGATGGAATCTCCACCTAATTTTCATAGATAGGTATTATGTGGGCTCCTCTTCCTGACACTGCTGTTCTGGGCTGGGGGATCCAGCATGGGACTGAGACCCCTCACTCCTCAGGTGGAACCTGTGCAGCTAAGATATCCCTCCAAGTTCTCAAGTACTCATGAGTGGTGGGTACCAGCCTGTTTGATATCTCTACCCCTCCTACCAGTTTCAGCTGGTTTCTTTATATCCTTAGTTGTAGGACTTCTGTTTAGCTAGTCTTCAAATAGTTATCCAGGTTAATTGTTTTATAACTTAGTTGTAATTTTGATGTGGTCTTATGAGGTTGTGGGTGTAGTGTCCATCTACTCTACCATCTTGACCAGAACCTCCACAAAAATGGCTTTTTCCTATCTTGATTTTACGTCCTCTGAGAAAATGAAGCAATCATATGAAACAGCTACATGGAGATGTTCCATCCAATAGCAATAGATGAGGTTCCAACAACCAACATCAACATATAGGCTTCCCAATTGACTATACCAATATATGAGAAGAGAGAGGAGGGGGAAAAACCTACAGTAAAATTGAAAGAAATCTATAAAAGAGTGATGGGGGAACTCCATCTTCAGAACTCCCCCGGACATCACAGATGAGAAATAAAAATGACCAATGCATGATTTGCTTGGGGAGGAAAGATCCTGAATACTTTCTTTCCTGCATTTTTATTTTCAGCTCACACACAGATACATAGTATGCAGGAAAAGCAGGGATTGTCTCTGGTCAGGGTTGGCTTTTGCTCAAGTGTCTTTCATAGCAACAGGGCAGAGCAGATTTCAAAGGAAACTATGTAGATTCTTTCTCTGGCCTGATTGCCCCCCTGGGAGCCATCAGATCCAGTACAAGGTTTTTGGCATAGTTCCCAGGCTGAGTCAGACAGGAAAAGCAAAGCAGCCAAAAGACTAGGAGACTTTTGCAGAAAGACTGAGGACTCAGGCTATAACAAAGCCAAGGGGTGAGGGTCTTTCTGCCTCTTCTCTGAAGACTCCTAAGTCCTTCCCTGATGGCCCATCACACCAGTACCTGTCTTAGGTGGTTCCTCCTCCTATGAAGGATCTTACCAATCATTGGCTAACCTGTCATCCGCCTGGGCCAAGCAGGGGGAAATGGGGGAAGCAGGAGCTGCACTCCTGCCAGGAGGAGATGTTCTGTCTCCTTAATAGCTCATGGGACAAAAGGCTACAGTCCCTGAAACCAGGTGGGATGGCTCCCAACAAGATACAAACCTTTAAGTTAAAAATAAACTTCTAATTTATTGCCAGATGGCAAAAATTCTCCAAGGGAAAATATTAAAAGGCTTCTGTCATATTTAAAAAATTTTTTTTCTACTTCAGATTGCCTTTGTATCTTATTTTGGCATTTTGAAAACTTATAAATTATAAGACAACTTGAGATAAATTTGATTGCATTTATCAAAAGTTTTAAGGCACATTTTTCCCATATTAGTGACCCAGCCACAAGTATTACACAGTAATGTAAGGTTCATACTGGTATATGATGCATGGAAATTGTCTTTTAATTGATTAAATGAGGTATGAACTTTAAAATAGCATATGAGAAAATACTAATTCAACCAATATTACTTTATGGTACATTTAGAAAATTATTAATTTTTGTATATGCATATTGGGCAGATTGTTGTACAGATTACTCTCTTAAGGTTCTAACCACTTTTCATCAATTATAATAGGACAGGTTACATATTTAATATTTTATCTTCAAGTAACTTTTATAATATAAAATTTAAATTTATTTCTCTTTTTCTCTTATCAGAATACAGTCGTTTTGAAGCAAAAATACATGATTTACGGGAGCAGATGATGAATAGTAGCATTAGTTCAGGCTCAGGTTCTCTTCGAACTAGCCAGAAGCGATCCCTGTATGTCAGGTAAATTTCTCTACTTCTAATTATGGCAAGTATTAATATTTATGCATGATTTTCTTTCAAGTTTTTCACTGAGTTTCACTATAGAAAAATAAATTGCAAAAAAATAAACAGAAAAAAGTTGCAAGCCAAGGAAATTTTTTATGATTGATTTTCTAACAGTGTGTCTTTCCAGAGTTGGAATATTGTTATAATTTGATTAATGAAAATTATATAATCCCTTAAATAATATAGTAAAGAAATATAAAATATAGACCAGAAAATTTTTAAGTTTGATCTTTTACTTAATCAGTATTGTAGCTTCATATGGCATATCATCCAACACTAATATTTACCTGTATTCTCTTTTTTTAAAGATTTTATTTATTTTTAGAGAGACAGGAAGGGAGAGAGAAAGAGAGGGAGAGAAACATCAATGTGTGGTTGCTTCTCACACATCCCGTATTGGGGACCTGGCCCACAACCCAGACATGTGCACTGACTGGGGATCGAACCAGCAACCCTTTGGTTCACATGCCAGCAGTCAGTCCACTGAGCCACACCAGCCAGGGCTACCTACCTGTATTCTTCCATAATAAAATATTCTCCATTTGTTTAACATTTAATTACCTCGACAGTTTTCATTATAGCAAAGAAAGCATATATATATAAGTGATGTCTTAAAATGCAGATAGGCTCAGCAAAGAGTAAAGTTTCAGGAAATTTCTATATGCATTTTTAAACACTTGGGAGAAGTCAAACATGTTATTTTTCTGTAACATAAAAGATTAATGTGATAGCATAAATCTAATAATATTACATAGATACCATTAGTATATAGATTGAGTTTTTTTCACTTGGCTAATAAAACAATACAGATATCCTATTTATTTGTATTTTGTATACTTTTCTTAGTAGAGCTTTTATATGTACTTTATTGTACTATTACTTTAAACTTAGTTGATTACCATAAGTAATTTGAATTATTCTTCATAATTAGTCTTTCATTCCTTTTGACTCTTTCAGGGAGCCTATTGCTAATATTTTATTCTTCTGGTGAGAGATGATATACATTACATGAAATAAACATCCCATATATGTTTCTGTATGTATAAATATATCTGTATACAAGCATGTACTCTATATATGTTCTACAATACCTAATAAATGAAAACTTTTTCTTCTCTTGTTCTGTTTCTACTACCCTTTTTATTCCTTCTACCCTATTAATGATCTGGGAATCCTATATGTATTAAATTTTTCTCTCCTTCCACTAATTCTTGCAGTATTTATTAAACTGTTCTGGTCCAAAGTTGTTAAAAGCATTTTATGTATAGATACCCGCAGTATATTGAAAAATATAAACTTGTGTTTATATTCTCCTTTTTTCTTACCTATAATTTCTAAGTTTAGTTTAATAGGTGTTACCTTTAATATCTGATTTATTAAAAACACATGACAGTCAAACATTAGGTTATATTTAGGTACATTTAATGAGTCATCTTCATTTTTTATTCTTAATTTTTGTGTTTTAGAAAATACTTTATAAGTTGTGTATTATCAAAAGACTTATAGCCCTGGCTCGGTGTGGCTCAGTGGATTAAGTGCTGGCCTATGAACCAAAGGATCGCCAGTTGGATTCCCAGTCTACAGAGGACTTACAATGAAAAATAACTGTGACTCCCAAACTTTATTTACTAGAAACAGTCATCCTCCACTTTCCTAACAAACTCCTTTGATTTTACCTCCAAATTTTTATTGTTTTAGTTACATTTTATTTATTGTGCTGCCATAGTTATCAAAACTTTTCTTCCTTTCCCCCATCTGCCCAGCAGCCCCCACCCCATCATTCCTGTGCATGGGTCATGCATATAAGTTCTTTGGCTCATCCATTTCCTGTACTGTACTTTACATCCCCGTGCCTATTCTGTAACTACCTATTTATACTTCTTAATCCCCTCACCTATTCAGCCATTCTCCACACCCCCCTCCCATCTAGTTACCATCAAAAACTCTGCATGTCCATGATTCTCTCTCTCTTGTTTTTCTTGTTTGCTTGGTTTGTTTTATGGATTCAGTTATTGACAGATATGTACATACTGTTATTTTATTGTTCATAGTTTGGATCTTCTTTTTATTAAATAAGTCCCTTTAACAATATAATAATAGTTCGGTGATGATGCACTCCTTTAGTTTTTTCTGGCCTGCAAAGCTCTTTATCTGCCCTTCAATTCTAAATGATAGTTTTGCTGGGTAGAGTGATCTTAGCTGTAGGTCCCTGCTTTTCATGTCTTTGAATATTTCTTGCCAGTCCATTCCAGCCTGCAAAGTTTCTTTTGAGAAATCACCTGACTATCTTATAGGAATTCCCCTGTAGGTAACTAATGGCTTTTTTCTTGCTGCTTTTAAGAATCTCTCTGTATCTTTAAACTATGGCATTTGAATTATGATGTGTCTTGGAGTGGGCCTCTTTGCATCCATCTTATTTGGGACTCTCTGAGCTTCCTGGATTTGGGTGTCTGTTTCCTTCACCAAATTGGGGAAGTTTTCTTTCATTATTATTTAATTAGATTTCCAATTTCTTGCTCTTTCTCTTCTCCTTCTGACAACCCTATGATTTGAACGTTGATGCACTTGAAGTTGTCCCAGAGGCTCCTTACAGTATCCATATTTTCTTGGATTCTTTTTCCTTCTTGTTGTTTTGATTGGGATTTTTGGTGTTGTTTTGTTTTGTTTTGCTTTGCTTTGCTTTGCTTTCTTACATTCCAAATCACTGATTTGATTCTCAACTTCATCCACTCTACTTTTGTTTCCTTATAAATTGTTCTTTATTTTCCTTAGTGTATCCTTTGTTTCTGACTTGATCTGTTTTATGCTGTTGAGGTCCTTACTAAGTTCCTTGAGCATCCTTATAACCAGTGTTTTGAACTCTGAATCTGATAGTGTGCTTATCTCTATTTTGTTTCATTCTTTTTTGGGAGCTTTGATCCTTTCTCTCATTTGGGCCATGTTTCTTTGTCTCCTAGTCTTGGCAACCTCCCTGTGTTTGTTTCTATGTATTAGGTAGAGCTGCTTTGACTACCTTTCTTGGTAGCATGGCCTAATGTAGTAGATGTCCTGTAGGGTCCAGTGTCACAGCCTCCCCAGTTACCCAAGCTGGGTAATAGAGGTATGCCCTTTTTGTGAGCTGAGTACACCCTCCTCTTGTAGTTGAGCCTTGATTGCTTTTGGCAGGTCAGTGGGAGGGATTTACCCATGCCAGTCAGCTGCAAGGAGTGGCTATGACCACTGGCTACCAACCTCCTCCACCCTCTGTTGAGGACCAGGTGTACAGGGTCAGGGTGGTGGTGCTCTGATATGTTCTCTAGCTGTCCTCTAGGGACACTGGCTCTGGGTTTTCCCAGATGGTACAGGCCAAGGTCAGCCTCCACCTGTGTTTTGCCCAGGGCCATCCTGCCTGAGCTAAAAAGCAATCTTGGATGGCTACTACTTATGCTGGGCTTGGAGATTTCCTGGGTGAAACCAAGCTGTGAATATAGGCTGGTTGCTCCTAGTGCCAGGCCTGGGACCACTTAGCAAGAGGCACAGGGGCTGGGTCTCACTGAGGCCAGCTTGTTTGAAAGAAATTAGGAGTTGTGAAGCATGAGCTAAGATGACCACCCATTCATGTGGAAAAGCAGCTTGAGTGAGCCAGAGTCTCTGGGAATCCCTAGAGTGGGGCAAACTGCGTTAGCCAGGTTGACAGTGCCTCAGATATGGTACCAGCCTGTCAGCTCTGTGGCTCTGTGAGGGGATAGCACAGAAAAGGGCCATTAACATCTGCCTGCCTTTCTGTCTGGGAGAACACCGTCCCCCAACTTTCCCCTAGATTCCAGACACTTCAGCCTCTCCCTTTATACCACTGGTGCCTTTCAAGCTGCTACCCCACTGCTGGAGAACAGAGGGAGTAAGTCTGAGTAGGTGAGTCTATGTGTGGGTTGGTTCTTTAAAAGGTATTGCTTGGGGCTCCAGAAGTTTCTTCCACCGACTCAATCCCCACTGGGTTTTGCCACCAGAAGTTGTGGAGACTTATCTTCCTGTCACTGGAACCCTGGATTGGGGGGCCTGGTGTGGGGCTGGGACTTCTCTTCCCCGAGATATTACTCCCAAATTATGTGAGACCAGCCTGTTCTGTGTTTCTGCTACTCCTATTAGTCTCAGTGGACGTGGTTTCCTTAATTCCATAGTCAGATTTCCATTCAAGGAGACTTCCGGCCAAGATGGAGGCATAGGTAGACACACTGTGCCTCCTCGCACAACCAAGATAGGGACAAAAACAATATAGAAACAAAATAACAACTAGAACTGACAGAGAATTGAAGTGTATGGAAGTCAGACACCCAAGGATTTAAAAATAGACGCATTCATTGAGACCAGTAGGAGGGGTGGAGTCCGCCGGGCGAGGGACGCGGAGCACAGAGCAACTGGGGCAGCACGCAAGTCCGCATCAGGCAGACGCTGGGTGTACAAGCGGCAGTGGCTGGTGGGCCCTGGCCCAGGGGGTGGTGACGGACAGACCCAGTGAGGCGGCCATTGTGAAGCAAGGCACAGTGCACAGCTCAGGGATCCCAGCACCAGGAAATAGAGCTTTGGGTCACTCACTGAAAAGGAAGGTCCCACAGGGTGCACAGGCCCACCCACACTGGAATTGGTGCCAGAGGGGCCCGGTTGGCTTTCGGAAAGTGGCGGAAGGGTCTGAGGTCCTACAGGGAGCAGAGCAAGCGCCATTGTTCCTCCTCCAACCCCGCCCCCACATACAGCATCACAACCCAGCGACTGGGGTGCCCCACCCTGGTGAACTCCTAAGGCCCCACGCCTCACTACAGGAGCTTGACAAGACCAAAAAACAACAACAAAGAAAACAAAAACAAAAAAAAAACAGCAAAAAGATGGCTCAAACAGAAGAAGAATTGAAAGCTCCAGAGCCCATCCTTTTAAGCGACCAAGAGATAGCGAACCTATCAGATGCACAGTTCAAAGCACTGGCGATCAGGATACTCACAGAATTGGTTGATTTTGGTCGCAAATTAGATGAAAAAATGCAGTCTACAATAAGTTTAATGACGAAAGATGCACAGGGAACCAATAGTGATGGAATGAAAGATGGGTCTCACATCATTGGAGTGGACCAGAAGGAAGAAA
>CM052539.1:96432348-96455578 GCA_028533065.1 Trachops cirrhosus
CCTTACAGGCAAGAAGGGGCTGGAAAGAAGTGTCCCAAGTCATGAAAGACAAGGACCTACATCCCAGATTGCTCTATCCAGCAAAGCTTTCATTTAGAATGGAAGGGCAGATCAAGTGCTTCTCAGATAAGGTCAAGTTCAAGGAGTTCATCATCACCAAGCCCTTATTGTATGAAATGTTAAAGGGACTTATCTAAGAAAAAGAAGACAAAAAACATGTGTAGTAACATGACAGCAAACTCACAATTATTAACAACCACACCTGAAACAAAAACAAGAAGAAACTAAGCAAACAACAAGAACAGGAACAGAACCACAGAAATGGAGATCATGGAGGGTTAGCAACAGGGGAGTGGGAGGAGAGAGGGGGGAAAGGTACAGAGAATAAGTAGCATGGATGGTAGATAGAAAATGGGAGGGCAAGAATAGTAGGGGAAATGTAGAAGCTAATGAACTTACGACACATGGACATGAACTAAAGGGGGGGAATGCAGGTGGGAGAGGGTGTTCAGGGTGGAGGGGAATGAAGGGGGGTAATAGGACAACTGTAATAGCATAATCAATAAAATATATTTAAATAAATAAATAAAAATAAATAAACTAAAAAAAAAGATTTCCATTCAACTCAATTTCTGAGAGTTCTGAGTGATGGTTGTTCCATAGTTCAGTTGTAATTTTGATGTGGTTGTGCATGGAGGCCAGATGTGTTTACCTATACCACCATCTTGACCAGAAGTTTACCTCCAAATTTTCAAATAAAGTGCATATGCTGCTGTTTCTAATTTACCAACTTTGGATAGCATAGACTTACTGCCTTGGTAAATGAGAACTTCCTCTCTCACACCAAACCACTCTGTCTCTTTTCCTATTACTCAAACATAATCATGTGACTGTTAATAAAGTTAATAATAGCATTTAGAGTTATATGACTATGTAATATCTGTCATTATGTAGTCAAGCAGTATATTATAATCACACTTCTGAAACCCTTCATTTTTCCTGAACTTAATTTCCTGAGTTCTCACTTTAATTCTTAATATTCCCTCTACTTACTACTGTTTTCCTTTGTCTTCCAGTAACTTCTTCAGTTTTTTGCATTAATCATATGGTACACATATGGTCTCATCAGTTCAGTTTTTTCCATCTCTCTGTTCCAACCTGGACTAATTGCTCTATAGACTTACTGTATAATTTTCACGTGGGACTTTCCTTTGCTGTGGTCCTGTTCCCTATGGCTCTATACTATGTCAGTCTCTTTCCAAGTTTTCTGCTTTCTTGATTTACTTTTATTTGCCAGAGTACATCCTCCCATAAATCCCTGAGGAAAAGGTGTAGGAGGTACTTTTTGTGTCTCGATGTGTCTGAAAATGTCTTATTTTGCCTTTCCTTGATAGAGAATTTGGGGAGTGTAGGAGGTTCTGATATCCTATTTTATTTTCCCAGAGCCCATTCTTGTTATTTGTTTCTTTTGTCATCTTTTATTTTGTGAACATAATATGTTCTCATGTTTCTCTGATGTTTTCTTCTGCTTCTGAATTCTCTGCTTTCTCTGTATTCTGTTTTTCTAGTTTGCTTGTTTTCTCTTTTATTTCCTTTATTTTTTTAATGTTAGTCTCTCTTTAAATTTTTAGTGCTCCTTGTTTTCTATTCTTATGAATAGAAAATGAAGCTAGTGGATTTAATTGGAAGATTATTGCCTTTTTCTTTGCCCTCTCTTTCCCCATGTTATCCTTTTCTTCAAGGTCATTTAAATATCTCTAGAGATGAATTCTTAATCTCTTGCCTGGAGTATAAAACCAGGTTGCTAGATTTCAGTTTTCAGTGTGCAGATTTCTTACTAATCCTTCTATTTCAGCCCAGCACCTTCCACCTTCCTACCACATTCCTGAAAATCAGTTTCTCTGGTCTTCTATGGGACTGGGAACAAGAAAAGGGAGGGTATAAGTTCTATATACAGTGTTTCCACCAGTTCTTTTGTTTATACTATTGTAACTTATCTCTGCCTACTAGATACTTTATACTTCTAATTCATAAGCATTTCTAGAGTCTTGTGAATAAATCTTATTTCAATATCACTCTCTTCAGACTTTCCATTCACTCTCCTAGGTTTAGTTACCATCATCCAAAAACTTGTTAAATATTCTATTCTCATATTGGTTAAATATTCTATTCTCATATTGTCATTTCTCTTTTGTATTTGTCTCTCTTTTTTTGGTCACTTTTGTGAGGAAGTAGATACATGTAGCCAGTCTGCCGTAGTTAACGCGAAGTTTTATGGTTCTTTTTAATAAGTGTATTTTTTAGTTTAAAAGCAAAAAATAAAAAATCAAGGTACAAAAGCAACATACAATATACCATGTATAAAGCTTTGAAACAAGTAAACCATACATAATTATGTAATCATTCACATATATGTGATAAAACCAAGTCAACAAAAAAAGGGTAAGGGCCAAGGAACTAATAAACACTGTATTCAAAATGGTGGTTACCTTCTAATAATGTCTTACTCCTAATTAACGGGAATCAGAATCAAGAGAG
This sequence comes from Trachops cirrhosus, assembly GCA_028533065.1. Classification (NCBI taxonomy): domain Eukaryota; kingdom Metazoa; phylum Chordata; class Mammalia; order Chiroptera; family Phyllostomidae; genus Trachops; species Trachops cirrhosus. The sequence continues at coordinate 96,434,887 of CM052539.1, forward strand.
AAAAATACATTCATGAACATGAGTTACTGATAAAGATTTTGTGTACAATCTTTTGTTGGGTAGTAGATTAACAGGTATTTATTATACTCTCATAATCAGTAACTCTCATAGGTAGTCCATGGCTTCCAGTTTCTGAATCAAATATATTAAAAGACAAAGCTTAAGTGCAAACTTGGGAGTAGGGGTTGGGGATGATTTCTTTCCTCCATTGCTCATTAATAATATAGTTATATTACTTTTGTAATCCAAAAGGTTAATTTATGATAATAAATATGTTTCAGTGTAGTCCTGGCTGGTGTGTCTCAGTTGGTTGGGCATCATCCTGCAAACCAAAAAGAAAGATCACTGGTTCGGTTCCCCGTCAGGGCACATGCCTGGGTTGCAGGCCAGGTCCCCAGTAGTGGGCATGCGAGAGGCAACCACACATTGGTGTTTCTCTCCCTCTCTTTCTCCCTCCTTATGCCTCTCTGAAAATAAATAAATAAATAAAATCTTTTAAAAAATTGTACATTAATCAAGTAGTAGGACACAATATTCTTTTTATCAAATTTAAAAATATTCTTAACATTTCCAATTACTATATTAAATTAATACAGTATTTTTTCCAAAATATTTGGCAGTTGTTAGAATCATCTGTAGTTACTTTTCATCATTGTTATATTGACTTTGAAAACCCTGTTAATTCAAGTTTTGTAAATAGAACAAATAATTAACTGACAAAACAATTACTCTGTTGATCTAGTCTTATAACTGAGTCAAATCTATCAAGGAATTGTTTTCCCAAGTGTGTCCAGTTAAAATAAAGAGAAGAGAGTATCTCTTAATATTTACTTTTGTTATTAATCTAGAACAACTTCCTAGACTTGTCTTCATTTTAGAATTCAGTATAGATTATCATTGGATTGTACTATGGGCATTTTTTAACATTTCTTACAGTATTGAAAGAAATAGGTAATGTGCCTAGTAACAAATTATTAATAGAAGTTAATTTTGCTAATTTTTTTGTCTCATTGTTTTTTATATAGTACAAGATTGAGTTTGGCATTATCTTGCCTACCATGGTATATTGTTTAATTATTTACACAAATTATAAACATTTTCAGAATCCTGTATTTATTTAATATTGATAACATCATTATAAAAAGTAATTGTGGGTCCTTTGTTTTTAATCTAGAGCCCTTTTTGATTATGACAAAACTAAAGATAGTGGCCTTCCCAGTCAGGGATTGAACTTCAAATTTGGAGATATCCTCCACGTTATTAATGCTTCTGATGATGAATGGTGGCAAGCCAGGCAGGTGACCCAAGATGGTGAGAGTGATGAAGTCGGGGTGATTCCAAGTAAACGCAGGTAAATATAAGTCCATTACAGCCTTACCACTTGAAAGTTTGGGCAACATAAACAAATAAATGCTGTCCTTTTAAATTTCTTTTATTGAGGTGATGGTTTTATTCCTAGTTTTCCATACTATGTTTTACAACTGTTTAATTTTATTTACTTTATATTGTAACCAGTAACATAACCAGAGAATATAATGCCCCCCCCCAAACAGAAATTTCTCTAAAGCTCCTACTAGTTACTAAAAACAAAATAAGTATGTTTGAAGTCATTGTGCCATGCATCTATGCCAGTGGAGGTAGAAGGAATTAAAAGCCTCTATAGTTTTCCCATTAAGGTGATAATGAAACCTAAATTGTTAAGGCTTTCGGGTATGTGAATTATACCTCTTTTAGACTTAAAAATTGAAAGCATTGTAAAAATAAATGCAAAATGTTTACATATATCTGGTGATATGCCTCACATTTCTTGCTTAATTTAGAAGTATTAGTGTACTTACTGTCTTTCCTCTTGGCTTTTAACCATTCATTATGATGTTTCTTTGGTGCATGCTTACCATCTAATGACAGAAGTGGTTAAGTGCTGATTGTCTTTCAAAAGAAGGATTCCAGCTTACAGAACCCCTCTAAGGTCTATAAAATGCAGTTAAATGTCTCGGCTTTTGTAGGAAAGGCATTAAATATCAGTCCATAATTCCCCCAAAGTACCTTATTTATGAGATTTTATCCATCCACGTCTTTGCCTAAAAGTCTTAAGTTTTAAGATAGCCAGCAAAAAATATTAATGAGATAGTAATGTCTATTATAGCTAGTTAATTCCCTTCAGGTCAGGCTCATGGTATAATAAACTTGTATTTTTCTTATTAATGAGTGAGATTTATACTTATTTTATTGATTCTCTGTACCTGATAAGTATGCCAAATCATATACCTATTTTAGACCTCTACATATGTATGTGGATATATTTTTAGAAGTTGAAGGGTAGGAATATTAAAGTATTACAAAGATACATAGTTGTAGTTTTAGAAGTTAGGACTGTTGGCTATCTTCACATGTTTAGCAAATTTCAACTATTTAGTTAGATCTTATATTTGGTGGCAACTCCTCTTTTAGCAGTGTTGCCCTCAGCATAACTTTTTACCTGGAATATAATGTAGTCTCATTTAAATTCAGAAATGCTTACTCTTTGTCTTTTGAGTCAGTAAGAAACCTCACATCTTAAATATCAAGGTCAGAGTTCCTAAAATTGATTTATGCCTTGCAGTGTTATATTCTTACAAAGGCTTTGCTGAAAGAAGTGAGAAACACAGCTGACTTTGGTGGAAAGATTTTTTTCATTTTGTATAAAAATTCTATAATGTTGATTTTTAAGGCCAAAAGTAATATAAGTCTTACCTTGAGATCTCTACAAATCCCACAAAGAATTATAGGAACTATAATTCTTAGCTTTTTTTCTGGAACAATATTTTTAAATAAACACAGTTTAAGTCACTTAATTATTTAGTGAACAAGACAGTGATAAGAAAAGAGCCATTTTGAGTTGTAGATGTTCACTCACCAAATGTTCATTTTGCAGTGCCCTCAAGTGTCTAGACAAAAATTATAAATTAATTATTCATGTCATGGATCCTCAGGATTGCTCTGGAATAGTAAAAAACTAATAAGTTTTTAACTATTATAATGTTTTAAATCCATGATTACTAAGGTTCTTCTTTTACTATCCCACAGTAAAACTGTATAGCTATATAATAAAGAAAAAGTATTTTATTCATAGACTGGGTAGCTTTTTCTGCTATATACCAACATAATTGCTGTGTTGAAATTGTTTATAAAAGCTTAATTTACATTCAGTTTTGCAAACTGCATATTAGTGTTAATATGTACTTAAAGCATTTGGTTTGATACATTTTGTTTGCTTGCTTCTTTTGAATAGATAACACTTTAACAAGGTTCAAAATTCAAAAAATCTAAAAGCTGTACAGACTCCCTCTACTCTGTTCCCAGGCAACCATTTCACCTTCACAGGGATAACTAAAGTAACCAGTTCTTGTATGTCCCTCCAAAGATACTTTAAAACTCTTTCTTTTGTACACTATAATTGGTTACTTTATGTGTTTACACAAAAAATGTCACTGGAGTTAAGCTTAAATTTTTTCTCATCTTTTTATTTTTAAAATTTTTAGAGCTACAGAAAAATAAATACAAGAGAAATGCAAGAATAGTACAAGGAACACCCACATATTTTTCACCTGCTCTCACCAGTTGTTGACATTTTCCCCATTTGCTTTCTCTCTCTCATGCTTAATATTTAGAATATGTTTTCCATGCGAAGCTAATATTTACACTACAAAAAAATAAACAGAAAACCTGAAAAATTGGTCAACTCAGAAGTCTTGTCTTACAATAATTTTGGTATAATTATAGAACTGAGTGCATATATTAAGTGCTGTATTTAATTCACAAATGTTTTTTTAATAATAAAATGAGTCCTGTATTTTATATATCAGAAATTCTAATTAATTTGGAGTTGCAAACCTAGATGGCTTCCAAAGATTTTAGAGTATAAAAATGCCCTGTATTGAAGTGTCACTTCTAATGATTTGTAGTTAGACAATTAGATGTATTTAATATACCTAAAAAATAATAGTGGGTACTTTTGACAGGGTTGAGAAGAAAGAACGGGCTCGATTAAAAACAGTGAAATTCAATTCGAAAACAAGAGGAGATAAAGGGGTGAGTATATGAAATCTCTTATTCAACTGTCATAGACCTTTTCATAAGTCTTGTTTGAGCTACATTATTAAAATGAGAAGGATTTCGTCATAAAATTTACTTGTAGTTCCTCTTACCGTATTGCTTTACAATAGTAGATATTAAAATAATTTATTAAATTAGAGCTCCCATTTCACAGACCTTGTCAAATTAAAACTATCATTTGATGTATTCTTAACATACTTTTGGTCAAGGTTATTTTTATAAATGATATGAATTCACATGTTCCACTAGAAACATGTCACCAATATTAATCATGATGGTTAACTTAATGAATCTTCTGAAGAAATAGGCCCCCAAAATAGTAACAAGATCGTAATGTCAGTTTATTGGGTTTTTTCTAGTTAATTCATGGAAATTTTCTTGTTTTCCCCCCTATTCCTAATATAATGTGTTAATACAATCATGTTTTAAATGTTTAAATCAATGTGAATTTTTATTTTGTGGAAATAAAGTGACAGTCAAAAGGAGGAATTTGTAGGTGGTCAAGAAAGATAGCAAAATTGTTTTATATATATTTTAGACATGTTTTTGTTTTCATTTACTTCACATCCTGCTTAAAATGGATGTCATTAGATGAACAAGATCTTACAGGCTTTATTCTGTACTATTTTTGTAATTACTGCAATGAAATGTATTAGCAAAAAACCTGAAGAAAGAGCTGAATACATGTATTGAAATACTATTTGTAGAAATGTTTTCTGTTTTGTAGGGTTTTTTAATATAAAGGAAAAGTTTTATACATATTTTGATCATATTTCAAATGAATCTAAAATTCAGCAAATAAATTAACCCTACTCTCTGTGCATCTCTGATATTGGTAGGCACTCAAACTTAAAGCTTTAAAATTTAAAAGATAAATATGATCCTTGAACAAAGACATTAAATCTGAATAAATTACATGACACATTTAGTTAGTTTAGAAATGATAAATTCTTTTAAATTAACTTGTAGTTTTCAGAATACATAAAATTACAATATATAGTGATCTGAAGCAATATTTAAAATAGAAATTTTGGGAGGAAAAAATCACATGGATTTGAAATATTTACAGTGTTTTTTGTGTTTATTTTATATATGTCTTTAAAAATAATTTAGTAAAGTACACTGTCAATATAATGAAAAATAGGTTGCATGTTGTAACTTTTCTTTCATACTGTAAGAAGTTAACTGAATTAACGACATATTTAAATCTTAGTCTTGTTTGTTGACTGTAACCAACTTTACACACAGTCACTGTGTTCTAACACAGCATCAAAAGTATGCATGATACTTAGTGGGGTAAAAAATACGCTTGCCATTGATACAGAACTGCATTTCTTTCTGTAACAAGCACTTCCCGTTCTAAGTTCTTCTTTCCCTTTCCTTATATGTTTATGAACTTTATTTCCGCTGTAGACTTAAAACATTTCAATTTCTCATTAACATTTTTAACATTCATTTGACTATTTTAAAATACATATGGAGATAATATATTCAGATATTTTATATATATGTATCATGAATCTGATGTTTTATCAGTTCTTATACTTATTACATTCTGTCTCTCTTGCAATATGGCATTAATAACAGTAAGTAATTAAACAGTATTTTGTATTGGAAATATAGAGACACTGGAGGTGGTATATTTCTCCAGTTTTGTGTTCCTCCCACACATTTCTGCCTTGTTCACTTGTGCTATTTTTACTTTTAATAAATTTTTCACCTGGAGGATGTTAAATAATACAATTAATACATCTCTTAACTAACAAGCATTTCTTTCTGTCTCATGTTATGATATCTTATTCTGGCTAACTGCAAAGATATCAAAAATCAAAACATTTTAAACTTCATGTTTCTTTCAGTTGTTTGCTGTGAAACTGACTCTGACCACTATGTATGCAGTAGGAGGAGTAAATCACCTTTTATTTAAAATAATTAGTTTTATCAGATATAAAAATTATTACTGAATTCAAAAGCAATAATTGTCATGAACAAAAAGATTTAATCCTTTCCTGAGTTAAATTAGCATAACTAGTTTTTCTGTTGAAACTTAAATTTTCTCTTTCTCTTTTCCAAAATTTAGATTCAGACAAAGACTTTTATTCAAATAATGCTACTTGACAGTTTATGAAATTATTAGAAGCCCACAGATTTTTTTTTAAGATTTTATTTTTAGAGAGAGGTGGGAAAGGAGGGAGAAAAGCATCAATACACCCCCTACTGGGGACCTGGCCTGCAACCTAGGCATGTGCCCCAACTGGGAATTGAACCAGTGACCCTTTGGTTCACAGGCCAGAGGTAAATCCACTGAGCTGCACCAGCAAGGGCTCTTTATATTTTTTTTCTCATTAACTTAATTTTCAGCTTTCATTTAGAGGTATCAGAGCCTTCAAATTTCAAGATTGAAATTAAGACAATCTACTTGACTATGAACTATGAGCTTATTAATCCTGATTTATTGCTATGAAAAGATAAAATGAAAGTTTAACATTTTTTTGTAAAAATTCTTATCAAATAAATTCAAGTAATAGTATTTGAGCTAAAAGTCACTTTAATTCAGCACCTAATCTCCTGGCCTTTTATGCTTAAAAATGTCGGCACCAAAATATGCTGCCTGGTGTCAGTATACTTCAGAATAATCATAGCATCTTATAATGTGGATGAACTGAGGAAAAATCAGAGCAAAATTTTTATTCTTTATGTTGTTCCCACTTAAAAAATTATAATAATACTAATTCCTAGTATCACTGGTAGTATGTAAGGCCATTTCTTTCAAGACTTGAGTGCCTATCACAGAAATTACAAAAGAAAGTATCCCCCTTTAATAGGCTCATCTTTGTGCTACATGCTTTGAAATCTATGAATGCACAAATGGGATGTTCAAGGATAGATACGCATAGTAGAGCTTAACAACAAAGAAACCAGTTATGATAGCATTCAAATTGGCCAAAAGAGTCCTAACTCTTCTTTCTTGGTTAGACAGTATTGATAAATCTGTTGCTGGACTCTGGCTTTGATGGAACCCTCTTAGTTTTCTTCCCATTTTCTGATTAATTCCGTAAGCATTTAGTTATCTTTTTTTCTCTTCAAAGATACATAGTTAAGAAGGATTTTTTTAAAAAATATTCAACACTGGAACTTTCTTAACTGTTCTGGTTTTCTTTTTTAATGGATGTTTTTGTTAATTTGTTGGAGCCAAAAAATTTTTAAAAGAAAGGGGGAAAATGTGTTCAAGCAAAAGGAAAATGAAGGTTACTACCAAATGCATAAAAAGTATTTGAACAGCTACAGTAAGCATTTAAAAAGTTATGCTATAGAGCACCTAGCTCCTGGAAATCTAGAAAAATATGCATTGATGTGAACAGATGTTAGCTTGGTTTGTACCATACTGGTACCTAATCTGATTTACTCTTTCCATTTTTATCAAGTAGCATTTATTCCTATTTTTAGATATTACTGAATTACACTCTTTACATTTTTCAGTATTTTTAGTTCTAAAACATTAGAATTACAGGACAATACAAAATTAGAAATTCACTTTATATGTGATTAAAATTCATATACAAACTGCAAATTGTGGTCACAAGAGTCAGCTTCCACAGAGCTACTAGGCTGGGCGTTTGTCCACACAGACAGTAGACATCCCTTTGTTTTGCCCCTCCTTCTCTTCTTCAGCAGTCATTCAATGACAAGCGTAAAAAGAACCTCTTTTCCCGAAAATTTCCCTTCTACAAGAACAAGGACCAGAGTGAGCAGGAAACAAGTGATGCTGACCGTAAGTATGTGGATCCACTAGTCAACTGAAAATAAATGTAGAGGGACCTACTGCCCTGCAGTTGGTTGTTACCATGGAGACAGTTTCAAGAGCTGCAACAGGTTACTAAATTGTATTAACCAGGGGCAACTTAACAGGCATAAATTAATTGTTATACCAATCTTAACTTTTCCCGGTACCTTAGGAATTCTTAATTTAAAGTAAACAGTATTTCTAAGCTGTATGTTTAACATAGTGTTATTTGATGTAAGAGTTCTTATAATAAACACTTACTATAAGAATACTATTTTAGAGAAAAAACATGAGTACCTGGGAAGCTACTTAGTGATTTCCAGGTATGCTATTGCCATTTTTGCTAAATAGATCTTCAGGAATCATTCCATTTTATCCTATTTCTTCTTTATATGCAGACAGTCTGAATTTTACTTTTAAAATTTGCAAGAAATAGTCTTAAAGTTTGCTACTCTACCCTATCAGCCTCTAAGATAAAACTTTCCTTCTTTTAGTAGGTTACATTTAGCTGCTCACTTATTTCAAACTTTCAAAAATCTACAAGAATGCTGTATAAGATGTGCACCTGTAATGGTCTTGGAACTGTCTCTTATAGTAGCACCAATTTTATGCATTACTGACAACTATTTTCTTTGATTATCTTTTTATTGCTTGCTCTCTGGGAACTACTCTCTACAGGAGATCCCTGACGACATGGGATCAAAAGGCCTGAGTAAGTGATCAAAATACTCCCAAGTTATTTTTTTAACCTCCATCTGCAGACCTACTTTTTTCAGATACATTTTGAGAATCATGGTAGCGCCCTTCTGGCTTAAGGAGGTATATGATTTAGATTGCTTTTAGACTTTTCATGTTAATAAAATGCTTGGGATTTTTATTTCTATAATATACATCTTTTGTTTTTCTAATGCTCCATTTTTCACATCATTTGAAAACCTCTGCTCATTCTTACATTTTTCTTTTTGTAATTTTTATGGCAATTACTTTTGCTAGGGAATTTTTTAATATGAAGGCTTTTTAAAAGTTTTTAAAAATAGTACTACCTGCCCTCATTAGAATCTAGAAAATAATGTTCCTTGCCATTTTATGTCACCCTTTTTTTGTTAAAACAAGTTAAAATCACTTTAGTTCTGTGTTAGAAAAGCATTTCTATAATGTGAAACTATAAAACAAATATAAATATTAGAGAAGAATTGTGGACCTCAAGTTCAAATCGCAGTGTGTTTCGGGGGAAATTAATATATCTCTCTAAAGAAGGTTGTAATTTGTTAAAAGAATTATGAGAAATATTATCCTGTAGTTTTTTTTTTCATTTAATCAAGATGTTGTCTCTGCTTTTTGTTTTTCTTGTTTAATTTTCTAGCTAGAACTTAATAGAAAGCTTGGTACAGAGTCTGATATATAGGAGTCATTCTATAGATGTTGGAATAAATAAATGAAACAAGAAGTCATTTAAACAATCAAAATTTTAAATTTGGGTGTTTTCAAATCGATTTAAATGTGAAATTTTACCAAATATTACTAATTTATCTTAGGTGACAGTTACTCTTAGTAACTCATAACAATTGCTTAACCTGTTATAGGCTGAGAGGTTTTTTTTCCTAGATAATTCTTTTCCTTTGGGTTAGTAAGCATTTTGAAAACTTATTTCTTTATAATTCACAGATCATTAAGGATATAGCCAATATCTTTTAACTCTCTAAGATCTACATTAATAAATATTAAATTTCATAGTTTTTCCTGATTTATCCTAACTCTACTGGAATTTTAGTCTAAACTACAGGTACTTGACTGTTATTTCAACTTTAATTACAGGTTTGTGTTAAATGAAGGCAGTATGCTTTATATGTAATTAACTTGTTAGTATTACACTTTAGTATTATTTCACTTTAGTATTTTTGCATGTGCCTCTTTAGGATTTGGCAAGAGCCACAAATTTAGTATCACTAGTGACACCTTTTTTTGATCTCTTACCTTTAGGAAAAATTATCAGTGAAAATCTTCAAAACTGGAAAATACTTCCACAGATTCTTAATGCTATAGAATTTATTCTGAGAATGATAACATGTTTTAGAGATGGTATGAATCAGCATATGTACTCACATATTTTTGTTATCAGTTGAGTCATTGGAGACCTAAGGAAAACTCATTTTAAAAGGAATTAAGTGGATAATTTAGTTTCCATACTGATATTAAGGTGGATGATAATTAACATCTTGACCAAATCATATTTTTAGCTCATTTTAATTGAGGATTGGGGCGTGGGAAGAAAAACAAATGAAAAAATGGTAACTGGTTACAAGATAGCATCATTTAGAAAAACATTTAAGTTTTTCTGAACATTGACTTACAATCCTTTGAATGATAGGTTTCTGTGCTTCACCTCCCAGTAACTGAAAGAATTTATTCACAAGAAGATTGTACTTGGAAAATCTTTAAGGAAACAGAAAAATATCAGTAAAATTCTAATACTGAATATGATGGAGGTTTTTACATTAAACAGATAGCTAGCAGTTGAGAAGGTGCTTATTATTACACAGTAAAAATTGGATATTTGTGACCTCAGTTATCTAAAGTTCAGAACACAGAGACTGATCTAAGCAAAATCCTGAGACTTTAACATAAGAAAATAAATGTGACCTCATATAGGTATTCATCAAGCCTTGTTGGAACAGCACTCACAAATAACAGAAGAATAAATTATTCCAGAGAAACAAACTTGTTGAAGAGAAGTGGAATAACACTCACTATCAAGAAAGGTGTACATCTGCATGTAATTTCACACAGCCTACAGAAAAATAGAGGATATTTCACTGAAGAACAGAGAAACAAAAGTGATGCCCTAGAATACTTTTCATAGACCTGAATTTAGTGAATCTGCAAAGAATGGGATCAAACAAATCACTGATTTGTACTGTTGACAGTAGAGAAAACAATGAGACAGATTGTCTTTCCAAATCTAATTTTGACTAACAACTAATTAGAATATGTTGGAAATCTGGGAGAATATAAGTAAATCATTGTAGCTTATAAAAAGCCTGAAACAGAAAACTGTGCAGCTTTCATACTTTAAGGGGAAAAAACTGGGTAAGATTCCTTTAACAGAGACTAAAAGAAATATAGTTCAAGAGGGGCTATAAAAGGTGCTCAGAAGTGAAATTACGACATAGAGCACAAGTGGCAAACAGAAGGCCCGTGGGCCTAATCCAGCCCTCCACTTTGTTTTATCCGGCCCAGCACCTTGTTTCTACCCAGTGGCAGCGCTGAGCTCCTTGCCCCTAGTTAAGGAGTAGTTACATTTATATGGTCCTAAAATTACATTTGGCCCTTTGAAGGCAACTGCGAGGCTATGTGGCCCCCTGTGAAAATGAGTTTGACACCCCTGACATAGAGGATCAGAGAAGGTTTGTACTTATCCTTTTGTATGCAGCTCAATTTTTATAGCTTTTTATTTTGAGGAACACCTCAACAACTTCCTCTGTGAGGCACACAGGTTACCTGTCTCTCCTTCTTCTCATTTTGAAGACTCATTTAAGCAGATTTGTGCAGCACTCTTATATGCCAGAATGAGACTTATTTTCACTTGTGTTAGGATAAATGTAAGAGCAGTAGTATTGCTTGAGATTAATGCTATGTAGTATTTCAAGAGCACAAAGAGAAAAGACATGATGCATTCTCAGGAAGAAATGTTCGACAGAAAAGTGTAAGACTTGGTTAAAGAGATTTGAAATGATTGTGGTCACTAAACATAATAAAAAAATTAAAGTTCGAAAAATATATTTATACCATGTATGTCAAAGGGATAATATCCTTACACTATAAATTTCTAAGAGATAAAAAAACAGATTCTCATTAGAAACTGGACAAAGGATGCAAGAAGAGTGCTCAAAAGATAAACAAATGAAATAAGAATACAAAAATGTTTAATGTCTCTAGTAATCAATAAACAATCAACATTTTGCACATCACCTTGGTAGACCTTTCTTTTAAAGGATAACCCAGTGATGAGAGAGGGTCCTGTAGAAGGACTACTTTTAACATCCCTTACTGTTGGGAGTGTAAATTGGTACAGCCTATCTGGAAAAGCATATCTTTTGACCTGCTGATAATTCCTCTCCAAGGAATTTATCCTAGGGATATAATCAGAGATGGAGATAATGGTTTATATATCAGATGTTTTAATGTTATTTAGAAATTATAGCCCCCCCAAAGTTAAAATTATCCTAGAATGTCTTACAGTTAAGGAGTAGTTAATAAAATTATTTATATATACTTTGTAATATTATTATATAACCATTAAATTTCATATTAAAACATAATGACATGGGGAAATGTTCACAATATAAGTGAAAAAAAGTAAATATGAAGCTATATTGTCTGAGATTTCTGAATAAGCATGTACCTAGAACTATTTGAATATTGTTGCTTTGAACATTCTTATGAATGGCTTTTGGTGAGCATATATATGGCTTTCTGTTAGGGAAATAACTAGGAAAGGAATTGCTAAGTCATAGATATGTATGCTTAGCTTTAGTAGACACTGCAAAGTAGTCTACTACTACCTGAGTTCCAGTTGCTGCATACCCTTCTCTATGCTTGGCGCGTATCTGTTTTTGTTTTTATTTTTCATTTTAGCCATTCTGCTAGACAGTAAAAGTATTCATTGTGGTTTTAATTTACATTTCCCTGTTAAGTTAAAATAGGAACACATTTATATATGTTTAATGTCTTTTGAACATCTTTGATGAAGTGCCTTGAAAAAGATTAGTTTTAATTATCTAGAGAAAGCACTTTACTTTTTTAATTAACTCTAAAGCTGTGATGATTATACTTTTCCAAGGGCCATCTTGGAGTATCAAGATTTTATTGTAGAATAGCTATTGTTAATCTTAGAGAACTAAGATAAATAGGAGAAATCCCCGAAAAAAGATAGAAAAGAGATTATAGTAACTTTAACTTTCTATTACTTAATATGACAGACATATTCAATAATAGAGTAATAATGAAATGAACCACGCAGTATTCTTTTGTACCCAGCTTCTATTATTATCAACTCATGGTTAGTATTACTTCTTCTATACCCTCAACTACTCTCTCCATCCTTTTATTCCATTGTAGTAACTAATGTTTTTTTTCTTTATGCATTAGAGATTGCAGGGTATAATATCAATTCTAATATAAATTTAAGAATTTTTTTCATCATCCCTACTTCTGGGAATGGTTTTTAAAGAAATAGCACAGCCCTGGCTGGTGTAGCTCACATACCTGGGTTGCAAGCCAGGTCCCCAATAGGGGGTGTGTAAGAGGCTACCACACATTGATGTTTCTGTCCCTCTCTTTTTCCCTCCCTTCCCCTCTCTCTAAAAATAAATAAATAAAACCTTTAAAAAATAAATAAAATTACCTTATTTAAAAAAAGAAAAAATAGAACAAAGGGCAAAAAGCTATATAATAGAGGCATTCATAATAATTTAATGGTGTTTGTGGAAAACAATTAAAAGCAAACTAAAATGTCTAAATAAATAGTAAGGTAAATCATGACTGCTCAGTGCAGTAGAATATTATATAAGAATTTAAAATAATTGTTTGAGGTTCATGTGGTAACATGGGAAGAAATTTTTAAGTATAAACTTTTAAAAACCACCATTTTTATCTGCTTGATAAATTATAATTTTTATGTTTCTGCTTTATTTAAATATGTGTAATCATTAAGAAAGTTGTATCTTTGCAGATTAGAATAACATACTGATTTTTTACTATTAAAACAATTCAAGAACTGTTATCTTTATTTGAAATCTTAAGTTCTGCCATTCTCTGAAGTTTTCAGTAGTGCCACTTGATTTTAGGAGACTAAATGGGTGGTACGACACAGCAGATAATTTCTCCTCAAACTTTTTCCTTTTAAGATTTTATTTATTTTTTAGAGAGAGGGGAAGGAAGAAGGAAAAGGAGAGTAACATCAATTGGTTACCTCTTGCACATCCCCAACCTGGGAACTGGCCTGCAACCCAGACATGTGCACTGATCTGGAATCGAACTGGGGACCCTTCAATTTTCAGACCCACAATCAACCCATTGAGCCACGCCAGCCAGGCCTACCTGACATAAGAAATTTAGATTTTCCTCTCTGGGGAAATTTTGGTTTTTAGTTTTTATGAATAAAATTACCTTTTTTATCCAAGGGCAACATTTATTGAGAGAACTGAGATTACATTTACAAGAGAAGAGTACCTGGTGTTTATTGAACAATTAAGTTATGAAATGGGGTCACTTTCAGGGAGGGCCAGGAAATTCTCAACTGGGCATATTTGCTTCATCTTTTTTGTTTTGCAAAGCAGCCGTTGTTAGTTTCATCAAAGCAGTTTCTCAGAAATATTAATCTATTTTTAAAAATTCCACCTTCTAGAATTCCCTTTCACTTGACTTTGATTGAGGCATCTGAATCTATGACATCTAAAATGCTTTATCTTCCTGATCTCAGGAACATGGATTTTCATTTTTTTTCCAGGAACAAGAAAGAAGCTGAACTAAGAACAAGATCATTTATTTATTATTTAAGACATCTCTTCATTAAAATGGGCATCTCTTTGTTCAAATATAACTTGTCTCCTTTGTCAGTGATTGTTTCATAAACTAAATTAAATGGTACCAATTTCTCTTGGGGTTTTATGTCTACAGTTGGACTAATTTAGGATTACTTTTGACCTCTTTGTTCGTAAACTGAGTTGTACAAAAAAAAGCATTGTCCTTAAATATAGGGGGGTGTTCCTAGCTAACTTGTATCATTTATTTGAAAAAAATTAAACTCTTCCAAGAAAATCAAGAATGCTTTTTAAATATTCATTGGGTATGTGTGGTTTATATCTCAGCATTTTGTAATGTCACCTTATGTTTATTTTGATAATTTGTTTTTTTTTAAACTCATGACACTGTTTTCTTTATTTTTTTCATTGTCCCGCAATTTCAGAGCATGTAACTTCTAATGCCAGCGATAGTGAAAGTAGTTACCGTAAGTGTTTAAAGTTATTTGTTCTTTTGTAATCTCAAGTAATATATGTTCTTTGAGGTTTTTTTCCTCTTAATAATGTGTTCTAAAAATGGAAAATTAGATACTTAATCTTTTAAAATCAGGGAGAGCCAAGTACAATTCAGAAAACTTGAAAAATAAAATGATATCATATGTAGAGAAGTTACTTTACGAAATTTTAATAAAATACTAAAATCCTTTTTACAGCAGTGCTGTTTGTGAACATAGCACATATATATGTGTGTATGTGTATATTTTTAAAAGAACTAAATACTTAGTTAAATGAGTGAATTAATATTTTGCTATTTAGTATTTTTATTTTGTTTTAACATGAGCATTAAAATATTTTTCTGTAATATTAAATAATAATTGTTTTTATTTCCTTTTTATTTTGTGTCACCAGTACTGGTCTGGGTAAAGTTATTATTTATCACCAGCCTATGATGAATATAAGAAATGATGAAGGAAAAATTTTTAACAGTTGCTCAAACTATAATACTGATTTTTATTTTCAGTGTCTTGTGTTACATTCTTGGTATTATAGTAGTAACATTTTCTTTCTCTAACTTACTTTACTGTGACAATACAGAATATAATACACATAACACATGAAATGTTTGTTAATTGACTCTTTATGTTATCAATAAGGCTTCCAGTTAACAGTAAGCTATTAGGAGTTGAGTTTTTGGGGGAGTCAAAAGTTGTATGCATATTTTTGACTGCATGAGTACTCAGCATCCCTAACCCCCAAGTTGTTCAAGGGTCAACTATATATTAAAAGTGAACTATAGAAGCATATGAAGTTTTTAAACAGATTTGAACATGGGTGGAGGGGAGAGCACATGAATATTGTCAGTTCTAAAACCTTAAAAATTAAAATTGCTTTTCTAACTTTTTTTTTTTACTGCTGTCTAATATGAAAGTAATCTTGATTACAGATGAGTATGGCTGCTCAAAAGGTCCATCCTATTAATATCAGTTCCTCTATTTCTCATGTTGACAATATATACTTTTAATCCTCATTCATTTGATGGGTTATTTTGGTTCTGCATAATAGTTACTTAATAATTTTTTGTATGGGAGTGTGATTTCTTATATTTTAGCATTTTATTATTAGCAGCTACTCTGTAAAGCTCACCATAGAGTAGTTGAGTAGCTTTTTAGACTAAAAAGAGGTAGTGAAAGTATATACTGTCTGCCTCATCATTTGCATGAATTATTAGCTGTGGAATAATTCAAGTTGCATGTTTCTGCTGACATGTAAACCATGTTTTATATACAGTACTTTTAAAAGCAGCTTGTAAGTATGTATTTTACATATTATAATAAACTTGACATGATGAAGTACACTTTTAAAGCAAGAAAGAATATTTATGCCAACATATGAATTTGAAAGATCTATAGCTGCATACATACATGTAATGTAAACCATTGACAAATTTAGTGGAATGGTTGTTAAAGAATCTTCCTTATCAAGGAGAAAATCTCCAAATGCATTAACCAATATTGATTGTTTTCATTGAACCACTTGAATTAACCGTCCTTCCTATTCATTTTCTATACGTGTGTGTGTGTGTCTGTGTGTGTGTGTCTGTGTCTGTCTGCTAAGAATCCCTGAAATTGTTAACTCTTTTTTAGTTCTTTTCATTGAGTCGAGATATGATTTCTAAACTTTTTTATTTAAGATATGCTTAAGCTCTAAACCTTTGATGTTAGAGGATTTAACTTTTAAAGTGCTTTTAAGATCAAAGCAAAATAAATTTTATCTCCTTTACTGTTGTGTGATTTGTTTTGTTCAAAGAGAAGGATTTCGTTTTATCTAAAGCTTATTTAACTTACTTTAAATGTAATTTTTTAAAAATTGAATAAGTGAATTATTAGAATAAGTGCATTTTTACCAGTGAAATAGTAACAGTAGTTTCAGCTTTGCATTAAAATTTTTTTATTGTAAAATAGTTGTAATTATAAAAATGTATATGTATTCTGTTAAATATTATATCTGGCATATTTAAGAAGCTGCATATTCTTAATAATAGTAAATTCCTTAATATGTACATATGTAGAACTGCTTGTTAAAGTATCAATCTTTAAAAGAGTTAATAGTTGTTAGATTAATAGCACATACATGACATCACAAATGAAGATTTTATTTTTTTTATTTTAGTCATTATTCAGTATAGTTTCTATCCTTTACAAATGAAGATTTTAAATAGATTTAATGATAATCTGTAAACACAGTAACAGAAAGGCAGTTATTAAATAAATAGCACATTTATGTTTTTACATTTATCAAACTTATCTTTATGACTTTGTGATTTGCCACTATTTCTTACTACAACTTGTCAGAAATAATTTATAAAGTATCTTTTTTTACATCTTTGCTATTTCCTCAGGAAAATTCTAGCAATTTGTATGTATATACGAGGTATTAAATTGGCATTAGTCATCTTTACAGATTTTTTTATCTGTACTTTAACTTTCTAATAGGTGGTCAAGAAGAATATGTCTTGTCATATGAACCAGTGAATCAACAAGAAGGTTTGTGAAGCCTATTGATGTTTTACAATCTTTGAGAAATATATACTTCTTAATTTGGGAAATAGGTCTAACTCATACCTCAAGAAAATTTTACTATACTTTTTTACTATGTGTATAAAAATAGAATTTTACTGCATGTATTTTATGAAATATGGGGTTTTTTGCCTGAAGTATATTAGAATCTAGTGGCTTTGTGGGTATTGGCATTTTATTTCCCAAGTAACTTCTCTCCAATGTTTATAAAGTATTACTGTCTTCCCACTGATCCTTTTTAAAATCTTGGAAGCATCTTTTATCTTTCTTTGTTCCTTATCTACCTTGTCCAGTGAGTCCTAGAAACTATGTATTCTGTCATTTATTTTTTATTTATCACCTCCTAGTCATCCCTTCTACCACAATGTTAATTCTGACTCTCACTGACAATTTCTCTTCCAGCATGATCCCTACATTTTTTGTCCTTTGATCTGCTTCCTTATCTTTCTACTTCAGAAGAGATCAGTAAAACACAGTGCTGTGTTCTCATTGCTAATGAGATCATGTTAGCACTGTACAGAAACATTGTCTGCTAAAACACTGGGTTTAACTTGGTTGAATTATCAATTCTATGACTTCCAAAAGGAGGTTGACTTAAGCTTAAGGTTTTAGTGAAGGCTTAGAAACTAGCAAGTTAGCCATCATTGGTGGAGGAAGAGAAAAAAAAGAAATTCTTCATAGCTTTTAAGGATACTTTTGTTCTCTGGTGAAATAAAATACATTGATGTTTGTTTAGTGTATATTCCTTTTAACATGCAGTTTATCTTTATAGTTAATTACACTCGACCAGTGATCATATTGGGACCTATGAAAGACAGGATAAATGATGACTTGATCTCAGAATTTCCTGACAAATTTGGATCATGTGTTCCTCGTGAGTAACCCACATAAAAATTCTTAATTATTGTTCTTAACATTTTGTCACTGTGTTTGGTGAAGGTAAATATTAACATTTTTAATGATTTATATAGTTATTGTATTAGTTATTCTTTCAAATGCTTATCTTTTATCAAATTAAAATTAATCTGTTGTGCTGAACGTTATAAAACAATTTTTTAAATAGAAAGTGGATTTGTTATATTTTTAATACTAAACACTTTACGTTCTTTCTATGAAAGATACAACTAGACCAAAAAGAGATTATGAGGTTGATGGAAGAGATTATCATTTTGTGACTTCAAGAGAGCAAATGGAAAAAGATATACAGGAACATAAATTCATTGAAGCTGGCCAGTATAACAACCATCTGTATGGAACAAGTGTTCAGTCTGTGCGAGAAGTAGCAGAAAAGGTAAACATCACAATGGTCCCAGAATACAGTTTTTAATTACAAAATGCCTTTGACAGTGTGAAAAAATGATGGAATAGAAACTTTTTATATTTTTTAAAACATATAGATGTTGCAGCATTGATTAATTAATGATATGAATTCATTCAACTAAATATTTAATTTTCAGTGGCTTGGGAAAATTACCTACAAAATAAAGATTGACAAAGTGAGGTAGAAATAATAACACAAATCTCTCTAAGAATAGAGGTTATTATTTTAAGGTTCTACATTTGCTAGAGATAGGCCTTGTGTTTCCAACATCAAGCATAATTAAGGAGCTATGAACAGCAGTGTCAATCAGTAAAAATAAACCACATGTCCAAGAGAAGTGTAGTTACTGCTATTACTGAGACTAGACAGAAATTTCTCCTGAACAGTCATTTAATGAAAGAGTTTTAAAAAATACCCAACAATACTGTAACAGCAACAGATTATCTGAAAGCATTCTTCAGGGTAATATGAAGATACACTGACATTAAATTAAAGCAGTATTAAGGTGAGGCCAAAGTGTGTCCCAGACATTGTGCTATTCTTCAGTCACTCCTTGGGCCCAGAAAATAAGCATCAGCAAGTTACATTATACCTTCAAAACTAGTTCTTCAGTCATAACAATATACCTATAAAGCAAAAAAGCAGTAATTCAGCATCTCAGTTTTCCCTCTATAAATGCTACTCTTTGTGTAAAGGTTTTGGTTAATTCTGATTAGTATTAAAAATTGAAAAAGTGGAAATTTTAGTGATGGCAAGAATTTCAGAAAATAGGAAATCTTAGATTATTAGTGAAGATAGAAATTAATAGAACTTCTAGGAACAGTTTGGCAATACCCAGTAAATGCACATACCTTATGACTCAGAAATTCTACTTCTCGGTATCTTGGTAGAGATTCACACATGAGGATCCTGTATAATGATATTCATACCACCACTTTTTAATAGCAAAAATTTGAATCAACAAGGGAAATGGATAATTAACTTATTTATTCATGCAGTAGGATATAGCAGCTAGAATGAATAAACTAATACAGTACTAGTTAGGTGTATACACATTTTTTTAAATTATTTTATTACTGTTCAATTACAGTTGTCTGCATTTTCTCCCCACCACTCCCCGCCACCCCAGCCAAACCAACATCCCTCCCTTGCTTCCACCATCTCCCTTGCTTTTGTCCATGTATCCTTTATAGTAGTTCCTGAAAAGTCTTCTCCCCACTTTCCACTGCACCCTCCCCTCTGGCTGTTGTTAGACTGTTCTTAATTTCAGTGACTCTGATTATATTTTGTTTGCCTTTTTCTTTTATTGATTATGTTCCAGTTAAAGGTGAGATAATATGGTATTTCTCCCTCACCACCTGGCTTATTCACTTAGCATAATGCTCTCCAGTTCCATCCACACCATCACAAAGGGTAGGAGCTCCTTCTTTCTCTCTGCTGTACAGAATTCCATTCTGTCAATGTACCATAGTTTTTTCATCCACTCATTTCCTGATGGGCACTTAGGTTGCTTCCAGCACTTGGCTATTGTAAATTGTGCTGCTATGAACATGTGGGGTGCATAGGTTCTTTTGGATTGGTGTTTCAGGGCTCTTGTGGTATAACCCCAGCAGTGGAATTGCTGGGTCAAAAGGCAGTTCCATTTTTAGTTTTCTGAGAAAACTCCATACTGTTTCCCACACTGGCTGCACCAGTCTACATTCCCACCAACAGCATACTAGGGTTCCTCAGAAAACCTTTTCTCTGCATCCTCTCCAACACTTGTTTGTTGATTTGTTTATGATGGCCATTCTGACTGGTGTGAGGTGGTATCTCACTGTGGTTTTAATTTGCATCTCTCTGATGGCTAGTGATGCTGAGCATCTTTTCATATGTCTCTGGGCCCTTTGTATGT
>CM052539.1:96456078-96488814 GCA_028533065.1 Trachops cirrhosus
GATGTTGGGACGTTTAAAGTTGTCCTGGAGGTTCCTAAGCCTCTCCTCATTTTTTTTTTTGAATTCTTATTCCTTCATTCCTCTCTTGGGTTGTTTCTTTTTTCCTTCTGGTCCACTCCATTGATTTGAGTCCCAGTTTTCTTCCCATCACTATTGGTTCCCTGTGCATTTTCCTTCATTTCACTTAGCATAGCCTTCATTTTTTTCATCTAATTTGCAACCAAAATCAATCAATTCTGTGAGCTTCCTGATCACCAGTGTTTTGAACTCTGCATCTGATAGGTTGGCTGTGTCTTTGTCGCTTAAAAGCATTTGCTCTAGAGCTTTGATCTGTACTTCCGTTTGGGCCTTTTTTGGGGGAGGGGGTCTTGTCACGCCTGCTATGTATGAGGGGTGGAGCCTTAGGTGTTCACCAGGGCTGGGCACCCCTGTTGCTGGGTTGTGACACTGTCTGTGGGGGAGGAGTCTGCGAGGGAAGAATGGTGCTTGCTCTGCTCTCTCTTGGATTTCTTTCCCTTCCATCACTTCCCACAAACAAATTTGGCCCATCTTGTGCTGATTCCCAAGTGGGTAGGCTTATGTACATTCTAGGACCCTGTGGGTCTCTCCAACAAACTCCCCTGTGAGGCTGGGAGTCTCTCCCTCTGTGCCTCAACCCCCAGAGGTATTTTCAATAGGTGTTTTGAGTCTTTATTTCCCAGAGCTGGGGCCCTTAGCTGGGCGGTCTGTCTTGCTTCCCAGCTTCTCCTGGTTTGTGCACAAATGTGGGACCACTTGGTCAGCCAGCCATCCTGCGCACCTCACTGGGTCTGCCCGCTGCCACCCTGCTCCTAGGGTCCATTGACCGCTGCCTTGTGCACTGGGTTCCACAAGCCACTCCTTTTTTTTTTTCTTTTTTCTTTTTTCTTTCTTTCTTTTTTTTTTTTTGTGCTGCAACCCTCTCTGCCTGGCATCCAATCCAATTCCACCCCTCCTACCAGACTGGATGAATGTGTCTAACTCCTTGGTTGTCGGACTTCCTTACAGTTCAATTTTCTGTCAGTTCTGGTTGTTTTTTGTTCCTAAATTTTTGTTGTCCTTAATTTGGTTGTTCGAGGAGGCACAGTGTGTCTACCTACCCCTCCATCTTGGCCAGAAGTCCCCCTATTTCTACTTCTTTTTTTTTTTAATGGTTTTCTTTTTTTTTTTTTTTTATTTTTAGAGAGGGGAAGGGAGGGAGGAGGAGAGAGAGAGAAACATTAATGTGTGGTTGCCTCTCATGTGGTCCCCACTGGGGACCTGGCCTGCAACCCAGGCATGTGCCCTGACTGGGAATCGAACCTACGATGCTTTGGTTCGCAGCCCGTGCTCAATCCACTGAGCTATACCAGCCAGGGCCTATTTCTACTTCTTAATCCCCTCACCTCTTCGCCCATTTCCCTCACATACACCCCAGCCCAGCAACCATCAAATCTCTCTCCGTATCCAGGATTCAATGTTCTTCTTGTTTGCTTAGTTTTTTAGATTCAATTTTTGATAGGTTTGTAATTTTTGCCATTTTATTAATAGTTTTGATATTTTTCTTAAGTCCCGTAACACTTCATATAATAATGGTTTGATGATGATGAACTCCTTTATTATTATCAGCTGTCTGGGAGCTCTTTGCCCTTGATTTTAAATGATATCTTTGCTGGGTAGAGCAGTCTAGATTGATGAAAATCCTGCTTTTCCCGACTTTGAATATTTCTTGCCAACCCCTTCCAATCTGCAGTTTCATTTGAGAAATCAGCTGACAGTCTTAGGGAACCCCCCTGTAGTTCATTAACTTCTTTTCTCTTGTTGCTTTTAAGATTCTCTCTTTATCTTTAACATACAGCATTTTAATTATGATGTGTCTTGGAGTGGGCCTCTTAGCATTCATCTTGTTATAGAACTTTCTGTGCTTCCTGGAATGCATGTCTGTTTCCTTCACCAAATTAGGGAAGTTTTCTTTTGTTTTTCATATAGATTTCCAGTTTCTTGCTCTTCTTTTTCCAGCACCCCTATCAGGTGAATGTCCGATCTTTCAAAGTTGTCCCGGAGGCTGCTTTTACTGTCCACACTTTTTTGGATCTTTTTTTCTACTTGTTCTGATTGGTTGGGGGGTTTTTGTTTGTATGTTTTTGTTTTTGTTTTGCTTCCTTATCTTCCAAATCATTAATTTGATTCTCAGCTTCATCCACTGTACTGTGGTTTCCCTGTAATTGTTCTTTATTTCAATTAGTGTGTTTTTGTTTCTGTCTTGATCTGTTTTATGCTGCTGAGGTCCTCACTAAGTTCCTTGAGCATTCTTATAACCAGTGGGGTTTTTTTAAAGATTATTTTTATTCATTTTTAGAGAGGGGAAGGGAGGGAGAAAGAGCGGGAAAGAAACATCAATGTGTGTTTGCTTTTCATCTGCTCCCTACTGGGGATCTGGCCTGCAACCCAGACATTTGCCCTAGACTGGAAGTCAAACTGGTGACCCTTTGATTCACAGGCTGGCTCTATCAACTGAGACATACCAGCCAGGGTATAACCAGTATTTTGAACTCTTCATCTGACAGATTGCTTATCTCCATTTCGTTTAGGTCTTTTTCTGAAGTTTTTATCTGTTCTTTCATTTGGGCCATGTTTCTTTGCCATTTTGTTTTTAAACCTCCCTGTGTTTGTTCCTATGTATTAGGTGGAGCTGCTTTGACTCTGTGTCCTAATGTAGTAGAAGGTGTCCTCTGGGTCCAGTGGCACAGCCTCCCCTATCACCCACGCTGGGTCTCAAGGTACCCCCCTTGTGTGGTCTGAGTACACCATTCTCTTGTAGTTGAGCCTTGGTTGCTGTTGGCAGATCAGTGAGAGGGGTTTACCCAGGCCAATTAGCTACAAGGTTGACTCTGACCACTGACCACCAACCTGTGCCCTCCATGTGGAGGATCAACTGTGCAGGAGCAGGGTGGTGATGCTCCATGTGGCCTGCAGTTGTCCATTGGGTGTGCTGGCCCTAGGATTTCCCTGGTGGTGCAGGCTGAGGTCAGCTCCCATCTACATTTTACCTGGGGCCACCCTTCCTGAGCTGTAACACAGTCTCAGAAGGCTACTACTTATGCTGGGCTTGGAGATTCCCAGGTAAAGCCAAGCTGTGGATCTAGGCTGGCTGTTGCTAGTGCTAGGCTTGGGTTCACCTAGGCTCACTAGCTGTTGCTTGTTTGAGAGGATTTAGTAAGTCGTGGAGCATGAGCCAAGGCTAGCCTTTCATACGGAAATGTCAGTTGAGTGGGCCCATACATTAGGTGGGGCAGAGTCTCTGGGGATCTCCAGGATGGGTCTAACAGTATTAACCAGGTTGATAGAATCTCAGATATGTCATCAGCTTACCAGTTGTGTTGGAGGAAGGTTTAGAAAAGAGACAATGGCCTCTGCTCACCAGACACTTCAGTCTCTCCCTATATACCACTGGTGCCTTTCAAGCTGCTACCCCAATTCTGGAGCACAGAGGAAGTGAGTCTGAGTAGGTGAGTCCATGTGTGGGTTAAGAGGTACTGCTGGTGGCTCCAGCAGTTTCTTCCACCAACTCAATCCCCGCCGATTTTTGCAGCCAGAAGTTATGGGGGCTTCTCTTCCTGTCACTAGAACCCTCGGTTAGGAGGGGTGGGGATGGTGTGGGGCTGGGACTCCTCACTCCTGAGAGATCTCTTCAGAATTTTTATCCACCACACATGGGTAGGGACCAGCCCCTTCCTTGCCTATGCCTCTCATACCAGTCTGGATGGATATGGTTTCTTTAATTCTGTAGATGTCAGACACCCATTTAACTCGATACCTGATGGTTCTGAGTGATGGTTGTTCTACATTTTAGTTGTGATTTTGCTGTGGTTGTGTGAAGAGGTGAGCTATGTCTGCCTATGCCACCATTTTGACCAGAACTCCAGGAAGAGACAGTCTTTTAACATAAGGTGCTGAAATTATTGACTAACCATACAGATACCATATAAAGAATTAACTCAAAATAGGTAAAAAATGTCAAGCCTAAAACTATAAGCCTTTTAGAAGAAAACACGGGGAAAAATCTTCATGACTTTGGGTTTGGCAAAGATTTCTAAGATAATATACCAAAAACACATCCATAAAAGAAAATCAATAATAAATTAGACTTCCTCCAAAATAAAACTTTGCTCTTAAAAAAAACACACACTATATACTAGAAAATATTTTTAAATCATATATTTCATAACACAAATCATATATCTCATAACACATATATCTCATAACACATATCTCATAACACATATCCAGATACATATTCTGGATACATATCCAGAATGTGTAAAGAACTCTTACAACACAATAAAGACTAATAATGCAATTTAAAAATGGGCAAAGAGCCCTGACTAGTGTGGCTCAGTGGATTGAGCATTTTCTCCCAAATTAGTTCAGTTTCCAGTCAGGGCACATGCCTGAGTTCTGGGTCAGGTCCCGGTTGGGGCATGCAAGAGGCAACCGATTGATTTTTCTCTCCCTTTCTTTCTCCCACCCTTCCCCTCTCTCTAAAAATAAATAAAATCTTTTTAAAAAATAAAATGAGCAAAGGGTTTGAAAAGACATTTCTCAAGAAGTACACAGATGGCCAGTAAACATAACAGTCATTAGGGAAATACGAACTGAAATCATAATGAAGTATGTGCCACTACACATCTATTAGAATGGCTAAATTTTTAAAAACTGACCATTACTAAGTTTGACAGAGATATGGAGCAGTCAAAACTGTCATACTCTGTTAGGTGAGAATGTAAAATTATACAACCAGTTTGAAAAAACAGTTTAAATATACACTTCTAGGTATTTACCCAGGAGAAAAGAAAGCACATGTTCATACAAAGACTTGTATGTGATTTTTCATAGCAGCTCTGTTTGTAATGGACAGAAACTGGAAACAGCCTAAATGTCCCTCAACTGTCAAATGAATAAAGTGTAGTATATACAATGTAATGCGGTAGTACTCAGCAATAAACAGAAATAAACTATTGATATACGCAGCAATGTGGATGAATCCCAAAACAGTTACACTGAGTGAAGGAAGTAGAATACATACTGAATAATTCTACTTATATAAAGTTCTAGAAATTTCACACAAACCTATAGTAACAGAAAGCAAACTAGCAGTTGCTTGGGGAGGAATTTGAGAGAGAATACAAAGAGGTGTAAGGAAACTTTTGTTGGTGAATGTACGGTTATTATCTTGATTGTATTGATGATGTCAGGATGTTGACACACGTCAAAACTTACCAAATTGTATACAGGCATACCTCAGGGATATTACAGGTTTGGTTTCATTTCACAATGATACATACTTAAGTAAAGCAAGTCACATGAAATTTTTGGTTTCCCAGTGCATATAAAAATCCCAGTGCATTATGTTTGTATCATACTGTCTATTGAGTGTGCAATAGTATTATGTTTAAAATATACATACCTTAATTTAAAAATTCCTTATTGCTAAAACATGTTAGTCATCTGAGCCTTCAGCAAGTTGTAATCTTTCTGCTGGTGGAGGCTGTTGCCTCAATGTTAATGAAAACACATTATCTGCAAAACATAATAAAACATAACACAATAATATGAGGTATGCCTGTACTTTAAATACATGCAGTTTGTTGTAGGTCAGTTATGCCTTAATCAAACTTAAAAAAAAAAACTGACAGTCCTCCTGGTACTCTGGGGGAAACGTGAAATTACACATTTAATTTCATATTCTTTCTGAACTACTTAAATTTTTTATAATGCACTGTATATTTTTTGTAATAAAAACAATAAGTTTTTTAAAGAAATGAATAAAGCAGAGAATCGAAAAACAGAAGATTTAAAAAATATTAACACAATAGACAAACCACTAGCTAACCTGATTTTTTTTTTTAAGGTAAAATTACAAGTAATAGAAATAGGAAATGAGAAGGGGTATAACCATTGACATATTATGAAATCATAAAAGACTACTTTTGAGTGTCTTTATATAAATAAATTTTAAAACTTTGTTGAAAAGAAAATTTTTTAAGATAATTTTCTTAAAGAATCCAAAACTGAACTATTAGAATATTTTAGAGGAACACAGCAAGTTATCAAGGAACTACCCCTAAAAAAGCACCATATCCAGATGGCTTCAGAGAGGTAATTCTACCAAATCTGCCGAGGTCATATTGTCCTAAAGCTCTATAAACTGTTCAATAACATTCTTTTTATGAAGCTAGTATAATACTGATACCTAAACATGATGAGCACTGGAAAATCATAGATATTACTTACAAATTTTAATGCAAAAGTGTTAAATATTTTAGCAAACAGAATTCAAAACCACATTGCAAAAATAATGTACCATAACCAAATGGAATTAAAGAATTTTAAAGTCGGCTCAATAGTAAGAAATCCATTAATGTAATCTACCACATTAATGTATCCTAAGACACAGATCACATATCTGTAGATACCAAAAAAGTTGTGGTAGGATTTAATACCTTTTCTGGAGGAAAAAGTACCCTCAAATTTTAGATATGGGTGTTATTTTTTAAAAAGAGATTGAGATGGATGGATGGATACATAGATTTTCTTAGTTTTAAATCCTTAATGGGAGAAACAAAAAGCAATTCCATTATGATGAGGAACTAGGCTACTAAGTATGTGGCATTATCTCCACTACTACTTGATATATTCATTGTATACAAGATATTAGTGCTTTAGACAAGAGAAATCAATTGGAAACATAAGAACTGTAAAAGAGATAAAACTATATTTTTAGATAATATGGTATATCTAGGAAACCATACAGTAATTATAAAATTTGTTTTCTAAAATAAATAATAAATTTATAAAATTAAAATATAAAATGAAAAACAAAGTAGCAATGTGTAAAATTAATATGCAGAAATTAATAGCTTTCATTTACATGAAAAATAGAAGATAATGACAGTAAAAAACCTCATTTAAAATATAAGAAGTGAAATATAAAATAGTATATTTAATAAGAGATGCAAACTTACATGAGGAAATCTATAAAACACTCCTGAAAGACAGAATATTAGACTTGAACAACAGAAAGGATATCCCTTGTCCTTAACTAATATAACTTAATATTGTAAAGTTGTTATTTCTCTCTAAGCTAATTTGTATACGTATATGAACACAACCCCAATAAAAATACCTACCATCTTTTTTATGGGGCTCGACAAGTCAAATTGTAGTTACATGAGAAGCAAGAGCAATACAAAAAAGCTACAAAGTGTTCAATCCCTACCAGATATTAAAGCATACCATAAAATGTTCATTAAAACAGTATGGTACTGGCATATGAATGGACAAGCAGACCAATAGAATAGAAGAGAGAATCCAGAAAAGATCTAATGCTTAATGAAAATACAATATATAATAAAGGTACAATCTCAAGTCACTGAGGCTTTTAATAAAAGACTTCGATAAATAGTGCTGGGACAACTGGAAAAAATGATTAATTGGTTGATTAAAACAATACTTTACACCATACACACACAAAAAAATGGCTCTAATACAATTGAAAGAAAATATCACCTGGTCATAGCACAAGTTTTGAACCATGAATTAAAAAATTCAGATGCACTAAAAGACTGATAAATTTGACCCCATTGAAACTAAAAAAGATTTTGGCCAGAAAATCTTCCAAAAACTGTTGGAGAACACTATTACCAAGGTCAGAAAACAATTGGCAGAGTCCCAGTTGGGTGGCTCATTTGGTGGAACATCATCCTGTACATGAAAAGGTTGCAGGTTCAATTCTGAGTCAGGGCAGATGCCTAGGTTGTGGGGTCAATCATTGGTTGAGGCGTGTATGGGAGGCAACCAGTAGATGTTTCTCACAATGATATGTCTCTCCCTCTTCCTTTCTCTAAAAATTAATAAACATATCCTCACATGAGGATTGAAGATAAAATCTGACAGTTTCCAAGCAGAGGGCTGATATTCTAAATTTAGGAAAGAACTTTAAAATTAAATTTAGGAAATAGAGACAAAAATATAATAGAAAAAAGGTATAAAAGGTTAATTTACAATTCATGTGAAAATAAGATATAGAAATAATAAATCAGAAACTAATGAGATTGATTACCTACAGAGGGAGGGGTGGAAAGGATGGGATATTGGGAATGAGGTAGAAAGGATGGAAATGTGACATTTCTCCAAGTACACATTTTTATATAATTTTGACTTTTAGAACTATGTTAACATTTTATATATTTTAAAAAACTAAAACCAAGGGAAGATTGTGGAAATGCAAAACAATATATAAATAGGAACTAAATAAACTAGATTTCAAATAACTGCATTAAAGAGGGGAAGGAAAGGAAAGGAAGGAGAGTATTAATCCCAATAATCCTGAACCATGGCTAAA
This sequence comes from Trachops cirrhosus, assembly GCA_028533065.1. Lineage (NCBI taxonomy): Eukaryota > Metazoa > Chordata > Mammalia > Chiroptera > Phyllostomidae > Trachops > Trachops cirrhosus. Next base: position 96,464,480 of record CM052539.1, read on the forward strand.
TACAAAAAGATCTGTAAACAAATAATTAGTAATTTCATTTTTCAGAGTGGTACAAGCTAACAGTTGTAAAACTAATGTATATTCTAGAGTTGAGCAAATTAATATATTGACAATAATGAGAGTCAGGCTTCTTATTGTTAGAGAAGTGATTTTAGAAATATGCAAAAGGGAGAGGGTAGTATGAACTCTGTAATAATTGAATTGGATTTAGAGATATGAATATAAACCTATGTGTGTAATAAGGATAGTTGTAGAAATAGAGATGTATGTATATATACATATCTATGTTTCTTTGCACTGTTCCCTAAAAATGATGACTCCTTAGTAAACAAGAATATCTAGTGCCTAGATTTTGGCTCCTAAATATCATTCTCCATCAAAAAAAAATCTGTAACTCCTTACCAGGAAAGTACAAGATGAGTCTAGAACATTTTCTGTGCTGGAAAAATAAGGAAGTGCTTTAAAAATAATGAGGATATGTCAGAAAGACACAGAATCCAACCTGTAAGGTCCCCCAGAGGCCACATGTGGATAATTTGAATATTAAAATAAATGATGATTTTAACTAATTATAACATAGAGAATAAAGTAAGAATCTAAACATCCATAATGGTATGAATAAATAAATGGGTAGAAGGGAGAGCTTTGCCTTACATTAGAATATCTACTAACAAAGGTAGAAATGATGAAATCTCTCTTAATAACTACCATGGTAATGTTTCAGGCCAGACTCATTAGTGTATGTGCTAGATTAATGAGTGAATGAATTAATATCTGATGAGAAACAGGATAGCTTCATACTTTGAAACTATCCTCCTCCCGACCCCCGCCAAATACTTACCAGTTACAAAGAGGAAAATAGTAATCTTAGAGTGGAGAAACCTGGCAGACAAAACCTTAAACAAGTGATCAAAATTAACTTCCCCTGTAATGGGACAAATAGATACCATATGCCTCCTGGTATGCTGGATTGAGAAGGATACAACACTTCTGTGGTATTTCTGCCAAAAATGTGTGACCTTCCATTTGATGGGAAACATGGCATGTTTGCCAAGCCCAAGTTGAGGCGTATTCTATGAAAAAATGTTCTATAATTCTCTAAAACTATCAAAATCATGAAAGACAGAAGCTAAAAAACTTGACAGATTGACAGAGACTAAAGACATTTACAATTATATGTAATGTGTGGTCCTGGACCAAGAAATTTTTTTTTCTTTTACAGTAAAAGACATTAGATGGACAACTGAAATTATACTGTGGTTATTTAAGAGACGTAACTGTTTTTAGGAAACGGGGTAAAGGTGTATGTCTGCAGTTTGCTCTCAAACTTTACATGCATATAGGAAAGGATGATAGAATGTTAATGTTTTAGTGTAAAACTTTTTTTTTCTAAGCAATCAGGTAGAATATTAATATCTGATAAAAGTAAATGTGGGTACATGCGTGTGTTACTTTCTGTACTTTTCTATGTAATTAAAGTACTTATATAATATTTTTTTCTTTTAAATATTCTTCTAAAGTGAAATTATCATTCACTGAAGTGGACTCAAGCCCTTAGATTACAAAATGCATTATGGGGGAGTACCTGATTTAAAATGTTATCAAAAAGATGTTTGATAAGTTATAAGTACTACTTTATTTTATAACATGAAAATGCTCATCATCATTAAAAATGTAAATAGCGTTTGTCAGTGTGTTTAAGCATGTCACAAAAGTATCTTAAATCCAGAACTGGGTTTCCCAATTGTCTATTTGTGATAAAGTTTTTGCCAGTTTCCCAATAAAATTAGAAATAAGATAGAGTATTCGTAGTGAGGTTTTCTAACTATATTCCCTTTAAAATTTCTTTTTTTAAAGATTTTTAAAGATTTTACAAAGTAAAGATTTTACTTATTTATTTTTAGAGAGAGGTGAAGGGAGGGAGAAAGAGGGAGAGAAACATAAATGTGTGGTTGCCTCTCATGCACCCCCAACTTGGGGACCTGGCCGCAACCCAGGCATGTGCCCTGACTGGGTATCAAACCAGCAACCCTTCATTTCACAGGCTGGCACTCAATCTACTGAGCCACACCAGCCAGGGTAAAAAGTTCTTTAGTTTACGCTTTTTACCTTTTTATTGATCATATATTATTTTATGAGAGGGTAGTAATGGTAAGATGGTAGCTTAGGATTTTTTTTAATGCCCTTCCTCACCAAAATAAAAGATAGAAATCCCATACCGATTGCCATTTTGAGAGTGTACTGATTTATAAAAACTAAAAGTAAGGGAACTGTACTTACATTCCTTTTTAAACGTAATATTTGAGAATGGAAAATTAATTGTACATAGTCATTATTCATTGCCTTTATTTCATTTTCCCTCTGAAACTTGCTAACAAATGACAAGTTTGCTTAAACAGGATCCAAAAATACAATAATTCAGATTTTTTACCTATAGAAAATGTACCTTTGATATAATTGAAAATATTTGTTTCACTTGTTTTTTTTTTCTTTATTCCCTCTATTTTAGGGCAAACACTGTATCCTCGATGTGTCTGGAAATGCCATAAAGAGACTACAGATTGCACAACTTTACCCAGTCTCCATTTTTATTAAACCCAAATCCATGGAAAATATCATGTAAGTGTAAATAAGAAACAGGCTCTAAGTAGAGATTCAGTCTTATCAATTATTAAAGTAAGTAATTTACTTAACCTCCCTGCATCTCAGTTCCTTCATCTGTGAAATGGAGAAATTAATAGTATACCAACCTCTTAGGGTTGTTGTGAGAATTAAATAAGCACTCTGTGATATTAACTGTTATCACCAACATTAATGTACTTAATAAGATAACATGTATTATAATTTTAAGTTTAGTAACATTTAGCTAGTACCTACTGAACGGAGCAGCACAAGTCTTGAGTAACCATTAAGAGAATAAAATGATAAGTACTTAAGTATAACTACTTAACTATTAGAGGATAAGAAACAGAATTTTAAAAAAACTGAAAGAGAGAAAATAGCTAATAAAAAACAGATGGGACAACAAGAATACAGATAGTAATATGGTATACGCATAAATGAACCCAGATATTTCATCAATTAAATAATAGACTAGTCTAATTTAAAAACAAAAATTATCAGAATGGATGAAGAAAATGCAATTATATGTTCCTTCTGTAGAAGAGGAAAAAATAATTTCCTTCTACTCTTCTAGGTTCTAAGCTGAGTCTCTATAATAAAAGATAGATTAACAACAAAAACATACCAATTTATTTAATTTAATTTTTTTATGGCATGGAAGCCTTCATAAGGATTTGAAGACCCAAAGAAATAGCTAAATCTGAGCATTTTTATACTAGGTTTGATGAAGAGTAGAAAGTCATAGGAAAATGTGATAGGACATGGGATGTAAGCTAAGAGTAAGTAGTAAACTAGGGGAAACTTAGTCCTGTTCATTCAGATTCTCTCAGTATCCCTCCCTCTTTGGAGATAAGATGCTACTTTTCTCCAGGTATAGAGAGGTATCCCTCTCTTATGACCTGCTTCTTTGGAAGGTCAAAGTTCTTCCTACACCTGCCATTTTTCAAATTTGTTTATCTTAAAATACTCAGTATGCCAAGGTAACATATTTTGGGATATTGCATTGTGAAACATACATTGCTTTCATAAGACACACCTTAAAGGCACAAGAAAAATAATCGAAAAAAGATATACTATGCAAAAATCAAGCAGAAGTAAGCTGATTTATATTACTATCAAAGTACAGTTTAAGCCAAGTGGTATTAATAGAGATATAAAAGAGAGATTTCATAAAAATAAGTTTCACTGATATCAGGAAGATATATTTAGACATTTGTTTACATTTAATATCACAGTTTCAAAATGTATAAATACAAACTTAAAACTGTACAGGAAAAAAGTAATTCTACAATCATAGTAGGAAAACTTAACACATTAGTCAGGAAGTAATAAAAATAAGAAAAGAAACAAAAAATCATTAAGGATATAGAACAACACAAATTTGAAACTTTACCCGACACGTATAGAACACTATACTCAACATCTGCAAAATTCACATATATTTGAAGTGCACATAAAACAGTTGACAAAACCATCCTATGCTAACCTACAGAATTCAAATGATTGAAAACAAATATTCTCTGACTAAAATAGAAATCAATAATGAAAAGATCCGTAGAAAATCTCAATATATTTGGAAATTAACCATTATACTTCTGAATGGGTCAAAGAAGAAATCAGCCTAAGTTAATAAATGTTTTGAACTAAATGGTAATGAAAGTGTCAAGTAAATAAATTTAAAGGATCCAGCAGCCTTGGTGATGGAAAATCCACAGCCTTAAATATTAAGAAAGAATGTTGGATGTCAAATATTAAGAAAGAAATGTTGAAAATCTAACATCTTGAGAAATTACAAAAAGATCAGTCAGTTAAACTCAAGGTAGAAATTAAAGAAAGAGAAAACAAAATTATGGTGGAGAGGATCAACAAAACCAAAAATGTTCTCTTTGAAAGTACTATAAAATGTTAATAAGAAAGGTCAAGGAAAGAAAATTAAAAAGACATAAATAATATATTAAGAATCAAAATGAAAATATCACTGCACATCCAGAAGACATTAAAAAGGTTAGCACAGGCAACCCAGTAGAAAAATGAGCAAGACTTGAACACTTAACAAAAGAAGATATCCAAATAGTAAGAAATGGTGATCAGCTAACCATATGGAAGTTAAAACCACAGCATCATAAACTACCACCCACACACCAAAATAGTTAAAATTAAAAAGAAAATATCAAATGTTGGCAAAGATGTGGAACAACTGAAACTCCTAATAGTAATAGGAGTGTAAATTGGTACTTCCACATTGGTAAACTTTTTGTAGTATCTCTTAAAGCTTGACATACACATAACTTAAGACCTGGTAGACCTAGGTGTATACTCAATAGAAATGTTTACAGATGTTTACCAAAGACATACTTGATTATTGATACAAGTACTTAAAAAATAACCAAAACCTTGAAACTATCCAAATGCCCATTATCAAATACATAAATTATGACATATTCACACAGTGAAATATTCTTCAGCAGTGATTTCAACCTTTTTCATCTCATGGCACACATAAACTAAGATTCAGCAGACCAAAAATTAAATTTTTGCCAATCTGACAAAAAATAGGTATAATTTTGATTCATTCACACTGGATGGCTATTGTTATATTGGCTTTTGTCATTTTTTTTGACAATCTGAGGGAAAAGAGGTCAGTGTTCCTGCATAATCAGGTATTGCATGTTTTAAAAATTCTTGCAGTACACAGGTTGAAAATCGCTGTTCTATAGTAATGAGAAGGAACAATCTCCAAGTACACATGAAAGTATAGGCATGCCTCAGAGATATTGTAGGTTTGGTTCCAGACCACTTAAATAAAGCAAATATAGCAATAAAATGAATCACACAAGTTTTTTGGTTTCCCAGTACATAAAAAAGTTATGTTTACGCTATACTGTAGTCAATTAAGTGTGCAGTAACATTCTGTCTAAGCACAGCATGAGTAGCAGTCATCTCAGACTGCTCAGACTGCTTTTTAGCCCAGACAGGGTGACCCTAGGCAAAACAGAAGTGGGGGCTGACCTCTGCCTGCACTGTCTGGGAAACCCCAGGACCAGCGCACTCAGTGAACCGCCACACACCATGTCAAACCACCACCACCCTGCCCCTGCTCATCTGATCCCCCATGGAGGACAGAGGTTGGTAGTCAGTGGTCACAGCCAGTCCTTGCAACTAACAGGCCTGGGTAAATCCATCTCATTGATCTACCAATAGCAACCAAGGCTCAATACAAGAGGAGGATGTACTCAGCCCACATGAAGGGCCCACCTCAAGTACCCAACTTGGGCAATAGGGGAGGCTCTGCCACTGGACCTTACAGACCATGCTACCAAGACAGGGAGTCATAGAGCTCCACCTAGTACATAGAAACACAGGGAGGCTGCCAAAACTAGGAGACAAACATGGCCCAAATAAAAGAACGGATCAAAACTCCAGAAGAAAAAAGAACTAAACAAAAGGGAGATAAGCAGTCTATCATATGCAGAGTTCAAAACCTCGTTATAAGGATGCTCAAGGAACTTAGTGAGGACCTCAACAGCGTAGAAAAGATCCAATCAGAAATGAAAGATATACTAATTAAGGAACAATTTACAGGGTAACAACTGTAGAGTGGATGAAGCCGAGAATCAATGATTTTCATAATAAGGAAGCAATGAGAACAAGAAAAAAAAAGAATCCTAAAAAAGAGCATAATGTAAGCAGTCTCCAGGAAAACTTCAAGAGGTCCAACATTGGAATCATAGGGGTGCCAGAAGGAGAAGAGAAGGAGCAAGAAATTGGAAATCTATTTGAAAAAAATAATGAAAGAAAACTTACCTAATTTGCTGAAGGAAATAGACATACAAGTCCAGGAAGCAGAGTCCCAAACAAAATGGAAGCAAAGAGGCTAACTCCAAGACACATCATAATTAAAATGCAAAAAGTTAAAGAGAAAATCTTAAAAGCAAGAAAAAAGCCATTAGTTACCTACAGAGGAATTCCCGTAAGATTGTCAGCTGATTTCTCAAAAGAAACTTTGCAGACTACAAGGGATTTGCAAGGCATATTCAAAGTCATGAAAAGCAGGGACCTACAGCCACAATTGCTCTACCCAGCAAAGCTATCATTTAGAATTGAAGGGCAAATAAAGAGCTTTGCAGGCAAGAACAAACTAAAGGTGTTCATCATCACCAAACCATTATTATATGAAATGTTGAAAGGTCTCATTTGAGAAAAAAATATCTAGAGTATGAACAATAAAATGGCAATAAATACATACCTGTCAACAATTGAATATAAAAAACATACTAAGCAAACAAGAAGAACAGAGGCAGAATCATGGCTATGGAGAGTGCTTTGATGGTTGCCAGATGGGAGAGGGTTATAGGGGAATGAGTGAAGAGGTGAGGGAGCCCTGACTGGTGTGGCTCAGTGGATTGAGTGCTGGCCTTCAAACCAAAGGGTCACCAGTTCAATTCCCAGTCAGGGCACATGCCTGGGGTGTGGGCCAGGTCTTCAGTATGGGGCAAGCAAGAGGCATCCACACGTTGCTGTTTCTCTCCTCTTTCTACCTCCTTTCCCCTCTCTCTAAAAAATAAATAAAAAGAGGTGAGGGGATTAAGAAGTACAAATATGTAGATACAGAATAGCCATAGGGGTGTAAAGTACACTAAAAGGAATGGAGCAGCCAAAGAACTTACCTGTGGGCATGAACAATGGTGGGGGGATTACCTGAGGGAGTTGTGGGTGCTGCATTGATGAGGGTGGGGAGCAAAGGGGGAATAACTGGGGCAACTGTAATAGCATAGTTAGTGAAATACAATTAAAAGGTGTAAAGGAAAAAATAGAAAACAACAGAAAAATCCGTGAAATCCGTGAAAACAAAAGTTGGTTATTTGAAAAGATCAACAAAAAATGACAAATCTTTAGCAAGATGAAATAAGGAAAAAAAGAGAGGACTCATACTACTAAGATATGAAATAAAAGTAGGGACAGTATTAGTAATACTATGGAAATAAAATCATTACAAGAGTACTATGAACAATTTTTCCAAAAATATATATATAACCTAGATAGACACACAAAATCTACCAAGATTAAATCACAAAGGAATAGAAAATCTGAATTGATAGGTAACTAGTAAAGAGACTGAATCAGTAATTAAAACTCCCAACAAAGAAAAGCCCTGAACTAGAGGGCTTCTGGTGAATTTTACCAAACATTTTTTTAAAAATCTAATGCCAGTCCTTCTCATTCTTTTCCAAAAAATTGAAGATGAAGGAACACTTTCTAACTCATTCTATGAAAGCAGTATTACCCTGGTATAAAGACCATCAAGAAACTACATACCAAAGTAACTTAGGAACATTGGTGAAAAAAATGAGTGACAAGATGCTAGCAACCCGAATTCAGCAGTATATTAAGAGGATTATACACCATGACCAAGTAGGATTTATTCCTATAATGCCAGAATGATTGAACATGAAAATCAACATAATAAACCATATCATCAAAATGAAGGGGAAAGTCCACACAATCATTTCAACTAATGCAGGTATAGCATCAGCAATATTCAACACCCTTTCATGATAAAAACAACAAAATAGGAAGAAAAGGAAACTACCTCAATGTATAAAAGCCATATATGAAAAACCCACAGCAAACATAATCAGTGGTAAAAGAGTGAAAACTTTTAAGATCAGGAGCAAGGCAAGGATACCTGCTTTCACCATTTCTATTTAACATAGTACTGGAGGTTCTGGCCAGATCAAAGATAAAAACTGTCCTAGGTAAAAAAAAAAAAAGCGGGGGGGCATCCAGACTGAAAAGGAAGAAGTAAAATTATCTCTGCAGATACGATCTTACCTATACAAAACTCTGAAGACACCACGTAAAACATATTAGAACGTTTTAAATTGAACAAAATAGCAACATAAAAAGTCAAGACAAAAAAAATCAGTTGCATTTCTATACACAATGAACAATCCAAAAATGAAATTACAAAAGCAATTATGTTTACAATTACATCAAAGAGAATTAATGTTTACAGATTAACTGAAGTGAAAGACTTGTACAGTGAAAACTACAAAACACTGGAGAAATTTAAAAAGATAAATAAATGGAAACATATTCCATATGCATGTTCAGGTTTAATTATTTCTTTTTATCCTCACTAAAGTACATTTTTTTATTGTTTTTTAGAGAGAGGGGGAGAGGGGAAGGGAGAGAGAAACATCACTGTAAGAGAGAAACATCGATTGGTTGCATCCTGTATGGACCCAGACTGGGGATCAAACCCACAACCTAGTATGTGCCCTGACCAGGAATCAAACCTGTAACCTTTCGGTTACAGAACAACGCTCCAGCTAACTTAGCCACACGAGCCAAGGCCAGAAGGTTTAGTTATTGTTAAAATGTCGAAACTTCCCAAAATCTACAGGTGCACTGCAATTCCTATCAAAATCACAATGACCCTTTTTGTGAAAATAGAAGAACCCATAGTAAAATGCATATGGACTCAAGATACACCCAAATAGCCAAAACAGTCATTAAAAAAGAACAGAAAAATGACTCACAGTTGCTAATATCAAAATTTACTACAAAGCCATAGTATTCATTACAGTGCAGTATTGACCTAAACATAGACACACAGAATGTAATAGCTCAGAAGTAAGCCCTCACATATGTAATCAGTTGATTTTTTTATTTTTATTTTTAGAGAGACAGGGAGGGAGAAAGATGAAGAGAAACATTAATATGTGGTTGCCTCTCATGCACCCCCTACTGGGGACCTGACCCGCAGCACAGGCATGTGCCCTGACTGTGAATCAAACCAGCAACCCTTTGGTTTGCAGGCCAGCGTTCAATCTGCTGAGCCACACCAACCAAGGCTAATCTGTTGATTTTTGACAAAAGATTCAACACCATTCAGAAGAGGAAAGAATAGTCTTTTCAACAAATGGTGCTGGAAAAACTGGATATCCACATGCAAAAGAAAGTTGGACCAACCTTGCCTAACACTATATACAAAAACTAACTCAAAATGTATTAAGGACTTAAATGTAAGAAAATAAAAAACAGGACAGAAGCTTTACAACATTGGATTTGACTGTGATTTCTTGGTTATGACTTCAAAGGCACGGGTATCAAAAGAATAAAAAAGATTAGACCTAATATTTTAAATGTTTTCTGTATCACATGGTACAATATACAGTATAAAAACACAACCCACAGAATGGGAAAAAATATTTGCAAATTATCTGATAAACTCCTAAAACTCAACAGGAGTTTTCAAAACTCCTAATTCAAAAATAAAGTGCTTGAATAAACATTTCTCCAAAGATATACAAATGAAATAACACATGAAAGGATTCTTAACATCACTCTTCATTAGGGAAATGCAAATCAAAACTACAGTGAGATACCACTTTACACACACTAGGATGGCTAACATCAAAAAACTAGTAACAAAACTGGTGACAAGGATGTGGAAAAATCGGAATTCCTGTTCACTGTTGGTAGCAATGTAAAATGGTACATCTACCGTGGAAAATAGTATGGCAGTTTCTAAAATAATTAAAAATAAAATTGCCATAGGATCCAACAATTTTATTCCTGGGTATATACGTTCAAAAATTGAAAGTGTCTTGGACTTTGTACACCCATGTTCATAGTAATATTCACAATAGCTAAAACATGAAAGAAACTTAACATGTTTGTCAAGGAGTGAATGGATAAGCAAATGTGGTATAACCATACAAAGGAAGGAAATTCTACAATATGGTACAATATGGATGAACCTTGCAGATAGATATGCTAAGTAAAAAAAGCCCATCTCAAAAGACAAATTCCATGTGGTTCCACTTATATGATGTACTTAAGAGTAGTCAAAATCATAAAGACAGAAAATACAATGGTTGTTGCCGGGGGTGGGGTGGGGGTAGGTGAGAATAGACTTGTTTTTAATAGGTGTTGTGTTTTGGTTTTACAAGAATCATAGAGATGGATGGTGTTCATGGTTACACAAAAGCATGAAGGAAGGTACTAATGCCATTGAACTGTACATGTAAAAATGGTAGCTTTTATGTTATGTGTATTTTACCACAATTTTTAAATTTTTAAATCACTGCAGTATACCACATTAACAGATTTTCGGAATAGAAGCATATGATTGTTTTAATAAATACAGAAATAGCATTCAATAAAATTAACATCTCTTCATGACAAAAACATTTTAAAAACTGAATAACAGTTTTCTTGGTATCATGAAGGTCAACAAAATATAAAAGCAAACATCATATTTAATGGTGAAATATTGAAAGCTTTCCCTCTTAAGTTGAGAACAAACTCCCATGACCCATCATCCAGCTGCAACAATAATTATTAACAATGATCAATCATGTTTCACTGTCGCCCACCTCCTTACACCTTCACTCCAGATTATTTTGAAACAAATCCCAGACATTATTTGATTTCATCCATATATTTCCGTTGTATTTGAAAGATAGGAATTTCTTATTTGAAAACATCACTATGATCTATGAATTGGTAGGTAGATCTGTAAGTCATACTTGGATATGAAGTTTTTACCAAAGTCAAAACTGTCAAATCTTAGGGGATTTTTTTTTTTCTTTTTTTTTTTTGTTTTTTTTTGCCTGCCTTGAGCCAATACAAGGATGTGTTGAAACTCTTCTCTGTCATTCCAAGTACATTGCTACATTTTCTGTTACTGAGTCAGTTTTTAATGACATTTATAGTCTCAGTAGAACTTTCATGGTTTTGTTTTATGTCTTTTGTCATCTTCGAAAAATATTAAACATAGTAATTACGAATTTCTAAATTTATTTGCATAGGGAAATGAATAAGCGTCTAACAGAAGAACAAGCCAGAAAAACGTTTGAGAGAGCCGTGAAACTGGAACAAGAATTTACTGAGCATTTCACAGGTTGGCATCATATATGGCAGTGCCCTTTATGATAGAATTTTGCTTTATAGCCATATGAAGTGATCTATTGAAATGGATTTTTGAACTATACCCACATCTACCAGTAGTAATTAATACTATCATTTTCAGAATAATACATCTAACCTAGGTAGTAGTGATGAGGAATCCTGAAATTTGGTGTTTCTTGGGTTATTAGAACAGCATGCACAGGAAAATAATTCACATATTACTGGAGAAAAATAGACTCAGACTTTATTCTGTGAAACTGACTTTCATTCTTTAAAAATCTTGATCCATTTGAAGGTATCATTTGTTTAAAAAGAAAAGAGTTGGGTAACAGTTCCCAAGTAGTCTCTCATTCATTTTGTCTTTTTAATTTTTCCTTAGATATCTTTGAGCAGGTTTTTGTTGTTACTGTGATTTGTTTGTTTGAAATTATGGTAAGCTTATATTTGGTGTTAACAGAAAGTACCATTAAGTGCCATGGTATTGCAACCTACGTGCTTTATATGTAGATTTAAATTTTATATATATATATATATGTAATTGTAGACTTAAGGAAAAATCATAAGACTAGTATCAGTAATTCTTACATACACTTAACCCTAATTCCCCAAATATTAACATTTTATAATATTTTTTTCTGAAACATTTAGAAGTAGGTTGCAGACAGATACTCTTGGCTCTAAATACTTCAGTGTATATTTCCCAAATACACAAAGTAAAAATTACCAAGTCTCACTTTTTGATTCGTTTTTTTAAATAAATTTTTTATGTTTTACAAATAGGAAAATTAATTAAATTAGCGTTTTTTACTAAGGGAAAAGTACATAAATGGTATCCCTTCCTGGGTGAATAACTATTTCTAAGATTTAGCTTTTACCCTCATCAATAATTATAATGGAAAAGATAGACAATTAATGGAGATTTCTGATTTCATTACAGCTATTGTACAGGGTGATACTCTGGAAGACATTTATAACCAAGTGAAGCAGATCATAGAAGAACAGTCTGGTCCTTACATCTGGGTTCCAGCAAAAGAAAAGTTATGAGGACTGATGTTTCTGTTTCTCTTTTCCACAATGTAATTTTCTTTGACATTTCTTTGCCCTTCGGAGTCTGTCTTCAGTACTCCTTCCATTTTGAATCATATCCCACTCATCATGGTCTGCAGTTGTACTTATTTTTGACATCTAGTGTCTCCTTCAAGTTGTAGCATCTGTATTATTTTATGTCACTGTTGGTTTGTGGCCATTTTCAAGAACTGAAGATGGAATGGCCTGACCAGCTATTAAGGATTTGGGAAGATGAGGAAATTGTGGTAAAATTCCTTAATGTTTAAGGGGAAGTAACTTTAAAAGATTTTCAAAAAAGCTTTATATACATTTTTTTCAGATTTCAATATCAATGAAAGAAAAGTGGTTTTAATCAATGATTTAGTAAACTTGGAGCAACAATGCACGCTTAACTTTAATAGCATGGTTTGGTCAATATATTAGCTCTCAGATTTTTTTCTCAATTGATTTCTATTATCACAACAAATACTTCACTATAGAGAAATAAGAAAAGACGTTTTTAATTTCAAAATTAATGTCTGGGTTAACATTCATAATTTTAAAAGGGATATTCATTTTTCATAAGAGCTGTTAATGTCTTTTATTGTTAGAGGGTTTGTTTGTTTTTTTCCAAAACACCTGCTGGAGATAACAGTGTTTAAATGTCTTTAAGCTACTTCTACAACACTGTAGTGTCTCACAAAAATTATACATACATAATGATCATCACATTTCTGAATTGAGGCCATGTTTAGGTGCTAGGGGAGCTCACCCTTTACACATAAGGTTGAGAAAATTTCAAAGATATAAACACAGAAAAAACAGTGATGATATAGTAATCATTATGACAGTGTAAAGGGAGTCCAACTCATAGTCCAAAACTTTAAACATAATCTTAGGAGTCAGATTTTAATGAATATTTACCCACAATAACTGCTTATTTTGTTATAATAAAAATATATATATAAATATATATATGAAACTTTCTTTAAACTCTGTAACTATGGGAATTATTTTTACATAGTTGCACACACAAACATATATATTTAAAATATATTTCTTTTGCCACCTATTCTTTTTGTTTGGTTTTTAAATTAAATATTAACTGATTAGACTTTATTTTCCTTAATCATGTGAACAGAAAACAGTTATGGAAAGTGGTTATAGAAAGAAACCTCTAGGGAAATTAGATTACAAGTAAAAGTATGGGCGTGTGTTCTCCTCTTTTCTATAAAAGTTTTGAAATGGTTCCTGGTTGGTTGGTTTTTGTTACTGTTGTTCTTGTTATTGGGTTTGAATTTGGTCCTCTGCCTCTCCTTCCAGTTCTCCTTTCATTAATAGACACAGTCAAAAGCCTCCTGTGTGTGTTTTCCCCCCCAGACTGCACAACTTTCGTCTCGTGGCTGCTCTGTACTAGAGTTGTGCAGACCTTCACGGTGAGCAATTTCAAGAAATTTTAGTGAAAGAGATTTCAGAAATCAATTTCTCTGGTCTTTTATACTAATAATATTGTTTAGCTGCCCATTGCTTTTTTGGCATTGTTTATTAAATATGTTTTTGAAACCTCCACATTACAATTTCTCAAATGAGTACTAGTTTGTAAAGAATTATCATTATTATCCATTCCATTCATGAGAAAGAGGAGAACAACTAATAAACTTTATTGTACAATCCATGTTAAATGTGTCTTGAATTCTAAAAGAAAAAATTATTTTACAAACTAACATTTTCTTATAAAAGTTTGATGTATCACATAATTTTTAAACTGTATTCAAGAGCTATTAGGCAAGTTAATTGAAATTTCTCCTATAGGCTTTGGGATTAAGTATGTTAACACACTGAACTATATACTGTAGCTCTTACACTAAATTCGGTAGATTGGTACCAAACTAAACATGCTAGAAGAAAATTATTGTAAAATAATTCATAAGCCCCAGAAATTACCTTACAGGAAAACCTCCACATAAGCCACTTTGAAATATTTACTGGTCACATGTTATAAAATATCAAGAGGTTATAAACTAATGCCATTTTGTGTCAGAATATATCATATTGATTTATGGATGACCTTGCTAGGTGATTTTTTTTTTTTTTTGGTAAGAAAATACAGTTGACCTTTCAACAACATGGGTTTCAACTGTAGAGGTCCAATTTATATGTGGATTTTTTTTCAATAAATATACAGTTGACCTTTCCTATCCTGAGGTTTCCCATTTGTAGATTCAGCCAACCATGTATTGGGAATCCAAATATGGAGGGCTGTATGCATTGTTCTATGCCATTTTATATAAGGGACTTCAGCATCCATGGATTTTGGTATTCTGTAGGTGGTTCCTTGATACCAAGGGACAACTGTAGTTAAGTTTTAGGGGAATCAAAAGTTATATTCAGCCCTGCTCAGTATGGCTCAGTTGGTTGGAGAATCATCCCATAAACCGAAAAGTCATGGGTTTGAATCCCAGTCAGGGCACATGACTAGGTTGTGGGTTCAGTTCCCTCTTGGAGTACATACAAGAAGCAACCAATTGATGTTTTTCTCTCTCTCTCTCTTGCCTTCTCTCTAAAATCAATAAGTATGTCCTCACATGAGGATTTAAAAAAGTTATGTGGGTTTCCAACTGCATAAAGAATCAGCCTGCCCCGACTAGCCCTCATGTTTGAGGGTCAACTGTATGAATTTTTGTGCAGCTTTATAGATTGCATAGACTTACTAATAAAAGTACTAATTGCTACTCTGGCCAGTGTGGCTCAGTTGGTTGGAATGTCATCCCGTAAACCAAAAGGTCACCGATTCGATTCCCACTCCAGGCACATGCCTACATTGTGGGTTTGGTCCCAGGTCGGGGTGTGTGGGAGATGAGCAGTCAGTGTTTCTCTCATGTCACTGTTTCTCTCCCCCTTCCCCTCCTTCTGAAATCAATAAAAATATTAAAATAAATTAAAAATACCTGCTAAACCACTACATAGTATTTAAACTCCAAATATGGCAACTCAGGGTCTTCACATATGAGGAAATTTGTTTTCTAAAGTATTTAAACAGTTACCTTCCAAGATTCTCTGCCTTGAGTACTTTTTAATTTACATGTGGTGAAACAGAAGCCCAGAGATCCCAATGTCTTAACCAAAGTTACACTGCAAATCAAGAACAGCCAGAATTAGCATCTTTATCTCCTGGCTCTGGAACAGTGGTTTTCCTACCATACCAGTTTCTTTGCATTCCATGCTGTGAGCTGAATTTAATGGGTTATGTGTCCCTCAAGTTTTGAATTTACTGATTAAAAGAAAGCAAATGTCAGTAAATTTAAAAGATTTTATTGAGGTGTTTGAATTTGAAAGATGAAAGAAAAAACATGAATATTACTTTTTGGACATGAGTTTATCTTGTGGTTTAATCCAATGTTGAAGATTCCATTTATCTCCCTGCAGAATTGCATAACATGGCTCTCATTTTTTTGGCAGTAGAGTACTATGATGTGAAGAATGTGGGCTGTGGAATCAGAGCTTAATTTGAATGCCAGCTCTGCTGCTTACTGGTTATGTAACTAACCTCAGGCTAGTTGCATCATTCCTCTTTCTTTTTACATATCTGTAATGTGGACATAATTTGAGAATCAATAAGATTACAAATCGTAGCTAGCACTTAGTACACACTGAAAGTTCATTCCCTTTTCATATGGAATCAGAAGCCTGGTATTGTTTCAAGTCCCCTTGTACAAATTAACCTGAGCTTTCGTTTTAGTTTATTTTAAATGGGATTCAAATGAGTACCTTGTAGGATTGTTCTAAGTGTCAAATTTGTGTGCACAAAACACCAACCACAGGATACTTGACTCAATACTCCCTATTATTCCTCTTGCTCTGTAGTGTTTATCATTGGTAACAGAAGACAGAGGAATATGGTCTTCGTCAGCCATGGAGAAATCTTTGACAGACTTCTGGTGGAGAAGTTATTTACATTTCACTTTCTATAATCATGTTTACTCATCTCTTCCTCTAAGGATCCCTACTCTTTGTCAGAGATGCTGTGACTTTGACCTACCCTAACTCAGCATGGAATTGGAAGACATCATGATTTTATAAACTATTCTCACATCTCTGCACAGTGCTAGACCCAGCAATCCATAGCAATTCTCCAGAATATTTGTTATTGAGAGTCTAGAAGCAGGCCTGAGAAAGATTATTTAAATCACCCAGAAGATATATTTTCTTTCATTTTATTTGACTAAGACTAGAAGAGTCACTATTTACTCATTGCCTACTTTCTTGTTGACTTTTCACTACCAGCTCTTCTCCATTCCATCCCCAGATATGTACCTGAGAGCTGGCAGAACAGATCCTGGTCTGCTAAACAGCATGGTGAACAGAATTGGTGGTCAGGTAATGTGGTATTGTTTTTCAAGACATTTAGGAACAAATACCAAACCTGACCAGGAAGAGCTTAATGCTATGACTTTTCTAGTAGTTTCTATTACCCATAATAGTAGTAAAACACATGGGAAAAATTAGGGGAAGGACACCAAAGGACAGTGAAGGCTGGAATTCTATCTTTTTTTGTGTACTTTTTATCGAAGCATACATATATAAAATGTATTATATCACAAGAGTACATATACCTCAATGAACAAACATCCAGGTAGCAACCAGCATGAAGCTCAAAAAAACGACCAGCACCTTGGGCATGCCAACCCCACCTCTCAGGTTTCTCCAAGTCTCTACTACAACTCCAAGTGAAACCACTATCCTATTATATATTTTTTTATTTTTAAATTTATGTACTGTAAAATTCTCTTTATGTTGTACAGGTCTGTGAGTTTTGACATGCATAGAGTCATGTAACTACCCCCACAATCCAGAATACAAAACAGTTCCATTATCCCAAAATTTTTCTCATAGTTGCCCCTTTGTAGTCAATACCTTCTCCCACCCCCAACTTCTGACAACCACTGATTTTTTCCTCAATGCCTATAGTTTTGCCTTTCCCAAAATGTCATTGTAGCATTCTGGATATAGCTTCTTTCACTTAGCAAAATGCATCCAGGGGTCATCCATGTTGTTACATATATCAATTATTCGTTAATAGATATACTCCCATTCACTAATTGGACTTTGGGATTGTTTCTCGTTTGTCCTGCTGTGTCTTTGTACTTTTCTGCAACTCAAGGGCTGCAGGAACAAGAACAGAACCAGAAATGGGTTTTTGACCTGACACCCATGCCAGACCCTCCACCACTCCACCTCTCTTACTACTGGGAGCACTCGTGCATTTGGGCAGTTGCACAGGAGCCTCTCATCCTAAAACAAACTAAATGCAGAACAGTAGAACTCAAGAGCCTGTTTATAGGAAAAATTTGTTCCTAAAGTTGGATAAGCAATTAGGATTTAGAATTTCAAATTCCCAGGAATAGCAGTTGATCCAATAGCTGAATGTACCAATGACTGGCACCAGATTCTCAGTACTTGTGTCCTAAGGGAAATAGATAGTATATTTAGGACAGCTGTAAATGAGAAGTCTGAGCAACAAATGAAAACAGCCATGTGTTAAAGGTGAGATTGTCTAATAACCCTCTCGTTTAGGAAACATTCCACCAAGACAGCCTTAATCTTTTAAGAAAATCTACTTTGTTGAGCACTAAAGGATTGTAATTTTTTTTAGTTATTAACTACCACCTGGCTGGGGTGCTCAGTGGGTTGGAGCATAGTTCTGTACACCAAAAGGTCTGAGTTCAGTTCTTGGTCAGGGCACGTTCCTAGTCTGGGCAAGTATGGGAGGCAACCAATCAGTGATGTTTCTCTCTCTCCCCACCCACTTCCCTCCCTCTCCTTTCCTCCCTCCCTCTCTCCTCTCTCCCCTGTCCTCTCTCTCTAAAGGCAGTAAAGATTTTTTTTCATCTACCAATATTCTTTAGGTGGTAAACTCTTCATTTTAAATGTTACTAATATTATGTGATTAACAGAAATCTAATTGTAGTGCAATGTACTCAGGGAATCCTTGAACCAGAGCTGGCTCTGAGTGACTGATTTTGACACTCGACCTTCTGGCATACTGATAGCACACCTGACCTTGCTGGTCTTTTTCATTCTTATCACAATATGACTTAATCCTTATATGTGTTTTGAAAAAATATTAGGTCACTCCTTTAAAATGGCTCTAACTACACCTTAGGAATTACTAGTCTTTAGCCTAGGTAGGAATAAACTACTCAAATTGAGCATATATTCACCCCTATTTTTGCTAATCAAGTATTAATGACCAATTTCATTTGGACAATTTTTAACAGCAGTAAAATGGTTTTTTAACTGCATAGCAGTCTGTACAAAACAACTAGCATGTGAAACAAGATATAGCGAACATTCTGATGGAAGATTAGAGCAAGTGATGTAATCTTTCTTTATAATGTCTAAAATTAGATTCATTTACCTCACAGATGGGCGAGCTAAAGACAACTTAAGCCCCACATGTTCCACACTACGAATCTCTACAAAAAGGTTTTCTAAATCTTGTGAGTTACTTGATCAAAAATACCCACCTCCCTAGTGCTACTTAAGATTAGAAAAGATATCTCTTGATGACAGATTCCTTTCTCTGCAAGTTCAGTGCTTGAGTCAGATCTAGTTGATCTGACATTCCTCACTTACCCTTACTAGGAAAAAGCTTTACTAACCATTTAACTCTTTTTCTTCTTGTGGTTAATAACAGTTGTACTTAATAGGATATTCTCTCCATCACCCAAGTTTTAACCTTAGTGCTTTTTAACATTTCTCATCCCCAAGTATCCAGTCACCAAATACTATTGATCCTTCCTCAGCTTTTTTTTTTTTTGGGGGGGGGACTACCATTTCCATGGGCATCTTTCTAATCCTGGTCCCTAATCTACCATTCCCAGACCTGACTTACTCCAGTGACCCCTTTAATCATCTCTCAGCCTCTATTTTGCTCCCTTGCTGATCAGCCACCCACCAGGTGACTTTTCCTAAAATGCATTTTGGATTGTGCTTCTCTCAATGACCTTCATGAACCCTAAGTTCCAAAATAATTCACTTGCCTTTAAGATATAGTTCCCGGAACAGAGTACATACGTGGTCAATAAATTATCTACTGCCACCTACCTCCCCAGCCATACCTCTTATCCACACACCCTCTGCCGTGCTGGTGTTGCGGCTGTTGGTCATGCAGATTCCTACCTTGCTAATTATTGTGTCCTCCCCATCCAAGTCCCCTAATGAAAGCCCTCCCTTTCTTCAAGGCTTACCCTAAATCCAGCCTCCTGCGGAAGCCTTCCCAGCTATAGCCCTTGTTGCCTGAATTCCTGCAGTACATACTGGGTGTCCACTTAACGCTGAACATGTGCTTCCCTCTGCTGCCTTCTACCTCTTTAGGTGTATGGTTTGTCTCAAATTAGGCAGCCTCCTCTTTGTATTCCTCTGCCCCAGTGCAGTACACATTACAGATGATCAGAATGCACAACTCCTGTACTCCTCCAGAGCCTTCAGACCGATGCATAGCCTAGAAGTCTTTACTGCTATGGCTGTTAATGGGCTAAAAACAGCTTTGTGTAAGTGTTGGCAGTGACTTCATTTGTACGTTAGTACAGGTGGGGGGATGGAGGAAGGAATGGGAGTGGATAAAAAGGTCTGACTCTAATTCTCAAGTGAGCTAAATTTTTTTGTTGTTTAATTATAGTCCTTTCTGGTTCCTGGCATAATCCTTCCTGCAAGTGCTTTGTGATTTTTATCTTTTTGTATCAATTTTATCTTCCTTGTGCCTATGTTTTCATTATAAGTCATCCAGAACCCTCCTTGGAAATAGCTAGGGTATGAATAATTTCTCTGAAAGTCTTAGTGACAGAGCCAAATATAGTATTCTTGATTTTACATCTTTACTCTTGACCTCTTTTGTACTGGTTCCTACTCAGATTAAACTTTATATTCAATGAAATAGATGGAGGCTTATCCCCAAAGTTAATATTGGAGCCTTTACAATTTAAAGTCTGGACTGGAAGGAAGTTTTTCAGAGACTAAAAAGCTGTGGTTTGATAATTAAAATAATAACCGAGTTCCCACATAAGGGATTGACACTTGAATGCAGGGTCGGCTCAGTTGGAGCCTTTCCTGCCCCTCTTTGTCCCCAACTCCAAGGAAGAAACATTTTGTTTTCCTTTCAAGAACTCAGTGTGGGTCCACCTGATCTTACCCCTCACATCTTCCTCAGTTATCCTCTTTCCTGTATCTTTAGTTTCCTTCATCCATGGGCTGCTTATGCTCTGACTGTATGATCAAATAACTCCTATCATAGAAAAACTTTCCCTTGACCCCGAATCCCTTGAAAACAATGTTTTCCTTTTCCTTTCTTAGCCAAGTATCTTGCTTGAGACACTCTGTCCACTTTTCTAGTC
This sequence comes from Trachops cirrhosus, assembly GCA_028533065.1. Taxonomy (NCBI): domain Eukaryota; kingdom Metazoa; phylum Chordata; class Mammalia; order Chiroptera; family Phyllostomidae; genus Trachops; species Trachops cirrhosus. Next base: position 96,485,461 of record CM052539.1, read on the forward strand.
AGTCATTTGTGTGCCTACTGTATTCCAGGCATGATGCCAGACACTGGGAATGGTGGTAGACAACACCCCCCAGACGCACCCCCATGCCCTGCCATGGAGTTAGCCTCCTGGCCACACCTCAGCCCTGGAAACACCACAGAAACCGCTCAAGGCTGTCTGGGGACTTCCTAGTCCTCAAATTCTGTGGCTCTTCTCAGTCATTCTTCCTCAGTAGCATGTGGCACTTTAACAATAGTTAATGATGTCCTGAAACTTACTCACAATTAGAAACTATTCACCAACTTCAAGACACCGTGATGAATACAGAGAGAACAAGCACAGGATCTGCCTTTGAAACGCTTACACATGGAATAGGTAGCCCAATGAATAGGCTTCCTCTAAGTCCAGCTTCCTACGGAAAATACTTGTAAAGAGGCAAAAGCTTTTGTTCACAAAGCACTCGATCATTCTACCATTGATCTCAATATACAAATTCCGATGTGTAAACCAGTCAGCAAATGCATGATAAATGATGTCAGAAGTACAGCAGGTCCTCAAATAACATCATTTCCTTATAATGTTGATAATAAAAAACCATTCCCTGCTGGGCCACTGTCTGTACGGAGTCTGCACATCCCCTCCATGTCTGTGAGGGTTTTCTCCGGATGCCTCCGGTTTCCTCCCACGTCCTCAAATGTGCACATCATGGGAACTGGGGTGTCTCCACTGCCTCCGTCTGAGTGAGTGTGAGTGTGTGTAAGTGTGCCCTGCGTGAGCAGCCCATCCAGGGTTGCGTGTCAGCATAGGCTCTGCCCACCGGAGACCCTGAACTGAAATAAGCAATTTGGAAAACAGTTGTCTTACTTGTTCTTAGTAATCTTTCTTAAATGTCTGTATAGTTCATTTATTTCAGAGCTTAATATTAGAAGTGTTTGGTCTTTATTTAGAGGTTTAGAAATGTTTTTGTGACGTGACCAGTAATATGCCAAAGAAACGTAACTTTCATTTATATCAATCAGCCTATGGTAAAATTGGCTTCATTATATGTTGTTTCTGTTAGAGTTGCAGTTTCCAAGAGCTTACCGACGACACTAAGACTTACTGTAAGAGTGCGATGTCCTTTGATAACACACCTACTGCTGCGAATATTCACCCTTCCTAATTTTCTCTATGCATACCAGCCCATCCAAACATCCCCAGAACAAAAATTGTTTGGACATGTTCTTTGTCAAAGACATTACAGCCCATAAAAATAGAAAAATATAAAGTATGGTTTGTTGAAATGAAAAAATATATTAATTTTTGTAAGATTCTGGGTAAAAGGATTGTCCATCCTCATTTTGCCAGCTCGTTAGCCCCCTCATCACACCAGTACAGGTTCTCTGCTCCCCATCAAAGGCCCCTCTTCTTTCTGAGTCCCCAGAGGCTGCCTCTAGTGTATTCCAGCTTCCAGACAAGCAAGCTCCATGCTGATGGGCACCCTGAATTCTTGGAATGCCAGAGCTATGTCTTCAGCAGAGTGCAGAAGAGCTCTTTGTATTTCATATCCTAGAATAGGGTCAAGGGGTGCCAAAGCAGTGTTGCTTAGGCCCCAACACCTTACAGGAGTGTCAGTGAAACCAGTTATTGCATTTTTTTATACTCTCTCACACTTCAATTAGTCCAGAATGGGGACCCAATTAACCTCAGTGCTTCTAGTTCTCTATAAGGCTGTTCCTTGGTTAAACTACTGGCTGATTTTACACTCATTGCACCCCACCCATTCCTCTGATCACCCAGGTATGTCTACATCTGAGAAATGGCAGGATCCAGGCTCAAACTGAGGCAGAGTTCCCCATTATGTGCAGGTGTCAATTTGAACCTATGTGCATGTGAGAGCCAGGCAAATGGTTCCGATCTGGAAGCCTGATCAGCAAATCCACTGATGAGTCACAGTTGAGGGAAAGGACCTCACTGTGAAAGGGCTCACCAAGCTCTTAGGTTGTAGCTGTCTCACCCTAGCAGAGTGTCACCTGGAGTTTTGCTAAAGGAACAACCTAAATGAATGCAAATCCTGCCAATACCTTCTGGTTGCTCATGGGGTGTGCAAAATGAGATTTTCATCCCCACAGTCAGGAGGGTGAGGCTTGCTAAGGACATTTTGTTAATTCCAACCTCTTAGGACAGGCCATAGTCCCCTTGTCAGGGCCTTGCTATTCATTCATGCAAGTTAGAAAGGGGTGCCTCCTGCCCTCGGTGAACCCAGCTGGGGATGGAAAAACAGCTTGCACCACAAATGTCCCTCAGATTCTCCAGAGCAGGCAGCTATTAGAGGAAGAAGAATGGCACAGCGTTGTCATGATCTACCTTTTACATATGAGGCCCAGAGAGAAGGAACTTGGCCAAGGTCACAGAGTGAGTCAGTGATAAAAGGAGAGCTTAGGAGACTTCTGGCCAAGATGGAGGCATAGGTAGATGCACTGTGCCTCCTTGCACAACCAAGATAGGGACAACAACAATTTAGAAACAAAATAACAACCAGAACTGACAGAAAATTGAACTGTATGGAAGTCGGACACCCAAGGATTTAAAAATAGACACTTTCATCCAGACCGGTAGGAGGGGTGGAGTCGGGCAGCCAGGCGAGGGACATGGAGCAGAGAGCTGAGCACCCGGGGCGGCGCGCAGGCCCACAGCAGGCAGACCCTGGGCACACAAGCAGCAGTGGCTGGTGGGCCCCGGCCAGGGGTTGGCGACGGACAGACCCAGCGAGGCGGCCATTGTGAAGCAAGGCACTGTGCGCAGCTCAGGGTCCCAGCACCGGGAAATAGAGCTTTGGGTCACTGACTGAAAAGGAAGGTCCCACAGGGTGCACAGGCCCAACCACACAGGAATTGGTGCCAGAGGGGTCCAGTTGGCTTGCGGAAAGTGGCGGAACGGTCAGAGGCCCTACAGAGAGCAGAGCAAGCATCATTGTTCCTTCTCGGACCCACCCCCACATACAGCATCACAACCCAGAGACTGGGGTGCCCCGCCCAGGGGAACTCCTAAGGCCCTGCCCCTCACTACAGGAGCTCGACAAGACCAAAAAACAAAACAAAACAAAAAACAGCAAAAAGATGGCTCAAACAGAAGAAGAATTGAAAGCCCCAGAACCCATCCTTTTAAGCAACCAAGAGATAGCCAACCTATCAGATGCACAGTTCAAAGCACTGGTTATCAAGATACTCACAGAATTGGCTGATTTTGGTCACAAATTAGCTGAAAAAATGCAGTCTACAATAAGTTTAATGAAGAAAGATGCACAGGGAACCAATAGTGATGGAATGAAAGATGGGTCTCACATCAATGGAGTGGACCAGAAGGAAGAAAAAAACATACAATCAGAAAAGAATG
>CM052539.1:96498177-96521145 GCA_028533065.1 Trachops cirrhosus
ACGCCTAAGCAGAGAGGGCCCGGGGGCTGGGGGGGGGGGGGGGGGAGCGGCAACGCCGGCCGCAGCACAGCAAAGTGGCCTTTGTACAGTTCGTGTGCTCTGGTTGGTTTTAAAACATCAAACCGCAGGATGCCAGACTGGATTTGCTCATAAGTCAACATGTTTGGTGTATTTAGAGAGGTGAGGGCTCAGAGAGAAGAAAATGACAAAATAGCCTTTGCCACTCCCATGTCCCCATTCTGGTGACTCAGGGCGGTGGGGGTGGGGGAGTGTGTCAGGGACCCTTTGGTTCAGACCGGCACTTTAGAGGAGCCCGCAGTGGATACAAAAGAGCGTCTTTCGCTGCTGTGGTGCAGGCTCATCCGTCCCTAAGTGAGGCCTCGGTCCCACCCACCCCACTCTGGGACAGGAATGGAAGCCTGCTGAGCCCTTCTCACCGCCCCTGCCTCACTGTTTCCGCTGGAAGCAGGGAAGTCTGCTGTGGCCCACGCTCCAGTATGGGATCTGGGTAAAATGTAGTTTTTAGCACAAAGAGAAAAACAGGTCTCTGTCCTCTAAACCAGAGACTGTTGCATACCCCACCTCTCCTGGTGTCGTCCCCCTGTCCAGTCCCTGATCATTCGTGGCTGTGGAGACCCAGGCAGCGCCTTTGCCCAGAGCCCCTGACCTGCCCCCATCACTGGGCAGTGCCATATAGAGGATACTTCAAGTCCTCAACCCTTCCTCTCAGGGCTTTTGTTATGGCATAAGAAGGTCTACTCCAGTCCCCTGCCTTGGGACAGAGTCATCTTCAAACCCCCTGAATGTTACAGCTGCAGCTGCCGCTGAGAGCAGCTACCACGGGAGCTCCTGCTCCTTCCAGGTCCCGCTGTACAGGATCCACACAAGTGACAAAGGATCTCTCCCCATGGGAGCCACTTTCTCATCCCCACTTCACAGGTGATGAGGCTAGGAAGGTCCCACAACGTGGCAACGCCACAAGGAGAGCTGGCGCACGAGATGGCGTGACTGTGAAACCCACGCCCACCATGACCACCCCTCAGTCCAGGCTGGGCCTCTGGGGGTGGAGGATGGGCAGGGGCTCTAGGGCTCAGGGGGCTCAGCCCCACCCAGGCTCACAGGATCCTCCCCTGCAGGTGCCTGGCAGAAGGGGCAGGGGACGTGGCCTTTGTGAAGCACAGCACTGTGCTGGAGAACACTGACGGTGAGTGGGCCTGGCCCCAGGGCAGGGAACGCTTCCTGGGCTCAGGTGGGTCTCAGCGGGGCAGCTCCAAAGGCTCTGTGGGCAAGGGGGCCGTGGGGCAGCTCTGCCCTGCCGACTTGTATATGGCATTGGGTTCTGTGTCCGTGTGAAGATTGGGTTCCGCTTTTCCAAAAAAGTTTGCAAATCTCTGCACTAATGCTCATCTACCATCCCTTCCTGGCATTTTTCACTTATCTGAAGAAGCCGCCCCTTTATCTCTGGACCAGGTGTTATGTGTTGACCTAGTATATCATTGTCATTTAATTTTTTTTAATTTTGAAATAACTAAGCTTTAGAAAAATTGGAAGAATAATTCAAAGAACTTGAATTACTCTTGAATATCCCTTTATTCTTTCCAGAATACTGACTTTTGGCCTTTGCCACAGCGACTTACTGTTCTTTCTCTACGTGTGTGTTCTTTCTGAGCCATAGGAGAGTGCGTTTGCCTACGTCACACCCCTTCCATAATTTGGTGTGTGTCTCCTAAGACCTGGGGGTGTGCACTTACACTCAGTACCATTATCACACTCAAGAAATGTGACACTGACACAGTACTGTCATCTACAGTCCATATGTTAGATACATTAATTGTCCCAATTCTGTCCTTTGTAGCCATTTTTTTCAGGCCAGAACCTCATGTAAGATCACACATGGCATCCAGTTATTAGGTCTTTTCAGTTTTCTTTAACTTTGAACAGTTTTTCCATTTTTTAAAAGTTTTTTGTTTGTTTTTTTGAAGAGTCAGGCCAGTTATTTTATAGAATGACCCCTAATTTTGATTAGCCTAAGGATCACTTATTTTTTTAATTGAGGGATAATTTACATACAGCAGAAATTCATCCTTTTTGAACTACAGTTCTATGAGTGTTGCCAAAAACTAGTAGTTGGATAACTACCACCACAATCAAGACAGCAATTGTGCCAGACCCTTCACCCCTAACTTCCTCACAGCCAACCCTACCCTTGCCCCCCCTCTACCGTTTTGCCTGTCCCAGCATGTCTGATCATTGTCCATTTTTTTTAAAAACCGTTATCTTGTTTTTGTTAATCTTTGCCATTTAAATCATGTAGTCTGACATTCATGAAGACAAACAATGTGAGCTAGATTTTAGAAAGAAAAACAAAGTGACCCGGAAAAGGAGGAAGCACACAAGACTAAGCAAACAGGCAGCAGGGGCTCGGGCCCCAACATGAGTCATGAAAAGGAGAATTTGGAAGTTTGAGAAAGAATGGGGTGTGTTTGGTAAAAATCGGCTCTTTTAAAATGTTGATGGTATTCAAAGGAAATCTAAGGAAGTAATTTTTTTATGATTTCTTTAGAGTTTTGCTATAACTTTGTGAGGTAGACAAAGCAATTCTATCATGCCTATCTTTTTATTAAATTTATTGTGGTGACATTGGTTAATAAGTTTATACAATTTTCAAAGGTACAATTCTATAATATGCCATCAGTATATTGCATTATGTGCTCACCACCCAAAGTCTAGGCTCCTTCTGTCACCATATCTTTGACCTTTACCCTCTTCATTCTCCCCCACACCCCCTCCCCCTCTGGTAATCACCCTTCCATTGTCTGTGTCTGTCAGATTTGTTTGTCTGTTTGTTGCTTTCTGTTCTATATCCCACATATGAGTGAAATCATATGGTTCTTGTCCTTTTCCATCTGGCTTATTTCACTTAACATGATATTCTCAAGGCCCACCCACGTGGTCACAAATGGCAGTGTTCTGTCTTTTCTGTGGCTGAGTCGTATTGCGTTGTACGTATGCATCACATCTCTATCCAATTCCCTATTGAAGGACACTTCGGTTGTTTCCAAGTCTTAGCTACTGTGAATAATGCTGCAATGAACATCGAGTTTTCACGATCCCGCAAATCATCTTTTCCCTCCTATTTCCTCATTTTTTAATTAGTCTTCTTAATTTTCCTGTTTGTTCTCAATATCCACTTTTTCAAGTAAATCTTGTTTTCTATTATAAATGAATTTTATGGAAAGTTTCCAATAACGTGGAAGATTAACTTGAAATGAAAAATGAAAAAAAGTAGGATGCCAGACTGCCTATCAAGTATGTGCTTAACTTTATTTAAAATGGATAGACAATTTAACCATATTTAACATGGTTAGAATAGAAAAAAGGGCTTGGAGGAAATATACCAAAATATGAATAGGTGGATTAATGTTGCATTAGTATGTGGGCGAAGCTTTCAGAGTTCCCCTTTTCTCTCTGGGACACAGTTCCGGGCGGGTTTGTCAGGGTTTGTTTCCACTGCCGCATCCTGCCCCCGCCCTCTGGGCGGAGCCAAACTCCCTGCCTGTGGGCAGCAACGACCTCCTCCTACGTTTCTCTCTCTCTCAGCTTAAGCTTCTCTTCTTCTCTTACTCTTCTTATCTTTAATAAACAGTTTGTTTATGTGTCTTGTATTATTTCCTCAAATCCATTTTATTAGTGGAAATTGGTGAGAGATACAAAGTTTAAGGAAATAGACACAGTCTATCGAAACACCTGGTCTTGTACAGCCACCAAACTCCTCTTCATTCTGAGTGCTGGCTCTCACCTCCTGGTGAAATTCTGGAAGAACAATGGGTCTGTGGCCCATGACACTCTAACTTCTCCCCAGGCTCCCTCTCATGAGCTATCCCTGCTGCCCTCCTAAGACACCCCAGCTCCACCAGACAGATCTGGCTCACAAGAGGCTTCCCAATTTCCCAGGAAAAACCCTGCCCTCCTGGGGCCAGGCACTTCTGTCACAGGACTTCAAACTGCTGTGCCTCGATGGCAGCCAGGCTGACGTCACTGAATGGAGACGGTGTCACTTGGCCCAGGTGCCTGCTCATGCTGTGGTGGTCCGCGCTGACACAGACGGAGGCCTCATTTTCCGGCTGCTCAATGAAGGCCAGGTGAGTTCAAGGCACCCCACACAGCTTCTCGAGTGGTGCTGGACCTTCATATTTTTCACGAGGGTGGGAGCTTGGGGCCAGAGCCATCCCAAAGCTGGGTGGGCATGACCAGGAGGGGCAGGATCCAGGACCCTCCCCTGGGACCCACCCCAACTAGGGACCCTGGCCTCTGTGGTGTCAAACTTCAAGCCAGGCCAGTGTGAGGAGGGACCAGCTGTGCTGGCTGGCTCATGTGAGCAAATAAACAAAATGGCAAAACCAGTAATGCCCAAGTACACTGGTAGTGAAACGTGGTGAATAATGTCTTGCTGAAACCATCGCTTACAAGAGCAGCAAGTTACTGACTGCTGGCACACCGGCTTCGGCTCTGCCCCATTCGTGCCACCGCTGCTCCGCCCCATTGCTTGGTCTCAGTACCACCCCACACCCAGGCCACGAGTCCTGTGTCCAGTCAGCGGAGTGTGACAAGGCAGGGTGCCCCCGGAGCACAGAGGAAGGCAGGAGGTGGTGCCTCACCTGGCCCTCACGTGGGCACCTTCCCTTGAGGGCACAGGAAGAAGGAAGTGGTGGCTGCACTGGCAGGAAGGGATCCAGCCCTGCAGCACCTCACCCGTCCCCCGCCCTTACCCGTTGACACACAGCGTCTGTTCAGCCATGAGAACAGTAGTTTCCAGATGTTCAGCTCTGAAGCCTATGGCCAGAAGAATCTGCTATTCAAAGATGCCACGTCTGAGCTGGTGCCCATCGCCACACAGACCTACGAGTCATGGTTGGGCCCTGAGTACCTGCGTGCCATGAAGGGTTTCCTCTGTGACTCCAACGGTAAGTCCACCTGTCTCTTCTCCCACCAGCTCCAGCCCAGCCTGGCTGCGAGAATGGCAGGGTTTTCTGGAGAGATGGTAGGGGCGGTGGGGGTTGGGGGGACACCACTTCAGGAAGGGAACCTGTTGCTCTCACTGCCCTGCCTCCAGGGGTTTGGGGAGAAGGCATCTCCAAAATTGGGAGGCCTGCTGTTCCCTGAAGCCCCTCCTCTCTCAGGGGGTGGGATGTAGGCCATCGAGGTCTGTCTTGGGAAGGGTCTCCTCACCCCTCCACACTGAAGTCACTGAGTCCTGTCACTCTCCCTCCACAATCCCTTACTCCTCCTCCCCACCCATGGCCATGGCCCTGGCTCAGGCGTGTCTCTCTCCTGGACTACTACAGTAGTCTACAAATGGGCTTCCTGCCTCCAGCCCCCAACCCCATGTCTCCTTCACCTACAACAAGGAAATGATGTGCCACTGAGCTAGATCCGTGGCAGCCATGGCCTCCCTCAAGCCTCCTCACAGCCCCAAGAAAGAGGAGGAGGTATCCCATTTTTGAATGAGGACAGAGGATCAGATCGCTAAATAAATTATCCCTTATTGCTAATGAGGGAAAGAGCCAGAATTTCCCTTGGGTCTGATTCCAAGTCCTGCCTGCTGAGGTGCCAGCCCCCAGGGCCCCAACCCCACAGGCCATGCTCAGGCGGCCCCTGAGGCAGGCGAGTGTGCGGTGACCGTGCGCTCACACTCACACAGGGCTGCCGCACTACCTGCACTGGTGTGTGCTGTCCACTCCTGAGATCCAGAAGTGTGGGGACATGGCTGTGGCCTTCAGCCGGCAGGGGCTCAGGCCGGAGATCCAGTGCGTGTCAGCTGAGTCCCCCCAGCACTGCATGGAACGCATCCAGGTGGGGGCCGTGACCAGAGGGGCAGAATGGGCCCTGTGGAAATCGGTGGCAGTGCCTGGATGGTCCTTACCCTCCTTCCCCTGACCCACCTGGTCTAGGGACACAGAACAGTCCTGGAGGGAAAGGTCTCCTGTGACAGCTCCACAGGGAAAGGGGAGGAGGAAGGACCCACAGGGACCAGTCACCCCACCCCAGGGAACAGGGCAGAGGGGAGCTGTTTACCCTGAGCCGGTGACCAGGAGTATGAGACTGGCCCAGCTTGACCGTGGCGGGCTCTGGGGCCCTGGGTAAGCCCTTCCCCTTTCTGTGTCTCAGTTTCCCCTTGTGCACAACAGGGGCGGGCTTGGGTCGTCGTTTGTCACATATTCTGATGGCAACCTGTAGCCCGAGACACATTTCACATCGATCCTGTCTAGTCTGCAACACTTCTCTTTCAGATATATATGTCTAAAAAATTCCTTCTATAGCTGGAGATATGAGGCAGAACAGTACTTCCCCTCACTAAGTAAAACATATGCTGGTAGTTTCTGTTCTATTATATACTAGTCTTTGGGGGTTTTTTTTCCAATTTTAAGGAGAGAGAGAGACATTGATTTGTTGTTCCACTTATTCATGTGTTCATCGGTTGATTCTCGTATGTGCCCTGCTGGGAATCAAACCCCCAACCTTGCTGTATCAGGACAATGCTCTAAGCAACTGAGCCATCTGGCCAAGGGTAGTCTTTTTTTTTTTTTTTAACGCTTGTCATGGTCCATTACATTGATTTGGCATCACTAACATGACCGTCACCTGCAGTTAAAGGCACTGGTCCCGGTCAGAGGCCCATTCAGCTCTGTTTTACTTCTCTGACTGGAGACAGAGGCCAGGGTTCAGTGGCAGCCCGAGGTCCTGAAGTCAGTCAGGGATGAGGTCTTACCATGGCAACTGGTATCCCGGCAGCCTCTGGGTTCCTGGACTCCTCTCCTCCTGTTTTTTAAAAGCAAGTGGGTGGGACCTGAGGTGAGAAGCATTTTTCAGGGTGGTCTCTCAGTGCAGGGCAGACCAAAACCTCTCAGGAGTGTCCACCCTGCCTCCTGAGGCAGGGCCTTATCCCTCATCCCTGGAGCCTCCTTCTCAGGCCCTCAGACTGCTTTCTTTTAAGACCCAGCCCGTGCATCCATTTGCACACACATTTGGCAAATGTCTGGCACCCATGCTATGTGCCAGCCCTCGGCCAGGTGCCAGGGATACAGCACAGTGCCCTAGGCCTCTGAAGGCTGGCGTTCCACGGGGAGAGCCCACACAAGCAGGAAGGCAGAGACCGTGCGAGGTTCCGCTCAGGAGACCCTCACAACCAGGCGACCCTCTCCTGGCAACAGGACACCCTCAGAAAACATTTACTGAAAGAATGAAACAGATACCTGTGAACAGGAGTGCCGGTGAGGGTTGGTTTCAGGCCTCTGGCCCTCCGGGCACCCCTCTTGCCCGCACAAGTTCACAGTGGGAGGAAAGGGCTGGTGGGGCAGGATGGGGTCCCCAGGAGGTGGGAGCCAGAGACCAAAGTTGACCCCAAGAGACCTGGCCCTGGTACCTGCATCCACTCCCAACACCCAGAGCCACCCTGGAGCTCACCCCAGCCTGGCCACTCTCTCTGTCCCCCTACAGGCTGGGCAAATCGACGCTGTGACCCTGAGGGGCGAGGACATCTACACAGCAGGGAAGACATACGGCCTGGTTCCAGCGGCTGGGGAGCAGTATGCTGGTGAGTGCAGGGGACAGACTGCTGGCTTCGGCTTTGAGGTGGTTGGTATTTTTATATACATATAGACTGGCCCCTTAGGCCCGTCTAAGGGCTCTCCCACAGTGCCTCTGTCCCTGGGCTGGCTGCTGTCTGTCACAGGCAAGCCCCTCCCGCCCAGGCCTCAGTGTTCCCATTCAGTTACTGGAACTCTGGCCAGAGTCAGCGAAGCTGTAAATGGCCACAGAGTAAGCACTTCAGGCCTTGCAGGCCACATACAGACTTTGCTACCCATTTTTTTAAACAACGCTTTAAAAATATAAAAGCCATTCTTAGCTTGCAACCCAGGCCAGACTAAAGCAGGCTGACGCTGGAGGAGCGGCCTCCTCGGCATCGTGCCACTTGACCACGCGGCTTACAGAAGGTGGCCCACCTTCCGGTCAGCTCACCACATCTTCCAGGGACCTGGCCTGAAGCCTTGGTGCCCTGTCCTCTTAAGTGGTGACCTCAGGTTCTTTCCACCTAGTTGTGAAAAAATGTGTCTGTGCCTCAGCTGTGCCTCCACCTTCCTCCCAGGAGGTGAGAAAAATAGCACCTGGGTGTAAGGAAAGAAAGAAATCCCTCCCAGTGAGAGCTGCTGGCAGGGGAGGGGTGGGGGAAAGAACTCCAAAACCAGAGCCAGAGGCTGCTACTCAGCGATGGGTCCCACCGCAGGCTCTGCTTCCTGCACAGCCACCAGCCCTGAGGCCTGGGCGCTCCCGAGCCCGTGCAGCCAGGGCCTGGACACCTGGCAGGACAGGCAGGGGCAGGGCCAGCCCTCTGGGATGCAGAGCAGCAGGAGGAAGGGGGTGAGGGAGGAAGGGACCCTGGAAAGGGGCCCCTGGCACTGAGATGGGGCCTCACTGGTGGCCCCTTCCCCAGCGGAGGACGGGAGCAACTCGTACTTCGTGGTGGCTGTGGTGAAGAGGAACAGCTCCTACGCCTTCACCCTGAACGAGCTGCGGGGCAAGCGCTCCTGCCACTCAGCCTTTGGCAGCCCTGCCGGCTGGGACATCCCCGTGGGCACCCTCGTGCAGAGGGGCTTCATCCGGCCCAAGGACTGCGACGTCCTCACAGGTGCCACAGACGCATGAAATCTTCTTTGGGTTTGGCTGGGGTCAGGGACCCTCTCCCAGCACGACCTCACAGAAGGCAGCCCCAGAGCTTCCTCTTCCCCTTTGATGTGGCCCCTGCTCTTAGGAAGGATGGGAAATATTCTTGGCCGCCCCGATGACAGGGGTACCTGGTGGTTCTGTGGAAGCTGCCATGGTGCCCTACCTACTTACTCACCCACAGTGGAACTGGCTCCAATGGGAACGAGGAGTGGGGTGTGCACGGGTTCTAGACCAGCTGCATCACCTCTGGTCATGGGGCTGCCCCATCCCCCAGCAGCCTTGGGCATCTGGGGGACCTATTGGGAAGCGGCTGTCCATCTGTACTAGTGCTGCAGACACTCTGACCAAGCGCCCACCACATGCCATCCGTGGGGCCCTCCCCATATGTTAAGTGGTGCACATAAGTGGCGAAAGGAAGGCAGGAGGAAGCTGGCAAGATCCTTGGGCTGACCGCACACGCACCTTGGTCCTGGCTGGCACCACCTACACAAGCACACAGAGGTGCTGGGATTGGCTGCCTCTACTCCCAGACAGCTGGACAGGGTCTTTGACTGGAACAAAATAGCTTATGAGGTAGTGAGCTCCCCATCCCTGAGGGAGTTCCAGGGAAGACTCGGGGACCACTTATCAGAGGTTATCTACAGGGTTCCTGGGTCTAGACAACCTCTGTGTTCTCTCATCCCTCTGATTCTCACAGGAGGAGATTTGCCGCTCCGCGCTGGGTGGCCAGTGGAGCACATGGGTGGTCTTGAGCCAGAAGGCTGGGCAGGGTGGGCGGACCTGTGGGGAAGCAGCCCTGCCATCTTCTTCCTGGCTGCCCTCTCTGCACCAGCTTCTTAACACAGCTCTTTCCCTGCACTCCAGCGGTGAGCGACTTCTTCAGCGCCAGCTGCGTGCCCGTGAACAACCCCAAGCACTACCCGCCTTCGCTGTGTGCGCTCTGCGTGGGGGACGAGCAGGGCCGCAGCAAGTGTGTGGGCCACAGCCAGGAGAGGTACTTTGGCTACGGCGGCGCCTTCAGGTACTCTGGTGGGCCTGGCAGGTAGGCCGGGGGCTGGCACAGAGGCTGGGACCCTCCTGCTGACACCTGCTTCGGCCTCTCGTGTGGCAGGTGCCTGGTTGAGAATGCAGGGGATGTCGCCTTTGTCAAGCACACAACCGTCTTTGACTACACGAATGGTACGTGAGGGGGCCAGAGCAAGGCCTGATCCCAGGGTGGAGGGGCCGTGCCCCACCCCCAACGCAGTCCAGGCCCCAGGTGTTGCTGGGTTTGGGAGCCAAGAAGCAACGGGAAAGACTGAGTCCACAAGTCTCTGACCTCTGGGGATCCTGGGGCCCCAAGAGCCTCATGGTAAGAGCAGACCTCTGGCCACACAGCCAGGACACATGACAGTCTTCACTGGTCTGGAGTCCAAATCCTCGCTCCACCGAAGTGGTAGAAACTCATTCTCAGTCAATATGGGGAGACTCCCCCTGGGATTCGCACGTCGTACCTAGGTGTGTGGGAGGCGTGGCAGGGGCCTGTCTCCACAGGGCCGCAGTTCACACCTGCATCTGGTCTTCAGTCCGGAGCAGATCGATGCCACGTGCAGAGATCCTTCCGCAGCCCCTCGGCAACGAGAGGCAAGGCACAATCCCATTTGTGTTGTTGCAGTTTTTTCTCCAATGGCACCTTCCTGAACTCCCTTCTGGGAAAAAGAGCTAGGGACTCTGTGCTCCAGGACCCCCTACGCCCATCCCTGGGGTCCTGTCAGGGGACAGGGCCCCTTGGCATGCATGCTTCCCTCCCCTTCCTGCTCTCCCTCTGTCAGAGAGTTTATTTTATTCATTCTGAAGACTGGAGGCTGTTTGCTTTCAACACTCATGGTTTGCCTGTTCTGCACACCCTGCCTACACCCAGGCTTTGAAGCCCCTAACGCTTGAGGCACAGCCTTTTCCGCTCTGTCCTAACACGTCTCTGCCCAGGAAAAGGCCCACATGGGAGAAGGAGGTTGGTGAAGGAAGAGCAAACCTGCAGGGACGAGCGTCTGCTGGCACTTCAAATCTCAGACCCCACCCTGCCTGTGAAGGCCACCAAAGCTGCAGACCCTTTGAGTTCTGAAGTGCCCCAGGCCCCATTGCCACAACCCCTCTCCCCTGCCAGCCTCCCACCAAGAGCCCCTGGGGTCATCCCCCCGTGGGAGGGAGCTGAGTGCTCCTGCTGGAGCCTGTGAGCCCTGAGTGGTCCCAGCCCCATGCTGTCTTCCTTCAGGGGTCTCTCAGAACCACCTGCAGTGAAACACCTACCTCCCAGGGTTGCTCAGTTCCCTGTATTTTCATCTCTGCTCATGGGCCAACCTGAAGGTCCTTCTGGAAGTGCGAAGAGGGCGGATACATGAAGACATAAAAAATAATGTAACTCGCAAGGGCGGTGTTTCTGAGGAAGCCCTTGGACCAATCACCTACTTTAGAATCACTGGGGTGCTGGTTTAAATCTCCAGGTCCTTTGGAATGGCCTCTCATGGGTTCACATGTGATGTTATAGGCCATCTGGTTTGAAAACTTCAGCTGTTAGGGGAGGAGGTGAACTACCACCTTCATTAGCCCAGTCCGCTCTCGGGCCTGAAACCTGTAACACACAGATGGGGTTCTTTACCCAGGAGTGGATAAGAGCCTCACTTCTTCACTCATAAAGTGGGAGGTGATCATACTTGCCTTGTGTTGCTGTCATGAGGATAGAGCAATGCTTGACAAAGCCTGTCACGGAGTAGGACTCCCTGCTCCCTAAGAACTGTAGCTCCTGCCCACACTCTGGACCTAGCCGGGCTCCCTCATCCCGGCAAGAGAGTAGAGCAATTGGAGAATGGAGAATTCTGGGGAGCTGGCCAGACATTGCCACCTCCTCTCCCCAGCCAAGGATTTGGGGGTTCAGGAGGAGAGCATCCTCTCTCTCTTCCTTCCCCTCAGGCCACAGTTCGGAGCCATGGGCCGCTGCGCTCAGGTCGGAGGACTATGAGCTGCTGTGTCCCAACGGGGCCCGGGCCGAGGTGTTTCAGTTTGAAGACTGCAACCTGGCACAGATACCGTCCCGTGCCATCATGGTCCGGCCGGACACCAGCACCTTTGCCGTGTATGGACTGCTGGACAAGGCCCAAGTGAGTCAGGGCAGGGGCTACGTCATTACGTGGGTAGATGACAGCACTGAGCCAAGCCCCTGGGACACCTCAGACTACCCGGAGCGGACCTCAGGAGGAACTGAGGAGGCCTGGGGGAAAGGGGGAAATTCTGTGCTTTTTCACTTAGCCAAAAACATCCCTCCAACCACTCTCCCCTGTCTCCTGCATTTTTAAGGTTTTCTTTATTTATTTCTAGAGAGGGGAAGGGAGGAAGAAAGAGAGGGAGAAAAGCATCAATGTGTGGTTGCCTCTCGAGTGCCCTCACCGGGGACCTGCCTGGCTCTCTGCCTACCTCTCTGGCCACAGCTCCCAGTCTCCTTTGCTGGTTCCTCCTCGTTCCCCAGGCCTGTAACCACCCAGGGTTCAGTCCTAAACCCTCTTCTCTGCTGCATCTACACCTCTGTGGATCTCATCCAGTCCCACACCATCAACTTGCATCCATGTACTGACCGATGGCTCCTAAATGCACATCTTCAGTCCTGCTGCCATCAACCGTTCAGTCTCAGACTTGCCTCTTTTTTTTAAGATTTTGTTTGTTTATTTTTAGAGAGAGGAGAAAGAAGAAAGAGAGGGAAACATCAATTGGTGGTTGCTTCTTGCACGCCCCCTAATGGGGAGCTAGCCTGCAACCCAGGACTGTGCCCTGACTGGGAATCGAACCAGATACCCTTTGGCTCGCAGGCCGGTGCTCAGTCCACTGAACCACACCAGCCAGGGCCAGATTTAACAACTGCCTATTAGACATTTCAACTGGTATTCTACCAGGTGAATCTCACACTGAACAAGTCCAAGGTTGGACATTCTTCTTCCCTCGGTCTTCCCCATTTTAGCCTTTCCATTTCCCCAGAAGCCACCTTGGACTCCAGTCTTCTTCTCACGCTCTACATCCACTCCATCAGCAAATCCTATTGGCTGCACTTTCAAAATGCATGTAGAACTTGAACCCAGGCTGTCTGACAGCAGAGTTCCTCGGTCCTAACCCACCCTCTCTTCCCCCCTCACCCTCCTTCCCCCTAAATATGCTGACCTTCCACAGGGGAAGTACCCTGTGTAGATGTGCATTTTCTGGGGAGAAAGCTGATAGCTTTCATTAGATCCTCAAGAGGATCATTGAGCATCCACCAAAAGATCAATAGCCACTTTGCTCCTTTCTACTATGGTAGCTTCATCATATCTTATTCCAAATCCCATTTGATGACAGAGGTCGATGGGTTGTGAAGCTTGTGACTTCAAGTCAGAGTCTTGGCGCCTGCGATCCCCTGCCCTTTGGTTCACTGTATGTAGACCAATGAATAGCAGACAGCACCTGGGTGACCATTTGGGAGCCCAGATAAAAAGCAGGTCTCCTGTGGTTCCAGGACCTGTTTGGAGATGACCACAATAAGAATGGTTTCAAAATGTTCGACTCCTCTGACTATCATGGTCAAGATCTGCTTTTCAAGGATGCCACAATCCGGGCGGAGCCTGTGGGGGAGAAAACCACATACCTCGACTGGCTGGGCCACGACTATGTGGCGGCTCTGGAAGGGATGCTGTCTCAGCAATGCTCAGGTGCAGGTAGGGCCCGGCCCACTGGGTGGGCAGCTGTGAAAGCCCTGGTTGGGCAGGTTCACCCCCCACAGAGGAAGAGCAGGCATCCTGCCATGTCACCCTGCATCCTTTTGAGTCTTTCCCCAAAGAACCTTGAGTGAGTGGAAGGGTGCTCTGGGTCTTTCAAATGATCGAGATGAGGTGTCTCGGGAGGGTCGGAACAGGAGGCTGCAGATAGTTACAGCGGGAACACTTGGCTGTGTAACCCAGAGAGACCTGGATCATGAATATAAATGCTAAAAATAATCTTCCAGAAAGGATGAGGCAACTACATAAATATACATGTGGTATAATTTTGAAAGGAATGAATATGTAAAGAAAGCGGAGGAGAGAACATTTGTAATAGCACAGAAAGAGGGAGCTTGGGTGAGCTGAGTTTACAGAAATGGGCTCCATCCAGTGCAGCCAAGGAGCCTCAGAGCCTCATGCCTGTGTTTCATCCCTCAGCGGCCACCCCCTCCAGGGCCCCCCGGCTCCTGCTGCTGCTCCCGCTGGCCCTTTCGGCCAGCCTCCTCCAGCCCTCCCTCTGAAGCAGCTCTGGGCAAGCCTCACCCTGCCTTGGAATGGAAACCTACTCGGAAATCTCTATAAATACGGCTGTTCTCCTCAGTAAATCCAGCTAACACAGAAAATCATGTGATGGGAGAGGAAATGTGAGACACCATGGAGCTCCTTAGAGCTGTGATCCCGACACTGAAGCTTCTGTGATTGCTTCAAGGTGGAATAAAGATGACCGTTAAAGAAAAGCCCCCCAACCTGGAGCTGGAGGTGAGCAGGTCTGTCTTGCTGGAATCCAGCCTCTGCCTCCCAGGCACCACTTGTCGCTTTGCTACCTGGGGGTGTTGGCCAGCCTCCCAGTCACGGCCCACCCACAGGCTGGCACTTCTTCCCTGCAAATCTGCAGGCTCCCACCACATGGGGCCTCATCAGGCTTGGGTTTGAAAAAGGCCGGTTACCAAGGAAACAGGCTGAGCCTGGACTTCCCACATGTCTCTCTCTGCTGGAGCCACCCAGAGGGCCCCTCCCCTGCTGGTTCCCACTTCCCCTCTGCAGAATGGACACTTCAGCTCCCGTCAGCCCCCACTCTGTCTGCCCTCAAGGCTCTCTGTTCCAGCCTCCCTCCTGAGGACACTGTCTATCCACCAGGGTATCCACCAGAGGAGGCTACAGCCAGGTCCTCCAGAGAGGCCAAGCTGCTGGGCACACACAGCCCCTCGGTCTTGTCTTCTGTGGCTTGATGTGGCCCAGACCACTGGATGCCTGACTGTGCTGGGCTGGCGAGGCAGGGAGGCCAGGGCAGGACCATTGGGATGGAACATTCAAGGGCTCCACAGACAAAGGAAATGCTTGTTCCTAAGAATTTTTAAGGGGTGTAGGGCTTGACGCAGGGTTAGGAAGTCTAAAATTCTGCCTAAACACCTGTCAGTAGTTGTAGGAAGAGCAAGCCTCAGAACTAGACAAGCTGTGGCCCTGCCGTTCAGTGAATTCAACTGCCCCAGGCTGTGTCCCGGGGTTAAGCCCAGTCAGTAGGAGTCCCCACTCCTGCATTTCCTCCTCTTAAGCTCCATGTTACCCCTTTCCCCCACCCCCAGTGTGACGCCCACCACTCCACAGCCGCTCCTGTACATCTGGTGGCAGCAGGTGCCTCCAGACTGAAGGGCTCAGCCTCAAGGGTTGCCCAAGGCTCTAGGCCCTGGAGCAGGAGGTAGCCAAGACCTTGGGGGTAGTACGAGGACCTCTAAAGAGCTAGGAATGGAAGGATGCCATTTTCTTTGTCGGAGGAGCCATAGGTCCGGGTCAGGCACTGAGGGGAGCTCCTTGTCCTCACAGTGTGACCAGGGCATCTCCTCACCCAGACCTGTGCCAAGTGGACCTGAAGGTCCCTCCAGAGGAAGGGTCCCTCTTCCCACCTGCTGTGAGAGTCATCAGGAAGTGCTTGTAGAGGGTCCTCTCTCCATTATTGCCATGGTTGTCTCAGGAACCAGAACAAGTTTCCAGAACTGCCAGATCTCACTCTGAATTTTGCTCCTTGAAAAAAGTAAGGAGAGAGAAGAAACAGGAGCAAGCCACCCTCGTCAGCAAACTAGGTGCTGCGTGGGCCTGGAGCTATTTACATCTCAGTCTGCAGGGGCCTCGGGGACACTGCACCCCCACCTGTGGGCGTTGCGACAGATCCCTTCCATCTCTCAGCAGCAAAGGAGGCCTCTGACCACATTCTGGCCATAGTCACACCTTCCTGGCGGGTCTCTCCACCATGCTGGGGCATGCCCTCACCCCACTGCGAGGGGTCAGAAGGAGCCAGCCTCTGCTATCCAGCTTTGTACCCTCTTCACTGAGGGGAGCAAATGATTCACTTTAGACCTGATGATTGTGTAAATTTTTTAGAGAGATATGTGCAGTGAGGAGTGTATTTCAGTGTGGCTACCCTGGGTTAGTATGCCGCCCAGCGTGTGACACCTGCATTGTGAGCCACCCAAGGTGTGACCTGTGTGAGTGCTGTGTGACATTTGATTGTCAGGTGACAGCGGGTGGCCACCACTGTGTTAGTGCTCATGAAACAATTTGGTTGGTTTGTTTTTTTCAATAAAGCCAAACAACCCTGCACCTGCTGAGGCTTGGGTTCTGATGGAAACTTTCTGCTGCTGATTGGTTTTGTGTTCATAGGTGGTCAGTGGCTGACCTGCCCCAGGTCACTCAGGATGACAGTTTCCACTCAGATCCTGTCCCTGGAGAACATAAGTCAGCAACCAATCAGGGCCTCCAGTCAGTGAGGCCCCAATTCCCCTCTCCAATATGGACTGGTTCTCTGGCCCCCACAGGGCCTCAGTCATCCTGGCTCATCCCCCTGCCTCGACCCCCTCAGCCTCTTGAGTGTCCACCCCTCAGAGGAAGATGCAAACTTTTCCACTGCCCCCGCCCTGTGTCTCCAAAACAAGCTGCCCACACCTTTTCTTTGGCAAGTTAGCTGCTGACTCACTGGAGTGGAGGAAAGGGGTGAGATCTCCAGCAGTCCTCACAACGGGAGCTTTCTGGCCTGTCCTGAAGTTTGACAGCCAGCGCCCTACTCTTGCTTGGGGAATGGAGGTTCTCTGTGCTCCCCTCTCCCGTACCTCCTGACCTTCACCCTGTCCCCAGGGCAGCCTCCCCCCTCGCTGCGGACATCTTACAGAGCTGGGTCTTGCTCCCCACTGCACAGAGGCCATTTCCTGGGGGTTTGGCCCAATCATGGTGAAGCTGGGCAGCCTGGAGACCTGGTGGCAGAAGTTGGTGACAGTATCTCTACACTGCACCACACCACATGGCTCAGTTTCAGCCGATCACTCAGCTCTCTTGGTGCTGCCTGTCCCTGCCTTGAAGCTTTGGGATCGCCTCATCTAAAAAATAAGCAGAGTATGCCCTGGCCATTGTGACTCAGTTGGTTGGAGCATTGTCCCATAAACCGACCTCACGGGTCTGATTCGTGGTCAGGGCACGTGCCTAGGCTGAGTTTGGTCCCTGGTTGGGTCATGCAGGAGAGGCACCATTCAATGTATCTCTCTCACATCGATGTTTCTCTCCCTCCCTTCCCCTTCCTCTAAAATCAATGAGCATGTCCTCAGTTGAGGCTCAGACTATACTACACATAAAACGCCATGCTTAATACGTTACAGGTGCAAGAAAGGTAGTCTCTATGACTTGCTGTTTATTACTCTGGGAGCTTGTTTTTGGGCTGAAGTTTCAAATTTCGGAGAGATCAACTGATTGGCCCATTGTGGGTCAGGTGCCTCCTATGCGACCAATCAGCTCAGGCCAGTGCCTTGTGGAAACTTGGCCACTGAGGCCCCAGAGAAAAAGGAAATGAAAGCATTGTAACCACCCCAACTGGTGGTTACCATGCATATTTCAGATGATATTTGGCATTCATTGAGTAAATACTTATTGACACTTACTGTTACTACCCCCAGACCTGGGCAAGAGCGATCCTGGGCCTGGGTTTTGTGCTTCAGAGCAATGCTTTCCAGACCTCAGTGTGCACACAAATCCCCCAGACCTTGCTAGAATGCATGTAGGTCTGGAGCATGGCTGACAGTCTGCAGCTCTGACCAGCTCCCAGGTGGTGCCCGTGCTGTTGGTCCAGGGATCACATTTCGAGAAGGAGCCCTCCTCTGACCTGCCCCGCACAGCAGGAGGAGTCGTGGGTACAGGGATGACTTTAGCCAGAGCCCATTCCACACCTTGTACACCATGCCCCTGAAATTCTTTTTTTAAATGCATTTTATTGATTATGCTATAACAGTTGTCCCAATTTTCCCCCTTTGTTCACCAGCACTCCTATTCCCTCCAGCAATCCACTGCTTAGTTCATGTCCATGGGTGATACATATAAGTTCTTTGGCTTCTCCATTCCCTACACTGTACTTCACATCAACCTGTCTATTCTGTACCTACCTATTTGTAGCCCTTAATCTCTGCACCTTTTCCCCCATTTTCCCCCTTCTCTCTCCCAAATGATAACCCTCCAAGTGATCTCCATATCTATGACTCTATTCCTGTTCTGTTTGTTTAGTTTGTTTTTTGATTGAATTGTTGATAGTTGTGAATTTGTTGCCATTTTAATTTTCATAATCTTGATATTCTTTTTCTTAAGTAAGTCCTTTTAACATTCCATATGATAATGTCTTGGTGATGATGAACTACTTTAGTTTTACCTTGTCTGGGAAGCACTTTACCTGCCCTTCCATTCTAAATGATAGCTTTGCTGGATAGAGTAATTTAGGTTGTAGGTCCCTGCTTTTCATCACTTTGAATGCTTCTTACCAGTCCCTTCTAGCCTGAAAAGCTTCTTTTGAGAAATCACCTGACAGTCTTATGGGAATTCCTTTGTAGGTAATTATGTGCTTTTCTCTTGCTACTTTTAAGATTCTCTCTTTATCTTTAATATTTGGCATTTTAATTATGATGTGTCTTGGAGTAGGTCTCTTTGTGTCCATCTTGTTTAAGATTCTCTGTGCTTCCTAGACTTCTATTTCCTACACCAAATTAGGGAAGTTTTCTTTCATTGTTTTTTCCAATAAGTTTTCAATATCTTGCCCTTTCTCTTCTTCCTCCAGCACCCCTATGATGCAAATGTTGGTATGTTTGAAGTTGTCCCATAGCCTTCTTAGCCTATCTTTTTTTTTTAATTGTTCTTGTCTTTTTGCTATTCTGACTGAATGTTTTTTTCTTTCTTATGTTCCAAATCATTGATTCTCACCTACATCCACTCCACCATTGGCTCCCTGTAAATTTTTTTGTTTTTAAATTTTATCGTTATTACATTAGAGTTGTCCCATTTTTCCCCTTCGCCCTCTTCCACCCAGGCCCTCCTCTGTTTCCACAGTCAATCCCTGCACCATTGTCCATGTCCATGGGTCATTCATACATGTTCTTTGACTAGCCCCTTCCCCTTCCTCTCACCATTATCCCCTCCCCACTTCCCTCTGATCACTGTCAGTCTGTTCCATGTTTCCAGTCCTCTCATTCTATTCTGCTCATGAGTTTATTTTGTTCATTAGATTCCTCTTATAGGTTGTAGTAGACTGTTCTATGTGGCGTGGGCCCAGCTCCCACTCGGAGATGCACAGGACGCACGCCCAAGGATAGGTTCTCCTGTGGAGAATCAGGCCTGCAATGTACCTAGGCCACTATGAGTCTTGCTTTTTGCTAAAACTCCCTCACCCTGAATTGAGGACATTTACTGCAAAGTAACTTCCTAAAATCCATGCTAAACCTTCCAGGGATGAGTGAACTGGTTCAACTACTTTTGCCTTTTCATTTGCAAATATCCCTCTTCTGTGATGTGATTAGCAGCATTGGCTCCTTTGTTTTCTGTAAAAGGTAACCACCTAAAGTGAACCTGTGCATAGTAAATGAGGGCCATCATATAATGGGTGGAGAGCCACAATAAAGTCCTGTCATGGCGGAGGCTGCGGCTTTTGCTCCCCTTGAGAGAAAAGCCATGCTGTCCCTTTTCCTTCACCGGACTCGGTAGTCCATGTGAATGTCTCATTTCATCCATAATGACTCAGACACTGCAGGCCGGTGTCTGCATCATAGGTGAGATCATACGGTATTTGTCTTTTACCAACTGACTGATTTCACCTAACATAATATTCTTCATTTCCATCCATGCTGTTGCAAAAGGTAGGAGTTCCTTCTTTCTTTCTGCTGCGTAGTATTCCATTGTGTAAATATACCACAGTTTTTTGATCTACTCATTTACTTATGGGCACTTAGGATATTTCCAGCACTTGGCTATTGTAAATTGTGCTGCTATGAACATTGGAGTGCATGGATCCTTTTGAACTGGTGTTTCCGGATTCTTAGGATATATTCCCAGCTGTGGGATTGCTGGGTAAAAAGGCAGTTCCATTTTTTAATTTTTTTCATGAAATTCCATACTGTTTTCCACACTGGCTGCACCACTCTGCCTTCCCACCAACAGGGCACCAGGGTTCCCTTTCCTCCACATCCTTGCCAACACTCGTTGTTTATTGATTTGTTTATGATGGCCAACCTGACCGGTGAGAAGTGGTATCTCATTGTGGTTTTAATTTGCATCTCTCTGATGGCTAGTGATGTTGAGCACCTTTTCATATGTCTCTGGACCATCTGTATGTCCTCCTTGGAGGAGTGTCTATTCAGGTCCTTAGCCCATTTTTAAATTGGGTTGTTTGTCTTCCTGGTGTTGAGTTATATGAGTTCTTCATATATTTTGGAGATTAAACCCTTACCCAATGTATCTCATTGGCAAATATCTGTTTTTGTTTATTTAGTTTGTTTCTTTTTGTTTCAGTTGTTGATACATATGTAGTTATTGCCATTTTACTGTTAATAGTTTTGATCTTATTTTTCAAGATCAAATAAGTTAAATTCCTTTAACATTTCATATCATAATAGTTTAGTAATGATGAACTCCTTTAGTGTTTTCTTGTTTGGAAAGCTCTTTGCTTCTGATTTGAAATGATATCTTTGCTGGGTAAAGCAATCTTGACTGCAGGTCCCTGCTTTTCATGATTTTGAATATTTCTTGCCAGTGCCTTCTAGCCTGCAAAGTTTCTTTTGAGAAATCAGCTGATGGTCTTATGAAAACTTCCCTGTAGGTAACTAACTGCTTTACTCTTGCTGTTTTTAAGATTTTCTCTTTATTTTTAACCTTTGGCATTTTAATTATGATGTGTCTTGGAGTGGGCCTCCTTGTATCCATCTTATTTGGGACTCTCTGTGCTTCCTGGACTTGCATGTCTGCTTTCTTCACCAAATTAGGGAAGCTTCTTTTCATTATTTTTTTCAAATAGATTTTCAATTACTTTTCTCTTCTCCTTCTGGCACCCCTGTAATGCAAATATTGGAAGGCTTGAAGTTGTCCCTTAAGCTACTTACACTGTCCTCATTTTTTGGAGTTCTTTTTTTTCTTATTGTTCTGATTGGTTGTTTTTGCTTCCTTATGTTCCAAATCATTGATTTGATTCTGGCCTTCACTCACTCTACTGCTGTTTCCCTATAAATTGCTATTTATTTCAATTTGTGAATCATTTGTTTCTGACTGGATCTTTTTTATGCTGCTGAGGTCCTCACTAAGTTCCTTGACCATCCTTATAAACAGTATTTTGAACTGTGAATCTGATAGATTGCTTATCTCTATTTTGTTTAGCTCCTTTTCTGGAGTTTTGATCTGTTCTTTCATTTGGGCCATGTTTCTTTGTCTCCTCATTTTGGCAGCCTCCCCCTGTTTATTTATATGTAATAGGTAGAGCCACTATGACTTCCTGTCTTGGTAGTTTGCCCTAATGTAGTAGGTGTCCTGGGGGGGTCCAGTGACACAGCCTCCCCTCTCACCCAAGCTGGGCATTTGAGATGCACCCTTCTTGTGGACTAAGTACACTCTCCTCATGTAGTTGAGACTTGATTGCTGTTGCCAAATCAGTGGGAGGCATATTCCCAGACAAGTCAGCTATAAGGACTGGCTGTGACCACTGACCACTAACCTCTGCCCTCTGTGGAGGATCACCTGTGTAGGGGCCTGGTGGTGGTGTTCCAACATGGTCTGTAGCTGTCCACTGGGTGCACAGGCTCTGGGGTTTCCTGGGTAGTGCAGGACAAGGTCAGTGTTTTGCCCTGGGCCACACTGCCTGGGCTATAAAGCAATCTGAGATGGCTGCGACTTGTGCTGGCCTTGGAGATTCCCAAACTGTGAAACTAATCTGGCTGCTGCTAATGCCCAGCCTGGGGATCCTGAGGTCAGCTGTTGCTTATTTGAGAGGGTTTAGGAAGCTATGATGCAGAAGCCAAGACCAGCTATTCATATGGAAAAGCACCTTGGATGGGCCCATAAGTTGGGTGGGGCAGATTCTCTGCGGCTCTTCAAGACAGACCAAACAGTGTTACCCAGGTTGATGGAGTCTCAAATGTGGCACCAGCATGCCAGCTCTGTGGCTCTGCGGGGCATGGGCTCAGAAAGGGGACAATAGCCTCTGCTGGTCCCATTGCCAGACACTTCAGCCTCTTGCAGTATGCCACTGGTGCCCTTCAAGCTGCCAGCCTGGTGCTGGGGCTCAAAGGCAGTGAGTCTGAATAGGTGAATCCATGTGTGAGTTCTTTAGGAGGAACTGTTTGGGATTCCAGAAGTTTCTTCCACCAACTCAATCCCCTCTGGTTTTTGTAGCCACAAGTTGTGAGGACTTGTCTTCCTGGCATTTGGACCCTGAGGGCCCTGGTGTGGGGTTGGGCCCGCTTGCTCCCATGATATCCCTCCCAAATCTTTATCCAGCACACGTGGGTTCGAGACCAGCCCATGCTGTGTCTCCGCCCCTCCTACCAGTCTGGATGGATGAAGTTTCTTTAATTCCGTAGTTGTCAGACTCCCATTCAACTTGCTTTCTGACATTTCTGAGTGATAGTTTTTCTATATTTTTGTTGTAATTTTCATGTGGTTGTGCAAAGAGGTGAGCCATATCTGCCTTTGCCACCATCTTGACTGGAAGCACCTGAAATTCTTATCCTAAGCATTTCTGAGCCAGTTTCAAGGGTTTGGACAGGACCCTCCTCCAGGGCTTGCCTCCTAACAGTGGTCAAAGGTGACTCTTTGCAGGAGGTATAGTGGAACCTGATGACCAGACAGAGGCATCCAGGTGACATGCGCAAGCCCCTCAAATATGGGATGCAGTATGGATGGGAAGGGAAGGGATGGGAGCCTGTTGTTTTTGCATCTCATATCCCAGTCTTCCAAGTCTTTATAAAGCTTCATTTGTTAAAGTAGGAAGACAAAACACTTACTTGTTTGTTAGCTTGATTTGTACCTTTTATTTTTTATTTTTTTAATTTTATTTTATTGATTATGCTATTACGGTTGTCCCATTACCCCCACTTCATTCCCCTCCACCATGCACACCCCCTCCCACCCACATTTCCCCCCTTTACTTCAGTCCATGTGTCATAAGTTCTTTAGCTTCTACATTTCCCCTACTATTCTTGCCCTCCCC
>CM052539.1:96521645-96595672 GCA_028533065.1 Trachops cirrhosus
TCTGATGGTTGCCAGATGGGAGGGGGTGTGGGAGAATGAGTGAAGAGGTGAGGGGTTAAGAAGTACGAATAGGCCTGGCTGGTGTGGCTCAATGGATTGAATACGGACCTGTGAACCAAAGTGTCATAGGTTCGATTCCCAGTCAGGGCACATGCCTGGGTTGCGGGCCAGGACCCCATCAGGGGGTGCTTGAAAGGCAACCACACATTGATGTTTCTCCCCCTCTTTCTCCCTCCCTTCCCCTCTCTCTAAAAATACATAAATAAAATTTTTTTTAAAGAAGTACAAATAGGCTTCTGGCCAAAATGGAGGCATAGGTAGACACACTGTGCCTCCTCGCACAACCAAGACAGGACAACAACAATATAGAAAATAACAACCAGAACTGACAGAAAATTGAAGTGTATGGAAGTCGGATACCCAAGGATTTAAAAATAGACACGTTCATCCAGACCGGTAGGAGGAGCGGAGTCTGACTGGGCGAGGGATGCAGAGTGGAGAGCAGAGCAACCAGGGTGGCGAGCAGGACTGCAGCAGGCGGACCCTGGGCGCACAAGTGGCGGTGGCTGGCGGACCCCGGCCGGGGGTTAGCAACCAGCAGACCCAGAAAGGCACTGAACACAATTCAGGGTCCCAGCACCAGGAAATAGAGCTCTGGGTCACTGACTGAGGAGGAAGGTCCCGCTGGGTGCACAGGCCCACCCACACAGGAATTGGTGCCAGAGGGGCCGAGTTGGCTCCCAGAAAGCGGCGGAGAGGTCTGGGGTCCTAGGAGAGCGGAGCAAGCGCTGTTGTTCCTTCTTGGACTCCACCCCCACATACAGTGTCACAACCCAGCCACTGGGGTGCCTCACCCTGGTGAACTCCTAGGCCCCACCCCTCACTACAGGAGCTAACTACCACTAACCTGTAACTTGTGAGTTAGATCTGAGCCACCAGGACATCAGCAGTTCTTGAGCCTGTACAACGTGAGAAAATTGCGTGTCCAATTGCATGTGGGTCGAGACCTGAGAAAAGAGGAAATGAAGATGGTTCCGTCATAGACTCTGCACCTGTCTTTCTTTCAGTTTCCTACAGAGTGTAGTCCTGATTAAAGATGGTGACAATGGGGAGGAGAAAGATGAAAGATTAAGGGGGTCAAAGGAAGGGAAGGTGACTTGAGGATAGGAAGAAGGGATCTTGGGTCTGGACCCAGGGTTACTTGATTACATCTCAGGCTTAGGAAAGGCTTTCATACTAGGCTGCTGTTTCTCATGTGAGCTTTGAGTACATAGCTGAACTTTTTATATTGTGCACATATATTACTTTGATTAAAGATGCAAATTAAGGGGGGAGGGAGCATAAGGGGACTAAATGGTAATGGAAAAAATATAATAAAGATTATATACAGTCACCCCTCGCTATATTGCAGTTCACTTATTGCAGCTTCACTGTATCACAGGTTTTTTTAAAAAAATATATCTAATTCTGTATCATGGAGTTTTTGCTATACTGCAGGATTTTGCAGTATACTGTACCCATATAGAATTTTATATGTTGTTAAAAGTACGTAGGTTTAAGAGTGTAGAAAGTGTTTAAGAGCATATGAAGTGTTTATAAGAGAGTAGGAAAGGTTTATAGGAGTGTGGGAAGGGTTTATAAAGCCTTAAAATATATATAAATAATAAAATAAATATAACGCCGCTACTTTGTGGATTTTCATCTATCGCGGGGGTCTCTGGAACATAACTCCCGCAATAGATAAGGGATCACTGTATATATATATTTTTTAACACTGTCTAAGTCTGTATAACGGCTTGTCTCATGGAGGAGAGTGCCGGAATAGGTTAGACTCTGTTGCTGTAGCAAGCTCAAATTGTGCTGACATTTTTGATCATCTGCCACAGAGTGTTGCTTGCGAACTGTATATATTTTTTAAGATTTTATTTTATTATTTATTTTTAGAAAGAAGAAGAGAGGGAGAAAGAGAGGGAAAGAAACATCAGTATATAGTTGCCTCTTGCACACCCCCTACTGGAGACCTGTCCTGCAACCCCAGCATGTGCCCTCACTGGGAATCGAACCAGCAGCTCTTTGGTTCACAAGCTGGTGCTCAATCCACTGAGGCACACTGGCCAGGGCAGACTATATAATTTTTTAAAAGATGCAAATTAAAGCAGGAAAGACTTCAATTATACACAAGGTAACAAGGAAAACAAAGCATTATCCTGGCAACTAGAAAGGTGAAGATCCCAGAGGCCAGGGAGCCTGAGGGGCTGGAGTAGGGAAACGAGTCTTGTCTCTCCATGCCCCACAGTGTTCCTATGGATTCACCACTGTCCTTAGCCTTTGCAGGATCATGGACTCTTTTAAAATTAGAAACTTAATTCATCCCAGGAAAAATATACCCCAATATATGCATACACACAAAATTATCCATGTAATTTCTTGGGTGCACAGACCCCAGATGAAGAGCTCCTATTCTATATGCTGATGACCAACCAGACTGTTTTTCTAATCCAGACCTTTTTTCTGAGGTTCAAACCCACACATTCAACTGTCTTCTGCAAACCTTCATGGAAATCTCCAAAGTGCCAGGTAACCAAAACCAAACTCACCTTCCCCCCAAGTTTACTCCAACTCCCATATTCCCGATCTAGGGACTGGAACCATCATCTACCCAGTTGTCCAAGTGCAACACCTGCCATCAGCCTGCACCAGGAGGCCTCAGTGCTGGCTGCACCTCCAAGTTCACGGTGGAGGTCTTAAATCACACAGCCCTAGGCCTCACCCCTGACCTCCTGAGTCAGGGCCCACTCTGGGAGTGGGGTGCAGGCTGAAGGGTGGCTCTCCCATGCAGAACATCTGTCCCAGCCTCACTCCAGTCACCACGTCCTGTGGCTGCTACCTACTGAATTCATTAATTAAACATGATAGAAAAATCAAAGGTAAAAAAAGGATTCCTGCACATTTGCTGATGAGGAGAGGCCCTGACAATGCCATGTGCTCTTGACTCCAGAATATAATGGCAAGTCAATTTGCAAAACCTAATACTAGTAATTGCAAAGACCAAGAGAGCTATGGCTTCAAATGCCAGATAGTTCACAACTGTCCACTCTTAGAAAATCAGATTCCTCTTTCTCTGAAATCTCTGGTTCATTTTATAAAGATGAAGCCTGGAGAAAGATTTCAATGATATGAGCAAGAATATTAATCTAATGTTGTCTACATATGCAAAAATCTTAAGTGAGAGAGCAGTAGATGCATCTGATATTGACAAGATAGATGGACTCTTCAAAGAAGCCAATACTCTTGAAAACTCTTTTTAAAAATATATAAATTTAATATGCTTTTTTTGTTTTGTTTTTGTTTAGGTTCAGTTGTTAATAGCTGTGAGTTTGTCGTCATTTTACTGTACATGTTTTTTATCTTCTTTTTTTAGATAAGTCCCTTTAACATTTCATATAATAAGGGTTTGGTGAGGATGAACTCCTTTAACTTGACCTTATCTGAGAAGCACTTAATCTGCCCTTCCATTCTCAATGAAAGCTTTGCTGGATAGAGCAATCTTGGGTGTAGGTCCTTGCCTTTCATGACTTGGAATACTTCTTTCCAGCCCCTTCTTGCCTGCAAGGTTTCTTCTGAGAAATCAGCTGATAGTCTTACGGGAATTCTTTTGTAGATAACTGTCTCCTTTTCTCTTGCTGCTTTTAAGATTCTCTCCTTACCTTTAAACTGGGGTAATTTAATTATGATGTGCCTTGGTGTGTTCCTCCTTGGGCCCAACTTCTTTGGGACTCTCTGAGCTTCCTGGACTTCCTGAAAGTCTATTTCCTTTGCCAGATTGGGGAAGTTCTCCTTCATTATGTTTTCAAATAAGTTTTCAATTCCTTGCTCTTCCTCTCCTCCTTCTGGCACCCCTATCATTCAGATGTTGGAACGTTTAAACTTGTCCCAGAGGTTCCTGAGCCTCTCCTCATCTTGTCTCTTTATTCTGTTCTGGTTAAATGTTTCTTTCTTCTTTCTGGTCCAAACCATTGATTTGAGTCCCAGTTTCCTTCCCATCACTGTTGGTTCCCTGTTCATTTCCCTTTATTTCACTTCTTATAGCCTTCATTTTTCCTCTATTTCGTGACCATATTCAACCAATTCTGTGAGCATCCTGATTACCAGTGTTTTGGACTGTGCATCAGATAGGTTGGCTATCTCTTCATCACTCAGTTGTATTTTTTCTGAAGCTTTGATCTGTTCTTTCATTTTGGCCCTTTTTTTTTTTTTGCCTCAGTGCCTGCTTTTTTTTTTTAATTTAAGATTTAATCATCCATTTTTAGAGAGAGGGGAAAGGAGGGAGAAAGAGAAAGAGAGAAACAGCAATGTGTAGTTGCCTCTCGCACAACCCCCTACTAGGGACCTGGCCTGCAACCCAGGCATGTGCCTTGACTGGGAATCCAACCTGTGCCCCTTTGGTTCACAGGCCCACACTCAATCCACTAAGCCACACCAGCCAGGACTATTGAAAACTTTCTAACACAAGAAGGAGAGCTCCTGAGACAGAAGTTTACAATGATTTCAAACACGCTGCACAGATAAAATCGTGCACTTACAATAAGCTGAGAATTCAAACCCATTATTGTTGTGATGAATGATGTGTATGCTCTAAAAGCTCTCTAGTTGTTAAAGAAAATGGATACCTTAAACACAGAAGGGGAAACTTCTTAATTTCTTCTCTTGATTTAAAGGGTGCTTTAAACTGGATATTAATATGGAGTATGTAGCTTTTTTTCTTTAAGGATCAAATATTTGGTGTGTTTTATAAAAGTGTAAATTATTAAAACTATATATAGATTCTTTCTTTTTCTCTTAAGCCCCCTAGCCTTCAACTTCTGAAAGAGAACTCAGTGAGTTAATATGATAATGTTTAACAACATTATACTTTTAAAAAATATTTTCTTTAAATAGCAGATAGCTTTGGAGATAGTTTTAAAATGTTTTCAATAATCAGTATTATAAAAAAATTAAAACCTAAAGGTGATTTATGCAGTTTCTTAATATGTAATAAACTACAGGTGCTCTCAGTTACGCTACTGCAACACCCTCCTTACTGGTCTGCCTGTCCTCAGTCTGACCTCCTCCAATCCTCCTTCTGTAGCCAGAGCAGACATTCTGAAACGCAGATCTGACTACATCATTCCCTTGCTTAAAGCAGGCCAGTGCCCCCTCATGTCTCCCAGGATAAGGTGCACACTCCTTAACAAGATGCACAAGGCCCCACCCCACTCCAATCTGGCTCCTGCCTACTTCTGGCCTTATGCCACCCACCCCCGCCACCACAACACACACACAATTTAATCCACAGCAACACTGCAACTAACTACGAAACTACTAATAGGCCCTCTGCCTGGAATCCTTTATCACCCCTCCAGGAAGCCTTCCTGGACCACACTCAGCTGAATTAGGTGCCCTTTCTTTCAGTGCCCAGAGCCCCTCCTGCTTATCTCTAGCACTGGACTAACCACAGCTGATTTTTTACAAAGGTAATTCAAAGTGGAAAAGATAGCCTTTTCCACAGATTGTGCTGGAAAACAGGATATCATGTGGGGGGAAATGACCCTTACCTCACACCATACATAAAAATTAATTTCAATGTATCATAGACAAAAAAACAAACAAACAAACAAACCAGGGTTCAGAGAGCTTCTGGGTTAGTAAACACAGCCTCACACAAGGAGGATGGTGTACCCCAACCCCTTGGAAACTGAAGCTCCTGAGATCTCAGCACTTCCAGACCCTGCCTTATGTAGCTCTTCACGTGGCTGTTACTCTATATCCTTCATAATATTCCTTATAATAAACTGATAAACATTTAAAAAAATGTATCATAGACCTAGATAAAAAGCTAAAAATAAGAATTTTAGAAGAAAATCTTGTGACCTCACCTTAAGTTAGGCAACGATTTCTTAGAACAAAAAGCATGAACCATAAAAAAAATTTGATAAATTGGACAGGGTCACAATTAGAAACTTTGGTTTTTCACCACTAAGAAAATAAAAAGATAAACCACAGACTGCAGTGGACTTCCATGCATTGCTGTTGTTAGTGTAAAATAGTATAAATGCTTTAAAAACCACCTGAGAGCTTCTTATGAAGTTGAAACACCATACAACCAAACCATCCTAATCACTTGTAGTTACTTTACCCTACAGGTGAAATGGAAACATATGTCCACACAAAGACTTTATAGGGATGTTCAAGGCAGTTTTATTCACCATCTCAAAACCAGAAACAACCCAAATGTCTTTCTTTGGGGTCCTGAGAAGACACCTCCTGGAGAGTATAGCTGGGCCTCCCCCCAATCCCTGCTAACATGCAGATGGGTAAATAGCTTGTGGTATTCGCATACTACTCACCAATGATAATGATACACACAACTTCGTGGACTCTCAAAGGCATTGTGCAAATTGAAAGAAGCCAAGCACAAAAGACCACACCCTGTATGGTTCTATGTATATGAAATTCTGGGAAAGACAAAGCATAGTGATAAAAATCAGATGAGTGGTTGTCTGAGGCTAGGGAAGAGGGAGGATGAAGGACTAACTGCAAAGGGGCAGAAGTGAACTTTGGGGGTAATAAACGCATTTTACATCTTGAATTGGACTGTGGTTAGTCTGGGGCTTTCATTTGTAAAGTCAGAAAACTACGCGGTACTTAAAATGTATTCTATTCACTCTATGTAAGTAATACCTTGAAGCAGTATTTTTTTAATGTGAGGGCTGCTGTGAAGCATAAAGGAGAAGATAGGTAAAGGGATTCTGCTCAAGACCTCCCAAAAAGCCAAAGACCAAAAACCATTGATTTGTGGCGGAGAGGAGGGTGGGGGAGGGAGGACGGCGGGGAGGGGGCTGGGTTCTCTGCGCACTTCAGCCTCACGGAGAGGATCAGGGAAACATTCCCCCGCCAGGGAGCAGTGTCAGTTGGCGGGGCCCCACGTTCCGTCCAGCAGCAACCAGGCGAGGGCACGGACCCACTGGGACCCCGGAGGCTACAAACTCTCCAGCAAGCGGGGCAGGGGAGGGGGCAGGGGCGAGGTGCGCGGGAGGGGGGGCGGTACGTTCCTGCAACTGAGGGTCCAGCACCAGAAGGGGTGGGTGCAGCTCTGCGTCCTACGCTCCTGGCAGCCTCCCGCCGCCTCCTAGGGCCTGGCGTCGAAGAACGGAGCCTGGGCTGTAGGGCACACAGCCCCGCCCGTCAGGCAACCTTGGGCCAGTCACCTGTCCCCCACTTGTAATGCAGCAGGGAAGCTCTTTCCAGCACCAAAGGTGCGGCGGCCGGCAGCTGCTCTGGTGTAACAGAACCTGCCTCTGCGGCTCCGCTCTCCAAACAAGGCCTGCAGAGAGACTTGCCGGCTCCTCCAGCCCCTCCGACCTTCTTCCACTCAGTGAAGTAGGTTGTCTGAGCTTTACCAAATCCCCACCCAAAAAGAACCGAAAATTTTTGTTCTCAATGACAAAAGAAGTGTCGCCTAGATTGTTTAATTATCTATGGTTCTAAAACGGCAGCTCACTAGCCGTGGCTCGCCAAGGACGGGACCGTTAACGGAATGAGCGGAGTGCAGAGAAGGAAGAGATCAGTCACCGCCAGGTGGGACACGAGACCCTCCACACCTTCTCCTACGGTGGCGACAGCCAGCCGGGACGCATTGGGCCGCCCCGCCCACCGGCTGCCTCGCTTGCCTGCAGCCATCTCCTCCACCCCTCCTGGCGCACTGCGTAGTGTTCTGGATTCCCTGGACCCTGCAGAAAGGCGACCGCGTGGAAGACACACCGCCCCTCTCTGGTCCTCTGGTCCCGGCGGCTCCTGGCCCAACGCCGCCAGCGTAGCAGGTGCAGCCCAGAGCAGCGCACGGGTGAGTCGGCCGGAGCAGCTCGGGAAGAGCTGACGGAGTTCAAGGTGGGTGGGAGAGGTGGGCGGAGAGCAGCGGCAATTGTTTCCATTCCTACCTTCGTTAGCTGGCGAGAGACCAGCAGATGCTAGAGACTGGGGAGGCAGGCAGAGGAGCTATGGACCCCCGCATTCTCGCAGGCAACTTTCCCCAAACTCGACCCGCGGCTCTCAGCACTGACTGGCCCCAGGCTAGGGGAGACGGGGGACTGCGTAGGCGCTCGCTGGGGAAGGGAGGCTGTGAGTGTCTTCCACTTCAGAACGCTAGATGGCGACCCATGCGGAGGCCTAGACTTGAATCCTTTCCTGCTACTGGCTGGCGTTCTTGGCTGGTTTTAGAACTTTGCTTTCCCCATCTATTAAATGGGATTAGAATGCCACTTTCCAGGGTCCCTGTGAGGATGAAACCAAAAGACGCGGCAAAGTGCTGAGCAGGAAGCCTGTGAGAGCAGATAGGTTCACGTTATCCCCACTTCTGGCCTTCCGGGGTACACTTCAGGCACAGAAAATGCCCTCAGCCTTTGGACCTCGGTTCAACAACCTCGGTACTTGAGTTCTGGCTAGGAAAGAATTCACACCCAAGATTCAAACTATGAGAGCAAGTTCCTTTATAAAGTCACAGAGGCAGCGAAAGTGAGTGGTTGAAGAAATGGGCTCGTGAAAACTTACAGAGGCAAAAGAAGGGCAGTTGAAACTTAGGAGAAACAGAGATAAGGCAAGTGCCTGGGGGAAGGGAGTGGGGAAATGCAAGGGCATGCTCTATGGAGACACTTTCTGGGTCTTGGCATTGGGGGATGGGGGGTCCCAATACAATATTGATCAGATTGCCAACTGTGTCCTTTCAGAGCCCTGGTTTCTACTGATTGTTCCACACCAGGGCAGGGGTCTTTAGTCAGTGCAGCTGGCCCTGATGACAGCCATGGCATTGCCTGTCTGGCTTTGCTACCTTTCTGGGCCTGGAGCTGAAACACAACTGAGGCCTAGATTTTAATCCTAGGGGCTAATGCTTGAAGGAGTGGTGTGCAAGGACCCTCATGGGAGGCCACTCATGGGCCCCTTATTGCTCCTTCAGTGGGGTCTACCACGTGGTAGCAACCTGCCACAGGAGGAGAGGTCAGGGGAGGGTCCAAACCTCAGGACCAGTGATATGAAAGGCCAGGGGGTCTAAATTCCCTGACCTGTGATATGCAAGCTAAAGAACAGTTACCCTGGGGGCAAGATCCTTCTTTTCCTAGTTTTGCCCATTGCTAGGCACCCAGGGCTTTCTGTCCTGGTGACCTTCCGTACCTGGCCCATTGTCCTTCCTCTGTTCCTGTCTGTCTAAGTGCTTACCACACCTGCATCCAGGAGTCTCGTGGGAGTGAAACCCAAAAAGCCAGCATTGGTGCTGCCTGTCACTACCAGACCCAATAAGCAGTGACAGGGATTGAATCTCTATGGATGCTTTATTCAGATGGTTGGTGATCTGAGAAGACAGAAGTTTGTACCCTAATGGACCATCTTAAATTCTGACCCTTTATATAAGGAGAAGAAAAGTGTAGGTAAGGGGCTTGGAATTCAGGGGAAAAGTCAGTCAGATGAAAGCTGCAGCATTCTTTCATCTCTGTCCTGGGCAGTGGTCTTTATCTGTGTCCTGGGCAGTGGGTGTATCACCCTGGAGCACAATGGCTCAGATACTGTCTTGATTGCTTGCAGTTTTCCTGAGGCACAAAGATTGCTTATGGTCTCCTGGAGTCAGGGTGGGTCACACCTCCAGTTTCTGAAACAATGGCTTTTTACATACATTGATTACTAAGCTTATTAGCTATTACCTGAAACTAAAGTTTTCCCAAAATTCTAGTCCCACATCATTCCCCCACTGTTAGTTTAAACTATCTTATTTCTAAGAGATCAGTTTCATTGGAAGTACTCATTTTGTTGTTGAGCATATGTTAGCATTAGACCTTCTGAGGGGGCTTAGGGACACATTTAATTGCAGATCCACATAAGGGGGCACATTGTGTGTAACAACAAGCTATAATAAATCAAAAATACTTTTTAGCACAATTGACAAAAGTTGTACACTCTCCAGCCAGGACTACATTAGTGACTTTTAAGGAAAACATTTCCCTGTCCTTCAGAGTTATGACAGGTTCCCAATTATAAATGTTAGAGTAGGTTATTTTCTTATTGATATGCTTAAACAAAGTGTAATTTCAAAGGCTTTCCAGGGGAGTACAAACACCTATAAGACATGTAGTGAAAGTTTGTTCAACATTAAGTTCCTCCTGCAAGACACAATTCAGAGATGTTTACTACATTTTTGCTAAATATATCCAAATATTTTTAAGTATCTTTTATTGCTTATGCTGTTACAGTTGTCCCATTTTCTTTCTCCCCTTTATTCCACTCCCCCCTGCACCCCCTCCCTCCACCATTCTCCACCTTAGTTTATGTCCATGAGTTGTACATATAAGTTCTTTGGGTTCTTCATTTCCTATATTATTCTTAACCTCCCCCTGTCTATTTTGTGCCTACCAATTATGCTACTTATTTCCTGTACCTTTTCCCCCATTCTCCCACCTCCCCTCCCCGCTGATAACCCTCCAGGTGATCTCTGTTTCTGTGATTCTCTTCCTGTTCTAGTTGTTTGCTTAGTTTGGTTTTGTTTTTAAAGTTCAGTTGTTGATAGTTTATTGCCATTTTACTGTTTGTAATTGTGATCTTCTTTTTCTCAAATGAGCCCCTTTAACATTTCGTATAATAAGGGCATGGTGATGATGAACTCCTTTAACTTGACCTTACCTGGGAAGCACTTTATCTGCCCTTCCATTCTAAATGATAGCTTTGCTGGGTGGAGTAATCTTGGATGTAGGTCCTTGCCTTTCATGACTTGGAATATTTCTTTCCAGTCCCTTCTTGCCTGTAAGGTTTCTTTTGAGAAATCAGGTGACAGTCTGATGAGAACTCCTTTGTAGGTAAATGTCTCATTTTCTCTTCCTGATTTTAAGATTCTCTCCTTATCTGTAATCTTGGCTAATGTAATTATGATGTGCCTTGGTGTGTGCTTTCTTGGGTCCAACTACTTTGGGATTCTCTGAGCTTCCAGAACTCCCATGTCCTTCGCCAGACTGGGGAAGTTTTCCCTCATTATTTTTTCAAATAAGTTTTCAACTTCTTGTTGTTCCTCTTCTCTTTCTAGTGCACCTACTATTAGGATGTTGGAACATTTAAAGTTGTCCTGGAGATTCCTAAGCCTCTCCTCTTTTTTTAAAATTCTTTTCTCGCCCTGGCTGGTGTAGCTTAGTGGATTAAGCGCGGGCCTGTGAACCAAGAGATCACGGTTCGATTCCCAGTCAGGGCACATGCCTGGGTTGCAGGCCAGTTCCCAGCAGGGAATGCACAGGAAGCAACCATACATTGATATTTCTCTCCCTCTCTCCTTCCCTTCCCCTCTAAAGATAAATAAATAAAATTAAAAAAAATTCTTTTCTCTTCATTCTGTTCTGGTCGAATGTTTATTTCTTCCTTCTGGTCCAAATCGTTGATTTGAGTCCCAGTTTCCTTCCCGTCACTGTTGGTTTCCTCTATATTTTCCTTTATTTCACTTTGCATAGCCTTCACTTTTTCTTCTATTTTGGGACCATACTCAACCATTTCTGTGAGCATCCTGATTACCAGTGTTTTGAACTCTGCATCTGATAGTTTGTCTATTTCCTTGTTGCTTAGTTCTATTTTTGGAGCTTTGATCTGTTCTTCATTCGGACCATATTTCTTTGTTTTGGTGCACCTGTTATGTTGTAAGGGGTGGAGCCTTAGCTATTCACCAGGGCAGGCAACTGATGTTGCTGTGCTGTGGCACTGTATGAGGGGGAGGGGCCCGAGAGGGAACAATGCTGTTTGTTTTACTCTTGCCCAGCTTTCATTTACTTCCCTCACTTCCCACAAGTGGATTGTGCCTTTTCAGGTGCTGATTCCCAGGTGGGTGGGCTTGTGTACATTCTATGATCCCGTGGGCCTTTCCAACAGACTCTCTTTTGAGACTGGGAGTTTCTCCAGCTGCCCAACCCCTAAAGGTGTTTACAGCCAGAGGTATTGAGACTGTAGTTTCCCACACTGGAACCCCGGGTTGGGTGGCCTATCTCACTCCTGGTTGGTCCTCCTAGTTTATCTGCATGTGAATGTGGGAGATCCCGGCCTGCCAGCCACCACCTTGTCATGTGTCCTCACCACCTTGGCTCCCCAGCTCTGCTCCTGCTAGTCTGGATGAATGTTTCTACAACTCCTTGGTTGTCAGACTTCTGTACAGTTCGATTTTCTGGCACTTCTGGTTGACTTTTGTTTTTAAATTGGTTGTTATCCTTCTTTTGGTTGTTTGAGGAAGTGAAGCATATCTTCCTACACCTCTGTCTGGGCCGGATATTTTTATCCCATTTGAAAGGAATAAGTTCCCTATAACATGGGTTTAAACAAAATTAAAGAAAAGAATATAAGTCATTGTTCTCAAAAGATGACTTTAAGGTCTTCTTGAGGTTCAGCAGTTTATTGCTCCTCCAGTGCTTTCTTTACTGTGGTGCGATGAATCCAAGGGTTTATTTCTGCCAACTTCACCACAGTGGAGGTTGGTGAGCAGTACATCCCAAGTTTCTGTCCACTTTTCTTCTAGTTGGTTCTCTGGAGATCCTGTCCTCCAAGTCTTGAGTAGCACTGTAACTCCAGGCTCAAAGACATGTAGCGAACCTGTAGGGGAGAAGTTTCTGATACAAGCAAGATCATTAATACAGCCAAAGTCTTATTGAAACGTTGTACATTTTTTTCATCTTCACTTCTTGATCTAGCTATATATCTCCCACCCCAATCATAGCCTGAAATGGTTGCCTGTACACAATTTCATAAGGACTCAACTGAATCCACGTTGAGGAGCCATCCTTATCCTGAGCAGGGCAATAGGTAAAGCTTGATCCCAAAGGAGAACAGTTTCTTGGCACAGCTTGGCTATATTTTTCTTTAAGGTGTGATTCATCTTCTCTAGGTAAAGAAGCCTGAGGTCTCCATGCTGTGTGGAGCCTCCACTTAATTCCTAAAAATTTACTAACCTTCTGTGTAATTTCTGAAACAAAAGCAGGTCCATTATTGCTCTGGATACTGTCAGGCAGACCAAAGCGAGGGATTATTTCCTTTAGCAGGGCTTTCACTACCTTGAGGATTTCTCCATTCTTGCAGGATAGGTTCTACCCATCCTGAAAAGGTGTCAACAGAGACTAACAAATATTTCCCTCCTTGGGCCCTTGGCATTTGAGTAAAGTCTATTTGTAAATCTTCAAATGGGCATCGTCCTTGGTATTGTTTCCCTTCTTTCTTTTCATGGGGATCTGTCTTGGGGTTTTTCTCCTGGCATGCAACACATTTAGCAATAGCTTTTCGCATGGCCTTAGAAATTCCAGGACTTGGGAGCCACAGTTTAATATACATGGTTAATGACTCCCTTACATAGTGAGTGGTCTCATGCAAATGCTTCATGACTGGCCGTACTAAATGTTCAGGAAGCAATGTAACTTCTTTCTTATTCTTTCTCCATCCACTATTAGCTCCTTCATCAGAACCCCAGCTCTCAGCTTTCTCTAAGTCTGCAGTCAAATATTCAGGGTCAAACTGTGACAAGTCTAGAACAGGTACCAAAGGCATTATAAACATTCCTTACCAGCCACTTTGGCTGCTCCATCAGCCACTCCTCTAGCCACTTCAGTGTCCTCATTTTACTGCCCTGGGCAGTGCATAACTGCCACCTGTAAAGGTACCTGAACAGCTTCTACTAATTTAAAAATGTTTGCTGCATGCTTAATCTCCTTTTTATTGGAACT
Organism: Trachops cirrhosus; assembly: GCA_028533065.1. Classification (NCBI taxonomy): domain Eukaryota; kingdom Metazoa; phylum Chordata; class Mammalia; order Chiroptera; family Phyllostomidae; genus Trachops; species Trachops cirrhosus. Next base: position 96,535,403 of record CM052539.1, read on the forward strand.
TAATGGTTCTTTTTTCTTCCAGATGGAACCACATGATTGCAAAATTAGGAAATCTTACCTTGAGTCAGTGTACATATTTGCTTTCTTTTTGTACAACAATACCAGTGTCCTCATCAATGCAATCAGTCCAGCTTTCTGAGCAGCGGTTCCCGGCAGCAAGGCCTTGACCTCTGCTATTCCCTCAAAAATCACATCTGCATACCCAGCCTTCCTGTTTCTTTTGTCCATGTAACTGTTTCTATCTGCATATAGAGTCCAGTCTGCCTCTTCTTGAGGATGGTCAGTTTTGAGGGAGCCATTGGGCTTGTTGAGAAGAATGGCTTGGTACCTGCCTTCCTTCGTCTGTTTTAAAGGGATATACTCTGTCCCTTCAGAGTTTTTCCAGTTTAACAGATCTGATGTAGAAAACGAGGGATGTACCTATAATATCCAGCAGGTTGGCCCTCCGGCCCTAGTCCCACTGGAAGTTTTCGCAAAGGGTCTGGCTGTGCCCTGGAAGGGGCTTTTCCTCCACCGAATTTGGTTCCTGCTGGGTTCCAGATGGCGAGAGCAGTTCGGGCACTCTTTTCCCAGTTCCCTCAGCCAAGTAAGGAGGGAGATCCCACCAGGGCTGGAGGGACCCTGGGAACGCTCATCCTGATCATGTAAACTCGTGAAAATTTCTAGGTAAAGCATTTTGTCCCACTTCCCCAATCTTTGACAAAAACAATAACTCTAGTTACAGTACAGTACAGTAATTTACAGACCCTTTCAGCAGCCGGCATTCTCCTGAGTCTAGATTATACAATACATAAGACAAACAGTATTACAATAAAAACCACTTTCTTTTTAGTCACAGGTTTATAAGCACAGGTCAATCAGCCAGCCAAAATTTGTCCCAAAGTGCTGTTTCCAAGAATGAAGACTTTCCCCCAGTCTACCAGACAGAGCTTTGTAATGTCATAAAAATCAGAAGACACGCCCTGGCTGGTGTAGCTTAGTGGATTAAGCGCGGGCCTGTGAACCAAGAGATCACGGTTCGATTCCCAGTCAGGGCACATGCCTGGGTTGCAGGCCAGTTCCCAGCAGGGAATGCACAGGAAGCAACCATACATTGATATTTCTCTCCCTCTCTCCTTCCCTTCCCCCTCTGAAGATAAATAAATAAAATCTTTAAAAATATATATATATTTAAAAAAAAATCAGAAGACACCTTTTTACCAGACAGAGCTCTGTAAACCAGAAGCACTTTAATTCCTGACAGTCTAAGTCATAACCTGGGATGGTATCCTGAACCAGAATGTGTAGTGATTCAATCAAATGTGAAGGCAACAGGAGGTGCCGAGAGTTGGAGGAGGAGAGCCCCCAAGTGAAATCAGTTGGCAGCTGCTAGGAAGTCTCCAGATCCACACCCCAGGGCCCCTCAGTCTGGGCAGCCAAGGGGACTCCCTGCCAAATACCCAGACTTACCTGAGAGTTCCAAATTCTGTCCCAGGGTGAAGTCTCCAAAATATGAAACCAGAAAAGCCAGCATTTGAGCTGCCTGTCACCTACCAGACCCAATAAGCAGAGATAGGGATTGAATCTTCATGAGTGCTTTATTCAGATGGCCAGCGATCTGAGAAGACAGCAGGTTTGTACCCTAACAGACCGTTTTAAATTCCAGCCCTTTTTATAAGGAGAAGGAAAATATCACTAGCCATCAGAGAGATGCAAATTAAAACCACAATGAGATACCACTTCACACCAGTCAGAATGGCCATCATAAACAAACCAACAAACAACAAGTGTTGGAGAAGATGTGGAAAAAAGGGAACCCTAGTGCACTGTTGGTGGGACGGCAGATGGTGCAGCCACTGTGGAAAACAGTATGGAATTTCCTCAGAAAACTAAAAATGCAACTGCCTTTTGACTCACTAATACCACTTTTGAGATTATACCCTAAGAACCCTGAATCACCAATTCAAAAGGACCTATGCACCCCAATGTTCATAGCAGCACAATTTACAATAGCCAAGTACTGGAAGCAACCTAAGTGACCATAAGTAAATGAGTGGATCAAAAAACTCTGGTACATTTTATTTACACAATGGAAGTCTACACAGAAGAAAGGAGCTCCTACCCTTTGTGACAGACAACATGGATGGAACTGGAGAGCATTATACCAGGTGAAATAAGCCAGGAGGTGAAAGAGAAATATCATGTGATCTCACCTGTTAGTAGAACCTAATCAACAAAACAAACAAGCAAACAAAATGTAACCAGAGACATTTAAATAAAGAACAAGCTGACAGTAACCAGAGAGGAGAGGGGAGAGGGATAATGAGGGATAATGGGGGAAGGGCCATCAAGGAACATGTATAAAGAACACATGGACAAAGCCAAAGGGGTTAGGATTGAGGGGGGAAGGCAGGGATGGGTGGGGCAGGGGGTGAAAATGGAGACAACTATACTTAATAATAAATAGATAAAATAAAATAAGAAAAATTTGAAGGTACCACACTAATAATCAACAATGGTTAGCACTAAAAAGAAGAGTGTAGGTAAAGGGTTTGGAATTCAGGGAAAAAGTTAATCAGATGAAAGCAGCATTCTTTCATCTGAGTCCAGGGTGCTGGTCTTTATCTGTGTCCTGGGTGGTGGGCATCTCACCCTGGAGCACAATGGCTTGATTGCTTGAGACCTCCTGAGTCACAAAGATCTGCTTATGGTCTCCTGGAGTCAAGGTGGATCACACCTGCAGTTCCTGAAACAATGGTTTTTTACATGCATTGATTACTAAGCTTATTAGCTATTACCTGAAACTAAAATTTCCCCCAAATCTGAGTCCCCCATCAGGGGCATGGACAAGGGTAAAAGCTGGGACTTCTGATCAACATGGAGGTGTAGGTAAATATACTTTGCCTCCTTGCACAACCAAAAGAAGGACAACAACAAATTTAAAAACAAAAAATAACCAGAACTGACAGAAAATCAAACTGTATGGAAGTCTAACAACCAACTAGTTAAAGAGGAAACATTCATTCAGACTGGCAAGAGTGGCAGAGACGTGCAGCCAGGGTGGAGAAGATGTGTGGCAAGGCAATGGCTGGCCCCACATTTGCATGCAGATAAATGGGAAGGAACAACTGGGGAGTGAGACAAACCACACTACCCAGGGTTCCAGCACGGAGAAAAGAAAGCCTCAAAACCTCTGGTTGTAAACACCTGTGGGGATTGTGGCAGCAGGAGAAACACCCAGCCTCACAGGTGAGTTCATGGGAGAGACCCACAGGGTCCTAGAACATACACAAACCTATCCACCTGGGAATCAGCACCAGAGGGCCCAATTTGCTTGTCAGTAGCAGAGGAAGTGACTCAGAGCCAAGCGAGCAGCATTGTTCCCTCTCCGACCCCTCCCCCACACACAGCACCACAATGTAATAATGTGGATTGGCCCCCCGCCCCGGGAATACCTAATGTTCTGCCCCTTACAACGTAACAGTTGCACCAAAACAAAGAAATGTGGCCCAAATGAAAGAATAGATCAAAGCTCCAAAAATAGAACTAAGCAACAAAGAGATAGACAAGCTATCAGATGCAGAGTTCAAAACACTGGTAATCAGGATGCTCACAGAAATGGTTGAGTATGGTCCCAAAATAGAAGAAAAAGTGAAGGCTATGCAAAGTGAAATAAAGGAAAATATAGAGGAAACCAACAGTGACGGGAAGGAAACTGGAACTCAAATCAACGATTTGGAGCAAAAGGAAGAAATAAACATTCGACCAGAACAGAATGAAGAGAAAAGAATTTTTAAAAAAGAGGAGAGGCTTAGAAACTCCAGGACAACTTTAAATGTTCCAACATCCGAATAGTAAGGGTGCCAGGAGAAGAAGAGGAAGAACAAGAAATTGAAAACTTATTTGAAAACATAATGAAGGAGAACTTCCCCAATCTGGCAAAGGAAATAGACTTCCAGGAAGCTCAGAGAATCCCAAAGTAGTTGGACCCAAGGAAGCACACACCAAGGCACAACATCATTACATTAGCCAAGGTAAAAATGAAGGAGAGAATCCTAGAAGCAGCAAGAGATAAGGAGACAGTCACCTACAAAGGAGTCCCCATGAGACTGTCAGCTGATTTCTCCAAAGGAACCTTGCAGGCAAGAAGGGGCTGGAAAGAAGTATTCCAAGTCATGAAAGGCAAGGACCTGCATCCCAGATTGCTCTATCCAGCAAAGCTATCATTTAGAATGGAAGGGCAGATAAAGTGCTTCCCAGGTAAGGTCAGGTTAAAGGAGTTCATCATCACCAAGCCCTTATTTTATGAAATGTTAAAGGGACTTATCTAAGAAAAAGAAGAACAAAATTATGAACAGTAAAATGACAACAAACTCACAACTATCAACAACTGACCCTAAAACAAAACAAAACAAAACAAAAACAAACTAAACAACTAGAACAGGGACAGAATCACAGAAGTGGAGATCACAAGGAGAGTTATCAGCAGGGAGTGGCGGGGGGTGAGGATAGAATTGGGGGGGAAGGTACAGGGAATAAGAAGTATAAATGGTAGGTACAAAATAGACAGGGGGAGGGTAAGAATACTATAGGAAATGGAGAAGCTAAAGAACTTATATGTACAACCATGGACATGGACTAAGGGGAGTGAATGCTGCAGGGAGTGTGGGTGCAGGGCAGAGGTGGATAAAGGGGAGAAAAATGGGACAACTGTAATAGCATAATTATTGATTTTAATAATCAGTAAAATATACTTTAAAAGATGGGTAAAAGTCCTTTCACCAAGAGTGCTCCATACAACCATGCCAGTGACCACCTACCCTGCTTTGGTTGGTGGCCGTCTGGGCCTTTGGGTGGGACGCACAATATGGCAAGGACAATTGCAGCTTCTGTTAAGGAGGACATCCTTCCCTGTTCCTTCTAACACGTCAGTCTTCATCTGTGGCCATAACACCCTGAATGCTCGGACTCTCCTGTAGACCCTCAATCTTCATCCCAGACATCTTTGCGTCAGGGAACCACTATCAAAACTATTAACACTGTAGCCCTGGCTGGCGTAGCTCAGTGGATTGAGCGCGGGCTGCGAACCAAAGCATCGCAGGTTCGATTCCCAGTCAGGGCACATGCCTGGGTTGCGGGCCAGGTCCTCAGTGGGGACCACATGAGAGGCAGCCACACACTGATGTTTCTCTCTCTCTCCTTCTCCCTCCCTTCCCCTCTCTAAAAATAAATAAATAAAATCTTTAAAAAAAAAAAAACTATTAACACTGTAAAACTCCTTCCAGAGCAGAGTTCCTGTGTTGCGGGTGGGAACCGGAAGGTCATGGATGGTCACTCAGTGTGGGCCAGTTAACGGAGATACCTTAAGCTCTTTCACTCTCCCTTGCGTTAATGCTCTGTTGCATTAATCGAGGGATAAACATGGGTCAGTGTGAGCTGCCAGAAAAAGGAAGCAGCCAGGGTCAGACGTAGGTGGAGGTACCTGCAGGGTTTACTGCGGACCCAGAGTCGAGGTGAGAATGAAATTCAGCCCCAGTCAGAAAAAAGGACCGGAGAGGCACTCTCACCCCCTGCCCCTGGGATGGACCCCAGAGTCTGGAGCCATATCTTGGCTTTGAGAGATACGGTCCCCGTGCATTTCGAGTAGGAGAAGGTTCCTTTGTATGTTGGGCAGGGGACCCCGCCCCCTTCTTCAACACTCCTGCCCCCACCCCCTCAGTCTTTGAAACGCTCCAACGTTTCCCAACGGGAGACCGGGCTTGGGACCGCTTCCCCCTCCTGTGAACAGCAACCCCGCAGCTTTGACCTGGAGTTGGAGTTGGAGTTTGAAGGTAGGGCCATTCCTTGGAACGAGCCACCACATTGGTCTGCCATTCTGGACCGTGTTCGTTAATAGCTGTGTCCTCGGAGCCCACGTGGTGCTGCGCACACAGTGGGAGCGGAGAAATGTGAGGCCCCAGAGCCACACCGGGCCTCTCCGACTCGCGAGAAAGACCAGTGTTTCCACCCCCACGCCACCAGGCCAGCACTTTGCCTTCTGTCCTTCCCTGCCGCCTGCCCCGACACATGCCCGCCTGCGCCCACCGGGTGCCCCTGTCTGTGGCTGTTGGCACTCGCTCCCTGGCCCCACAGCCGTGTGTCCACCGACCCGGGGCGTTGTCCCTTTATTGTGAGGCCTCCTGCTCTCCTGCGCTCCCCCAAACGGAGCCGCTGCACTGGGGGGAGTTGGAGGCTCAGGCTTGCAATCCTCAGTGGGCTTAGGTGACTAGTTGCCAAGGTCTTTGGTGCTGGCCCTGCCCTCTGGGGACCCCCGGGCGGAGGCAACTGCGAGGACCACTCCTCCGGCCTGGCCTCCGCCTGGGGCGGCCCAGCCAGAGCCACGGGCTGGTCTCTTTCTGAAGGACCCCCGCCCCTCCCCCCCGCAGTTGTTAAATTCAATGCCCCCACTTTGTTGCCACCTCCCCCCCCCCCCCCGGGACTTCCGATTCTGTCCTTGACCCCGGCCCGCAGTGGGCCCATCCGAGGTGTTCTCGAGGGGCTAATGGATCCGAATGGATCCCAGACCAGGGGAGTGTCACCACACAGGGCGGAGAAACAATCAGAAGTCCACACAGCCGCCCGCACACCCTGAAGTGCGAAGCCTGGCACAGGGCCCTGCAGAAATGGGGTTAAGGAGGGCTTCTCTGGTCCCGGCAGTTGAAGCAAAATGGGTAATGAAAGAAACCTCTTATGTTTACTTTTTTAAAACATTATTTCGTCTTCACAACAGCCCTGAGGTAAGTATTATTGTTATCCTCGTTTTATAGGTAAATTAGGGTTCGGAGAGATTAAGTGCCTTTCACCAGGAGCAAGTGGAAACAAGGAGTTGAAACCGGCTCTAGCCCACGCCAAAGCCGGTCTTAACCTCCACGTTACAATATGAGAGTAGGGGGCAAAGAAAGCAATGCGAGTAAAGACGCTGAAGTGAGAAACAAGGACGAATAGAAGAGGGGACCAAATGCTGTTGCATTGTGTGGGGGGGGATGGTATTTTGGCATCCATTCATTTGGGGAGCATTAGAGTTGTTTCCACTTTTTGGCTGTGAACAGTGCTGCTATAAACATTTTTGTATAAATTTCATGTGGACATATTTTCATTTCCCTTGAGATACATAGATATGTATATAGATATATAGATACATATAGATATATAGATATAGATGTATATGGAATTGCTGGGTCATGTGATAACTATGTTTAACAATTTCAGGAGCTACTAAACTCTTTTTCAAGTGGCTGTACCTTTTCTTACATTCCCACCAACAGTGAAGGAGGATTCTGAATTCTGCCAATCTTGACCAACATTTGTTGTGATCTGGCTTTTTGATTCTAGCCATCCTAGTGGATGTGAAGTGGTGTCTCACTGTGGTTTCGATTTGCATGTGCAATTTTTTTAAATCAAAGAAGTCTTCTCCAGAAGTCCTCCAGCAAACTTTCTATCAAGTCCCCTTGGTCAGGACGGTATTAAATACAAAGGATATGGGATCACCAGTGAGGACTCACCTCCTGGTTTGGAGCTGGGGTGGTGGAGGAGGGTGCTTACCCTAACAACATAGAAGGTAGACTGGTAGTTATGGACTTCTTATTTATTTACTTACGTTCTTGTGCAAGGGAGGGGCAGCAAGTGTTCAGGCCATTTGATGGATTCAAAGGGTGCCCATATTTGGGGCCGGGGTCTTGGTGCCACAACATCCAGAAGCAAGGCAACAGGCAACAAGGGAGCTAATGACATGGAGAAGGAGGGTGAGATCAGTATGATGGGACACGTGGTCGAAGAGAAGCAATGGGTGTGGGGTGGAGCCTTGCTCACATGCCACTGCTGGTTGCCGACTGACTGAAAATCTCTGGAAGGCTATAAAGACAAGCACAGGGGGAGAGTGCTCCTCTCAGAGTCTGCCCACATGTCCCCTGCCCTGCCAGCCTGTGGTCATGTTCTTTTGGCACATGAATATGCTCACCCATGACAGTCTATCGCCTGAAGACACCACTGACGCCATATGGCCAGAGTACAGTACAGGAAATGGAAGCACGAACAAAAACCCCAGTTAAGAAAAAGCTAAAGGAGTTCATCACCACCAAACTAGTTTTACAAGAACTGTAAAGGGACTTCTTTAAGAAGAAGAAAAAAAATAAAAAAATATGAATAGTAAAAAGGCAATAACTATATACCTATCAATAGTTACTTTATATGTGAATGGATTAAATGCTCCAGACATCAAAATCAAAAGACATAGGGTAGTTACAGAATGTATTGAATTGTAATATTAATATAATGTAAACTATAATTGAAAAATGAAATATAAAAAAAGACATAGGTTGGCTGAATGGTGAAGAAAACAAGACCCATACATATGATACCTACAAGAGACCCACTTCAGACTAAAAGACACACACAGACTGAAAGTAAAGCAATGGGAAAGGTATTCACACAAATGGAATTTTTTAAAAGCTGGAGTAGCAATAGTTATACCAGGAAAAAAATAGACTGTAAAACAAAGGCTATCACACGAGAGTTAATGCCAGAGCCCAGTGAGGGAAGCCCCTCAGTTGTACCTGACCACAGGGTGGCTGAGAAGAACCTACCACCAGGTAGACGCCACCTGTCATGGGTAAAGGAGACCCCAACAAGCCGAGGGGCAAGATGTCCTCATATGCCTTCTTTTTTTTTTTAATAAACATTTTTGTACCCTAGATGTAAGTAGTTCAGTTGTAGGTTGTTTTCTTGGGGTTTTTTTCCCTCTTTTTAAAAATTTTTAATTTTTTTTTATTTTTAGAGAGGGGAAGAGAGGGAGAAAGAGAGGGAAAGAAACATAGATATGTGGTTGCCTCTTGCGTGCCCCCAACTGGTGACGTGGCCTGCAACCCAGGTATGTGCTCTGACTGGGAATCGAACTGGCAACTCTTTGGTTCGCAGGCTGGCACTCAATCCACTGAACCACACCAGCCGTGGCTCTTCTATACCTTCTTCATGCAAACCTGCCAGAAAGAGCACAAGAAGAAACACCAATTCTTCCGTCAGTTTTTCTGAATTCTCCAAAAAATGTTCAGAGAGATGGAAGACTATGTCTGCAGAGGAAAGTCAAAGTTCAAAGATACAGCAAAGACTCACGAAGCTGGCTACAACAGGGAGATGAAAAATTATGTTCCTCCCAAAGGTGATAAGAAAAGAAAGAAAAAATATCCCAGTGCTCCTCAAAGGCCTCCATTCACCTTCTTCGTGTTTTGCTCTGAACATCACCCAAAGATCAAAAATGAACATCCTGGTTTATCCATTGGGGATATTGCAAAATAAAATTGGGTAAAATGTGGTCTGGACAGTCAGCCAGAGATAAGCAGCCATATGAACAAGAAGCAGGTGAGCTAAAGAAGAAGTATGAAGAGGGCATCTCCACATACCGTGCCAAGGGCAAACGTGAAGTAGGGAAGATGGGCCCAGGCAGGCCAATAGGCTCAAAGAAGAACAAACCAAAGAATGAGGAGGAAGATGAAGAAAAAGGCTGCCCTGTAATGATGTGTATGGAGTATTTATGTGTGTTCATGCAATTGTTTTGCTAAGACTGAATTTAAGTGCAGCTCAATATTAATTACTTTCAGTATAAAAACTACAGATTTTTGTGTAGCTGATAAGATTTTTTATAGAGAAAATACTTTATTCAAAATGCACATTGTAGCTTTTCGAGGGGCTACAACATTTACATTTTAAAGCTTGGGGTGTTAAATGCTTCCAAATATTTAATGGTTTTTAAAATTTCTTGACTTGTGTATGGTAGCACAACAAACTTATAGGAATTAGTATCAACAGTAAATTTTGGGTTTTTTAGAATATTGCATTTCATTTTTAAAAAACTTTTATAATAAAATTATGTATATTTTTAAAAAGGCTATAACAAGTGACAAAGAAGGTCATTTTATGCACAGTAGCCAAGGTGTGGAAGCAACCTAAGAGCCCACTGGTGGACAATTAAATAAAGAAGATGTGGTACATACATTCAATGGAATATTACTCGGCCATGAAAAACAGTGAAATCATTTCCAACAACATGGGTGGACCTGGAGGGTATTGTGCTGGGTGAAGTGAGTCAAGCAGAGAAAGACAAATGCCATATGATTTCACTTATATGTGGAATATAAAAAACAAAATAAATGAATGATCAGGCTCCTAGATAGAGAGAACAAACTGATGGTTGCCAGATGGGAGGGGTTTAGGGGGCTTGCAAAAAGGTGAAGGGATATAGAAGTACAAATTGGCAGTTACAAAATAGTCACAGGGATGTAAAATACAACATAGGGACTACGAGAATGTTTCCTAAATTATATAAGTGTCTAACCATCATACTCTCAACCTGAAACTAATATTTTGTTGAATGTCAACGGTAATTGAAATTTTTTTAATTTTTAAAAGAAGTCAGCAGGAAAAGAATTTATACAAGGAATTAGATACTAAAAATTATTACGTGCACTGGAAGAATGGTCTGTTGTTTGGGCCTGCAGGAAAGACTCTGAATACCCAGAGGTGACTCAGAGGAGCTACCACTTATGTAACAATCAGGCAACTGTAAAGGCCACCTTGGAACTCAGTCGAATTTAGTAACACTGTGGTTTAGAATCAAGTGCCACCATAAGCAGAGCTGCCCCTTGATACCCACAAAGGCTGGAGTTGGACACTGGAGCACCGCTGCAGGAAAATCCCATGTCTCCATAAGCTTCTTTGCCAGGAGAAAACAATGAAAACTGCAGAAACATGGTCTGTCTCACGTCTGCTTTCTAAAATTTTTTAAAGATTTTACTTATTTATTTTTAGAGGGAGGGGAAGGGAGGGAGAAAGAGAGGGGGAGAAACATCAATTGGTTGCCTCTCAATGCCCCCAACTAGGGACCTGGCCCACAACCCAGGCATGTGCCCTGACCGGGAATCGAACCGGCAACTTTTCAGTTCACAGGCTGGCACTCAGTCCACTGAGCCACAGCAGCCGGGGCTGCTTTCTAAATTCTTAAAACTCAATTTGTGTAACCCAACTTCTAGGGAATCTATAAAATGTAGTTGGTTTTTTTTGTTTCCCAGACTTTATAATATACGAAGACACTCGAGAAGGAGATGGGAATTGAGGAAACGACCGCTGTTGTCAAATGACGTGCGATGTAGGAGCCTGAAGTGGCCATTGTGTTTGACAATTAGAAAGCCAAAGAGGCTATTGAGAGAACTGTGTTCGTGTACTGGAGATGGGGAAAGCCAGACTGTACTGGGTAGAATGTAAACAAAATGTGAGGAGCGAATTCAGTGGATGTGGTGGTTTGAGGGCTCCTGCAAGTGGAAGAGGAGAGAGGTAGCAAATAGAGGTCACATTCAGTTTCACGGAGAGATTTGGTTGATTGTTTTTCTAAGAGTGGTACAGAGTCCAGCAAGTTTATGAATGGAAGGAAAGGTGCCAACAGACAAGAACAGGGGAGTAAGTGGATACATGATGGATGAAGAGCTTGCAGCTGGTCGGAGGGGATGCTCCTGATGGGGATGGAGAGATGCTCATGATATTTTGCTAAATGACAAAAACATTATGCAGCAAACATTGTATGACTCCTTTCCTGTTTTAAAATATATTCAATATGCTTAACATATTCCCTGAGTTGTCAGACAGCCCTCATGGAGACATACATTCAATTCCACTGTTGCCAGGCTGCACCCCGGAGACGGGGCAGCCCCAGCCAATGGCACAGGCTTGGGCAGGTTGTGCAGTAGCTGGAGGGGGAGGATAAGAGTGGGAAAGGGTAGATGGAGGACAGCAGACCTATACTCTTTTTTTAATTGTATTTTTATTGTTTATGCTGTTAACAGTTGTTCCTGCTTTTTCTCCCTTTCCTCACCTCCTCCCAGTCCCACCATCTCCCCTCCTGAAGCCAGTGTCAATATTGTTGTCGGTGTCCACAGATTTGCATATCTGATCTTTGGTTAATTCCTTCTCCATCTTTCATCCCATTCCCCCCACCCCACCCCCTGGGCCTCCTTTCTGGCAGCTGTCAGTCTATTTAATGTATCTAAGTTCCCCCGTTACTATTTTGTTCATTAGCTTATTGTGTTCGATAGATTCCACGTATACCTGAGATCATGTGGTGTTTTTCTTTCATTGGTTGGCTTAATTCACTTAGCAAAACTTTCTCCAGGTCCATCCATGGTGTTGCAAAATACAAGAACTTCTTTTTCTTTTTTTTTTTTTTTTTTACTGCCAGCAGACCTATATTCTCACAGCCATGTGGCTACAGGCTGCCTTGCTCCGTAAACCTTGTGCCCAAGTCGTGATCCTAACTCCCCCACCCTCCCACGTGCTGAGGACCGGCAGCTCTTCCAGAACTGGCGTCAGAGGCTGAGGCATAGCACTTCCCCATCCCATCCAGCCACATTTTGAAAAAATCACTAATGTGATCATAACACAGTCTATTTTTTATGCCAACCATACATATGAATATATAGAGGAATAAACATAATGATAAGCCTATATGTTCCATGAAATTCTAAGAAAATCATATATAAAATGTTAGTAGTGTTTCTCTGAGCAATAGGGATTAAGTTTGTTTTCTCCTTTTTTGCTTATTGTATTTACTACTTTCCCACAACAATCTTGTATTACTTTTATAAACAGAAAAAAGAACAATGAGATTGTTAAAACAACACACAAGTGGAGGGTTTTCCTCGAATTATAAAATAAATAAATTGCTAAAAGTAACTAAAATGTTGGGTAAAGTAGTATGTGAGTTAAGCAACAGATAAGGAATACTCAGGCATGAAAGCAGGGACCTGAGAGGCACAAAAAGCACTGAAGCCAGATTCGGACTCTCGGACTGGGTGCACCTGAGCATCAAGTTTGTAATATCTTAGGACTAACAGGTCAGAACATAAAGCCTTGTGCCCACCCTGAAGTCCAACAGGTGATGCTCTCAAAGCTGAGACTGTGTAGGGCTACATTTTCAATATAAAGATGACCTAGAAATAAACTCTTTTCATTCCCAGAAGACTGCAAGGAAAACTGCCTTTCATGGATCCTGATGCTAATCAATTTGGGATGGGGGGAGTTTCCCTTGAGAATTTGTATCCATAAGCTTGCCCTCATATAAGTTTTCAACCTGAATTCACAGGATTAGGCACCACCTTCACCCAAAAGGGAAAAAAAATACTTGGAGCCAATAATATGATTAAAAATGGTCCCAGACTTTTAATGCACCTAGGTACCTGATAGAAGCAAGTGTAAATCTTTTTTAGTGGAACTCAGAATTTGCCTTCATCCCTGACTTCAAAGAATTCTCACAGGTAACGTTCTCCCCAAAATGAGCAGCTCCCAAATAAAATACTTCACTAAACATACAAATAAACAAGGCACTATGAGTGACAACCAGCCAAAACAGGATACCAGGTTTGGACCCCCAATGTTTGAATTATCAGGTCTAGCATATCAAATAAGTATGTTTAATATAATAAATAAAAGGGAGCTTTTCAAATATGACAAAAGAGCAAGCAGATGTGAAAAAACTAGAAATGAAAAAATATAAAATTGAAATTTGAAATTCAATACATACATTTAACAGCTGATGAAATACTGCTGAAAGGATGATTGGGGATGTAGAAGATAGAACAGAAAAACTCTTTTTGAAATATAACCTGGAGAGACAAAGATATGAAAATACAAAATAGAAGTTAAAATGACATGGATGATAGACCAAGAGGGTCTATTGTACATATAATTCTAAAGAAAGAGTAATAAAGAAGAGGGAAGAGGCAGTACTTGAAAAGATAATGGAGCCATGGCTGGTGCAGCTCAATGGATTGAGTGCCCGCCTGCGAACTGAAAGGTTGCCAGTTCGATTCCCAATCAGGGCACATACCTGGGTTTCGGGCCAGGTCCCCAGTTGGGCTGTGTGAGAGGTAACCGATCAATGTATCTCACACACTGATGTTTCCCTCTCTTTCTCCCTCCCTTTCGCCTCTCTCTAACAGAATAAATAAATAAAAGCTTTAAAAAAAAAAAGACAATGGAGAATTACTTTTTATAAATGACAAAGGACCCTAATCCACAGAGTGAAGAAGTAAAGTTCCAACTGTGGTAAAAAGAAATGTATACCCAGAATCATCATATCATAAACCACAGAACACAGCATATTAAATATTAAAATATTAATATCTGCATCTGTATGACATAATGGGGATTGAGCCTGTAACTTCCAAACTGTTAGAGAAAAATAAATTGGAAAAGAAAGTCAATCCAAAAGAAGGCAAGAAAGGAGAAAGATGATAAAAAAGGCATGGGGAGGAACACAAAATAAGATGTAAGAAGTAAATATATCAATAATTGAGCTAAATTTAAATATTATAAAAGAAGCTGCATTGCAAAGACAAGCACTGTCAACCTGGATGAACAAAATCCAATTACTTGTTCTTTAAAAGATAAATAAAAGTATAAAGATAAGAAAAACTGAAAGCAAGAAGTGTGGAAAGTGATGTACTAGGTAAATACTAAATAAAAGAAAGCTTGAATAGCTATATTTATGTCAGACAAAATTTTTTAGGGAAAAACATTAGAAATAAAAAGTAACTAATAATAAAATATTTAATTTTTCAGTAAGATATAACAATTCTAAACTTTAATAAAATGACAGCTTCAAAAATGAAATAAAATAACAAAATTACAAGGCAAATAAGACAAATTTACCATCTCATGATGTATTTCAATACATTTTCATAATTTGTAGAAAACATTCAGAATATAAAAGATTTGAGCAACACAATTAATGAGAATGACCTAATGAACATATATAGAACTCTACATCTAATGACTACAAAATATATGGTGCTTTCAAGCATCCGTGGAATGTGTACAGAAATGGACCATTAACAGTTCATTGCTGGGGGTTAAAGGGAGGGATGAATAGGCAGAGCATGGGATTTTAGGGCAATGAAAATGCTCTGTATGATATTATAATGGTGGATACACGCTATTATACATTAGTGCATAATGTAAATATGGACTTTGAGTGATAATAATGTGTCACTGTAGGATTACTCATCAGTTGTTACAAATGTACCACTCTGGTGGGGCATACTAATAATGGGGAGACTATGCTTGTGTATGGGCAGAGGGTATATGGGAAATCTCTGTACCTTCCTGTCAATTTTGCAGTGAACCTACTATAAAGAAAAAAAAATTAAGTCTTATCCTAGATAACAGGTAGCTCAGTTGATTGGAACATAGTCCCAATTAGCCAAAGTTTTGGGTTCAACCCCCAGTTGGGGCACATACAAGAATCGACCAATGAATGTATTAAAATAAGTGGAACAACAAGTTGGTGCTGCTTTCTTCCTTCCTCTGTCTAAAATAAATCAATAAATAGTAAATAAGAAAAAAATGGTCTTATCAAAAAAAATTAAATCTTTGACCATAACACATTAGTCAAAGAAAAAATTGCAATGAGATTAGAAAATATTTAGAACTAAAAGGTGATGAAAATATTACATAGCAAAGCTTGTGGTATGCAGTTAATGCAGTAATCAGAGAAAAATATGTAACTTAAATGTTTCTCATAGTAAACAGGCTCAAAATTAATGAGTAAGCATCCATATCAAAAGCATTGAGATAAAACAGCAAAACAAATCTCCTAAAAAGTAAAAGGAAGAAAAAAATAAAGATGAGAAAAAGAAATTAATTAAAAAGAAGATGGGCCTGGCCAGGGTGGTGCAGTTGGTTGGTTCCCACAAACTGAAAGGTCATGGGTTCCATTCCTGGTCAGGGAACACGGCTTAGGTGGTGGACTTGGTCCCAGTTAGGGCAACTGACCAATGTTTCCCTCACATCAGTGTTTCTCTCCCCTTTCTCTCCCTCCCTTCTCTGTTCTAAATCAATAAGCATGTCCTCAGTGAGGATTTAAAAAAAATTAAAAGATGAACAAAGCTAGAAGTCAATTTTTCTGAAAAATATTCATTGTAAAAAAATTCTGGTTAAAATGCTCAAGAAACAATAAGAAGGCACTAACCAATATTAGAATAGAAACAAATTAAGAATACAAGCCACAAATTGGAAAAGGATATTCATCATGCTATACATGTAAAGCATATATAAAAAGTTCCTTCACACAGTAAGAAAAAGATGGACACCCAATAAACGTGGTCAAAAGGAATAACACAGAAGAAACAAAAATGTTCCACAAACATTTGAAAAGGTGTTCAACCTCGTTAGTAATTAGGGAAAGGAATGCATGATAACACCCACATGATTCACAAAAATTTCAATGTCAGACAATACTAAACATAAATGAGCATATGAAACAGTGGTCATTATAATACCTGCTTAGCTAGCAGGGACATTTCGAAAACAGATTGGCATTGCTTAATGAACTTAAAATTATGCATACCCAGGAATTCCATTTCTAGCTATGTACTTCAAAGAAGTCTTGGATAAGAATGTTTATAGCAGCATTGTTAGGAAGAGGAAAAATATTGTAAACACCTGGAGATAACCTAGCAGATAACGGTAAGAAGTATAAATAAGTTTTAGTATATTTACCCAATGGAATACCAAATACCAATAAGAAGAAACTACAGTTATAGGGAACACCATGGTGAATAATCATTAACAGATTATTAAGTAAAAGAAGCAAGTCATCGATGAGTTACATAAAGAATTATCTCAGCTTCTGGCCAAGATGGAGGTATATGTAGATATGCTTCATGTCCTTGTACAACCAAAAGAGGATAACAACCAATTTAAAAACACAAAACAACCAGAACTGCCAGAAAATCGAACTGTATGGAAGTCAGACAAACAAGGAGTTGAAGAAGAAACATTCATCCAGGCTGGTAGAGGGGATGGAGACAGGAAGCCAGGGCAGCAAGGACTTGCAATAAGGCTACGGCTGGTGAACCAGGTGGGCGAGGCAGTGGCTGGTGGACTGCAGATATCCCACATTCATGTATGAATAAGCCAGGAGGAACAACTAGGGAGCAAGACCATGCAACCCAGGGTTCCAGTGCAGGAAACAAAGCCTCAAAAACCTCTGGCTGTAAAAACCTATAGGGATTGTGGTGGAGGGAGAAACCCCCAAACTCATAAGAGAGTCCATTGGAAAGGCCCACTGGATCCTAGAATGTACACAAGCCCGTCCACCTGGGAAGCAGCACCTGAAACGGCACAATCTGCTTGTGGATATTGGGGAAAGTGACTGAAAGCAGGGCAAGAGCCAAGCCAGCAGCATTGTTCCCTCTCCGACCCCTCCACCACACCATGACATAGCAAACATGGGTTGCCCGTCTGGCAAATACCTAAGGCTCCGCCCCTTACAACATAACAGTTGCACCAAAACAAAGAAATGTGGCCCAAATGAAAGAATAGATGAAAGCTCCAAAAATAGAACTAAGCAACAAGGAAATAGACAAACGATCAGATGCACAGTTCAAAACACTGGTAATCAGGATGCTCACAGAAATGGTTGAGTATGGTCCCA
This sequence comes from Trachops cirrhosus, assembly GCA_028533065.1. Classification (NCBI taxonomy): domain Eukaryota; kingdom Metazoa; phylum Chordata; class Mammalia; order Chiroptera; family Phyllostomidae; genus Trachops; species Trachops cirrhosus. Next base: position 96,552,897 of record CM052539.1, read on the forward strand.
AAATAGAAGAAAAAGTGAAGGCTATGCAAAGTGAAATAAAGGAAAATATAGAGGAAACCAACAGTGACGGGAAGGAAACTGGAACTCAAATCAACGATTTGGAGCAAAAGGAAGAAATAAACATTTGACCAGAACAGAATGAAGAGAAAAGAATTCAAAAAAAGAGGAGACGCATAGGAAACTCCAGGACAACTTTAAATGTTCCAACATCCAAATAGTAAGGGTGCCAGGAGAAGAAAAGGAAGAGCAAGAAATTGAAAACTTATTTGAAAACATAATGAAGGAGAACTTCCCCAATCTGGCAAGGAAATAGACTTCCAGGAAGCTCAGAGAATCCCAAAGTAGTTGGACCCAAGGAAGCACACACCAAGGCACATCATCATTACATTAGCCAAGGTAAAAATGAAGGAGAGAATCCTAGAAGCAGCAAGAGATAAGGAGACAGTAACCTACAAAGGAGTCCCCATGAGACTGTTAGCTGATTTCTCCAAAGGAACCTTGCAAGCAAGAAAGGGCTGGAAAGAAGTATTTAAAGTCATGAAAGGCAAGGACCTGCATCCAAGATTCCTCTATCGGATAGACTCTATCCAGCAAAGCTAACATTTAGAATGGAAGGGCAGATAAAGTGCTTCCCAGATAAGGTCAGGTTAAAGGAGTTCATCATCACCAAGCCCTTATTATATGAAATGTTAAAGGGACTTATCTAAGAAAAAGAACAAAATTATGAACAGTAAAATGACAACAAACTCACAACTATCAACAACTGAACCTAAAAAACAAAACAAAACAAACTAAACAAACAACTGGAACAGGAACAGAATCACAGAAGTGGAGATCACAAGGAGGTTTATAAGCAGGGAGTGGTGGGGGGTGAGGATAGAATGGCGGGGGAAAGGTACAGGGAATAAGAAGCATAAATGGTAGGTACAAAATAAACAGGGGGAGGTTAAGAATATTATAGGAAGTGGAGAAGCTAAAGAACTTATATGTATGACACATAGACATGGACTAAGGGGTAGGGGAATGCTGGAGGAAATGGGGGTACTGGGCAGAGGCAGATAAAGGGGAGAAAAAATGGGACAACTGTAATAGCATAATCAATACATTATATTTTTTTTAAAAAAAGAGTCCTGGCTGGTGTGGTTCAGTGGATTGAGCGAGTGCCGGCCTTTGAACCAAAGGGTTGCTGGTTCAATTCCCAGTCAGGACACATGCCTGGGTTGCAGGCCAGGTCCTCAGTAGGGAGGACTCAAGAGGCACCACACATTGATGTTTCTCTCCCTCTCTTCCTCCCTCCCTTCCCCACTCTAAAAATAAATAAATAAAATCTTTTTTAAAAAAAAAGAATTATCTCATTGCCCTGGCTAGGTAGTTCAGTTGGACAAAATGTCATCCTCATACACCAAGGTTGTGGGTTCAATCCCCACTTAGGGTACATACAGAAGTCAATGTTTCTATCCCTCTCTCTTTCTCTACCCCTTCCTTCTTCCCTCCCTTCCTCTCTCTCAAACAATAAATAAAAAATAATTTTTAAATGACCTGAAAACTTCAGTGTCTGCCCTGAAAGAGACCCTTATCTCCTATTGCCTGCAGGGCAGAAATGCTAAAAAATAAACCCAGCATCTCATCCTGTGATTGGCTAAATTACAATACAAACTGAATTTCCAGCCTCCAAGGATGATCACTCTTTAAGTGAGGGCATTTAATTGGGAAGAAATGGGACCATGACAGCTGGAATGCGGACATGTGAGAAGACTGACAGAGCTGGGGTGTTAGAGTGCTCATTCAGGAGGGCTGTGAAAAAATTCAGAGAGGAAAATGCAGAGAACAAAGTTTGTTCACTTTCTAAGAGAGGAAGGGGGCCAGGAGTGGAGAAATATGCTGGCTCTGAGAGGTTGGGGTTTAAGCTTTTGTTGGCTTATAAAGGGTGGGGTTGCTGTCGTGTAGTCACTGGGCTGTTAAGGGCATTTTAACACAGGAGGTTTCGGAAGCTGCAGTTCGCTCCAATGTCATCTTTTGCCTGTGGCTGCAGGGAGCGGATAGTCACATTCTGTTCTTGCTTTTCCAGTAATTTTACAGTCCTGTGGACATAAGCTCTGAATACAGCAAAAGGTCAAGGCTTTGTCCTTTCATGAAGGATGTTGAGTCCCTAAATTCTGATGAGTCTTTTTTTATGAAGAAAGCGGTTCTTCCACTGCATCTGAGGAGTGCAACCCTGCATTGCCTTTGGAAATGGTAATGGTCTCCCCTGAGGCAGTTAATGTGCAAGACAATTCTGATTCTCCTCAGGACCCACCCTAGTACCCTCCTTTGCTTCTAGACTCAAGTCCCAGCGGGTGCCTAAAGGGAAGGTACAAAGTGTAACCCACAGGGAGGTTTGCTATCCACCCAAAGGACTGTGATTTTCCCCAATTTATATGGACCGAAATCCAGGGGATATGAGATTGGAATGTTAAGGTGAAGTTATTGTGTAAGACCTGCTCACCCATCCCAGAAAGGTCCAGAGAACACAATTCTCAGCAAAACACCCACCAAATCTGTCAGTGAAAAGAAAGGCCATGACCTTCATGTAAACAAGTGTCGGGAGGTACCTTTTTAAAGAAATGTAAAGTTTATTCAGATAACGATTTGCAAACTGGGAAATATAGTCCTCAGTCTGAACTGAGAATGTGTTCCAGAGTGGAGGGAGTTACAGCATGGTTTATAAAGGCTAAAGTTCAAGTAGCTGTTGATTAAAGAGATGGATTGCTAGGGAAAACAAGACGCCATAACCTTACATCATTTGTTTTCTGACTGGTGGGGGCAAATGGACCTTCAATGATGGGCTGACTCAGTGATTAATCGAATGTGGTTGTGAGATGGGAACAGTGGGTAATATATGATTAAACATTTATCAAGTCCTAGTTTCAGCTCAGCTTGTAGGCCTGTAGAACAAAAAGGTTGTCTTTGATCACACAATCATAGTACAGAGAATATTTTTTAAATATTTTAAAAGATTTTATTTACTTACTTTTAGAGAGAGGGGAAGGAAGAAAGAGAGGGAGAGAAACATCTGTCGGTTCCCTCTTGTACATACCCTGACTGGGGACCCAACACACAACCCAAGCATGTGCCGTGACTGGGAACTGAAGTGGCCACCTTCAGCTTTGTGGGTGACAACCAACCAACTGAGCCACACTGGTCAGGGTAGTACAAGAAATACTTTTTTTAACAGTGATGCACGGAGTACAATTTATCAGACAGTACAATCAGCACAGGGGGGCAGTTCTGGAAACCAAAAAGGCAAAGATACCTTCTGTGAGCAGCTTCAGAGCTCAGCTGAAAAAATCCCAATATTGGGCCACAAATTACGAAATTAAAATTCTTATGAGTCCTCACACCTTTACCAATATGTACTTTTCCTCGTTCCTCTGCTCTGACCAGCTTGTCACATGCCGACAGTGCGCCCACGGGGGTGGGAAATGTTATTTGCCTTAAACCATTCAGGGTCTATTCCTGGGTTTCAGGATGGGACCAAATGCCAGGCCACATAGCTGATGTCAGCTAAGTATTCTGCCACCAAAATGTTTTTTTTGGGGAAAAAAAAACGGATTCTAATCTAGTATGTGCAGACACATGCATGAAAAACACATACCTGCTGTGTAAGTACCACATGCTAACCAACTGGGCCACTGGAGAGCTCCTCCACCAGCCCTCTGATTTCTGTCCAGGTTAAGTAAGGTCTCTGTCATGATTTTAACACTGAAAATTGCTGGTAGGGGGTGATGCATGTAGTTCTCAGTGGGAATTCTGAGTACCTGGGAAAAGGAATAGATGATGGGCACTAAACAGATGTTCTGCCCTGACTGGTGTGGCTCAATGGATTGAGTGCTGGCCTGCAAACCGAAAGGTCACCTATTCAGTTCCCCGTCGGGGACACATGCCTGGGTTGTGGCCCAGGTCGCCAGTTGGGGGTGTGTGAGAGGGAACCAATAGATGCATCTCTCTCACATCAATGTTTCCCTTTCTTTGTGCCTCCTCTTCCTTCTCTCTAAAAATAAATACATAAAATCTTTTTAAAAAGTTAACAGATGTCCTCTTGCTGAATTTCTTCTGTTTTCAGAGGGAAAACATCGCAGACTCAGAATCCAGGCTTGTTCTGTAACTACCCACATCAGTACAGGGCAGCTGAGTTTGTGTTCCCAATCAGCACAATGGATTTGATATTTTAATTCTTATTGTGGAATAAAAGTTCTGTTCTATTTTTTAGTATATATTTTTATTTATTAATTTTGAGAAAGAGAGAAACATTTATGTGTTGTTCTACTTATTTATGCATTCATTGGTTGTTTCTTGTACATGCCCTGCCTGAAGATTGAACCTGCAACCTTGGCGTATCTGGATGACTCTCTAACCAACTGAGCTCCTCTGCCAGGGCTAAAAGTTCTGTTCTTAAAGAAAAGTTTGAAACACATGCATAAATGTATCTAGGCAATTGGATGGAACCAAATCCTGTTTATTTTCATAGCCAGTGGAAGCGCTACTTTAAGGATCTCCTAGAATGTCTGAAGCAGCCAGGACTTTATTACTTGTGCCTCCACTAAAAAAGTAGTAATGGTAACCTCAGATTGATCACTTACACCTGCAAGCTCTGTACACTATGTGCCCTCGGTGCAGTAGCTCTTTAACTCTTCCTCAACCCCATGAGGTTGATACTGTCATTTGACTTTCTCAATAAGGAACCTGAGGTTTGGGATATAAGCGGCTGGCCCAAGGCAGTAGCGCGGGGAAGGACCACTTCCTGGTTCATAGCCAGTGGCTTCTGGCTGTGTCCTCATGCGGTGGGCAGGGGTGAAGGGGCACTGCGGGGGCTCATTTATAGAAACACTATCATTCATGAGGGCTCCACCCTCATAACCTAAACACCTCCCAGAGGCCCCCCACTTCCTGATACCATTACAACATACATTAGGATTTCAACACATGAATGTGAGGGGAAAGACCCAGACATTCAGACTGTAGCAGTAAGTTCCCATAAGTTTCTAAAGGGTAGGTTCCAGGGTGTGTGAAAGTTGGAGGGAGTGACTGGAGACAACGGACTGGAAAGTGGTGCGTTTCTGCAGGGAATTGGGTGGAATCCATTGAGGTTCCCAAGTTTTCAGAACTGAGAGAGACAGGCTGCCATGCTTGCCTGCGGAGCGGAGCTATGAACAGGGTTGGGGCTGTGAGACCTAGATTTGGACAGCACCCTAATCCTAATGGCAAATGTTATATTTAGACACTTGGCAAAATGTCATGCTAGCAAATATTATATTTAGCAAGTGTCATATTTAGACACTTAGCAAATTTGATTATCAAGTAAGCAGGTTACTCCACAGAGGTCTCAGTTATTCCATCTGTAAAAAGGAGATGAGACCCACTGCCCTGACTGGAAAAGTTTAAATGAGATATGCATGCAATCTTTCTGGCATTTAACAGGCACTTAATAAACAGCAGTTGTTATTGTTATCATTTTAATCGTACATAAATCCATTTTGAGTTCAAATGACTGAACACATCATAAATTACATTATAATAACAAATGTTATTGTTAGCAGATGCAGATCTGGGGATCCAGAATAGCACCTGGAGTAGCTCAGAGGTCATTCAGAAGGCTCTTGGCCCAGTGTCTTGGAAGAAATTGGATCTGAAGATGGCATCTAGGGTGCTGTGGGGCAGCCTCAGCCTGCTCCGCCTGCTGTGGTGTCTCCTTCCACAGACAGGCTATGTGCACCCAGATGAGTTCTTCCAGTCACCTGAGGTCATGGCAGGTAAAGCACCCCATGCATGGTTAAGATAAGTTACAGCAAAGTTTGGATTAGAGCTGACTGCGTATTTAGTGGGGAGGGAGAAACATATCTGTGCAGATGAGCAGTAAGTCCATGAGGCTCCCTGGAATAAGAACTTGGGAGTGGGGACTTTGCATTTCCTTCCTGAGTGGTAACACTGACCTTCTGGATGGTAACTAATGAAATGCCAGCCTTGTTGATGTATTCCAACTTAGACCAACAGTACAAGTTATTTGGAGGAAAAATTGTTTTGTATTGCCCAATGGAAAGATTTCTGTTGGGCTTCCCCAGTGATTGGGAAAACTTACACAGGGCTGTAATCTGAACTAATATAACTTTTCCTCTGTAGATTTACATGAGGGCTGAGGGAATCCGGACCTGGAATGCTCACTTGTTAGAACTTATCTGCTAGGTGGTGTAGGACACATCATGAGGACAGTTGCTAGTGACCTTGAGCCTTTTCAGATGTTTGGGTACATGGCTTCCTCCTCATGGTTGAAGATGGCTGCTTGAGCTCCAGCCATCAACTCTAAAACCAGGTCTTTCCAGCCACTGGAGAAGAAATGGGCATGCCTGCTCTCTACTAGGGCATTTTTGAAAGTTGCATACCTTTTGCCCATTGCTATCCCATTAGTCAGAATGTATCACATGGCCACTCCTAGCTGCAAAGGAAGCTGAACATTATAGTCCTTATAACTGACCAAATGTCCTACTAAAGGGACTAAGGAATAAGGAGGGAATGGATATTCAGGAGACATTCAGCTATTTCTGCCACAGACTTCAACAAGTGAATTTAACTTGAAAGGTCCAGTCTTCTTTTCTATACTTTTTAAAACCAGAGGTAGTAAAGAGCTGCCAGATTGATCTGACGCTACATTTTCTGTTTCCCTTTCACCTTGTGACATAGAGAAAATGGCTAAAAGGCTGGAGGAATAAGTAGGGGAAACAAAGAGCCCTAAAACCAGCAATGTTATCAAGAGAAGTTGTGGGGTGGAGCTGAGATGCAGAAATTAAGTTTGTTTCCTTCATCCTCGCCCCTCAGAGCTCTGGGACACTGGAGCACAGGGTCACAAACCAGGGCCGGCTGACAAGTATCCTTTTAATTACCTAAGTACTGCTTGAATATATTCTTATAAAAAATTTAAATATAGACAAAACTAAAGTCACTTTTGACCATAGCCACAATTGCTTATTCCCTTCCCCCTCCTCACATTGCCTATCCTGGGTAAGAATCATGTGTTTTTGACTCTGACTTTGGAGACTTTAAATCTGAAGAAAGGATTGGAACCTCTCCCTGCTCCTCCCCATACACCCTGTGCAGGGCACATCGTCACCTCATGTCCCAGGCACAGTTCCTCCCGCTCCCTCCACAGGTGGGGCCGAACTCTCCTATATTCATTTCTATTGCTGCATAACAAATCATCACAAACCTAGCAGCTTAAAACTGTTAGTTCACAGCTCTGTTGATTAGAAGTCAGGCATGAGCTCTCTTCTGAGGGCAGCACAAGATTGAAATCAAAGTATAGGCTGTGCTGAGTTCTTGTCTGAAGCTCTGGGGGGGAATCTGCTTTCCAAGCTCATTCTTCTTGTTGGAAGAATTTAGTTTATTTTGGCTATGTGACTAAAGCCCCATTCCCTGCTGGCTGTCACCCAGGGGCTGCTGTCAGCTCCTAGAGACGACCCGCATGCCTTGCCAGTGGCTCCCTTCATCTTAAGACAGCAATGGTGCGTCAAATCCTTTTAATGGTTTGAATCTCTGATGTCCTTTTCTGTCACCAGCTGGAGAAAACACTACTTTTAGAGGGCTCATGTGATTATTTCAGGCCCATCTGGGTTATCTCTCTATCTTATGGTCAGCTGTACCCTGGGTCATAACCTAATCACAAGAGTGAAATCCATCACTTTCACAGTCCCAGGGGTTATGTGGGAAGTCAGCATTAGAGGGCTGGAGTATCTTGGGAGCCATCCTAGAATTTTGTCTACTGTATTCCCTGAGCTTGGAACTGGTTCGCCTCTGCTTCTCTCTCTACAGAGGACGTCCTGGGCATAGAGGCTGCCCGGCCTTGGGAGTTTCAGCCCAGCAGCTCCTGCCGCACCGTGGTCTTCCCACTGCTGACCTCTGGCTCTGCTTTCTGGCTGCTCAGGCTCTGGGGAGAGGTGGGACCGTGGCCCATCCCACTGAGTGGCTACGTGCTGCTGGTGGCGCCCCGGCTCCTCCTCACTGCCCTCTCCTTTGCTCTGGATGTGGCCGTGTACCACCTGGCCCCACTGTGGAGGGCAGAGCGCTGGAACGCCCTGGTCCTGCTGTCTGGTTCCTACGTCACCCTGGTCTTCTATACAAGGACCTTCTCCAATGCCATCGAGGGACTGTTCTTTGCATGGCTGCTGGTACTAGTATCCTCCCGTGTAGCTTGGAGCCCCACAACCAAAAAGCCTGCTCCGTGGTGGCACAGCTGGCTTCTCGGCAGCATCGTGGCAGCTGGCTTCTTCAACCGGCCCACCTTTCTGGCCTTTGCTCTGATCCCCATCTTTCTCTGGTGCATTTGTGGAGCCACGAACTCTGCCTTCAAGTCACTGACCAAGGAAGCCCTGGGGCTCCTCCCAGGATCAACCCTCACTGCATCAGTGTTTGTGGCTGTGGACAGCTGGTATTTCTCCACTCCCTCTAGATCCAGGGCCCTTGTCCTGACACCTGCCAATTTCCTGCACTACAACCTGGATCCTCAAAACCTGGTGAGGCATGGCACACATTTTCGGCTCACTCACCTGGCAGTCAATGGCTTTCTGCTTTTTGGGATGCTGCATGCCCAGGCCCTGCAGGCTGGGTGGCAACAGCTGCAAGCCTGCCTCCAGGCCTTTGTACAAACGGGCTTTTGGAGGGTGCTAGATGCCCAGAGTCTACTGTCCAGCCCCAGGTCTCACCTCCTGCTCCTCTACTTCCTGCCCCTGGCTCTGCTGTCTGCTTTTAGCCACCAGGAGGCTCGGTTCCTGATCCCCCTTCTGGTCCCCCTGGTCCTGCTTTGTAGTCCACAGACCCAACCTGTGCCCTACAAGGGTACCCTGGTCCTCTTCAATGCCCTGGGTGCCCTCTTCTTTGGCTGCCTGCACCAGGGGGGTCTAGTACCTGGCCTGGAGCACCTGGAGAGGGTGGTTCATGCACCTGTGCTCCCAAGTGTACCTACCCATTACACACTCCTCTTCACCCACACCTACATGCCTCCCCGGCACCTCCTACATATCTCAGGTCTGGGATCGCCTGTGGAGGTGGTGGACCTGGGTGGGACTGAGGACTGGGTACTGTGCCAAGCCCTGAACAATTTAACCAGACGACCAGCCTGCCAGGTGGCTGGTGGGCAGTGGCTCTGCCGCCTTTTTGTGGTGACCCCTGGCACCACCAGGCCTGCCATGGAGAAGTGCAGTTTTCCCCTCAAGAGTGAGACACTCGTGTTTCCCCACTTGACCCTTGAGGACCCACCAGCCCTGTCCTCCCTGCTGAGTGGGGCTTGGAGGGACCATCTCAGCCTTCACATCCTGGAGCTAGGAGAGAAGCCTGACAACGTGACAGAAAATCCACTGCCATAGGTGAAGGCACCACTCCACCTTCTGTGTCGGTAGCTGGGCTGGGACAGAGCTCTGAGTCTCTTCCATTCCTTTCCTTTCCCTTCCAGAACTCCCACCGCTGCCTCTCCTATACACAGCCCTCGGTTGTTTTACCTTCTGGGTAATCTGACATCCTTTTCCCCTCAAAGACCAAAGATCTGACTGGTCAAGGTCCCTAAAGAACCTGGTATAACCAATGACCCCTAACATCTGTTCCTGCCCTATTCCTTCCAGCCACTGTGCTGTTTTAAATATATGGTAGCATCTGGTTCTGAAGAGACAACCATGTGCTAATGACATTCCTCAATGACCTCCAAACCTTCCAGGATGCCCTACCTCTTGCTGCCATGACAACCTTTTGGCTTCCTAGGCACCTAGAAGGAGGCAGTGGGAATGTAGAGAGAGTAGGAAGCTCAGATTCAAGGGACCTGAGTTCTAATCCCTGGTCTGACACTCACTGGCTCTGTGATCTTAAGAAAGCCTCTTCCCTTACCCAGCCTCAGTTTCCCAACCTGTACAGTGGATCAGATGATCTCTGAGGTGTCTGCCAACCAACACTGTGTCATTCCTGGGTCTGTAACACATGTCCCCTGGTTAGACAGGCGTGTCTCTCCTAAAGATCTTCAAGCATAGAAGTGGGTGTGGTGGTGTAATTAATTGCACTTTTATGCCTGCTGCCTTAGTGTTTGGTTATTACTAAAAAAAAATAGATCTGGAATATTTCTTTCCACTTCCTTCTACTCCTCTCCATCAATGGTAGTGGGACACTTTGGCCTGTCATCCTTTATTGATCATTCTCCTGGATACAGGATCATTCTTCCTTTAAGAATCATTTTTCCTCCTGAGCCCGCCACACTCAGAGTGGAGGACACACAATAGTCAGCTTCTAGAAGCACCTGACAACCTGGTGCTCCCAGAAGCCTTTCTTCTTAAATGTGATCTGGTTCCTTTCCAAGCTCAAAGGCCTTGTCTAAAACCCCTCTTCACAGGATGGAGAGCGAACCCCATGCCAAACCAACACCTGCTGCTCTGATGGAAGCTATCACACCCCTGAGCGTGCTGCTCCCAACATAGGTACCCTCTGCCCAGTCCACCGTGGACATGAGGAGCTGTGGTACGACACCTGTCCTTATTCTCCCGCCTCACACCTCTGCCATCTTATGAGAACAAGAGGCAACAGGGCCATAGAGACCAGTGAGCTGGAGGTCAGCACAGAGCAGATGACCAAACCTGAGTCCTTTCCTAGTCTTGCCTTTTGCTGGCTAAAGCCTTGTATAGTCTTAAAGCTATACCCCTCACAGGCCTGCTGTTCTGTGACTGCTGTTAGGCTCTTAGTGCCACACCTTTCTCATGACTCCAACCCTAGGAAGAGGAAATTCATTGGTAGGCTGGTAAATGTGTAGTAACCTGTTTTCTGGGGCAACCCCCCCCCCAATTTTAGCATTTGCCAATTTCTGTGGTGTAAATACTCTCACATGGCTATTTCAAACTACTAAATTGATGTTACTGAATTCCAAGTTGGGAGGAGATACCAAGGATCTACTCTCATGAAGCAGTACAAACTGGCTCTAGAACACTTTTGGACATTTGCTTCCTTTAAACTCTAGAGACTCATTCGTAACAATTAATTATTCTTGTGATTTATGTTTCTACTACAAACATCTTGACTTGTCTTTCTACCCCTAAAGTATCATCTCTGGCAAATGATAAGCACGTATTTATTTTGCAGCCAAAAATGGCATTTCTGTCCACAGATATAAAACCAAGTGCCACGTCAGAGACACCCAAGACGCTAGGGTCCTAAACTCCTCAAGCTTCTGCCTCTTCCCTTCCCCAGTTGAGTCCACCACCTCAGAATTCCCTGGAAAAACTGTCCATGTAGATTGTGGTGGTCTGAGCTCTATTAAATTTGTCATTAAAATGTATCTGTGTGGCATCAAAAGGTGAGCTGAAACTGCCCTGCACTGCAGGGGCTGCAGGATGAGGGGCTGAGCTGCTTCCCTTTCTGGCAGAGCTTAGAAGAGCTTGAAGGGCACACTGGGAGGCTGTTGTGGGGGTTGGGAGGATCTGGTCTGTTTCTTTAGCCATAGGGTAATTGGTGAGAAGGCAAGCCACTAATACAAACACTGCAGGCTTTTACAATGATGTGGGGAGACATCCCAATGACCTCTGGTTGGAGCAGAAAGGACAGTTTGCTCTGCTCTCAGATGCCTTCTACAGAAATAGAGGGAACTTAAAGTTCTTAAATACTCTTTCCACAAAAAATAAGCAAGTGCTCCCTTCTCTTGCTTTCCTTCCTTTCATACTAAATGGCCAGTTTGTCTTGAAATTTCATTGCTTCCTACACCTCTTCCCTTTCTGCCTCTTCTAGAAAAAGACAGTGTGAGTGTGCTTGTTTATGCTGAAGGTAGGGATCTGGGCTGGGGACTGCCAATATTGTGCTGTTCTGATATCCAGAGACCAATGGACAGGGCTGAGACCAAAGAGACAGACAAGACAGTAGAGTGAACAAGCTCCTCAGGCTCATCACTGCCAGGCTACAAGAATCCAGTGAGTTGCCTCTGGTCTAGAAGAAGGATATGTCCTCTTAGAGGAGAAGAGGGTAGGATGCCAAACCAGGATTTTGGTCATGAGGGGAACTGGACTTCTGGCCTCAGGATTAAATAGTAGCTCTGATGGGAAAGCTGAAGGGTGGGATGCCAAGCGGGAGTTTGACCATTAGGAAAGTGGAGGACAAGCTACTGTCATTCCTTCATCCCCAGTGTAGGTCTCCAGCCCTATCCAGCTCCCCGTGACTATCAGAAAAGCCAGAGTATAAGTGTTTGGTTACCAATCAATCTAAAAGCTTCTCCCGTGGCTTTGACCTTTCTAGATTGCATGAATAACTGTGTAGCCTAATTAGAGGTGATCAGAAATTCAGTCTGAAGCCTCGAATGGCAGGGCATTTCTGTATACAATGGATTTTCCTACTACTGGGTCCATTAGCTGCACCATAATGTTTATATTGTATACTTGACCCTCTAAAATGTGAATAGGAATCCAGATAGCCCGTTCCATGGTAGGCAGTAGTCCTTACAACCAGTGATGATGGTGGGGAGTAGGGAGGCAGGCACTGAAGGTCAGAGTAAATACTATAGAGAGCTATGGACTTAGGCCCTGGAGTCAAACGCCTGTATTCACATCGGGCTCTGTAAGGCCATGGGCCACTTAAGAAGCAGCCTACCCTTTCCCAAATGAAAGTGGCTGTAAGGATTAAGTGAGATAACCCACACAGCATGCATTTAGGAAATAGCAACACAAAGTAAGCACTCAGTATGTTAACCATTCCCCGGGCCTATAGTGCCCAGGAATCCTAATACATCTTGCTAGAGAAGTACCACACTCATATCCATTACTCAGCTCGCACATTTAATCACAGGATTTTGGCATCTGCTAGGTTGTCTTTCCATCCGTGATCTCATCTGGAGACAGTGCCGTGCTACATCAATGCAGAGGCAGCAGCAACTAGCACGAGTTTTAGTCCCATTCGCAGAAGGCAGACTCGCTCTGTGGTACGGTTCATGGCTCTCTGTACGTGGAGTATCAGGGTCTAGCCTACCTCCATTTCTGTTAGGCTTCGGGGTATTTCTTCACACACTGCCCTGTCCGATCACAGGGCTGCACCGAGGATGTCCGTTTGGCCTGGGTTCTCTGGTAAGTCGACCTCTACAGGCCGAAATGAGTCAGAATTCGAAACCTTGTGCAGTGCCGGGAATCACTCCTTAGCGCCCAGGCCCGTGTCCAGACCAGAATGGAAAGCAGTCGATCTCCGGCCGGCCAAACCCGGGTTTAGGGGTTTGCGTTAGGGCCCCTCTGGCCACCTGGTGGTGGCCCGGGGCGCTCCCGGAGGCCGCGGCGCACCTCCTGAATGAAGGTGTCTCGGAAGCGGGCAGCACGCCGGCTCAGGGAAGCCGCGGGCCCAGCCCCGAGACCTCGCAGACGACGGGCCGCGTCCTGGCCGCGCAGCTGGGCCTGCAGTAGTGCGAAGGCAGTGAGCTGCGCCGCACGCCGGATAGGCCGCGACTCGGCCAGGCGCTCCAGTAGCTGCGGGCTGTGCAGCAGGACGGCCAGCAGCCTCCGTAGGACCATCCTTGGAGCGACCCGGAACCCCTAGCGCGCCGTCCCGGCTCCTAATCGGCGACGCTACGTAACGGACTACGTCTAAGCCCGCACCGCCCAGTGACGACACTGCCGCGCTGGGATTGGTCGACAAAAGTACGACTTTCTGCAGTCGCCGCCGCGCGTTTCCGGTTCCGTCACCTTCGCGGCGGCTAGTGGTTCCCGGAGTGACGGTGTGACCATCCACATCTCCGCGCTATGTCCGGTGGCCTCCTGAAGGCGCTGCGCAGCGACTCCTATGTGGAGCTAAGTCAGTACCGGGACCAACACTTCCGGGTAAGGGAGCCCGGAAGGCGAGAAGGGAAGGCCCTGGGCCGGAACGCTGGGAGTTGGTTTTCTCTGGTCTCATCCTGTCGTTTCCTATTCTCTGGTTTCCCGAAACCAGAAGTGAGGCCCGGTGCCTGGTGGGGAATGGATGCTGAAAGGGCGTTTGGGTATCACTGAATCTCCTCTCCTGGAAAGCGCATTTGGGGCTCGCCCTCCCTTTCTCTCGCAGCCGCTCTCTGTTCCCGAGCCAATGTAAGGGTTCGAGTGGCAGTAGTGGTGGCTCACATTTTACTGGACTGTGCCTTGGTAACCTTCTCATGAGGGGAAGGGGTGTCCTTCTGACACCTGGAGTGTGTGGAGGCACCTTCCTGACCCAGATATTGATATTTGGGACCTTTTATTATGTTTTGGTTTAGATTAGATTAGCCAAACTGCCCTTTGGCGCTTCTAGTCTTCCTTCTACGCAGTAGGTGGGAGACAAAAGTTTAGCCCAGTTTTCACCCCTAGGGAGCCATAGGAGTGGGGAGACGGACCAGCCTAGCGGGTTAAGTGACTAGATCAGCGATTTTGAATCTTTTTCATTTCACTGCACACAAACTAAAATTTCGTGGCACACCAAAATAATTTTCTTCTGATCTTACCAAAAAATAGGTATGATTTTGATCCATTCACACCGGATAGCTGTTGTTGTGTTGGCTATTGTCGTTTCTTTTTAAAGATTTGACCATCTAAGGGAAAAGAGGTCGGGTATTGCATGTTTTAAAAATTCTTGGGGCACAAGGGTTGAAAATCGCTGGTCTACATGTCAAAATCAGAACTGCTGGGCCTCAGAAGAGGAAGATTTTAATTTGGCCTATGTCATAGATTTTGTGGAAAAAGAGAAGGCAGCAGATAATTCAAGGTGGTTTATTCGCTAGCAGCAAAGGGTGGGGTGAAGCGAGCCTCATTAACCACTGCTATCCAGTGCTGTTGCTGAAGCCCCCTGCTAAACCCTACAGGGGTGTCCAACCTGTGGCCCTGCATTCAGCTCCGCATGGCTGTGAATGAGGCCCAACACAAAATTGTAAATTTACTTAAAACATTATGAGGGCTTTGTGTGTGATTATGTGTCCCAAAGTTGCCAGAAGGTTGGACACCTCTGCAAAAGAGAGAAGGGAGACATTTTCTGCACTCCTAAGAGCTTGTAATCCCATAGTAGGGACTTGAAATGGAGGCAGGTAATCATCACCTAGAGCAGAAATGAGGAGTGTAAAGGGAGGACAGGCTGTGAGAATTCAGAAAAGGGATATAACCCTTGTGACTGGGCAAGAAGGGGGCACATATTGAAGAAGGTAGGCATGGGGAATGCATAAACAGCGTTATTAGAGTAGGAAAAGGAAATTTTGTTTGAGGCCAGAGAGGAAGATCTTAAATTCCTTAAATTCCTCAGCCGATTTTAAATGTTTACCATGTGCCAGGCATGATTTTCACTTGTCACTTAAGAGTTCTCATTACTTTAGAAAATTCCACACCATAACCATCTTGAATTGCAGGCATCCTGAAAAATCCAAACTGAAAGGATTCAACTTTTCCTATTATTCTTCCATGAACTCAAAGCCTTTAGCTTTATTTAGATAGTATTAAGATACTGTCATGCAGAATTTCTAATGTTCCCTGAATGGAATCCACATTAATATCATACCTTAAGTACAACACAGTTGTTTTGAGCCATAGGCTATTTGTTTGGACATTATTTGTGTAAGTAAAGTAGAAAGAAAAAAGAAGATGCCCTCCTGACCATAATTTTAACAAATAAAAAAAGTTCTATTACAGCAGTAATACAAATAAAGTGCATCTAATGTCTTATTCCAAAGTTCTAAAAACCTAATGTCTTGTGGACTTTGTAGTTTTTAAAGGTTTTGTTTGTTTATTTTTCAGAGAGAGGGTGGGGAGGGAGGGAGAGAACCATTGATCAGTTGCCTCCCACAGGCCCCCAACTGGGGACCTGGCCTGCAACCCAGGCACCTACCCTGAGCAAGAATTGAACTTAGGGACTTGGTTTGCTGGAGGACGCCTGACCCAGTGAGCCACACCAGTCAGGGCACCCTGGGGACTTTTTAAGAAAGTATGGAATTGGGTATAAGACTGGCTTTGAATGTCAGCTACAACTACAGAGCAGCTGTGTGACCCTGGACAAGTTTTAACTGTCTTTACTGAGGTGTAAAATGAGAATAAATTAGGAGCTACCTCACTCAGTTCTCAGAATTAATTGAGACCTCATACACAGAAGTCTCTGACCTACAGTCCCTTGATTCTCACTGGTCAGACATACTTACCTTTTTCTTGTTTATGATATCTATATATATTCATACTTTAGAAAATATAAACTTGGAGCATATCCTTCACATTGTTCTGTACTTTTTCACTTTGTTCACTATGGAAATGTTCTATATCACTGTATGTGGATGAACACTTTTCTTGGGGCTACATAGTTTTATTTACTGAGGTATCACAATTTAGTTCTTCATTTTCCTTTTGATGTGACTTTAGATGGTTTCTCTCTTCTGCCACTGAACATAAGCGCAAGACCTATTACTCTGAGTACTGTACCACAAAGCATTCAGAGATGAATGATGCGAAGTCTTACTCTCAGAGTGAAGAAACTGGGTTAGTATTCTAAACAGACCAGTAAATGAAAAAGCCGTGCCTCTTGGGAAAGTGCGTTGGTGGCCTAAACATGATTCTGCCTAGCTGCTTTCCAAGTTTGAATACCACTCACTGTGTGGCTGGTATTAGAGCCCAAACATGGGTCTGAGGGCCTGAGAGCAGGTCAGCTGGTAGGTCTTCTATTTAATCAGCACTTGTCCTCCCCAGCATGAAGGCTAAAAGATTGTCTCCTAAACTCAGAGAAAAATATATGAGCATGTAAACTACCTAAGCAGTTGTTGCTTTGAACATTCTCTATGGGAAGGTTACAGGGGTACCCTGTCTCTGCAAATCCATTTATTTTTCATTGCAAAGGTTAAAAACACCCTTTCACATATATTGGTTCAGGGTCTGGAAATTAAACTTGGACTATTAGAAAGGGATCCAGTGCTGTGCAATGGAACTTTCAAGTCATGGCCCTCTATTAATAGCAACGTGGACCTTGGGTAAGCGTTTCATAGATTATGAACACTTCTCCCCGCCCCGACCTTTTTTGGAGGCAAGGTATTTGTCATAGATTGGGATGAGAGAAGCTGATTCCTGAATCAGAATTAATGAAAAGTTTTTGAATATTAGCAATACTACTTAAGCAGGCCTCTTCTTAGATTGTGTTAACTTTCTGTTTGAAATTCTAGGGTGACAATGAAGAACAGGAAAAATTATTGAAGAAAAGCTGTACACTATATGTTGGAAATCTTTCCTTTTACACAACTGAAGAACAAATCTATGAACTCTTCAGCAAAAGTGGTGACATAAAGAAAATCATTATGGGCCTGGATAAAATGAAGAAAACAGCATGTGGTTTCTGCTTTGTGGAGTATCCTTCCTGTGTCTGATGTAGCTATTGGATGAAGGTGGGATCTAGAGCAGTTAGTCAATCTGCTTTAAAAAAATGAGGATATTTGCTAATTAGCATTCCTAAACTTCTCTCTCTCTCCTTCCTCCATCTACTCCTACTTTCTGTCCAGTATGAATACACTCTTACATTGTGAAGGCTGGTAACATTTATATTCTGTTCTGAAATCCATTCTTTGTTTACAGTTAATGTAAGAAAAATAATCTTTCAAGAATATATGCTCATGGTGTTTTAAAAAGTCAAGGGTATAGTGAAAATAAAATCCCTGTATCATCATAAGCCCAGAGACAATCAGTTACCAGTCTCTTGGGTGTCTTTCCAGAAGAAATCCTGGGGATGTGTGGTAGTATACTGCATGCACTATATTTTTTTCACCTCTTAGAGGTTGTTCCACTTAGTACATGTAGGTCTACTCTTTTTTAAAATGGCTTTATAGTATGTATCACATAATATTAGGTGTATATAGCTTGGTTTTTATAGGTCAAAACCGTAACTGTATTTGCGATCATTTATTCTCTTCCTGGAAACTGTAGATATTGGAACTTCCGAATTTACCATTTTTTCCCAATAGCTTTCTTTTTGTTGCCATTTTGTTTTATATGGTGAGAAATCTCCCAGACATGATCTAACATGTCTTTTGAAAATTTTGTGTCCTGAATTATGTTTGTTTGTATTTATGCTGTAAATTTTCCATAAAGGTTGGGTTTCCAACCATAATTAGGAAAAAGGCTGCTCGTTTTGTGAACCCAGGCAGAGTTGCTCTCTCAAATTGTTGCCTTACCTTTCAGATATGTGGGTTTTCCAAATGCCAGAAAGAATTATATTTTGGCCAGCTAACATCAAGATGGTGCCCTAGTACTTCCAGACAGTTTGTTCAGAACCCCGTCATTTTATTTATATTTATATGAAATTAAATGCCTTCCTGCTAGCAAGTCTTTCCACATAGACTGTTAATTAAACCCTATTTGCAGCTTCACTTCCTATTTAACTCTGAATTTAGAGCCTCCTGGGTTTCCTGTCTCCTCTAAACTTTTTTAGAATACTTCAGACTGTGACTTTGTTTCATCCATTAGCACTTTGCCACTGGCTTTTGTTGAATCACTGTCTGCTGATAGCCTCTTCTATTTTCTGGGTGTATGTTTCTTTTCTGTCATTTTAATAGGTCTTGAGAAGGAAAGGAGAAATATGTGCTCACTGTTAGTTTGAACCATAAACCCCACTTTTGGTTTTGCTATCTGATTTCTGGGCTCTGCAAGCTTCTTCCTTCCATTCTCCCTTCACATGCAAGGAACCAGAGTGCCCCATGTTTTGCTTTTGCCTCTGTTAGCAGTAGTTCACAGGGGACTGGGAGAACAATGAAAACACAAAAGACAAAGAAAAATCCACCCTGTACCTCATATCAGTCTGAGAGCTAGAGTATTTTTGCTTTTGTTTTACAGGTCAAAGATGAACAATCATGGCAAATACCCAAAAGAGGGGTTGCCATTGGCACTGTTCATTTTATTTGCCCTTTTAGTGTGCATTTCATTCATCAACAAAAAATTATTCAATGCCCACTATGTGCTAGGCATCTTTCAGCAAGTGTTTCCCAGTATAATTAAAGACAAGGGAAAAAATGTCTAGATCAGCATTTCTCAGTCTTTCCTTTTAATGAAATACAATGGCAATTCCATATGCCCAGTGATCCCTTTTATTAATAAGGTTGTTCTTTAATATACAGCCTCAAATATTGACGCTGTTGATTCCTTGGATAAGTGTACATTTGGTGGTCTAAACCTGCCCTAAACATATTTTATACTTTACAAATCAAAATATGGGGAGAACAGGACCAAATAATTATTAACAGGATTACTCAGGAAATTATGACCACTGTAGCCATCGATAAGTGTCATATTTGACTCTCTAGTGCTTCTGGACCAACCTCAAACAGGCCTGTGCAAACCAAATTACTGTCTTTAAACTCCATTTGGTTGGACTAGTTTTTGTACTTTTTCTTAACAACTCAGCTTCACTTAAGCTGTTGCTTGCTGTATTTCCAAAAAGGTTTGGAGAAATGCTATGTAGTGTTCCTTAATGTTTACACATAAGATACTATTCAAGAGCAGATGCAGAAAATGCCATGCGGTACATAAATGGAACTCGTCTGGATGACCGGATCATTCGCACAGACTGGGATGCAGGCTTTAAGGAGGGCAGGCAGTATGGCCGTGGACGGTCTGGGGGCCAGGTATGCAGGGTCTCTGGGCTTAGCCTTTACCTGGGATTCCAGTCCTAATGACAAGAGTTACAAATTTGTGCCTAAGGCCCTGGCCAGGTAGCTCAGTTGGTAAAAGCATCATCCCGATACGCCAAGGTTGCACATTTGATCTCTGATCAAGGCACATGTTTATGCATTCACTGGTTGATTCTTATAAGTGAAACAACAAATCAGTGTTTCTTTCTCCCTCTCCCTTCCTCTCTCTAAAAATCAATAAATTTTTAAAAAATTTTAAAATAAAAGAAAATAACTTTGTGCCTATAACTTCAGCTTGAAGTGAATCTCAAAACACCCATTGGGATTAGTAAATTTTTTTCTTAACCAATGAAATGGTATATTCTGTACATTTCCACAAGCAGGTATTACTGGACAGTAGCTAGGGGCTAGATATTTTCTACTTGTGCAAGTGTCTAGAACAAAAACAAAATGTATTGAAATTTGAGTTTTATTTTTATTTTACAATAGATAACTGAGTTTAACCACTTTGGAATGTGTTATTTTTGAATGCTGCTGAGTGATTATGTACTTGGTGCTTGGTAAAAACAAAACAAAACCCTTTTAGGTGGTCTCATAATTCTGCACAGCAGTTAAGCTCTTTTGGTTTTGAATCCTCACCCGAGGACATGCTTATTGAATTTAGAGAGAGTGGAAAGGAGGGAGAAAGAGAGAGAAATATCCATCGGCTGCCTCCCACAAACTCCCAGACCAGGGACCAAACCCACAACCTTTCAGTTTACCAGGTAACACTCCAACTGAGCCACACCAGCCAGGGCAAGGCAATTAAACTTTGAATTAGTTGTTTTAAAAAATTACATCCTGCTTGAATGTTCGTTCACATTATGACATCTGAAAAGGCTTAGCTATTTGACATATTTGTGGGAGATATTTGTTACACTAATCTCTATACTGTAACTTGTGTTCATTTCAATTAAGGTACGAGATGAGTATCGACAGGACTATGATGCTGGGAGAGGAGGCTATGGAAAACTAGCCCAAAACCAGTGAGCAGTTAAGAACCCCACCAAGAAAAATTCACTCCTTTGGCCTGCTGAATTTCACATACATTACCCAAGGTCTGCAAACCTGCTATTTTTACCAACCTTTGAGAGCCAGAAGCCCACTTCATGGTTTCCCTCCGAAAATTATTAAAGGACGAAGTTCAGAAGAATGCCTTTAATTCTAGTCTTAGAATATTGGCCATGTGTCAGGTTACCATGATTTCCTTACCAGGTCAAAAATCATTTTCCTTGGCAACAGATTTTATCTATAACGTTGATCTAACAAAAAAACCACACACATACCAAAACACACTTCTTTTAGGAAAATTGAAAAAATTAAAATTTTGTTTGCCACATTTATGTCTAACGAAGTAGGTCTGTGGTCTACACTGGGGCCTGGAATTACTATTTAAAAATTTTTCGGTTTCCTTCAGATAAAGTTTAATAAATTTTTAATAAATTTTGTGATATTGTATAGTTTTTTTTTTAATCCCCACCTAAGGACATGCCTGTTGGTTTTAGAGAGAAGGGACAGGAGGGAGGGGGGGGGCATCTATGTAAGAGAGAAACACCAATTAGTTGCCTCTAATATGCCCCCAAACCTGCAACCTAGGCATGTGCACTGACTGGGAATTGAACCCGTGACCTTTTGGTTTACCCAGGGCAGTATTGTATAAGCTTTGCTCTAAATTAGGAACAAGTGTTTGACAATTTATTTCTATGTTGAATTCTAATCTCTAAATGCAAACTTAGGTGTTAAGAAAACTCCCTAAATAGTTGGTCCAAAAGTAAGCCTTACAGCCCCAGGGGATACCACCCGCTTATATATCAGGAAATTAGGTTTGGGACTTGAAGAGTATTTATCAAACACCTTTTTTTTCAAAAGATATTTTTTTCCTGAGGCTAAAAAAAAAAGTTGATTTGTATTATAGAGAACCTTGAATACTCTAAGGGAAGTGGGGGGGCACTGTCAGTAAGAAATGGGTTGAAATATCAGAGGACACGAGTTAAAACATTGCCTCGATATGTTGAAGGTTGCTGTGAGGGCCATCAGATTTATTCTTTTCATTTTCAGAGTGATCTCGGGAATGGAGTAAGTTTTAAAAAAGAGCTTAAAGGTTGTGAGACTGCCTAATGAAAACAATCAGAAATGCTTCCCTCAGGAACTGTGTTCTGGCTAATTCTCATGGTGAAGTCTGTCTTGTTTTTTGTTAATTGTGCTTACTGAGTTTCAGAACCTTGATAGTGGTAGTGATGGTCTCCACAGAGAGGAGAGTCTGGAGTATTTATTTTGCACCTGTAAGGCAAGAGGTAATTTCTAACAGTGTATCGAACTGTTGCTCATTTAAAACCACTAATCTAATTTTCCCTGACGTGAGTTTTTTCATCTAGCAACAGTATCCCCAGACTTTCTACAGTTTATGAAACTTGTGGCTGAAGTATCTCAATTGTGAGCATTCTTTGACACTACAGTAAGGATAGGTTTTCTCATTAAATTAAAACTGGTTATTTGAAAATTCTTTAAAGATTTATTTATCTTTTGAGAGAGGGGAAAGGAGGGAGAAATAGAAAAAGAAACATCAATGTGTGGTCGCCACTCAAATGCCCCCTACTGGGGACCTGGCCTGCAACCCAGACATGTGCCCTGATTGGGAATCGAACTGGCGACCCTTTGGTTTGCAGCCTGGTGCTCAATTCACTGAGCCACACCAGCCAGGGCTGGTTACTTGAATTTTGAAGAGCTGTAACTAATTGTACCATATGCAGTTAATTTCATGAGGATATACTATTCATTTTTTAAAATCTCCTTTTACACTACAGTTTGAATTTAATGTATTTTATATTATTTTGTAGTAAAACATAACTCAGATTTCTATAGGCCTTAAAACCACACAGTGGTTCTATTTGGAATTGTGTCTTCTATAACAAATTTCAATAAAGTTGGGCCAACTTATCCTTGTCTGTGCCCATTTCCTTACCTATAAAGAGGGACAGTGGAACCGCTTACTCTGAAATATTTATTTAATGTGTTTATCTATAAATAATGTGCAGAGTTTGCATGTCCATTTTGACAGCTACCTAATATATGTCACTAGCCACATGTAGCTAATTAACTAAATTAAAACATTCCGTTCTTCATTCAGACTAGCCACATTTCAAATGCTCAACAGCCACACATGGCTAACTTGCTGTTATAGTGGATGCAAACACAGAAGATTTCCATCACTGCAAAAAATTCTATTGGACAGCACTGTTTAAGGGCAGGCTGCTTGGAGCCCACATTGGTCAGAGTTTACAAATAAGCCCTATCATAACTGGAATGTCACTGGGAAAAATCACCACTCACCAAACAGTACATTATTTGATACAAGAGAACACACATTTATAAAGGCATTTAGTTTATTTTTTTTCCAAAAAAATATTTTTGTTAGAAGGTTTGAGTCATTTTACATGATCACAACCTTTAAACAAATTCATTTTCTGACCAAAAGGTACCCCTTAAGTGAACAGCTTGTCTAGGTCTGCTTTTGTAATGCCCAAATACAATTCGCACTTCTCTGATGGTATTCCCTAGGATTTCTTAAGTTGTCTACAGGCCAGGAGGCAGAGCCCAGCACATAAAGTATGTGATTTATAACTGCAGATTAGTTTGGTTTCTTTTTATTATTTTTTGTTATTTTAGAGAGGGGGGCAGGGAGGGAGAAGGAGAGAAACATTGATATGAGAGAGAAACATCGACTGGCTGTCTTCTGTACACGCCTCGACTGGGGATGGGACCTGCAACCCAGGCATGTGCCCTGACCCGGAATCAAATCACAACCTTTTGGTTTGCGGGATGATGCTTAACCCACAGCCACATTGGCCAGGGCTAGTTTGGTTTGTTAACCTCACTAAGCAGAGCCAGGGAGTCAATATATCTAATTCACACCATTAATACACTGTTTCCTGCCTGAAGGGTCTGATCCACCCAGAGTTTCCCATTCTCTCTCTTTAACACAGTGAACCATGACTGTGGAGAAAAGGGGCAGCTCAATTTAGGCTAGTGCTGGCTGTGTCCCAGTTAAGTCTGCTATGTTTTGTTCCAACTATGAATTGAAGATGACCAGTGTTACTCGTATTTAATGATAAATAGAAAATACAATGCAATGCCACAAAAGGGATTTAGGGACTACGGGAAACAAGTGCTTCTTTTCCCTTAGGAGGTTCCCTTCAGAAAAGGTTGGTTCTCTACAGTTCTTGAGAGCTCTTAACTAAAAGTTGAATGAAATCTACACTCATTGCTATAAATTTAAGAAAAGGAAAAAAAATCACTGGAAAGAAGCAATGACAGACTGGTAAGTTTGCTGATGGAGAGAACTGGGCATCTTGTTGAAGGCACATCGTAAGTAGCTTTTAGTTTGTACAAGGTCTGTAATCAACCCCAAAAGCATAAGGTATGCCCACCTTGTGGACAATTCAGTGCCAAGCTAGTGACAGTAGAACAATGCCTATCTCTTTCACCAACTGCCCAGACTGTACTTCAAAAATGTCTTTGTTGCAAAGAAGCAATTACTGCAAACATCAGAACAACGGCCATTCTAATGTAGGGCTTGGGCTAAATAGAGGTTACCATAAGGGGGCGGGGAATGACTGTGTCAAAACCAAGTTTCATGAATGCAGAGAAACATTTTAACCAGACTTAAAATGTGTATAATTGAGGCTAAAGCATGCTGAACAATGCACCTCAAGGTGTCCTATAAAACTGGAAGTGAATGAAAAACTGGACTTGGACAGCTCACTTTACGTTCCCTATGAACATCCCTGCAAGCCTCAATGCTGAGATGATGGCCATTTCTCAACTGGAAGAAATGGCAAGTCAAGCTTTGGGCATTAAGATTCTTACAAGAACACACTTTTGTCTCTTCTGTATGCCTAATTCTGGCAGTAAGGAAGTAAGATATGAAGTTCCAAAGTATAAGACGTTTTGAATCAATAGCCTAGTTACTCACCACTTTGTATAGTTACAAAAAAAAATGTAGGCAAAAGTATCACATACATATTGGAAAAACCTCATTTTGCATACTTATGTCTGAAAACTGAAAATCTCAAGAAGACGTCCTCCCCATTTTAAACTGTCATCTTTCCTAATGCAGACACAACCCTATCTATATAGCAGCATAAAGTACCTCTAATCTGTCTTTTAACTACTTGAAGCACAATAAATACTGACCTGGTTTTATACTAAGGACTTTGAGTCTGGGAAACTTAGGCATGTACTGGGGCTGTTTACAATGTAAACACTGGTGTTGGTGCTTGGAATGTCTGGGGAGGGAACCCTGCACATAAACGCCCTTACTTGCCAGCAGTCAGCCTTGGCTTTGACGAAGTTAAACTGCACATTTTAGCTTTTTATTTTCAACACCTAACTAGGCCTAGATTCCAAGTGTCTTCAGCCATTTTCCTGGTTTTATTCTGTACAAGCTTCTGGGTATCTTACCATATCTGTTGTTTTTCCTGCCCATTTCAGGACAAATAATAGGGAAGTCTAACATGCACTTTTATTTCCTTTTACATACCACGAAAGGCTAAAGATGCAAGATCCATTACATTAACCCTAATGAAGCCAAGTGTAAGGACAGGGCCACTTCTGCCTTTCTGCAGAAGATGATGCTCATAGAAGCAAAAAAAAGGACTCTGGTGGTAGAGTCTCAGGGTCCATCAAGCAGAGGCCAAATGAGGAGCCCTGCGTGTTCCTGAGATCACTAAACAGACAAGTGTAGGTGGGGTGGGGTGGCGTGGGCGGACCAATGACTCCTGCAAAAGACGGGAAGCCAGTCTTCATTTTAAATGTTAGCATTTTAAATACCCTTGAAATAGAAAGGTATTTGGCAAATTTTAATTTCTTAGGGAAGATACCACAAGGGAAGTGTCAACTTGTAAATTGCTCTTAGGCTGAGTTCTCATTTCTTTGACCACTTGTTTGATAGATACTAAGTTTTTTAATGGGTCAAAAACAAAAATCCAGAGAATTCAATGTTCCAACAAAAACCTTTATAACTCTTAGGCATTTATTATAATTCTCAAATGTGTCTTCATGTATAAAACACACCTGTTAGTTTATGGCCACTTCCTCTCACCCTTCGAAAGGAATGCAACTCACAATCTAAAATCACTTAGAGAGGGAAGTCAGTGAAAGGTACTGCTGGTAAAAGGAAGTAAGATAGGACTGGATTTGTCAAAACAACTCCTAGCTACCCTTTATGCCCAGGGAACACCTAATACTTTCAGAGTTATGTTGTATCAAAAACTTCCTGCAGTTTTAGGTTCTGGGATTAATTAAATTTTAAACCTGTATTCAGTTCACATCTAACTAAGTTTCAAAAGCTGCACCAAATCTACTAGGCTTTTTTTTTAATACTCTGCACTGCATGCTCTGTCTATATGCATGCGGTATTTGGATAATAAATATTAAATATGGGGTGGGGGGAACACATGGAATCCATAAAGTTAAAACTGAAACCAAACTGAACATTAAAAAATAGTACATGGTAGCAAGAGAAATGAATAAGCGCTAAAAATAAACTTGAGGTAACAATAGTGGCCCAATACCACTGATCTGAAATATCTGTAAAAATTCAAATAAGTGTTTGGAGATTCAAGTAACAAACCATCTGCTGCAACTTGGTCAGACTTCCCAGCCTTGCTGAGTTTTAGTCCATGAGCCGGCACTCACACAGCTCCTTGTAAATCCTCTTCCGTACTCGGGGCATATCTTCTTGGGAAAACTGGAAAGGCTGCTCTAAGGCGAGGCACTTGCAGTACTGTAAAGGTCCCAGAAACACTTATATGGCATGTGGAGTTATGTACCACCCCAATGTGTAACAAAATTTTCAACAGCCTTGTGACCACTAAAGGAACCTAATATATGAGAAAGAACAGTCCCTAAAAGTGGCCATTATTTAAAATCTGAATAGTTTTTGCTCTGTGGCTAAAAGACCATTTTTGCCAATGGTTAAAAATTCATAGCTGATTCTGCAAATGCCAAAGGTCTATGATATGAACAAATTCAGATCAGCTTCCAGAGTGGCTAACTAATAACCTCTGATAAGAGATGGATGATATCAATTATACATGCTTGACCTTCAAAGGTGGTGGTCTTCCAATACAGAAACTACTGCTTCTCAACAAGAAAGGAAGGGAGGAAGGAAAACTAACCTGTTAACTGTAGCTAGTACCACGTACACATCACAGGGACTCCTATCTTGCCTCTCTAAACCCAACAAATTTAATTCACACATTGTAAATTCCAAAGAAAAAAAAGGTATTTCATTACCTGGAGCACAAAGACTCCACAGTCACTGTCATTTTTCTGCTGTGGAATACACTGAGGGGAAAACAAAATGATAATTAAGATAAAATCAAGTCTTACTCTTCAGATAAGAAATATTGTTTTTATAGAAAAATGAGCAAGACACAGGAAGTCTCTCTAGCCAGGATAGCTGGTATGTACCTCTGGTATTTAAAATGTTTGATTTAACGGAGGCATTTGGCCACATGAAAAGAACTATCAATCAACCACAATTTATAGAACATTTTGCCTAAATATGAAAAATGGGAAATCAAAACCCTACTTAAAGACTTCCATTTGGATAATTAGCTTTGCTATGAATTCACTAACAATGAATTTGTGGATCACAGAACATGTATTTAGACTCTGAACACTTAAACAGTTACAGTCCTGCTTAGCAGTCTTCACTTTTCATCTCGTATTACACAACTGTGTCCTACTAAGGAAAGAAATTGTAAAGGTAAATGGTATGTTTTCGAAAGAACTGTTACTATATCCTTCCTAAAGTGGGAATATGAAAGATCCTGTCTAAATTTAAGAGAATACCTATATATTCTAGCTGGGTAAATTCAGAAAATTTACAGGTTCAATTCTAGTTTGAACTAATATACTAAGTTATTTAAAACAAAACTTAAGCTTAAGTTTCTTTAAATATTTATTTATTTTCAAAGAGAGGAGAAGGGAGGGAGAAACAGAGGGAGAGAAACATCACTGTGTGAGAGAAACATCCATTAGTTGTTTCTTTTTTGCCCCAAATAGGGACCTGGCCCGCAACCCAAGCATGAGCCCTGACAGGGAATCAAACCGGTGACCTTTCAGTTTGTAGGCTGGGTGCTCAATCCACTAAGCAACATCAGCCAAGGCATTTAAGTTTAAGTTTAAAATTTAGCACTGGGGACTTCTGGCCAAGTGGAAGTAAGTAGGTAGATACACTTTGCCTCCTTGCACAACCAAAAGAAGGTCAACGACAAATTTAAAAACAAAAACAACCAAAACAACCAGAAAAGCTAACTATGGAAGTCTGACAACCAAGGAATTACACAAGAAACATTCACTCAGACTGGTAGAAGGGGTGGAGAAGATGCGCAGCAAGGCAGTGGCTGGTGGTCCCACATTCGTGTGCAGATAAACTGGGAGGAGCAACTGGGGAGCCAGACATACCACACAACCCAGGTTTCCAGCGTGGAGAAATAAAGCCTTAAAATCTCTGGCTGTAAAAGCCTATGGGGGTAGTGGTGGCGAGAGAAACTCCCAGACTCACAGGAGAGTTCACTGGAGAGACTCACGGAGTCCTACCATGTATACAAACCCATCCCCCCAGGAATCAGCACCACAAGAGTCCAATTTGCTTGTGGATAGCAGAAGAAGTGACTGAAAGCCTGCCAGGCACCAAGCAGCAGCATAGTTCCCTCTCTGACCCCTCCTCTACATAGAGCACCACAACACAGCAACGTGGTTTGCCCGGACCTGGCAAATACCTAAAGCTCTGCCCTTTACATTGTAACAGGTGTGCAGAGACAAAGAAATATGGCCCAAATGAAAGAACAGATCAAAGCTCCAAAAATAGAACTAAGCAATGAAGAGATAGCCAACCTATCAAATGCACAGTTTGAAACACTGGTAATTAGGATGCTCACAGAAGTGATTGAGTATGGTTGAAATATACAAGAAGTGAAGGCTATGAAAAGCAAAATAAAGGAAAATGTACAGGGAATCAACAGTGAAGGGAAGGAAACCGGGACTCTGAACGATTTGGACCAGAAGGAAAAAATAACATTCAACCAGAACAGAATGAAGAAAACAAGAGTTCAAAAAAATGAGGAGAGGCTTAGAAACCTCCAGGACAACTTTAAATGTGCCAACATCAGAATCATAGGGGTACCAGAAGGAGAAGAGGAAGAGCAAGAAACTGAAAACTTACTTGAACAATGAAGTTCCCCAACCTGGCAAAGGAAATAGACTTCCAGGAAGTCCAGGAAGCTCAGCGAGTCCCAAAGTAGTTGAACCCAGGAAGCACATACCAATGTACATCATAATTACATTACCCAAAATTAAAGATAAGGAGAGAATCATAAAAGCAGCAAGGGAAAAGGAGACAGTTACCTACAAAGGAGTTCCCAAAGGCTATCAGCTGATTTCTCAAAAGAGACCTTGCAGGCAAGAAGGGGCTGGAAAGAAGTATTCCAAGTCATGAAAGGCAAGGACCAACAGCCAAGATTCCTCTATCCAGCAAAGCTTTCATTTAGAATTGGAAAGGCAGATAAAATGCTTCCCAGATAAAATTAAAGGAATTCATCATCACGAAGCCCTTATATCAGGGGTGTCAAACTCCTTTTCACCAGGGGCCACATCAGCCTTACAGTTGCCTTCAAAGGGCTGAATGTAATTTTAGGACTGTATAAATGTAATTATTCCTTAACAGTTAAGCGAGAGCTTGGTGCTGCTGCCAGGTAGAAACAAGGTACCGGGCCAGAATCCGCCTGTAGGCCTTGTGTTTACCACCTATGCCTTACATGAAATGTTAAACGGACTTATCTAAGCAAAAGAAGATAAAAAATATGAACAGTAAAATGACAATAAACTCACAACAAACAACTGAACCAAAAACAAAACAAACTAAGCAAACAACCAGAATAGAAACAGAATCACAAAAATGGAGATCACATGGAGGGTTAGCAACAGGGATGCAGAGCAGGGAGAATGGGGAAAAAGGTACAGGGAATAAGAATCATAAACAGTAGGTAGAAAAGAAACAAGGAGAGGTTAAGAATAGTATAGGAAATGGAGAAGCCAAGGAACTTACATGTATGAGCCATGGACATGAACTAAGTGGGGGTAGAATGTTGGTGGGAGGAGTGTGCAGGGCAGTGGGGAATAAAGGGTAGAAAAATATGGGACAACTGTAACAGTATAATCAATAAAATATACTTTAAAAAATAAATATATAAAACTTAGTACTTGGTTCAGTTCACGAATGAACAAATATGTCTTGCCCCTTTAGTTTTGGGTTAAAGGTTTGTTTCAAGACTCTGCATTTTTAACATTGTGTCAATGATCCAGACAGGACAGTAGCGGGGGGCAGGGGGCCGGTAGTGGAAGAAATTGGGACAATTATAATACAACAATTTCAAAAAAAATTTTTAAAGAAATATCCAGACAAGGACCTGACTACCAATAGTTTTGATGGCCTCTAGGGAAGGTCACACTGAGGCTTCAATTTTGTTTTTTTTTTATCTATAGGATAAAGAAAATGCCTATTCTGAAAT
This sequence comes from Trachops cirrhosus, assembly GCA_028533065.1. Lineage (NCBI taxonomy): Eukaryota > Metazoa > Chordata > Mammalia > Chiroptera > Phyllostomidae > Trachops > Trachops cirrhosus. Next base: position 96,583,119 of record CM052539.1, read on the forward strand.
GAACAGTTACCTCCCAGGCTGTAAGGATCAAATGAGATCACACAAGCCAAAACACTTTGAAAACAAGAAAGCACTAACCATTAAAATGTAAGACACTAGTATTTGTAACAGGTAAGCGAGAGCTCAGCACTGCCGCCTGGTAGAAACAAGGTGCTGGGCTGGATAAAACAAGGTGGCTTGTTTTGAGAGGCTACACCTGGGCACTGTGACCCACATAGAGCTTTTAGATGTTTATGGGCCAAACATACTGCTGCTTGAGCTCAGGCTGAAGCACTCAGTTCACTGTGTTCCCCAAATGCCTGGAAAGCAGCTCAGGGTACTTATTCCCTTTCCAAATAGTCATTGAGGGAAGAGGTAGGTGCCACCCAAAAAAATGTGTGTATATATTTAAAAAATTTATATATAAATATATTTTATTAAAAATGTATATATATTTTTATCTAAATAATTGTGTCTTTAGTAAATATAAATAATTTATTAAATATATAAATTTGTTTGTTTATATAAATTATATATGTATCCTCCCCACCCCCCAGTGGAGCAACCATATCAGCAGCAGCTGCCCCAGGGATGAAATGACTAAACTCATGTGTTCCCAGCAAGCACTGGGAAACAGCAACCAGATGATGAACAGTAAGGTTTTGAGCTGCTTCCCTGCAGTCTCCAGACTCTTCACTGGTATGTTCAACACCAATCTAAAAATGCTTCTAAAGACACCCAACCCTCTTGATAATCCCATCCCCTTGAAAAGCCTGGGTTTTCATTTTTATCAACTACTTACCTTTGTAACAGCAGTCTGCCAACCCTGAAGAAATTCAGGTCTATTTTTTTCTCTGGCTTCAGTCAGCAAATACTTTTTTATATTCTGGTTGAAAAGAAACCAAAACACAGATGCTATGTTCCATGATTTGGTGAAAAATGGAACCTGCCCACAGCAGATAGAAGCAAAAGAGGAGGCTATGACCCCACCATTGGGCAGAGTATGCATGAACAAGTTTAAAGGTGGAACTTTATTTCAGACCTTTTACTTCGTAACATTAAAGACTCTGACCCTCTATACTCAGGTATGCACTTAGACTATGGACACTGATATATGTTGTAATAAGAACCTTTTATGAGATGGCTGGCCTTTTTCAGCACTAAGTCAACCTACTGAACCTGAAACTTAAAAATTACTCATGCTCAACAGCAGGAAGGAACTCCTGGCAGAAATCATTAATAACTGAAAATTAAATGTGTTTCATTTAATGGAGGATTCAGTCCATACTTTTGAGAACTACAGGTAAGGGTATTATTCAACTTGTTGAGGTATAATTAAACCCATTCTAAATACTAAATAAAGGCAGATTCATGGCTGAAATTTCTACCTAGATGAAGCCTACTGGAGTTTCAAATTTTCCCTTATGCCCTCAACCTCATCATGCATATCCTTCTCTGCATACCTCTTCTAAGAGTAAAATCAGAAGTTACAGGAGATAAATTAATCCTTTCTGAAGGAAGAGTAGAAGCATGTGTGTGTATGTTTGTGTGTGTATATATACATGCACATATGTATTTTATTTCCATAAATATTTTATACTGTAATATTCCTGCAACTAGCTTTTTTAAACTTAGTATGTCTTCGAGACCTTACCATTTTAGAATACCAACATCTATATTCTTATTAACTGCTATGGTTAGTTTAACAGTGTGATTATACTACAGGGTACATATTTAGCTAATCTGTTGGTAGAGCTAAATTTAGGCTGTTTTGATTTTTTACTATTATCAGTAATGCTGCAATGAAAATCCTGGTGCACGCCCCATCCTTATGTGCGAATACATTTTTATGGACTAGATACCAAGAAATGGAATAAGTAAGCAATAATTTACAAGGCACTTAGAAATGATTAGAATTGCAATTGTTCAAGTACACATTCCACCAGAAAATATGAGAATGTCTGTTTCCTTTTACCCACATAAACAAATGAATACCATTAAACTTTTCCTAATATAATAGGCAAAATAAATGGAACCATATTTGCATTTCCTGTATTTCTGGTGAGGCTGGGCATCTCTCCATGTGTTTAATGGTTAAATGCATTTTTCCTAAAAATTACTCATTTTATTAGATCCTTCTTTTTCTTATTTACATGTAGGAACTCTTTATATATTCTGGATAGTGTCTATTATAAAGGTCACAAACATTTTCTTCAAGTCTATCCCTTGTCTTTTAACTTTATGACATACAGAAGTTTTAAATTATGATATGTTAAAATTTATCAATCTGGTCCTTTATGTCTTTTGCTTTTTTTTTTGGTTCTGTGTAAGAATGCCTTCCCTACTCTAAGAACTTAACATCTTCTATATTATATTCTAACTTTTGTAGGTTTGTGTTTTACAGTTAGGTCATTATTCTGTCTGGAATTTGTCTTTATAAATAGTATGAAGTAAGGATCTATATTTTACTTTTCAAATAGACAGCTAATTTTCCCAATGACATATACTGAAGAGCCTGTCCTTTCCTAACTTTATTATATACTAAGTTTCCACATATACATGAGTTGTTTCTAGATTCTCTATGCTGTACCACCAATCTACTTGTCTATTCCTAAATAAATATAAACATAGTTTTTAATTAAAATGTTATGATATGGTTTGACATCTAGTAGACCAAGTATTTCATCCTTCACTATTCTATTTCGGAACTATTTTAGTTGTTCATGCACATGAATTTTACAATGAGCTAACCAGGTTTCATTCAAAATCCTGATTGAAAACTAATTAGGACAGGAAACTGGTATACATTAGTTTGGGAAAAATTGATCACTTTCCAATATTGAGTGTGTCTATCTTCCCATCTATTCAGATTTCCTTCAAATATTTTAGTTTTCATCTTTAAAAACTTCCATATTTTTTGCTAAGGTGTATTTCTGGATAATTTGTGTCTTTGTTACTTTTGAAAATGGAATCTTTCTGTGTTCAGTTACATTTTCTAACTGGTTCTTGCCAGTGCAGAAAAATTAAGAATCCTACTAAATTTTCTTGCTTTGTATTCCACCACCTCATTGAAATCTCGTATTTGCCAGCTGATTCTCTTGGTTATAATTCATTCTACAGAAGTATCTTGAAGATACAAGCTTGAAGATAGAAAATTTCAGCTCTAAGAGAAATCAAGAAAAATTACTTCTATCCACATTCAAAATAAACTGTTAACAGAAAGGCACAATGAAATCTGATAAAACCCAAATAAGGAATGTATCTCAGAGAGGGATCCAGACTATAGACAGACACCTGTTCCCACCTGGATATTCCTCTAGTAGTCCTTTTCTCTGCAAACATTTCAGTGGGCATTTATCTCAGAAATTGATCCCCTTTGTACTGACTTATGCTACTGTATCTAGAGCCAAGATAATATTTGGTCAATCACAAGATATATTAAAAATAGGCAGCATATTAACTTACCTCTACACAAAACTTAAAATGAATGCCTTGGGAATCATAAAATGAAATAATTCGGTTAGAGAGTGTCACAGTAATGAGAGACCAGTGGACTTCCAGGTGAATAGGAATCAACAGAAGACTCTTTTTAAACAGATCCACCTAATCAAGACAAGAAAAAGAAATGCAGCCATCACCACAGGCTATCCAAATCAACAACAATGAACAACAGCTTCATTTCTTGACCTTTGACCTGCCCAAGTCATAAAACTAGGAAGTGGTGAAGCCAGAATTTGAAGCCAGGTCTTAGTCTGAAGCCCACGTAACTACTAAGTTATAATACACAATAAGTAAACTGATGATACAGAGCCCTGGCTGGTGTGGCTCAGTGGATTGAGCACTGGCCTGCAGATCTAAGGGTTGCCGGTTTGGTTCCTGGTCAGGGCATATGCCTGGGTTGCAGGCTGGGTCACTGGTTGGGGACGTATGAAAGGCAATCAACTGATGTTTCTCTCCCTCCTTTCCCCTCTCTCTAAAAATAAATAAATAAATTTGTTTTTAAAAGAAAAGAGGCCAGTTCTCCCTGGGAGGCAGCACTACATTTTGCTTTGCCAATGAAGGACACACAGCTCAAGCACAAACAGGGAGGATTCTCAAAGTCCTGTTAACCCTTTAGCTTGTCACAACTCTACAAGTAACAACATTACCACACGATCCACAAAAACATAAGAGCACACCATAACAAACATCACTGCACAAACGGTTCTGTCTTCATGTGCTTCCCAGTATTACCTACAGAGCTGACTGAACCATATGCTTCTGAGCAACTGCAATTCCAATGACATGAAGAGAAATAACAGTACACCAAGTGCAACACAGAAATGAATCAGCTATATTTTAGAGCTTCCAATGAAAACTCACACTGCCAACACCTCTATCTATTAACATTCTCAGCTGTAGAAGTAACCAGAATTTTATCTTCCAATCCATGCTCAATACTATACTCTTCCAGTGAACAAGCTTAAATAAAAGGCTTTACATATGCATAGCTCTTCTTTTATTGAACTTTCCATTTCATACTATCAAATGTTTTCTGAAAGATCATGCTTTATCATGAGTAAAGGTTCCACTTAAAAGAGAGGTCATACGGTATTTGTCATTCACTGCCTGGCTTATTTCACTAAGAATAGAATACTATGCAGCAGAAAGAAAAAAGGAGCTCCTACCCTTTGAGACAGCACAGATGGAACTGGAGAGCATTCTATTTTATATAATGAGGAGAGTTTGCATTTATGAATGTTAGCCTTTTCTGATCAGTGCTTCCAAATCTCACTTAGTATGTATTAAACTTAAGAGTGGTCAAACACTGCACTGAGGCTTTCAGAGCAGTCAAGCAGGCTGAAAATGATCAGATTCTCACACATCCATTTTCTCCTAAACTTAGGCAACTTCCAGATTTCAAGTAATTAGAGAGTTCTTTCACATTTCTTGGCTATAATGTGTGTCTCTCCTTGCAACTGTACATGGCTCAATGGGGTGGGCAAAAGACTTCTTTCACAAAAATTTCAATATATATATATATATATCAGGCCATTCTCATTTACAATTTTGTTATGCAGGTTGCTTTTTAAGAGCTCAGAACAGAAGTTTCCATAACTTACTTGTTTGGCAAGAAAAAACACCATTTACCTGGCTTTACAACAACGTGCTTAAGAGACATGAGGTTAACCATAATTGACTTCAAAAGAGACCTTTATTTCTAAGTTTCTCACAATTCTACAAGTAAAAATGTTACCACACAATCTAGAAAAATATAAAAGCACACCTTAACAAACATCACTGCACAGATTGTTGTGTCTGTCTTCATGTGCTTCCCAGTATTACCTACAGAGCTGACTGAACCATATACTTCTGGGATACTGTAGTTCTGAAAACATGAAGAGAAATAACAGTACACCAAGTGCGATGCAGAAATTGGTTTCAGCTGTATACGAGAACTTCTAATGGAAACGCAAACTGCCAACACCTTTGTCTGTCAACTAACATTCTCAGGTGTAGATGTAACCAAAATTTTATCTTTCGATCCATACTTAGTCCTATACTTTTCCACTGAACAAGCTTAAATAAAAGGCTATACACAAACATAGCTCTTAAAAAAAAAAAAGAAAGAAAACCAATGACATAGAAAGCACCACTTTCCATTTGAACTGCTAAACCCGTGCTTATCGACTGTCAAATATGACTTGGCACCTTATTTTATGCTTAACTAATTTTCTTGTGTACATATTTGACTGCAACTCAACTCTTATTAGAAAACAGAATCATGAATCATTAGAAATTGAGAATCATGGTATTAGAAAAGAGGGCTGTAAAGCTTCTGTCTTTCTTCAGACTCAATTTAGTAGTTAAAATTGTGGGCTCTGAAGTGTCTGGTCAAGTTCAAATTGTCTGGTCTGAAGTGTCTGGTCAAATAGCTCTTGCATTTATTGGCCAGATGACTCTGGCAAATTTCACAGCTGTGTTTCAATTTCCACCATATGAAATACATACAACAATAGTACCTACCTTACAAAGTTTTTGAGAGTGACAATCCAATAAATCTTAGCTATTATCATTGTTACTATCTTGAATCACACAGATGTCAAAACCGAGAAAAGTATCCCTGATAATACTTTACATATCCTTTACATCCTAACTCATCCTTTATATCCTGATATAATATCCTTTGCAATCTAGAAATATTTGCGATTCCACTCAAAATTCTAGTTGTGGATGATAAAGTAGTAGGTGTTTAATAAACTACAAATTTATAAAGAAGTTAATAAATTTCTTTTCTTCAGGCACTTTAATTTTTTAAAGGATTTATTTATTTATTTATTATTTATTTTTAAAGAGAGGGAAGAGAGATAGAGAGGGAGAGAAACACCCATGTATGAGAGATACATCAATTGGTTGGCTCTTGCACTCCCCCAACTGGGGGACCTGGCATGCAAGCCAGTCATGTGCCCTGACTGTGACTCAAACTAGCAACCTTCTGGTTCGCAGGGTGGTGCTCAATCCACTGAGCCACACCAGCCAGGGCTTCTTCAGGTACATTTAAAGATTATTTTAGAGATTCCTTGGTTTAAAAAATTACAAGTCTAGTTTAAAAGAGCTGAAATGTTCTCAAGGCTTTCTTGCTTTCTAATACTCAGATTAGGTCCTTCTCTAGAACACATAATATTCTGCTTGTCTATATGACCTTGGAACAAAGCACTTTAGCACTTCTGTTTTTCAGTTCCTGTATCCATAAACCTGGGAGATGGACAGAAAGAAATATTAGAAAGGATTGACAATTGGTTCTTTCCAGCTCAAAAATTCTGAGTATCTAAAACAAGAAATCATATTTAAAATACAGTACTAAATGATGACAAATTTATATTCTTTTCAAAAAGAAACATTTTCAGAGGAGCATACAGCCATGCTGTGAGCTGTCTGTGGAGAGGAGTAACCTCTAGAAGCTGAGGACCTCAGTCATGCCATGACAAAGAATTGAATTCTGCCACCAACCTGAAAGAGCCTGGAAGGTGAGACTGCAGTCAGGCTGAATCCTTGAGTGCGGCCTACTGAGACCCTGAGCAGATGACTCAGTTAAGCCACACCTGATCATGGAAACTGTGAGATAATCAATAATGTAAACATCTCAGCATATGAATCTGGGAAAGAGGTGAATGAGAGTGGTTCGGCAGTGTTCTCTAAGTGGCCTTTTAAAGGTCAGTAGATTGCAGACTGGAGAATGTATTCCTAGCCAGGAGGTCTGAAGAGTGGTACGGCATGTTCTCTGAGATTCCCAAAGCATTCCTAAATACTCTGAGTTGGGTGACTACAATAAACAGAAAAGGAAGGGCCAGAAATTAAGACCCTCCAGAAATTTTCTGGACCAACCTGAACCTTTCAAACACTGAATCATACAACTTGAGAAGCTCTAAAAACTGGACCACCAAGGTTCCTGATGTCCTTAACACTGTGGATGGTGAGAATCTAACTAGAATCTCTTTATAAGCTTTTAATGATTAAAAAATAAGATTTGCCCTGGCTGGTGTGGCTCGGTGGATTAAGTGCCACCAGCCTGTGAAACGAAAGGTCACTGGTTCGATTTCCAGTCAGGGCACATGTCTGGGTTGTGGGCTATGTTCCCAGTGGGGGCACGTGAGAGGTAACCACACATTTGATGCTTCTCTTTCTCCTTCCCTTCCCCTCTCTCTAAAAATAAATAAATAAATCTTTTTAAAAAACAAGATTTATGGAAAACAGTATGGAGATTCCTCAAAATATTAAGAGAACTACCATATGATCCAGTTATGCCACATCTGGGTATGTACCCCCATGTTAATTACAACATTACTTACAATAGCCAAGATATGGAAACAACCTAAGTTTCTATCAACGGAAGAACTGACAAAGAAGGTGTGGTGTATATACAGAATGGAATATTATTCAGCCATAGGGAAGAATAAGATCTTGCCTCTTGCAACATGAATGGCCCTAGAGGGTATTATGCTAAGCGAAGTAAGTCAGATGGAAAAAGAAAATACCACATGATTTCATTTATGTATGGAAACTAAAAGAAAACCCTTAACAAACAAATAATATCAATCTCATAGATACAGAGAACAGATTGGTGATCACCAGATGGGAAAGGGGTTGCGGGGTGGGCAATATGAGTGAAGGTGTTAATTATGTGGTGATGGGTAGTAACTAGACTTTGGGTGGTGATCCCTTTGTAGTATATACAAACCTCAAATTATATTGCACACCTGAAACTTACATAATGTTATATACCCATTTTACTTCAATAAAAAGGTGAATTAAAAAAATCTTTTTAATTATAAAAGCAATTTTTTAAAAATTAGAAAATACAGATAAAAAGATACACTAAGTGTATCTTTCCAGATCTCTTCCTTTTTTAAAAATTTATTTATTTATTTATTCATTCATTCATTCGAGAGAGAGGAAGGAAAGGAGAAAACGGGGGACAGAAATATCAGTGTGAGAGAGAAAAACATCAATTGGTTACCTCTCATATACGCCTGACTGAAACCAAACCTGCAACCCAGGCATGTGCCCTGGCCAAGAATCGAACCAGCAACCTTTCACTTTGCCTCACAATACCAACTAAGCCACAATGGTCAGGGCTTCTTTTTTTTAATATATTAATTTTCATGCACACAAACACACAGACACAACTTTATATATATGAGGTCTGTATGGAAAAAGTCCAACTATTGTTAATATAATGAGAATAGCTTGTGCAACATGAATGTAACCTGGCAGCCAAGGAGAGTGGACTGGAATGAATATGCATGAACAATGACAACTTCACTGTACTAGTCAGTGGGGGCAGTAATGCCACTGAGTGAGCATGTGTGCTGTGTGGCTGTCGCATTCAAATGACTGAGCGAATAGAGCAATGACCCTGCATCAAATCTTACATTAAGCTCGAATATTCCTCCATAGAAACTATTTGGATGACCCTGATGGCTGCAGCTACGGGTGACTGAGGATTGGCAGCTTCATCACAAAAAACTACCCGCTCATACATCATGTCTTGTGCAGAATTTTTTTGCGAAACATCAAATCACCCAGGTGACTCGGCCTCCTTATGGCCCAGAGCTGGTACCCTCCAACCTCTGGCTTTTCTCAAAACTAAAATCACCTTTGAAAGGGAAGAAATTTCAGACTGTTGATGAGTTTCAGGAAAATACGATGGGGCACAGTTGATGGCAACTGGGTGAACTGTGTGAGGTCCCAAGGTGCCTACTTTGAAGGGCACTGAGGCATCATTGTCCTATGTACAATGTTTCTTGTATCTTCTTTAATAAATGTCTCTATTTTTCATATTATAGGGCTGGATATTTTCTGGACAGACCTCATATAATTAAGAAGTGATTTGACAACTGTGTATGTTCTTCCTAAAAGACACTAACTTCAGGACAAAAGACATACACTATATAGGGATGAGAAAAAGTATTTCATGGAAGTGAAAATAAAAAGAAAGTTGGGGTAGCAAATCTAATATCAGACAAAATAAACTTTAAAACAAAGACTGTAAGAAGAAGAGAAAGAAGGGCATTATATACTGAGAAAGGGATCACCAACAAGAAGTTATAATACTTGTAAACATCAATGCACCCAACATACTCATACAGGAACACCTCAATACATAAAACAAAATATTAGCTGACATAAAATGAAAGACTGACAGTAGTACAATACTCATAGTAGGGGACTTAAATACCCCACATACAATAATGGACAGAAATAACACAGAAACATTGGCTATAAATGACACATTATACACATGGACTTAATAAATATATAGAATATTCTATCCCAAAACAACAGAATATACATTCTTTTCAAGTGCACATGGAGGAGGACTCCCCAGGACAGATCACCTTATACCACAAAAATTTCAATAAATTTAAGAAGACTGAAATCATATTGAGTATCATTTTCAAACATAATGCTATGGATCTAGAAAACAATTACAAAATGAAAACTGGGGGGAAAAAAAGGAACACTACTACTTGCAGGCTAAAAAAACATTCTGTTAAACAACCAATGGGTAAAAGAAGAAATTAAAGAGGAAATAAAAAAATATATCTTGCTCTGGCTGGTGTGGCTAAGTGGACTGAGTGCCAGACTGCAAACCAAAGGGTTGCTGGTTTGATGCCCAGTCAGGGCACATGCCTGGTCCCCAGTAGGGGGCACGTGAGAGGCAACTACACATTGATATTTCCCTTTTTCTCTCTCTCTAAAACTAACTAAAGAAAATCCTTTAAAAAAAAAAGTCTTGATTAAGAAAATTTTCTTGAGACAAATGAAAATGGAAACACTTTCTAAAATCTATGGAACATATAGCAAAGACGGTTCAAAGAGGGAAGTTTATAGTGATACAAGGCCTACCTCAAGAAACAAGAAAAATCTCAAACAATTTAACCTTACCCTAAAATACTAGAAAAAGAGCAAACAAAGCCCAAAGTAAGTGGGATAATGGAAATAATAAAGATTAGGATGTAAATTAATAAAATAGAAACTTGAACAACAATAGAAAAGATGAATGAAATAAGTACTGGAACCTTATTTTGCCATGTATAATGTGCATTTTTTTGTCCAAATTTTTGAGGGAAAAATAAAGATGTGCATTATACAAGGATAGTACTAATTCTGTATCTATACAAATGTTTTTCTCTTATTTATGCTTACGTGTTAAAAGTGAAACTCTAGAAAGCAATAATGATATCTGTATGCAAAATAATATCCTGAAGTACAATTGGTTTTGTTTCTAAATATAAAGAACTAAAAAACTGAATTAAGAATTAAAATGATTTTTTTCCTGAAAGTTTGAGCCAAAACGTGGGTGCACATTATACACAGAAGCACATTATACATAGCAAAATACAGTACTTTAAAAAATAAATAAAATTGAGGGTTTAGCTAGTCTCATCAGTAGAAAAAGAGAGAAAAACCCAAATAAATAAGTCAGAAATGAGGACTTCCAGCCAAGATGGAGGCATAGGTGGACGCACTGTGCCTCCTCGCACAACCAAGATAGGGACAACATCAATATAGAAACAAAATAACAACCAGAACTGACAGAAAATTGAAGTGTATGGAAATCGGACACCCAAGGAGTTAAAAATAGACACGTTCATCCAGACCAGTAGGAAGGGCGGAGGTGGGCAGCCGGTCGCCGGTCAAGGAGCAGAATGCAGAGAGTGTTGGGACTGGACGCGTAAGGCAACCGGCAAACGCAAGGCAACCAGGGTGGCGTGCAAGACTGCAGCGGACAGAACCTGGGCACACAAGCTGCGGCTAGTGGGTCCCGGCCGGGGGTGACAACCAGCAAACCCTGTGAGGTGAATATTGTAAAGCAAGGCACTGTGCGCAACTCAGGGTCCCAGCACTGGGAAATAAAGCCTTGGGGTACTGATTGAAAAGGAAGGTCCCTAGGGGTGCACAGGCCCACCCACATGGGAAGTGACACCAGAGGGGCCCAGTTTGCTTGGGAAAAGTGGCTGAAGGGACTGAGGTCCTAGGAGAGCGGAGCAAGTGCTGTTGTTCCTTCTTGGACCCCGCCCCCACATACAGCATCACAACCCAGAGACTGGGGTGCCCTTCCCTGGTGAACAGCTAAGGTCCTGCCCCTCACTACAGGAGCTCGACAAGACCGAAAAAAAAGCAAAGAGATGGCTCAAACAGAAGAAGAATTGTAAGCCCCAGAACTCATCCTTTTAAGTGACCGAGAGATAGCCAACCTATCAGATGCACAGTTCAAAACACTGGTGATCAGGAAGCTCACAGAATTGGTTGATTTTTGTCGCAAATTAGATGAAAAAATGCAGGCTACAATAAGTGAAATGAAGAAAAATGCACAGGGAACCAATAGTGATGGGAAGAAAACTGGGATTCAAATCAATGGACTGGACCAGGAGGAAGAAAGAAACAACCAAACAGAGGAATGAAGGAATATAAATTCAAAAAATGAGGAGAGGCTTAGGAACCTCCAGGACATCTTTAAACGTTCCAACATCCAAATTATAGGGGTACCAGAAGGGGAAGAGGAAGAGCAAGAAATTGAAAACTCATTTGAACAAATGATGAAGGAGAACTTCCCCAATCTGGCAAAGGAAATAGACTTCCAGGAAGCTCAGAGAGTCCCAAGGAAGTTGGACCCAAGGAAGAACACACCAAGGCACATCATAACTACATTACGCAAGATTAAAATGAAGGAGAGAATCCTAGAAGCAGCAAGAGACAAGGAGACAGTAACCTACAAAGGAGTTCCCATCAGACTGTCAGCTGATTTCTCAAAAGAGACCTTCCAGGAAAGAAGGGGCTGGAAAGAAGTATTCCAAGTCATGAAAGACAAGGACCTACATCCAAGATTGCTCTATCCAGCAAAGCTTTCATTTAGAATGGAAGGGCAGATCAAGTGCTTCTCAGGTAAGGTCAAGTTAAAGGAGTTCATCATCACCAAGCCCTTATTTTATGAAATGTTAAAGGGACGTATCTAAGAAAAAGAAGATTAAAAACATGTACAGTAAAATGACAGCAAACTCACAATTATTAACAACCACAACAAAAACAAA
>CM052539.1:96596172-96613224 GCA_028533065.1 Trachops cirrhosus
AGCAACAGGGGAGTGGGAGGAGGAGAGAGGGGGAAAAGGTACAGACAATAAGTAGCATAGATGGTAGGTAGAAAATAGACAGGGGAGGGCAAGAACAGTAGGGGAAATGTAGAAGCTAAAGAACTTATGACACATGGACATGAACTGAAGGGGGGGAATGTGGGTGGGAGAGGGTGTGGAGGGGAGTGAAGGGGGATAATAGGACAACTGTAATAGCATAATCAATAAAGTATATTAATAAAAAAGTAAAAAAATAAGTCAGAAATGAAAGAGCAGTGGGAAACAACACCACAGTAATATGTGGGATTATAAGAGAATACTATGAACAACTTACACCAACAAATTGGACAACCTGAAAGAAATGAATAAATTCCTGAAAACATACAATCTTCCAAGACTGATTACTAGTAATGAAACTGAATCACTATTCAAAAAATTCCAGACAAACAAAAGTCCAGGACCAGATGGACTCACAGTTTAATTTTATCAAACATTCAAAGCAGAATCAATACCTATCCTTCTTACACTATTACAAAAAAATTGAAGAGGAGGGAAAGCTTCCAAACATTACCCTGATACCAAAACCAAAGGCAATACAAAAAAAGAAAATTATAAGCCAATATCCCTGATGAACACAGATGCAAAAATTTTCAATAGCCCTGGATGGTGTGGCTCAGTGGATTGAGCATCAGCATACAACCCAAAAGGTCCTTGATTTAATTCCTAGTCAGAGCATGTGCCTGGGATGTGAGCTGAGTCCCTAGTTGGGGGAATGCAAGAGGCAACCACACATTAATGTTTCTCTCACATATTGTTGTTTTCTTTCCCACTCTTTTCTCCCTCCCTCCCCTCTCTCTAAAAATAAATAAAATCTTTTTAAAAAATCTCAACAAAATATTAGCAAACTGAATTCAACAGTACATTAAGACAGTGATTTTCAACTGGTGGTGAAACACACTGTTGTGTTGTGAGAATTTAAAGTGGAATACCTGACTATTTAGTCAGAAGCATGACCTCTTTTCCCTTAGACTGTCAAATAAAAAAATTACCACAGACAACACAATAGCTATCTGTTTTGAATAAGTCAAAAATATACTCATTTTTTAGTCAGATGGGCAAAAAATACATTTTTTGATGTGACACAGAATTTTAGTAACTAGTTTTCGTATGCTGTGAGATAAAAGATTGAAAACTGTTGCACTGAAAGAATCATACACCACGACTAAGAGGGATTTATTCCAGAGATGCAAGTGTGGTTCAAAATCTTCAAGTCTATCAATGTGATACTCAACATAAACAAAATGAAGGATAAAAATGATAGGATTATCTGAATAGATGCAGAAATAGCATTTAACAAAATTCAACATCTGTTTAAGATAAAAACTCTTAACAAAGTGGGAATAGTGGGAACATACCTCAACGAAGACCACACATGACAAACTCACAGCTAACATCATACTCAACAGTGAAAAGCTGAATTTTTTTTTCTATAAGATTAGGAAAAAGACAAGGATGCCCACTCTTACCACTTTTATTCAACACAGTATTGGAAATCCTAGCCAGGGCAATCAGACAAAAAGAAGAAGGAAAAAAAAGAGAGAGAGAGAAAGGAAAGGAAACACATCCAAATTGGAAAAGAAGGAGAACTGTCACTATTTGCACATGATATGATACTATATATAGAAAACCCTAAAGATTATACCAAAAAACTATTAGAACTCATAAATGAATTCAGTAAAATTGCAGGATAATAATATTAATATCCAAAAAACTTTTGCATTTCTATACACTAATAACAAACTATCAAAAAGAAATTTAAAAAACTACTGACTTGCAATTGCATCAAAAAGAATAAAATACCTAGGAATAAATTCAACCAAGGAGGTAAAAGATCTGTACTCAGAAAACTATTAAAATACCGATGAAAGAAACTGAAGGAGAAACAAATAAATAGAAGGATATATCATGCTCATGCACTGGAGAAATTAATATTATTAAAATTTCCATATACTCAAAGCAATCTATAGATTCAATACAATTCCTATCAAAATACCAATGGTATTTTTCACAGAACTAGAATAATCTTAAAATTTATATCAAGAAGACCCTGTATCAAGTCCTATACCAAGAAGGACTATTATCAAAGCAATCTTAAGAAATAAAAAGTTGGAGATATCATGCTCCCTGATTTCAAACAATACTACAAAGTTACAATAAAAAAACAAACAAACAGTATATACTGGCAAAAAACAGACACATAGGTCAATGGAACAGAACAGAGAGCCCAGAAATAAAACACCCATATGGTCAATTAATCTATGACAAAGAAGGGAAGAATATAGAATACACAATGGGAAAAAAAGTCTCTTCAATAAATGATGTTGAAAAACTGAACAGATATATGCAAAAATTGAAACTATACCACTTTCTTATACTATATACAAAAATAAACTCAAAATGGATTAAAGATGTACATGTAAGAACTGAAACTATAAAACTCCTAGAAAAAAACATAAGCAGTAAACTCTCTGACATCAGTCTTAGCAATATTTTTTGGATATGTGTCCTCAGGAAAACACAACAAAAGTAAACAAATGGGACCACATAAAACTAAAATTGGCACAGCCAAGGACACCATCAACAAAATTAAAAGGCAACCTACGAATGGGAGAAAATATTTTCAAATGATATGTGTAATAAGAAATTAATATCCAAAATATATAAAGAATTCATACAACTTAATATCAAAAACACAAACAATCCAATGAAAAAATGGGCAGAGGATCTGAACAGACATTTCTCCGAAGACGACATACAGATGGCCAACATCACTAATCATCACAAATGAAAAGATGTTCAACATCACTAATCATCAGGGAAATGCAAATCAAAACTATGAGATATCACCTCACACCTGTTAGAAGGTCTATTATCAAGAAGACAACTAAGAATAAGAGTTGCTTTTCTCTTGTATGATTGCATCCTGTGCAGCTGTTATGTGAACAGTAGTTGTTTATGTCCATATGCCTTCTCTCCCACCTAATTGCTTTCCACCACCTGACGGAAGATTTGACAGTCATGGACATGAGCCCCCTGAGGCCCCAAGACTACCTTTTTGGTTTTGAATTAAAGACTGACAAAGATTATCACTTTAAGGTGGATAATGATGAAAATGAGCAACAATTATCTTAAGAACAGTCAGTTTAGGGGCTGGTGCAAAGGATAAATTCTACATTGTTGAAGCAGAAGTGATGAACTGTGAAGGCAATCCAATTAAAGTAACACTGGCAGCAACTTTGACAATGCCTGTACAGCCAATGGTTTCCCTTGGTGTCTCTGAAATAATACCACCTGTTGTCTTACGGTTCGAGTGTGGTTTAGGGCCTGTGCATCTTGGCACACAGCACTTAGGACTGTGGAGGACAATGCAGAGTCAGAAGATGAAGGGGAAGAGGATGTGAAAACCCCTAAGTATACCTAGAAAGCATTCTGCCCTAGAAGTGGTAGCAAGTTTCCACAGAAAAAAGTAAAACTTTCTGCTGATGAGGATCATGATAATGAAGATGATAATGGTTTTGATGATGAGGAAGCTGAAGAAAAACTTCCAATAAAGAAATCTGTATGAGATTTTCCAGCAAAAA
Organism: Trachops cirrhosus; assembly: GCA_028533065.1. Taxonomy (NCBI): domain Eukaryota; kingdom Metazoa; phylum Chordata; class Mammalia; order Chiroptera; family Phyllostomidae; genus Trachops; species Trachops cirrhosus. The sequence goes on from CM052539.1 coordinate 96,599,814, forward strand.
ATCAAACCAGAATGGAAAAGACTCAACACCATTAACACCAAGATCAAAAAGTAAAGAATCCTTCAAAAAACAGGAAAGAAAATACCAAAAGGACCCAGTTCTGTAGAAGACGGTAGAGCAAAAATGAAACAAGTATAGAAAAAAAGTGGTTCTCTGGTGAAGGAAACAGACATGTAAGTCCAGGAATCACAGAGTCCCAAACTGGCAAAAATATTCAAAGTTATGAAAAGGAGAGAACTAGATTGCTCTACCCAGCAAAGGCATCATTTAGAATCGAAGGTCAGATAAAGAGCTTCCCAGACAAGAAAAAACTAAAGGAGTTCATCATCACCAAACCATTATTATACAATATGTCAAAGGGACTTATTTAAGAAAAATAAGATCAAAACTATGAACAATAAAATGGCAATAATTACAAATCTATCAACAACTGAATCTAAAAAACAAACTAAAAAAACATGAAGAACACAGACAGAATCACGGATGTGGAAAGCGTTTTCATCGTTGCCAGATGGGAGGTGGGTGTGGGTGACTGGGTGAAGAGGTGAGGGGATTAAGCACAAGCAGGTAGTTACACAATAGCCATGGGGATGTAAAGTACAGCACAGGAAATGGAGTAGCCAAAGAACTTATATGCATGACCCATGGACATGAACAATGGTGTGGGGATTGCCTGAGGGAGCGGGTGGTACTGAGTGGAGCGGGGACTAAGGCGGAAAAGTCAGAACAACTATAATAGCATAATCAATAAAATATAATTTAAAAAAGAAAAGAAAAAGGTAGTTCTCTTCCCAAAGTGGAAGCCAAATGTATCAATTATGTGAAAAACTGCTTCTAGATGACCACCTAGAAGGCTATTCAAGATCTCTGGCAGTGGTGCAAGTTTCTGTCAGTTTCCGTAAGATAGTTTAAACAGTTTGTTAAAATTTTCCATCTTATTTCACATCTGTAACAGTTGGTATCTGGCTATTCTTTTTATAATGTAGAGCAAGAACTTTCCCTACTATGACTGATAAATGATGTCCAGGTTCCACTGCCAAGAATGTGTTGGCCAAAAATGTCTGTTCAGTTTTCGAAGTAAAACTCCACCCTCTGCTTGATTGTAAGTATACGTGAAATGTTACAATAGGACATAGTAGTAGTGAAGGTCAGACAAATTGAAATGGTGGCAAGACAAAAATATATGTGTGAAATACTTTCAACATTTTAATAAAGTAAGAAAAAAAGATTAAGTGTTGATGAGGCTGTGCAGAAAAGAGAAACCTAGTATACTATTGGTGGGACTGTAAATTGGTACAGCCACTATGGAAAACAGTATGGAGATTCCTCAAACATTTAAAAACAGAACTACCATATGACCCAGCAATTCCACTTACGGGAATTTATCTAAAGAAACGAAAAACACTAATTCAAAAAGATGTATGCACCTCTATGTTCACTGCAGCATTACTTACAATAGCAAAGATATGGAAGCAACTAGATATCCATAGATAAGATGTGATACACACACACAACGGAATGTTATTCAACCATAAAACAAAAAAGAAACCATCTACAACAACAAAGATGGACATAGAGGGTATATAACACTAAGTGAAATATGTCATATAAAAAATGACAAATACTGTATGGTTTCACTTACATGTGAAATCTAAAAATGAAATAAATGAACAAACAAAAACAAACCTCACAGATATAGAGAACAAACTGATGGTTCCCAGAGAGGAGGAGTAGAGGAATGGGCAAAAAAGGTGAAAGGGATTAAGAAGTACCAATTACGGGTTACAAAATAAGTCACAGGTATTATAATGTACAGCACAAGGAATAGAATCAATAATGTTATAATAAATGTACAGCAACAGATGGTCACTAGGTTTAACATGGTGATCACTTTGTAAGATACATAAAATGTTGAATCACGTGAAAGGAATATTGTAGGCGAACTATAATTTTTTTAAAAATGTGTGGGGCAAATTGTATTATTAATGTCAATTATTTGTTGTACTCCCTGTAAGAGAATTATACAGAACTGCCTATTGACACATGGAGATACGTAGTCCTGTTATGTGATTTGATTTAACCAGTGTTCTATAAATAGAAGTGAAGTTATTTCACGACCAAGCTGAAGCTTCAAGAGCTATCAAGTGGCCCCAAGACTGGAATGTCTCAAGATTAGGTGCTACTAACTTCAGTTTGAGGCCCATTAAAGGAATAAAGATGAGAAACTATAGATCATCTCCTCAGATGCAGGAAAACCACTTGATAAAACCCAACATCCATATATGATTTTTAAAATCTCAGCCAACTTAGAATAGGAGGAAACATTTTTATCCTTATAAAAAGCACCTACCAAAAAAACTCACAGCTGACATCATAACTATTAGTGAATGACTTCATGCTTTACTCCTAAGATTGAGAACAAGGCAAAGATGTCCTCTCGCATTACTTCCATTCAACATTATACTACAAGTCCTAGCAATAAGGCATGAAAAAAATCACATACAGTTTGGAAACATAGAAAGAAAAGTCACTAATTACAAACATGACTGCCTATGAAAATCTCAAAGAATGTACAAAAATCTCATAGAACCAGGAAGTGAGTTTGGCAAGGTCATAGGATACAAGGTTAACATACAGAAATCAATTGTATTTCTACAAACTAACAGCAAGCAATTGAAAAATAAAATTTTAAAATTTCTGTTTATAGCAGTTTCAGAAATATGAAATGCTGAGGGATACATTTTAAAAATATGTATAAGATCTGCACAATAAGAATTATAAAACACTGTTGAGAAAAATTAAAGACCCAAACAAATGGAAATATGCCATGTTCATGGATTGGAAGATGTAATATTGTTAAGATATCCATGCTCCCCAAAGGACATACAGATCAAATACAATCCCAACCAAATCTAACAGGTTTTTTGTTTGTTTGTTTTTTTTTTAAAGAAGAGATTAACAAACTGATTCTAAAATTTGTATGAAAATGCAAAGGGACCTTGAATCTCCAAAACAATCTGGAAAAAGATGGATAAAGCTAGTCAACTTGTACTGAATTCAAAACATATTATTAGCCCTGGTTGGTATGGCTCAGTGGCTTGTGAACTGAAAGGTCTCCAGTTTGATTCCTGGTCAGGGCACATGTCTGAGTTGTGGGCCAGGTTCCCAGTTGGGAGCACATGAGAGGCAACCATTTGATGTTTCTCTCCCTCTCTTTCTCCCTCCCTTCCCCTCTGTCTAAAAATAAAATAAATAAAATCTTTAAAAAAACATTACTAACATAGAGTGATTAAGATAGTATGGTATAAGCATAAGAATAGAGATTAATGTAAGAGAATATAAAGTCCAGAAATACACCACACATATGTAATCAAACTGATTTTCTACAAAGTTGCCAAAGCAATTAAACAGGGAAAGAGAAGTCTTTTCAGCAAATAACATTGGAACAATGGGATATTCACATCAAGAAAAAAAAAAACCCAGAACCTTGATCCCAACATTATGTCTTACACAAAAATTGACATACATTAGAGATGTAAACGTAAAACCTAAAACTATAACATTAAAAGAAAACATCTCAGGGAAAATTTTTTAGACTGGATATACAAAGCAAGAACTATATAAGAAAAAGTACAGTAAATTAGGTTTCATCAAAATTTATATTTTTAAAAAGATTTTATTTACTTATTTCTAGAGAGAGGGGAAGGGAGGGAGAAGAGGGAAAGAAACATCAATATGTGGTTACCTCTAGTGTGCCCCCTACTGGGGAGCTGGCCCACAACCCAGGCATGTGCCCTGACTGGGAATCGAACTGGTGACCCTTTGGTTTCCAGGCTGGTACTCCATCCACTGAGCCACACCAGCCAGGGCAGGTTTCAAAATTTAAAATCTCCAGCCCTGGCTCAGTGGATGTGGCGCCAGCCTGGAAACACTCCATGTGTGTGGCTCAGTGGATGGAGCACCAGCCTGGAAACCAAAGGGTCATTGATTTCCAGTTTAGGGGCATGAGAGAGGCAACTGATTGATGTTTCTCTCACACATCAATGTTTCTCTCCCTCTCCTTCTACCTTCCCCCTCCCCCTCTCTCTAAAAGTAAGTATATAAAATCTTTAAAAATAAAGTAGAAAAGCAATAGACTGAGAGAAAACAACCACAAAACATAGATGTCACAGAAGACTTATATCCAGAACAAACCAATAATAAGCCTTTCTTTACTCTAAATCTTTTAATTTTTTTAATCTTTACCTGAAGATTTTTTTTCATTGCTTTTAGAGAGAGAGGAAGGGAGAGAGAAAAAACTTGGATGTGAGAGAGAAACATCAATTGGCTGCCTCCCATACCCATGCCAGCCTGGGATGGAACCCTCAACCATTTGTTTCCAACATAAATGGAAACATACGGGACCATGCTCCAACCAGCTGAGCCACACAGGCTAGGGCTTTCAGTTATATCATTCACCCATTTTTCTAAGAAGCTGGTGGGGTCTTTCTCTTACTGATTTGTAAAAGAAGCCCTTTAAAGAAAATTACTTTTGTGATATTGCTAATTACTTCCCAGTTTACTATTTTTCTTTTTACACTGCTTCTATTTATACATGCAAAATTATTTTTCTTTTTACTTAATTGAATTAATTTTTTTATAGCATCTGAGTTTTAAGTTATACAAAGAATAAACTTAACTACCCTGACATTTTTTTTCACAAGTTCTTTTACAGAGATACCTAGCAGACTTCTGGTCAATATGGAGGTGTAGATATACATGGTTCAACTCCTTGTACAACCACATCAAAACTGCAACTAAACTACAGAAAAAACATCACTCAGAACCATCAGATATCAAGTTGAACGGAAGTCTGACAACTATGGAACTAAAGAAACCACATCCATCCAGGCTGGTAGGAGACATGGAATGCGCTGGTTCTACACCCGCATGTGGTGGATAAAAATTCCAGAAGGCTATCTCGGGAATGAAGTGTCCCAGTCCGACATCAGGCTCTCCAGCCCAAGGTTCCATGCCAGGAAGATAAGTCATCATAACTTCTAACTGTAAAAACCAGTGGGGATTGAGTTGGTGGAAGAAACTACTGGATTCCCACCCAAGCAGTTCCTCTTAAAGGGCGCTCACAGACTTATTCAGACTCACTCCCTCTGAGCTCCAGCACCAGGGTAGAAGCCAGAAAGGGACCAGTGGCATACAGGTAGGAACTGAAGTGTCTGACCTCAAGATGAGAGCTGAGGGACAGCATTATTACAGACAGAAAGATGGGCAGAAGCCACTGATCCTTTTCTGAGCCATCCCCAGACAGAGCTACAGTGTCAGCAGGTAGGTAGCATATTGGAGACTCCGTCAACCTGGCTAACACTGTTTGCCCTGCTTTGGAGATCCACAGAGACTCTATACCACCCAACTAAAGGGCACAGCCAAGTTGCTTTTCCATTTGAATGGCTGGTCTTTGCTCATGCTTCACAACATCCTACATCCTCTCAAATAAGCAACAGCCAGCCTCAGTGAGTCCCTAGCCCCCATACCTCTTGCTAAGTGATTCCAAACCTGGCACTAGCAACAGCCAGCCTTGGATCACAGCTTGGCTTCACCTGGGAACCTCCAAGCCCAGCACAAGTAGCAGTGACCTCCAGGTTGCTTTGTAACTAATGCTGGGAGGTCTGAGAAGAATATTGGTGGGGGCTGACCTTGTCTGCACCACCCAGGAAACCACAGAGCCTGCACACCTAGTGAACAGCTACAGACCACGTCTGAGCTCCACCACACTGCCTCTGCACAGCTGATCCCCCACAGAGCACAAGTTGGTGGTCAGTGGTCACAGGAAGTACTTACAACTGACTGGCCTGGATAAATCCCTCCCACTGACCTCCCAACAGCAATCAAGGCTCAAGTACAAGAGGAGGATGTTCTTAGCCTACAAGATGGGCACATCTCAAATAGGAGAGGCTGAGCCACTGGACCCTACAGGAAACCTACTACATTAGGCCACACTACCAAGACAGGGAGTCACAGCAGCTCTACCTCATATATACCAACACAGGGAGGCTGCCAAAATGAGGAGACAAAGAAACATGGCCCAAATGAAATAAAAGATCAAAACTCCAGAAAAAGAACTGAACAAAATGGAGATAAGCAATCCATCACATGCAGAGTTCAAAACACTGGTTATAAGGATGCTCAAGGAATTTAGTGAGGACCTCAGCAGCATAAAAAAGATCCAGTTAGAAATGAAGGATACACTAATTGAAATAAAGAACAATTTAAAGGGAAACAGTACTAGAGTGGATGAGGTCAAGAATCAAATCAATGATTTTGGAACATAAGGAAGCAAAAATCAACCAATCAAAACAACAAGAAAGAAAAAGAATCCAAGAAAACATGGATAGTGTAAGGAGCCTCTGGGACAACTTCAAGTGCATCAACATTCACATCATAGGGTTGCCAGAACAAGAAGAGAAAGAGCAAGAAATTGGAAATCTAATTAAATAACAATGAAAGAAACCTTCCCTAATTTGGTGAAGGAAATAGACATGCAAGTCCAGGAAGCTCAGAGAGTCCCAAACAAGATGGATGCAAAAAGGCCAACTCCAAGACATATCATAATTAAAATGCTAAAGGTTAAAGATAAAGAGAGAATCTTAAAAGCAGCAAGAGAAAAGTTGTTAGTTAACTACAGGGGAGTTCCTATAAGACTGTTAGACAATTTCTCAAAAGAAATATTCAAAGTCATGAAAAGCATGGACCTACAGCCAAGATGACTCTATCTGGCAAAGCTGTCATTTAGAATTGAAGGGAAGATAAAAAATAAAGTTCATCATCACCAAACAATTATTATAAAAAATGTCAAAGGGACTTATTTAAAAAAAAAAAGGGCAAAACTACAAACAATAAAATGGCAGTAAGTACATATGTATCAACAACTGAATCTAAAATACAAATTAGGAAAACACAAAGAACAGAGACAGGATCATGGATATGGAGAGCGTTTTGATGGTTGCCAGGGGGTTGTGGGAGAATGGGTAAAGAGGTGAGGGGATTAAGAAGTACAAATAGGTGGTTACAGAATAGCCGTGGGGATGTAAAGTACAGCATAGGGAATGTAGTAGCCAAAGAATTTATACACATGACCTATGGACTTCGACAATGGTGTGTGGATGCCTGAGGGAGTGGGGGATGCTGGGTGGAAAGGAGCAAAAAAGGAAAAATCGGGACAACTATAATAGCATAATCTATAAAATATAATTTTTAAAAACTTCTCTTACAAATTCTCTTAGCACTTTCACTGTTTCATTTTGTTGCTTCTATATTCTTAGTTATTCTGTAATTTATCTTAATGTAATCTAACTTACTGAGTACTTAATTCTTCTATTTTTCATTTTTTTCCTTCATAATAAAGACCTTTGTGGCTACTAGCTTTTTCTTCAAAACAGTTCTCCATACTGATTGGTAGATGTATTCCCCTTTCTATACCTTTGTAGATAGTTTGTACAAAATTTTGTTTCGGATCCAAGGGTTATATCCAGTAATGTGTTTATATGTAAAATCTTAAAATTGTTAAGATTTTTAATCCTCTTTAATTGTTTATTCCAATTAGATTGAATTGTGATCAAGAAATAATATAAGTAATAATTTTCTTTGGAGCCATGTACACAATCAATATTTACAAGATTTCCTTAGAGGAATAAATGTATATTTTCTTTTGAGGAGAATAAAGATCTCGTACAGGGTTATTCAACCTTATGGCATCTCTGGGCCACACTGGAGAAAGAAGAGTTGTTTTGGGCCATACATTACATACGCAAATACTAATGAAGACTGGTGAGCAAAAAAAAAAAAAAAAAGGTCTGTGCATAATTTTCATGATATCCATCACCACAGATAATCAAAATTCCTCACATAATACCCCTAATTATGCAGCGGCCCTTTTGGTAATCTTTTAAAATCGCCAAGCAGGTCCCAACTTCGTGATCACTAATATACAAAATATACATATGAAAGTAATAAAACTAAGTAATATTTTCAGTAAATGTATGATTTTGTGTTGGGCTGCATTCATAGCCATCCTGTGTCACATGTGCCCTGACTGGGCATTGAATCCAGGACCTTTGGGTTTATGGGATGATGCTCCAACCAGCTAAGCCACGCTGGCCAGGACTATCCTCTTTTCTAATATAAATACCATTGTCCAGCCAGCAGTACAAGCCCAGTACAAGCCACATATGTGGAAGTCACTTTTCACACTTCCTTCTCCTCCATCTCTATAACCAACCCATCACCAAATCCTGTTAATTTTACTTCCTAGATCACACTCATATTTGGGTATATCTCCCATCTGTCTTGCTACCATTCTAATCCCAAATATCATCAATTTGTCATGGCCTCCTATTCTACCCACATCAACTTTGTTCCCACATTCATCCATCTTCTTCAGTGCTGCTAGACTTCAAATGGCATGGTATCATCTAAAACCTTTCAACAGATTCCTATACACTTAAGATAAAATTCAAAACACAGACCCTAAGGCCCTACATCTCTGGATCACGTCCACTTTATACCAGTCTCTTCTTTGCTCTCTACACTTCAGCTATACTAGCCTTCTCCCATGCTTCTACCATCATATGTAATGATGATTACCACTTACTTCGTATTTACTATCTATCTACTAGTTTACATGTGTTACCTCATTTATCCTCACCAGAAAGTAAATAATATTGATTTTTACAGATGAGGAAACAGTGGCTTATAAAACTTAAGTAATTTGCCCAAGGTCTTACAACTAGTTAAGAGGCTGAACTAGGATCTGATCCCAGGTCTGACTCTTGAGTTCATTATATCTATTTCCCCAGATTTACACTCTTCAACCACATTTCATTTATCTTGGCACTACTAAGGAGCCTTGCATAGCAATGTTCAATCAGGTGTTTTTGTACTTTGCAAAATGTTATCTCCACCCTAACTGGTGTGGCTCAGTAGATTGAGCACTGGCCTGCAAATGGAAAGGTCACTGGCTCGATTCCCCATCAGGGCACATGCCTGGGCTGCAGGCCAGGTCCCCAGTTGGGGGTGTGCGAGAGGCAACCAACGGATGTTTCTCTTGCACACTGATGTTTCCCTTCCTGTCTTTCTTCCTCCTTTCCCCTCTCACTGAAAATATATAAATAAAACTTTTTGTTTTAAATTTATCTCCATCCACAACTACTTAAGACAAGACTTAGTCTTAATTTCTCCAACCCACAGGTGGCAAACACAAGGCCCGTGGGCCAAATCCGGCCCTCCACCTTGTTGTTTCTGGCCCGGCACCTTGTTTCTACCCAGCAGCAGCGCCGAGCTCTCACTTAACTGTTAAGGAGTAGTTACATTTATACAGTCCTAAAATTACATTCTGCCATTTGAAGGCAACTGGAAGGCTGATGTGGCCCCCGGTGAAAATGAGTCTGACACCCCTGCTCTAATCTATCCAGTATAAAAAGTACAAAGTTATAATATCTCTAGGCCTATGACTGTAGAATTTGAAATTGTTGGTAATTTTCTCAATGTATCAAAAATAAAATATAAATGGGCTTTTTTAATGTTTCTGGCATAGTCAATGAATATAGATACCATATTTCGCTGTGAATACCGCACTCCCATATATGATGTGCACCCACAGTTTTGGCCCAAACTTTCAGGAAAAATATTTTGTTTTAATTGCTTAATTCAATTTAAATTTATTTAGATACTTTTTAAATATTATACAGGAATTTCAGCATTTATTTTTGAACATATTATTGTAAAAGAAATTTCAAGTAACAAATAATTACAAAACAAAAGAACAGATACAAGGTATTTCAGGTACTACCCATGTATAATGTGCATCCTTATTTTTCCAACAAAAATTTGGGCAAAAAAGTGCTCATTATACACAGCAAAATACTGTGAATTAAGATTGAGACTTCCAGCCAAGATGCAGGTGTAGGTAGATACACTTTGCGTGCTTGCAAAACCAAAAGAAGGACAAGAACAAATTTAAAAACAAAACACAACCAGAACTGCCAGAAAGTTCAACTCTATGGAAGTCTGACATCCAAGGAGTTAAAGAAGAAACAGTTATCCAGACTGGTGGGAATGGCAGAGATGAGCCATTGGGGTGGAGAGGACCCGCTGCAAAGTGGTGGCTGGAGGACCTGGAAGGCCAACATTTGTGTGCAGATAAACTGGGAGGAGCAACTATGGAGGGAGATAAACCACGAAACCCAGGGTTCCAGCACAGGAAAATAAAGCCTCAAAAACCTCTGGCTGTAAAAATCTGTGGGAAATACTGCAGCAGGAGAAACTCCCATGCACACAGGAGCGTTCACTGGAGAGACACACAGGGTCCTAGAACATACACAAACCCACACACCTGGGAATCAGCACCAGAAGGGCCTAATTTACTTGTGGGAAGCAGGAGAAGTGACTGAAAGCCTGCCCCACACCAAGCAAGCAGCATTGTTCCCTCTCTGACCCCTCCCTCACATACAGCACCACAACACAGCAATGGGGGTTACCATGCAGTGGCAACTACCTATGGCTGCACCCTTTACAATTTAAGAGGCATGCGGAAACAAAGAAATATGGCCCAAATGAAAGAACGGATCAAAGCTCCAAAAACAGAACTAAGCAATGAAGAGAGAGCCAACCTATCAGATGTACAGTTCGAAACAGTGGTAATTAGGATGCTCACAGAAGTGGTTGAGTATGGTGGAAAAATATAAGAAGAAGTGAAGGCTATGCAACATGCAATAAAGAGAAATATACAGGGGACCAACAGTAAAGGGAAGGAAACCGAGACTCAAATCAACGGTTTGGATCAGAAGGAAGAAATAAACATTCAACCAGAACAGGATGAAGAAACAAGAATTCAAAAAAAAATGAGGAAAGGCATAGGAACCTCTGGGACAACTTTAAACGCTCCAAATCCAAGTCATGGGAGTGCCAGAAGGAGAAGAGGGACAGCAAGACATTGAAAACTCATTTGAAGAAATAATGAAGGAAAGCTTTCACAATGTGGTGAAGGAGATAGGCATACAAGCCAGCAAGTTCAGAGAATCCCAAACAAGTTGGACCCAAGGAGGAACACACCAAGGCACATCATAATTACATTAGCCAAGGTTAAGGATAAGGAGAGAATCTTAAAAGCAGCAAGAGGAAAGAAGACAGTTACCTACAAAGAAGTTCCCATAAGCCTATTGGCTGAAAAGAAACCTTACAGGCAAGAAGGGGCTGGAAAGAAGTATTCAAAATCATGAAAGGCAAGGGCCTACATCCATGATTACTCTATCCAGCAAAGCTATCATTTAGAATGGAAGGGCAGATGAAGTTCTTCCCAGACTAGGTCAAGTTAAAGTTCATCATCACCAAGCCCTTATTACATAAAATGTTAAAGGGACTTATCTAAGAAGATGATCAAAAATATGAACAGTAAAATGACAACAAACTCACAACTATCAACAACTAAATCTGAAAACAAACTAAGCAAACAACTAGAACAGGAATAGAATCCCAGAAATGGAGATCACATGGAGGGTTGTCAATGGGGAGGAGGAGGAGGAAGAGGGAAAAGGTATAGGGAATAAGAAGCATAAATGGTTGGTACAAAAGAGACAGGGGGAGGTTAACAACAGTATAGGAGCCCTGATAGGTATATAGCTCAGTGGACTGAGCACCGGACTATGAAGCAAAGGGTCACCTGTTCAATTCCTGATTGGGGCACATGCCTGGGTTGTGGGCCAGGTCCCCAGTGGCGGGGGGTGAGGGACGGGGGCGCACAAGAGGCAACCACACATTGATGTTTCTCTCCCTTTCTTTCTTCCTCACTTCCCTTCTCTCTAAAAATGAATAAATAAAATCTTTTTTTTAAAAAAAGAATAGTATAGGGAATGGAAAAGCCAAAGAACTTGTATGTATGACCCATGGACATGAACTAAGGTTGGTGGGGAATGAGGGTGGATGAGGTGCAGGGAAGAGAGGAATAAAGGGAAGAAAAAATGGAACAACCATAATAGCATAATCAATAAAATATATATATTTTTCTGCCCTGGCTGGTATAGCTTAGTGGATTGAGCGTGGACTGCAAACCAAAGGGTTGCCAGTTTGATTCCCAATCAGGGAACATGCCTGGGTGGCAGGCCTGATCTCCAGTGGGGGCCACGTGAGAGGCAACCACACACTGATGTTTCTCTGCCTCTCTTTTCCCCTCCCTTCCCCTCTCTTTAAAAATAAATAAATAAAATCTTTAAAAAATAAAATAAACTTTTAAAAAACAAAAAAAGACTGAAAGGAATTTTAGGGATTACTCTAATTTATCATTTTGATAAATAAGCAATCTAAAGCCCAAATTAAATGTCTTATCCAAGTTGCACAATAAGGTAATAGTAGTGCAAACCATTAACTTTCTGCCCAGTGGTTGTTATATCATGCTCCAATCAAGTAGACAGACTAATGTTACTAGTGTCTTGTCTGTTGAACAAGATTTAAAAGAACCAATAAAAAACTGTCACATTGAATAGTCTGTTTCTGACTTCCAGACAAGATGGAGGCATAGGTAGACGCACTGTGCCTCCTCGCACAACCAAGATAGGGACAACAACAATACAGAAACAAAATAACAACCAGAACTGACAGAAAATTGAAGTGTATGGAAGTCAGACACCCAAGGATTTAAAAACAGACACGTTCATCCAGACCTGTAGGAGGCGAACAGAGTTGAGCAACCGGGGTGGCGTGCAAGTTCCCAGCAGGCAGACCCTGGGCACATAAGCAGAGGTGGCTGGTGGGCCCCGGCCAGGAGGTGGCGACCAGCAGACCCAGCGAGGTGGCCATTGTGAAGCAGGGCACTGCGCCCAACTCAGGGTCCCAGCACCAGGAAATAGAGCTTTGGGTCACTGACTGAAAAGGAAACTCCCGCGGGGTGCACAGGCCCACCCAAACCGGAATTGGTGCCAGAGGGGCCCAGTTGGCTTGCAGAAAGTGGTGGAAGAGTCTGGGGTCCTACAGAGAGCAGGGCAAGCGCCATTGTTCCTTCTCGGACCCCACCCCCACATACAGCATCACAACCCAGCTACTGGGGTGCCCTGCCCTGGTGAACTCCTAAGGCCCTGCCCCTCACTACAGGAGCTCGACAAGACAAAAAACAAAAAACCAGCAAAAAGATGGCTCAAACAGAAGAAGAACTGAGAGCCCCAGAACCCATCCTTTTAAGCGACCAAGAGATAGCCAACCTATCAGATGCACAGTTCAAAGCACTGGTGATCAGGATACTCACAGAATTGGTTCATTCTGGTCGCAAATTAGATGAAAAAATGCAGGCTACAATAAGTTTAATGAAGAAAAATGCACAGGGAACCAAAAGTGATGGAATGAAAGATGGGTCTCACATCCTTGGAGTGGA
>CM052539.1:96613724-96630252 GCA_028533065.1 Trachops cirrhosus
AAGAACTTATGACACATGGACTGAAGTAAAGGGGGAGAATGTGGGTGGGAGAGGGTGTTTAGGGTGGAGGGGAATGAAGGGGGGATAATAGGACAACTGTAATAGCATAATCAATAAAATATATTAAAAAAACTGCATCAAAATCACAACTAAAATATAGAACAAGCATCACTCAGAAATGTCAGAAATTAAGCTGAATGGAAATCTGACAACTATGAAATTGAGTTGAATGGAAGTCTGACAATTACAGAATTAAAGAAACCACATCCATCCAGACTGGTAGGAGAGGCACAGATGCCGAACGGGGTGGTCCCACACCCATGTGGATAAAAACTCAAGAGGGATATCTTGGGAGCGAGAAATCCTAGACCCACACCAGGTCCCTAGCCAAGGATCCCAGTGCCAGGAAGGTTAAGTCCCCACAAGTTCTTGCTGCAAAAAACAGCAGGGATTTAGTCAGTGGAAGAAACTTCTGGAGTCCCAAGCCGTTCCTTTTACAGAACCTACACATGGACTCATCTACTCAGACTCACTCCCTCTGAGCTGCAACACTAGTATAGCAGCTTGAAAGGCACCAGTGGTATACAGGGAGAAACTGAAGTATCTGGTACCTGGGCAAGCAGAGGCCATGGACCCTTTGCTAAACCCTGCTCTCACAGAGCTGGTAAGCTGTGTCATATCTGAGACTTCATCAACCTGGCTAACTCTGTTTGACCCACCTAGGAAATCCCCAGAGGCTCTGCCCCACCCAATTTACAGGCGCCTCAAGCTGCTTTTCCATAAGAATGGCTGGTCTTGGTTCCTAAATCCTATCAAACAAGCAAGAGCAGGCTTCTGTGAGCTTTAGTGGCAGTCAGATTAGATTCACAGCTTGGCTTTGCCTGGGAATCTCCAACCCAGCACAAGTAGCAGCCATCTCAGATTGCTTTGCAGATGAGGCAGGGTACCCTGGGCAAACACACTGGGGGTTGACCTGAGCCCGCACTACCTGGGAAACCCCAGGGCCAGCGCACCCAGTGGACAGCTACAGACCACGCTGAAGCACCTCCACCCTGCCCCTGAACAGCTGATTCTCCACAGATGGCGGAGGTTGGTGGTCAGTGGTCACAGAGAGTACTGCAGCTGAATGGCCTGGGTAAATCCTGGCCATTGATCTGCCAACAGCAATCAAGGCTCAACTACAGGGGGAGAGTGTACTCAGCCCACAAGAAGGGCACACTCCAAGTACCCATCTTGGGTGATAGGGGAGGCTGTGCCACTGGACCCTATAGGACACCTACTACTACTACCAAGACATGGAGTCAAAGCAGCTCTACCTAATACATAGAAACAAACACAGGGAGGCTGTCAAAACTAGGAGACAAAGAAATATGGCCCAAATGAAAGAACAAATCAAAACTCCAGAAAAAGAACTAAACGAAATGAGGTAAGTGTTTTATCAAATGCAGAGTTCAAAACACTGGTTATAAGGATGCTCAAGGAACTTAGTGGGGACCTCAGCAGCATAAAAAAGACCCAGTCAGAAACAAAGGGTACACTAATGGAAATAAAGAACAATTTACAGGGAAACAACAGAAGAGTGGATGAAGTTGAGAATCAAATCAATGATTTGGAACATAAGGAAGCCAAAACCCACCACACAAAAAGAATTAAAAAATCCAAAAAAATGAGGATAGTATAAACAGCCTCTGGGAAAACTTCAAGAGGTCCAACATTCACCTCAGAGGGGTGCCAGAAGAGAAAGAGCAAAGAATTGGAAATCTGGAAAAACAGTGAAAGAAAACTTCCCCTGATTTGGTGAAGGAAATAGACATGCAAGTCCAGGAAGAAGAGTCCCAGTTATGATGGCTGCAAAGAGGCCCACTTCAAGACACATCATAATTAAAAGGCCAAAGGTTAAAGATAAAGAGAGACTCTTAAAAGCAGCAAGAGAAATTAGTTACTAGACAGGAGGGGGGAGGGAGAGAATGGGTGAGGAAGTGAGGGGATTAAGAAGTACAAATAGGTAAGTTACAGAATAGTCATGGGGATTTAAAGTACAGTATAAGAAATGGAGTAGCCAAAGAACTTATATGCATGACCCAAGGTCAGGAACAATGGTGGGGGAATTGCCTGAGGGAATGGGTGCTGCTGGGTGGAGGGGGGCAAAGGGGGGAAAGTCAAGACAACTGTAATAGCATAATCAATAAAATATAATTTAAAAAACAAAGGATAAAATATAGGAGAAATGACAAAAAACTACAGTTCAAATTATACTCCATGCTGCAAATACAAAAGATAATAATATAAAAAAATAAAACCTGAGGTGTTACTTTAGAAGTTAAATTACTCAGTTAAGCTAAACTGTGTTGGATCATTTTTTCTTGAAACAACATCCCACCCTAAAAATAGAAAAAGGTTCACCATGTTGTGCACATAAGAAATGTAATCACTTGGTTTCTCAACAAAATACAATACACAAGCCGGAAATCAAAATAAAGAAGGCATAAAATATAAGGATAAATTGCCCCAGCTGGTGTAGCTCAGTGAATTGAGCGCAGGCTTTGAACCAAAGGGTCGCCAGTTCGGTTCCCAGTCAGGGCACATTCCTGGGTTGTGGGTCAGGTCCCCAGTGGGGGCTAAGTGAGGAGCAACCACACACTGATGTTTCTCTCCCTCTTTCTCCCTCCCTTCCCCTCTCTCTAAAAAGAAACAAAATCTTTAAAAAAATAAGGATAAATTTAAGGATTGTGTAAAACCTAAGTAAAAAGCATTATAAGATTCTGTTAAGGGACACATAAGTCAATAAATGGAGAAATTCTTTGTTTTTAGAAAGAAAAACACAAATATTGTAATGAACACAATTTTCTTTAAATTAATCCATAAATGTAATACAATAACAATTAAATGCCATGGTTTAATTGAAAAATATAAATCTAAAATTCATCTAGGGACAAAAGTGTGAGCAATCCCTAGAAATTTTTTAAAAGGATTAAAAGGGAGTGGTGAATAAGGGGCAAGAGAGGAAAATCTGGGCTAGTTCCATCAAATTATAAAGACTACAGTAAGTAAAGCAGAATAGTGCTAACACAGAAGTAGACCCAATGACAGGTGCATCTCATAACCATGGGGAAAATATGAACCAATCAATAAACAGCATGAGAACTAGTGGCTAAACCTTTTATTCACAGTTGGAATTCATTTTGGTGTAAAGAATGCAGTAGATGTCCATCTTTACTTTTTCCCAAATAGCTAAATGTAAAAATGACAATAGTAGAAAATAGGGTTGGACATTTTCATGGAATTTAAACAGGGGAAGGTGGGAGTGGGTGGCGCAGGGGCAGTGGTGGTGGGAAAATGGAGACAACTATACTTGAACAACAATTTAATAAAGTAAAAAAAGAATTTAAACAGGAAGAAGTTTTAATTTTGAGTTTTTTCCTAATACATAACCCTAAACATTTTAAAATTAAGTGGAAATTACCATATAATTCCTTTGAAACTTTTATGCCCTTATGAATATGTATTTCTTAAGTATGTAAGTAGCACATTATACTTACTCTTCTTGAAGCTGTTGTTTTTTCCCATTCAATACATCATGTTGTTTCTACCTAAGTTAATGCAAAACAACGGAGCAGCCCATTAAATGGGTATGCCATATTTTAACTAATTCCCTACTAGTCACCATTTTAGCTGTTAATTTTTGATTCTCTAAATAATGTCCCAATACCTTTGACATATCTTTGTTCTGTTGTTTCCCAGAGTACTTGCTAAAAGTCAAATTTCTGGGTCAAAGGACATGAATATCTAAACTTCAAATTTTTACTTATGGGTTTTATTACATACGTACACAAGATTTTAATGCTTATGGAGTCAAATTGGTGTATTTTTTGCTTCAGTTTCCTCTTGTGTTTGATACTAAAATATTTCTCTTGTATTTCTTTTAACAACTTTATTGAACTATGATTCATATATCACAAAATTCAACCTCTTAAAGTGAACAAGTCAGTGATTTTGTATGTTCAATTGTGCAACTATTACCACTGCCTAATTCCAGAACATCTGCATTACTCTACAAAGAAACTTTGCACTTGTTAGTAGTCACTCCTCATCCTTCTCTCTCCCCAGCCCCTGGCAACCATTAATCTACTTTATATGTCTACATATTTGCCCACTCCGGACATGTCAAATCAATAGAGTCATACAATATGTGGCCTGTTTGTGCCTGGCTTCTTTCATTTAACATATTTTCAAGGTTCATCCACTGAAACATACATCAGTATTCCATTTCTTTTTTTTTTTAAACAATGCTTGGCACATACTAAGCACTCAATACATGTTCATTATTGTTAATATTACCATCACCATTTTCAGAACCCAGTTCCCCAGGACCATCTTTTTAATTTTTTAAAAGATTTTGTTTATTTTTAGAGAGAGGAGAAAGGAGGAACAAAGAGAGGGAGAGAAACATCGATGTGCAAGAGATACATCAATTGGTTGCTTCATGCACACCCCCAACTGGGGACCTGGCCTGCAACCCAGGCACATGCCCTGACCAGGAATTTAACCGGTGACCTTTCAGTCCACAGGCCGGCACAGTCCACTGAGCCACACCAGCCAGGGCTCCATTTCTTTTTGTGGCACAATATTCCATTGTATAGATATATCAAATTCTATTTATCTGTTCATTAGTTTGTAAACATTTAGGTTGTTTCTAATTTTGGGCTATTATGAATAATGATGTTGCAAACATTTGTGTACATGTTTTTCTTTTCTTGCGTACAAGTTTGTGTGTCTTTACTTTTTTCTAATAGCTAAATTTAATTAATCTAGAATATGTTGTGACATGGGAATCTACTTCTTTCCTTCCAAAACATTAGCTACCAGTAATCTCAGTACATAAGCCTAGATTATCATATCCTCCTTCAAGTCTTTTAAAGTTGTCTAGAATGAGCAAAACTCCGTATTATTTTTTTCCAGCAATTCACAACTGTCATTGCAAAGCACACAACTTGGTTTTGAAAGGACTGACTTTCTTTTTACTCACATTTCATTAGTTTATGCAATATTTAATAAAATTATGAAACACAGTAAGTAAACTGAAATAAGTACAACTGGCTCTTGATAAATATATAAATCCACTGCAATGACCATAATGTGCAGTTATATTAGAGAAGAGCCAGCATTCCACATACTATGGAACTTAATATTGAATCTGTCTCTTTCATTGTGTTGGTTATTCTCAGATATTTAGATCGATTCTGGGTTCATCTCTACTTGGGTAACTTGATGACAGAGGGAGGGCGATGATGGGCAGTAGCTGTTGCTCTGCCTTGAACAATTTTCAGTGGCAGTGCAGATGCTAAAACTCCAAAAACTGTTCTTCTGGGAATGGCTATTTCTCATTTTTGCCAGGTGTTACAAGTAATAGAACAGTGGGAAGGGGAAATGTCCTCTCTCCCCATCAATCTCCTGTTCTTAGAATTTCAATGCTGTATGTCAATTATGTATCTCAATAAAACAGGGGGGAAAGAAGTTCAGCTTGAGAGCAGATATCCTCCTTGCTGATATGTGGCGCACGCAGAGAGAGATGCTTTTGTTGAAATTCCCCAAGTACTTGGTCTTTCATCACAGGTCTCCCCTTTCCTCTCCACCTCCACTACCTCCAGAAATAGGAGTCATTCAGTGTTGTATCATTTTCCCGCACTAATCCTCCTCCTGCCACTGAGGCTACCCTGTGGACTTTCCCTCTACTTTCTACCTTTTAAAAGTTTCTCAGTTTCTCATTCACCAAAACTCCCCTTCTAGTTTTTGAGTAAGGAGATACATATGTGTCTTTAATATACTTTTTATGCATTATATTACACATCACAAAATGTTAATTCTACAAAAAATTCCTACTTCCTCATGCCATGCAGTTTTACTGTATGCCATATTCAATTTATCAATTGTTTTTCAAGTGCTACATCTATACATGTAAGTTAAATGGTATTTGTGGGTAAATTCTAACTATTTGAGGTTTATGTATCATAGTTCTGCTAACCTCATAGTAGGGAAATTTGTCTTTCTTCTAGACAATATAAACAACATAAAAAGGTTTTCAAAAATTTGATAGGACTCTGTACTTTGTATTTTGTTGGGGGGTGGTGCTTTTTATACACATTTAATGGTTAGGCAAACAAAGTGTTCAGAATTGTTTAAACCAGTAAGAAGGAAATCTCCTAACTCCCCAGAAAAAAGCTTTCATAATAATTTGATATATGTGTCCAGGTATGTCCTAAACAAATATATGTGGACACATATATACATATAACTCATCCTACATATATGTATATGTATCATTAACAAAATGACATCATTCTGTTTTACGACTTGGTTTTTTCACTTTATATAGACAGTTTTCAGTATCAAAATGTAGATAAAATTTATTCCTTAACTGTTTCATAGTATACTATTGCTTGGATGTGCCATAATTTATACTTCCACAGAAACATCTGTTTTGGTTGTTGTAAGTAATGTCTCTGTACAAATATATTTGTACTCTTATATCTTGGATAAATTTTAAGAAGGAGAATGAGTCAAAGATTGATATTACTATATTGTCTTCCAGAAATGTTTATGCCAACTTACTTTATGGGGTACATTTAGACAACTGGAGTTTTAAACGTGATGTAGTAACTTGAAGCCGTAAAATAAAGACAGATAAATTTTACAATATAAGAACTGAAATTTTCTGTTAAGCAAAAATATCATACACAAAGTCGGGTACTGAAGCTTTTACCTTTTGGGAGAAAAAAACTTAAACTCATAACATTTATAATTAAAAATGAATGTAACACCTTTAAACCAATAGAAAAATAGGCCAAGGAAAATTATATACAAATAAAAAATGGCCAATGAACATAGAAAAAAATGTTCAAACTTTAAACTTAAATTCTCAAATTAAAACAAAAAAAAACCCCTCATGATTTGTAAGACTGGCAAAGTTTAACAAGTGTAAACTGGTTCAACTTGGAGGATAATTTAACAATTCTCTTAAAAATTTAAGTGTAATTATTCCTCCTCCACTAATTCTACCAGTAGGAATTTAACTTATAGAAACAATTGCCTAAGTATAAAGAATTAGTTTCAGTCCACCGTCGTTTATAAACAAAAACAACTGGAAGCAACACAAGTCTATTAACCAAGAACTAAATAAACTATGGGACATCTATATAATACAGTAATAAAAGATTTCAGGAAAAATGTCTAATTGCTTAAAGGGAAACCCATGTATAGAAGAGAAAAAACACCCTCCTAGAAAGGAAGTGTGAAGTGTGGGCTGGAGATTGGGGGAGAATAAAGGAAGAGGGCATACCAGAAAGGCAGACTGACAGCTGTTCATCATCCACTGGAGATGTTTTCTGACTGGTCTTCCCGCTTCCCACTTGATTTTCTAGTTTGAGTCTGCTGCATGTCAAAGGAGCCTCCAGTGGACTTTTACAATAAGGGTGGTCCAGCAACTTAGAACTAAGAATGTTCTGCTTGAGAGATCCATCCTCATCCATTTGGCATGAGCTCTCTTTCTGAACAGGCTCTTCGGACACAGGGCCATCTATACTACTTACAGATTGATCTACCCCAGACAATGACAATTTTACCCTGTCATCTTTGACAGTACTTGTCCGATTTTCCTGATCCAGAGTCATAGCTTCTCTGTTGGTTTCTGAGATAAACACGTTACTAGAATGATGGTCTGGTAAGGAGATGTCATGAATCAGCTCTGGAAACTCCCACTTAGGAGAGGAACAGGGTGACTGGTCCCAGGTATAAGTGGCACTGCCATTCTGTTGGTCAGGATATGCTTCATCTAAACTAAGCTCCTTGCCCAAAAAAGGGCTTCCTTTAGTGCAGCCATCAGGCATATGAGAGTTCTTTCCCTTCACCACAGCACTGCTGTCCATATCTGGGAAGCACGTTTGATGCTGACAAGAAGGGTCTTTAAGTTCTGGGGAAGGGAACGGGCTGCAACTGCCACCCTCACCGTTCTCCCTAAGCGTCTCTTGATGGTCCCCAGGGACCTGCATCCAGCTTTGCTGGGCTTTTTTTAGCTTGCAAATCTTGCTTTTTGTTCTGAAGTGCTGGGATCTAAGAATCCTGTACCGAAACCTAATCATGGGTAATTTCTCATACATCATAAAAGGAGATACTCTTACTCTTCGTTGATTAAGTTGGAACTTTTTTGGAGTCAGGGGTCCCCCATTTCTGTGGTGCTCCAGCCCTTGGTAGTAGCCATAACAAAAGCGCTTTCTCTTATGCTTGCTCAAAGTGACCACAACGGTGCCACTCTCAACTGAACTTTGACTCTCCCCATTGAACGTCATGGGAAAGTCAGAAGCTTGCAGCTCTGTCCTAGGTCTGTGACCAATGGCCTGACCTAAAACATTATTTGCTGACAAGTCAGCGACTGCCTTCAAGAGTCTTTTTTCTCCATGGTATTCATGGTCAGAGTTCTTTGTTGATGACAGCAGCTTCTCTGCTTGGAGTTTCAGGAGGGTCCTTGAGGAGGAAACAAAGTGTTTAGTGCCTTTTCTTTTCACCTTAGATGAGAAAGTATTAACATTTTCAGCAGCCACATTCAATTTTGCCTTAGCAAAAAAGGGTTCATCTTGGATCCACGTTTTCTGAATCTGAAGGGCCTTCTTTCTGCACTGGAAATGCCTCAACTGCCTGCTCCAAGTAATTAGCCTTCCCAACTTCGCTTTCAGAATGCACAAGTGCTGGTGAAAGTAGAACTTCTTAAAGCCTCCAAACCCAGTGTTCCACTTCTCAGAAAAGGCTAAGTGGATTCCTTTCCTCCATAGAATTTTCCTCTGTTTTTTCATTTTTCTGATGCATAATGAGATCTGGATGTAGCTATAAAGAAGAGAGAGAAAAGTTACATTTCTACCCTAAAAATAAGTTCATAAAGACATATTCACAGAAATATAAGTTGGAAAATTGAAAAAAAAAAAAGAGCACAGGAAGTTCAACTTAAGACTACCAGAAATAGTGAAATCCTGATATTCAAGGTATTCCCCACAATGAAAGTTGAGGAGGGAAGATGTGAGTACTCTAGCATGACCCTGTTTGCTGTACCTGCTTATGATAAGTTTCAAGAATCATTTCCAAATATTCAGTTTCTGATGGAATAGACAAGGGCAGGGAGTCAGAATAGAACTTCTGAGTATTGGCTCTGTTTCTCATCTGTTAAGTGACTTTATTCGAGTCACCCAAATTCTGTGTTCTCATTTATAAAATAAAGCATGGGAGGGGTGAGGTGACCAGATACCAATTAAGACTAATTCCAGCCCTGGCGGGTGTGGCTCAAAGCACCAGACTGAAAAACAAAAGATCGCTGGTTTGATTCCCCATCAGGAATCAACCCACATGCCTGGGTTGCGGGCCAGATCCCCAGTTAGGGGCATGCAAAAGGCAACCGATCTATGTTTCTCTCTCCTTCTTTCTCCCAAAAATAAATAATTTTAAAAAATAGAAAGACTGATTCCATATCAAATAATTTGTTCCACCGTCCCACAAAGCGAAAAGTCACTGCTACAATTCCTGGTCAGGGCACATACCTAGGTTTCAGATTTGGTCTCCAGTTGGGGCACATGTGAGAGGCGACTGATTGATGTTTCTCTTTCAAATTGTTTCTCTCCCCCCTCTCTCTCCCTTCCCCTCTCTCTAAAAAATAAATATACATTTTTTTAAAAGGTCAGGTACTTTTGCTCTTTATATAGTCATCCACAGACAGATACTCAATAAATTCATGCCATATCACTAATCTCAAGAATGATACCAGCCTCCTCTTTGTCAAACAATTATTGACTATGTGGGGCAAGACTCTATCAGGTGCTCTCCCCCAGTTATGTTCTCAAGTAAATATAATTTTAAAAAGCCAATGTAGTGTGCATGTGTGTGTGTATGAACTTTAGGAACACACCTATGGGAAATGGCAGATAAAAATGACAGTCAAAACCAAATAGGATTCCCCTATGATTTAATAGATCTCATATTACTGAAGGCTCTCTAGCTAGAAATAAAGGCATCAGCCACTGCAGGTGGAGAAGAAATACTAGACTATGAATCAGAGAACTATTCTAATTTTGAATAATTTTATTCAAATATTCTAATTTTGGCTTGCTAATAACTTACTAAGAAGTTGTATTACCATTCTGTGCATTAGTTTTCTCTGGAAAAAAACAGGTGGGGATTGACACATTTTTACCTTGGTTCCCTCTCTAAATCCCATTAAGATGACAAAATAGAGTTTTTAAAAGGCAAAAACACTCAACAAAAAAAAATAAAAGTTTGAAAGAAGAAAAGTAGGTGAATGAGAATTAACAGAGTTAGTAAGCCAAAAGAGCAGAAACTAAGCCAGTAGTAGG
Organism: Trachops cirrhosus; assembly: GCA_028533065.1. Lineage (NCBI taxonomy): Eukaryota > Metazoa > Chordata > Mammalia > Chiroptera > Phyllostomidae > Trachops > Trachops cirrhosus. The sequence goes on from CM052539.1 coordinate 96,624,113, forward strand.
GAAAACCAAAAAAACAAGCTACAGGACCTCAGAAAGGCTTAAGAATTGGAAGTAATAATACCTATGAAGGTCAGAGTATGAGAGGAAGGGAAAAAGGAAGGACTGATTCAAAGTCTGAATAAAAAACAGACCCTAAGATCCCTTCCCCTACCCTAGCAGGTAACCGAAGTTTCACTTTTGGGGAGGATGACCTGGGACATTTAAGCACACCACGCATATCAAAAGGCAGGGGTACAACAGGAGAATATTAAATAAGTTTACATAGTGAATTCCTTCCCTAACCTCTTTTGCTACTTGGTTCTCAGAAAGATTTACACCCCCAAGGGTATAATCCTTCTTCCCAGGGGAGAAAATATCATTCAAAGAGAAAATATCAACAGATACTGATATTTCGGATGCCTCAGCTAAACAGGCCTGAACGATCACTCGAGCAGGGGGATCCAACCCACAGCCTTCAGGTTGCACGTAGCCCAGGATGGCTATGAATGCAGCCCAACACAAAATTATAAATTTACTTAAAATCTTCTTTTTGCTCATCAGTTTTCATTAGTGTTCGCTGGTGTATTTACTGTGTGGCCCAAGACAACTCTTCTTCCAGCGTGGCCCAGAGACACCAAAAGGTTGGACACCACTGCACAATGTAGTCCAAAGTTTAAGAAGCAGTGATTGCTGGGGGAAGAGGGATATAAGAGAACTAAATTGTAATGGAAAAATGCGGTAAAGATTAAGTTAAAAAACAAAAGAAGCAGCCCTAGCTGGTGTAGCTAAGTGGATTGAGAGCAGGCCTGTGAACCAAAAGGACGCAGGTTGGATTCCTGGTCAGGGCACATGTCTGGATTGCGGGCCACATTCCTGGTTGCAGGCATGTGAGAGGCAACAGGTCAATGTTTCTCACACATGGATGTTTCTCTCCCTCTTTCTCCCTCATTTACCCTCTCTCTAAAAATAAATTTTAAAAAATCTTAAAAAAAAAAAAAGCAATGAGACCCCAAACTCCTCAACTCCATACAGCAGGTAACTGCCCTACCCCTACTCAAGATTAGTTTATCCTTCAGAAAGGGTAAAATAGAAGCTATGAAGATGGGAATCCCAGGTGTAATTTGAAGATAGAATTATATTTGAATACATACAAGACCCCCCACACACTTTCCCACTTGTCTCCCAGACCCTGGGTAATCTGTCTTATCCATGCAAGCAGAAGATTGGAAGACTCTTCTCTAGAGTATCTGATTAGTCCACAAGAAAATCCATTTACACAGACATTCCCCCCACAAAATGGTGCAGTATGGCCCAGAGTTCATCCCAAAGTTAACAAGTCCCATCACTTACTCAGAATTTGCAAGCAACTTCTGAGTAGTCTTTCTTTAAAATGACAGAATAACCAAGAAACACCAGACTTCTAGTGAATCGAAAGTAGACCAAAGAGATAAAAACAAAAACTTGTATGGAGAAGTCAACTCTAAACAACTAAGGAGGGGAGGGAAGGTGAGTTACTGTGTAGTGGGTACAGAGTTCAGTTTGGGAAGATGAAGAAAGTTCTGAAGATAAATGGTGGTGATGGCTGCACAACAATGTGAATGTAGTTAATGCCACTGCACTGTACACCTAAAAATGATTAAAATGGTAAATTTTATTATGTATATTTTACCACAGTAAAAAAGTGACAAGAGGGAAGGAAAAAAACCTAACAGTCCTAAAAGAAGTAAAAGAAAATCCACTAGGAAAAAAAGAATAGAATGTTATTGTTTTTATAGGCACAGAAACTTGTCGTTTTTATTGGGACAGAATGTTTTTTTAAGTTAATAATCACAAACAATAAGGGGGCCTTGGAAATTAAATAGCAAAAATGAAAAACTCAACAGAAAATAAAGAGCTAATATCCCTAATATAATGAACTCTTGAATGAGGAATAAAGAACAAAAAGCCTAATGGGAAAATGGAAGAAAAGATATGAGAAGACAAATCACAAAAAGATTTTTAAGTAATCCTTATTAATGAGAAAAGGTGTTCGAGCCCTAAACAGTGTGCCTCAGTTGGCTGGGCATCATTCCACAAAGTTAAAGACAAACCAGTTTGATTCCTGATCAGGACACATGCCTAGGTTGTGGGTTTGGTATCTAGTTGGGGCACATGTGAGAGGCAACCAACTGATGTCTCTCTCGCACATCAATGTTTCTCTTCCTCTCTCCCTCTCTCCTTTCCACTCTAAAAAATAAATAAATAAATAAAATTTTTTAAAGAAAAGATGTTTGAGAATTCCAAGATGGCTGCAGAGTAGGTGGAAGCAACTCCTACCTGCCCTTGGTCCCATATCTGATTTATAGCTAAATTACAGAGCAACTGACCTGAATAACCAATAGAACACTAGCCGAACCGCAATGTAATCACCAAGGTCTTACAGAAAAAGCCACATACAAACTAGTAAGAGAGGTGCAGACATGGAAAGGGACAGCTCTGCACTAAGGTGCGGTAGAGGTTGAGATGCTGGAGGGATACTGTGGCTAAGAAACTCTCTGCCCCTGGGAGCACAGAATCTCACCCCCACGCAGGAATCCCCAAATCAGAGCAACAGAGATGGGAGAGGGAGCCTGAATAGTATCTGGTAGTAAAGATCGGTGGGGATTTGGTCTCCCTGGGAGACCCAAACCACACCCTCACAGGGAAGAGCACTACTACTGTTACAGCACTAGCCTGGGGAATGTGCAATCCAGATTCCAAGTGCTGGCAAGGCCATACTGCTGTCCTCAGTTCTGGTGGAAGGGCTTGCAGGCTACACCCAGCAGTGACTTTAAGGGGCTTCTTTGTTCTGGGGAAGCTTCTGTCAGAGACCCAGGTGGTAACTGAACCGTGTGGCTTTGGAAAGAAGGCCGGTCTCTACCACCTGTCAAATCACTTGCCCCACCTCCCTTCCTGCTGAGTGTAGCCACACAGGGCCTTTCGGCCCAGTCCTGAGGAATTTGGCTGCAGTGGCGCAGGGGGACCAGAGGGCCACACAGGGCTGGGATTTTCAGACAGTGTCTCCCGGGAAAGCTTTGGTCTGGGAACCAGCTAGAAGAGTGCTGAGTTCTGTGGCTACATTGTGGGTAGGCAAATTCAGTTTCCCCTGCCAGTTTAACCCAAGCTACCCCGAGAAGGAAAAGGGTAGCTTTCACTCACCACCCGCTCCATGCTACAGGCTTGTAGGCACAACCCCTAACAGGACACTGTTTCAATTAGCCCTGCTAAGCCCCAACACCCAGACACACTGGCCGCAGTTCTACAGCGGGTAAGGAAGAGTGGCCCAGAGCTGAGGCATCCAAAGCGTGAGACCCTTAGAGACCTTTGTCTGGAACTAGAATGAACTGCTTAGGCCCCTCATACTGGCTGGGCCAGCATCATCCACAACAGGAGACATTTCTGATCTATCTCCCTGAACCTCGGGCAACTGAGATTGCTCCTGTAGAGGGGACAGGTATCTGCAACCAACCGGAACCTGCAGTGAACCCCTCCAGGGGAAACTAGAGTTGGAGACTCAGGCAGAGATTGAGTGATTTGGCTTTGAAGCAAGAGCCACTTTCTCCACACTTGAGTACCTGATTGCATGATCACCAAGTGGGAGACACACTAGCCCTGCCTGTCCTTCCAACCCTGGTTCCTCCACTCTAGTGAGTTCCCAATGTGTGGAAAAGACTGGATTGCAGCTAAGCTGGGCTCATCATATAGTCTTTCTTTGGAAGCTGTGGAAGAAGACCAGGCAACCTCAGGTAGAGGTGGGCCTAAGGGAACCTCAGTTATTTTAATAGTTCTGCCCCCAGCCCTAAGCTGGAAGAAGCTGACTCTTTTACACATATTGGCCCCTCCAGTAGATACAGATACAAACAATGAACAGTGTGGTAGCTCCAGACAAGTAGCTCAAAGCCATTTATACACCATATCTGACATCAACTTGTAATTAAACCTAACCCAAGTGGACCCAGAACCAATACAACAAGTAGAGGGCTTCAGACTACACCAGAGCTTGACCCAATTAGCCACTCAAGCAGTGTACCTAAAGGGGAATTCCAGCAGGTATCAGACATTGCGGGGAACAACTCCAGCTCAGAGGGCAGTCCCTGCAAAGCCTTATACACAGTGGTCCAGGTTTACCCTTATAGTCAACCAGCCTGAAGGGTTAATTCCACCCATGAAAGGGCCAACAGCATTGGAGACTCAACTACAACAGTAGGTGCACATAACTCACAAGAAACAGAGCTCAGGTAATGTAGATGATTTGTGCCACAGAACCCAGCAAGACACCTTCACCATAAAACCATCGTAACAAGTTTGGAAGTCATAGCAGATCTACATAATACACAGAAAACAATGGGGAGACAAATAAATATGTCCCAAATAAAGGAACAAGAGAAATTCCCAGAAAAAGAATTAGATGAAATGGAAGCAACCAAAATACCAGGTGCAGAGTTTAAAACAATGGCTATAAGGATGCTCAAGGGCCTTAGGAGAAGAATGAATGATCTCAGTAAGACCTTAAACAAAGAGATAGTAAGCATTAAAAAGGACATGCAAACCATAAAAAAGAACCAGTCAGAAATAAAGAATACACTAGAAGGAATCAACAGACAGTTAGATGAAGCAGAGGACTGAATCAGTGATTTAGAGGATAAGATAACAGTAAATACCCAAGCAGAGTACCTAAAGGAAGAGAGAATTTCAAAAAATGAGAAAAGTGTAAGGGACCTCTAAGATGACATGAAGTGCATTAATATCCACATCACAGGTATACCAGGAGGAGAGAAGGGTAAACAAGGAATAGAGAACCTGTTGACGAAATAATGGCAGGAAACTACCATAACCTGGTGAAGGAAAAAGTCTCACAATCACAAGGTCAGGAAGCACAGACAGTCCCAAAAAGACCTATACAGAGACACACCATAATTAAACTAGCAAAGGTTAAAGACAAAGAGAGAACCTTAAAGGCAGCAAGAGAGACAGTCAGTTAGCTATAAGGGAGTTCCCATAAGGCTGTCCACTGATTTCTCAACAGAAACACATCAGGCCAGAAGGGATTGGAATGAAGTATTCACAGTGATGAAAAGCAAGAACCTGCAAACAACACTACTCGTCCAGCAAGGCTACCATTTAAAATTGAAGGTGAGACTTCATGCCAAGATGGAGGCATAGGTAGACGCACTGTGCCTCCTCGCACAACCAAGATAGGGACAACAACGATTTAAAAACAAAATAACAACCAGAACTGACAGAAAATTGAAGTGTATGGAAGTCGGACACCCAAGGATTTAAAAAAAGATACGTTCATCCAGACTGGTAGGAGGGGCGGAGTCGGGCCAGGCGAGAAACCCAGAGCAGAGAGCTGAGCAACTAGGGCCGTGCCCAAGTCTGCAGCAGGCAGACCCTGGGCGCACAAGCAGCAGTGGCTGGTGGGCCCCGGCCAGGGGGTGGTGACCAGCAGACCCAGCGAGACGGCCATTGTGAAGCAAGGCACTATGCACAACTCAGGGTCCCAGCACCGGGAAATAGAGCTTTGGGTTAATGACTGAAAAGGAAGGTCCCATGGGGTGCACAGGCCCACCCACACAGGAATTGGTGCCAGAGGGGCCCAGTTGGCTCGCGGAAAGTGGCGGAAGGGTCTGAGATCCTACAGAGAGCAGAGCAAGCGCCATAATTCCCTCTCGGACCCCGCCCCCACATACAACATCACAATCCAGCCACTGGGGTGCCCCGCCCTGGTGAACTCCTAAGGCCTGCCCCTCACTACAGGAGCTCAACAAGACCAAAAAAAAAAAAAGGCAAAAAGATGGCTCAAACAGAAGAATTGAAAGCCTCAGAACCCATCCTTTTAAGTGACCAAGAGATGGCCAACCTATCAGATACACAGTTCAAAGCACTGGTGATCAGGATACTCACAGAATTGGTTGATTTTGGTCGCAAATTAGATGAAAAAAGGAAGGCTACCATAAGTTTAATGAAGAAAAATGCACAGGGAACCAATAGTGATGGAATGAAGGATGGGTCTCACATCATTGGAGTGGACCAGAAAGAAGGAAAAAATTTACAACCAGAAAAGAATGAAGAAATAAGAATTCAAAAAAATGAGGAGAGGCTTAGGAACCTCCAGGACATCTCTAAACGTTCCAACATCC
>CM052539.1:96630752-96666788 GCA_028533065.1 Trachops cirrhosus
GTGGGGGAAAGATACGAAGAATAAGTAGCAATGAAGGTAGATAGAAAATAGACAGGGGGAGGGCAAGAATAGTATGGGAAATGTAGAAGCAAAGAACTTATGACACATGGACTGAAGTAAAGGGGGGGAATGTGGGTGGGAGAGGGTGTTCAGGGTGGAGGGGAATGAAGGGGGATAATAGGACAACTGTAATAGCATAGTCAATAAAATATATTAAAAAAATGAAAAATAAAGATAAGGAGAGAATCTTAAAAGTAGCAAGAGAAAAGGAAAAAGTTACCTACAAAGGAGCTCCCAATAAAGTGTCAGCTGATTTCTCGAAAGAGACCTTACAAGCAAGAAGGGGCTGGAGAGAAGCATTCAAAGTAATGAAAAGCAAGGACCTACATCCAAGATGACTGTATCCAGCAAAGCTATCATTTAGTATGGAAGGGCAGATAAAGTGCTTCTCAGATAAGGTCAAGTTAGAGGACTTCATCAGCACCAAGCCCTTATTATATGAAATGTTAACGGGACTTATCTAAGAAAAAGAAAATGATCAAAAGTATGAACAGTAAAATGACAACAAACTCACAACTATCAACAACTGAACCTAAAAAAACAAAACCAAAAACCAAATAAACAACAAGAACAGGAACAGAATCACAGAAATGATCACATGATCACATGGAGGATTATCAGCAGAAAGGGGAAGGGGGAAAACAGGGGAAAGGTACAGCGAATAAGAAGCATAAATTGTAGGTAGAAAATAGGGGAAGGTTATGAATGGTATAGGAAATATAGAAGCCAAAGAACTTATACGTACGATGCATGGACATGAACTAAAGGGTTGGGGAGATTGTGAGTGGGTGGAGTTGTGTAGGGTGGAGGGGAATAAAGGGGGGAAATAGGACAACTGTAATAGCATAATCAACAAAATATATATTTTTTAAAAACTCCAAAAAAATTTCCTAACTCAAAGCAAGTCATGCCAGGGAGTCATGTCCTAGGTCTGTATCTTCTTTGACAAAGTCAGTCTTTACTTTAATGGGGCCTGTCTATTGCCTTTTTGCATCTCCTATAACATACCTGTTGAATGTCAGAGTAATCCCTGTTTGCCAGACCCCTCAGGGCACAATCTCCACCAGAACACAAACCACAGAACCCCTCATTGTTCTCTTGTTCCCCAAATACCATCTCCATGTGTGTAAATGTTAATTGCTAACTATCCTATACCCATCAATGTAAAAGAAGTATGTGTCTATCCCTTTTTAACCCAATATCCCTTTTTAACCCAATACCACTTTGCTTTTTCCCATCTCCCTAATCTATCACCAGTGGATTTCATGTACCCCCCCTTATGACTTTCCCTTTGATTGTGATATACAAAATAAGTGGTGAAACTGCCCTGGCCAGAGTGGCTCAGTTTGTTTGGTGTCATCTTGCAAACCAGACAATCATGGGTTTGATTCCTAGTCAGGGCACATGCTTAGGTTGCAGCTCCCATCCCCTGTCCAGGCATATACAAAAGGCAGGCAATCAATGTTTCTCTATTACACTGATGTCTCTCTCCCTCTACTTCCTCTTCCCCTCTCTCTAAAAATATAAATAATAAATAAGTAGTAAAACTGCCATTTTCCAAAGCAAATCTCAATCCATTGACACTTTGCTTCCTGGCAGTTGTCATCAGTTTAGCTCAAACAAACTCATGAAAATTCTTACAGGTTTGAATGTTTCTCATGTCAACACATATATATATACCTGGTCTTTAAAAAAACATTTCAGCAGAGTAAGTGTGAAGATCTAATGGTTTTAAATAAGCGATTCATGGATCGGGCTACATCCCATCTGGCAACTAAATTGGTATCTATGAGTTGTACAAAAAGGAAGGCTTTTATAGACAGAAAGAGTGGATAAGGGTGGGGCTAGGAAATCAAAACAGTAAATTATTTCAGGCAAGAACACCTTCCCTTGGGGGAAAGCATGGGCTCTTAATAGGCAGATCACCTTACCAGAGTTTATTAGGAAATCCCAGACTAAGAATATCTTTCTTCAAAAAATAAAATGAATCAATTTATTTAAAAAAAAAACAATGTGTTCATGGGAAAGGTTGAAACTGCAATTAGATCAGGTATTAAATCTAGGTTTGGTATCATGGGCTTTCAGCACAACTGAGGCCATTCTAGGCCCCTGGTTTTCTTTTCTTTTTAAATTATATTTTATTGATTATGCTATTACAGTTGTCCTGATTTTCCCCCCTTTGCCCTCCTCCACCCAGCATCCCCCACTCCCTCAGGCACTCTCCCCACCATAGTTCATGTGCAAGCATCATGCCTGTAAATTCTTTGGCTACTCCATTTCCTATACTGTACTTTACATCCCCATGGCTATTCTGTAACTACCAATTTGTACTTCTTAACCCCCTCACCTCTTTACCCATTCCCAACACCCATCTGGCAACCACCAAAACCCTCTCTATATCCATGACTCTATCTCTGTTCTTCTTGTTTGCTTAGTGTGCTTTTTAGATTCAGTTACTGATAGATTTGTAATTTTTGCCATTTTATTGTTCAGTCTTGATCTTCTTTTTCTTAAATAAGTCCCTTTAACATTTCATATAATAATGGTTTAGTGATGATGAACTCCTTTAGTTTTTTCTTGTCTGGGAAGCTCTTTATCTGTTTTTTGATTCTAAATGATAGCTTTGCTGGGTAGATCCATCTTGGCTGTAGGTCCCTTCTTTTCATGACTTTGAATATTTCTTGCCAGTCCCTTCTAGCCTGCAAAGTTTCTTTTGAGAAATCAGCTGATAGTCTTATGGACACTCATTTGTAGATAATTATCTGCTTTTCTCTTGCTGATTTTAAGATTCTCTCTTCATCTTTAACCTTTGGTATTTATTTTATTATGATGTGTCCTGATGTGGGCCTCTTTTCATCCATCTTGTTTAGGACTCTCTGTGCTTCCTGGACTTTCATGTTTATTGCCTTCACCAAATTAGGGAAGTTTTCTTTCATTATTTTTGCAAGTAGATTTCCAGTTTCTTGTTCTTTCTCTTCTCCTTCTAGCACCCCTATGATGAGAATTTCTGACCTCTTGAAGTTGTTCCAGAGGCTGTCTATACTATCCTCATTTTCTTGAATTTCTTTTTCTACTTGTTGTTCTGATTGGTTGTTTTTTGCTTCCTTATGTTCTATATCTGTTAGGAACCGCCCTGCCTGGTTTCAGAAGCTATAACCCCCCCATAGCTAAGGCTGAGTGAGTGAAGTTCAGACCATAAGCCACTAAGGAGACAAAGCTTATCTCCCTGGCAGGAGTAGGGCTTCTGCTCCTTTTTCTTCACCCTGCCTGGCCCCCAATGCTTGATTGGCTAGACAATGACAGGTAAGATTCCCCAAGAGGGGAATGACCTAAGACAGGCACGATCATGGGGAGGCCCCAGGGAAGGACTTGTGGGGCTATAGCAAAAAGGGGTGATGGACCCTCACCCCTCAGCTTTGACATAACCTGAGTCCTCAGTCTGTATGTAAGAAGTCTCCTAATCTCTTGGCTGTCTTACTTCCCCTGCCTGACTTAAGCCTGAAACAATGCCAGTGGTGGGTGCAGCCCTGTGCTGGAAAGGGTGGGTTCCCCAGGTGATCAGGCCTAAGAAAGAATACACAAAATCCTGTGAAACCTGCTTTGCTAAGAATGCTCTCAATTAAAAGATACGTGTTGGAGCAAGAAGTGAGTTTGTTCCTCAAAGTTTTCTAGCTCTTTAGTTATCTGACCATGACTCAAAATAGGCCCTCAGAGTTCTTTGTATGTTTTTTTTAAATTTTATTTATTTATCTTTAGAGGCAAAGGGAAGGAGAGAAGGAGAGAAATATCAATGTGTGGTTGTTTCTCATGCATCCCCTCCTGGGACCTGGCCTGCAACCAGGCATGTGCCCTGACTGGGAATTGAACCTCAACCCTTTGGTTCATGGGCCCGTGCTCAATCCACTGAGCTATGCCAGCCAGGGCGTATGTTATCTATTGTTTGATCCTTACTGCCTGATAATGATTAATGAGCTTTACCTATATTCCTGTGCAAAATGAACCCAATAAAAGCCCATTGAGGAAAAGGCTCTTGGCTCTTCTCCTTTGAGAGATCAGCCACCTTTCCTCCCCAAGCAGGTCATGTCTTGGTGGACTTACTCTCCTCCATGGCAGCTGGGGTAGCCCTGAGGGTGGAGCCCCCCCCCATATCATTGGTTTGAATCTCAGCTTCATCCATTCTACTGTTATTTTCCTGTAAATTGTTCTTTATTTCAATTATACCACTGGTGCCTTTTAGGCAGCTACTCTGGTGCAGGAGCTCAGAGGGAGTGAGTGTGAGTAAGTCTATGTGTGGATTCTTTAAGGAACTGCTTGGGACTCCAGAAGTTTCTTGCACCAACTCAGTACCCTCTGCTTCTTGCTGCCAGAGTTATGAGGACTTGCTTCCTGGCAATGACACCCTGGCTGGGGGGCCTGGTTTGGAGCACTTTTCATTGCTCCTGAGATATTCTGCCCGAATTTTTATCTACCACATGTGGGTGAGGGACCAGCACATTCTGCTTCTGTGCCCTTTCTACCAGTCTCAATGGACGTTGTTTCTTCAATTCTGTAGTTGTCAGACATCCATTCAACTTGATTTTTGACAGTTCTGAGTGATTATTGTTCTATATTTTAGTTGTAATTTTTAAAATATATTTTATTGATTATGCTATTACAGTTGTCCTATTATCCCTTCATTCCCCTCCATCCTGCACACCCTCTCCCACCCACATCCCCCCTTTAGTTCATGTCCATGTCATAAGTTCTTTAGCTTCTACATTTCCCATACTATTCTTGCCCTCCCCCTGTCTATTTTCTACCTACCATCCATGCTACTTATTCTCTGCACCTTTTCCCCCTCTTTCCTCCTCCCACTCCCCTGTTGCTAACCCTCCATGTGATCTCCATTTCTGTGCTTCTGTTCCTGTTCTAGTTATTTGCTTAGTTTGTTTTTGTTTTAGGTGTGGCCGTTAATAATTATGAGTTTGCTGTTATTTTACTGTACATGTTTTTTATCTTTTTTTAGATAAGTCAGTCCCTTTAACATTTCATATAATAAGGGCTTGGTGATGATGAACTCCTTTAACTTGACCTTATCTGAGAAGCACTTGATCTGCCCTTCCATTCTAAATGAAAGCTTTGCTGGATAGAGCAATCTGGGATGTAGGTCCTTGTCTTTCATGACTTGGAATACTTCTTTCCAGCCCCTTCTTGCCTGCAAGGTCTCTTTTGAGAAATCAGTTGACAGTTTATGGGCACTCCTTTGTAGGTTACTGTCTCCTTTTCTCTTGCTGATTCTAGGATTCTCTCCATCATTTTAATCTTGGCTAATGTAATTATGATGTACCTTGGTGTGTTCCTCCTTGGGTCCAACTTCTTTGGAATGCTCTGAGCTTCCTGGATGCCTATTTTCTTTACCAGACTGGGGAAGTTCTCCTTTATTATTTGTTCAAATAACTTGTCCGCTTGTTGCTCTTCCTCTTCCCCCTCTGGTACCCCTATAATTCAGATGTTGGAATGTTTAAAAATGTCCTGGAGGTTCCTAAGCCTCTTCTCATATTTCTGAATTCTTGTTTCTTCATTCTTTTTTTTTATTTATTTATCTTTAGAGGGGAAGGGAAGGAGAGAGGGAGAGAAATATCAATGTATGGTTGCTTCCTATGCATTCCCTGCTGGAAACTGGCCTGCAACCCAGGCATGTGCCCTGACTGGGAATCGAACCATGATCTCTTGGTTCACAGGCCCGCACTTAATCCACTAAGCTACACCAGCTAGGGCTCTTCATTCTTTTCTGATTGGATGTTTCTTTCTTCCTTCTGGTCCACTCCATTGATTTGAGTTCCAGTTTCCTTCCTATCACTATTGGTTTCCTGTACATTTTCCTGTATTTCATTTAGCATAGCCTTCATTTTTTCATCTGATTTGCGACCATATTCTACCAATTCTGTGAGTATCCTGATCACCAGTGTCTTGAACTGTGCATCTGATAGGTTGGCTATCCCTTCGTCTCTTAGTTGTATTTTTTCTGGAGCTTTGATCTGTTCTTTTGTTTCAGCCATTTTATTTTTGTCTTGACTTTGCCTGTCACATAGTGAGGGGCGGAGCCTTAGGTGTTCACCAGGGCAGGTCAGCCCAGTCACTGGGTTGTGACACTGTATGGGGGGGAGAGGTCCGAGAGGCAACAATGGCGCTTGCTCTGCTCTCTGCGGGATTTCAGTCACTTCCCCCACTTCCCACAAGCAAATTGGTCCCTTCTGATGCTGATTCCTGGGTGGGCGGGTTTGTGTATGTTCTAGGACCCCGTGGGTCTCTCCAGCAAGCTCTCCTATGAGGCTGGGAGTTTCTCCTGGCACCTCAAACCCCACAGGTGTTTTGAATCAGTGTTTTGAGGCTCTATTTCCCGGTGCTGGAACCCTGGTTTGCAAGGTCTATCTCACTCCCCAGTTTTGCCTGGTTTATCTGCGTGCGAATGTGGGATTGCCTGGTCCACCAGCTGTCTTGTGCACCACGACGCTCCACAATCCACCATCTCACTGGGTCCACTAGCCACCACTTTGCCTCAGCTCCTCTCTGCCCAGCCACCAGACTCTGTCCCTCCTATGGGTCTGGATGAATGTGTCCACTTTAACTCCTTGGTTGTCAGACTTCCATACAGTTCAGTTTTCTGTCACTAGTGGTTGTTTTTTGTTTCTAAATTGTTGCTGTCCTTATTTTGGTTGCGTGAGGAGGCACAGTGTGTCTACCTACACCTCCATCTTGGCCAGAAGTCTTGATTAACTTCTTGATGTGTGGCAGAGTTTGGTCTGGGACACTTATAATTTGGCAAGGTTATCAGATATTAGTTAACACTTCAAACTTCTTGGGTAGCTATAGCTAGCTTTACTGAAAGAACCTAAGAGTAGGACATGAACAAATTGGCTTAGGTCAACTTCTTACAACTACTTATAACAATCTACAAATCAAGCTTTTCTTTATCCCTTTCTATCTCTTGTCCTTCCAAAAGTGCAGAGTATACTCAATCACAAAAGTTCCTCATTATGAAAGTCCACAGTATTCTGCAATACTGAACAGGGCCAGTCTTCAAAATTGCTTTTTGCAGTATCTTTCCCTACCCACAAGCCCAGACTAGTACAATACTCACTAGAATACTGTAACAGACAGATAACACTTTCAATAATTGTGGGTGAAAAGGGGCTCTGTAGTAACCGAGAGTAACATCTCAGGGTCATCTGATCATAAATTCCTAATTGGTCAGGTCCTGGTGGGTCAGGAAAACATTTATCTTCCCCTTAAGCAATCCCATCCATTGTTTTTTTGTGGATTTAGGTTAACAGACCTTTTCTTTTCTGTTTAATTTTAATTTCCTTAACCCACCTTTGAAATGCCTCTTATTGAGACCCCTCAGGAGAGCACCTAATCTTCTTAAGTATCCTGTAATCCAATCATAGAGATTTCCCTGTCTTGCTTTCCTCGAATTCCTGTAAACTTCAATTTCCCTCCTTACTTTCCCTCCTTAATTCCAAATGTATTACAGAAACTTCAAACTGTCATTCTGGAAATCACTTTTCTTAGTCTGTTGAGATCTTTCTTCCAAGTGTTTCCTCTGCTTGGCTCAAATAATCTCTAATAAAAAGGGTTTTGTTTTTTTTTACACATTTGGACTTTTTTTAAGAGGGGGAGGATTATACAACATCTTTTCATCTCTACTTGACTTCTCTTTTTCTCTTCCCAGTAACAGCATGTCAAGGCCTGAATTAGGTTGAGCTCAAGAATACAATCTTTCAAAGTATTCCCATTTTGGATACTAGTGATGCCAAGGTCCTGTCTAAGCAAACTTGAGAACCAAAGTGCATTTGTCAATGCTTTACCACCTCTTACAAAATTATTGCCTGGTGTTCATCTTCCAACTTGCAGGAAGTTCTATGAAGCTCTTCCTTACCCTGAGGGCTCTCCTGCCTCTTCTTCTCTAAGAGGTTAATGAAGTCTCATCTAGAATTTAGATTAATGGATTAGTAAAATCCACACCAAAATGGTGGGAGGGGTAGTGTCTAAATCCTTTAGGGAATATTTGCAACAAAGAAAAGATCTTAGTCCAAATAAATCTCTTACTCATTGAATATACTAGGACCTAATTTCAAAATCCATTTGCCAACAGAAAATACCTGGGTGGGATTACTTTTCTATGTTCAACCATTGCTTCATCTCTCTTTAGCAAAACATCTCAGGGCCTTCAATTATAAGTGAGAAGAGGGTTCTAGAATTCAATAAATTTCTTTTTTTCATAGTTTAATGCACTTCAATGGCAAACTTACATGAACAGCACAGAGATTGACATTAAAAACATGTAGTTGCATGTAAGACAACTCAGAACACATAGTGAGTGGATGGAATCTAATGTATGATTAAAATGCTACAAACATTATTTAGTTGCCATTAGTAAGAAATTTACCTCTTTTCTGCCCTGGCTGTAGTGGCTCATTAGATTGAGCACTGGCCTGTGAACCAAAAGGTCGCTGGTTTGATTTCCAGTCAGGGAACATGGTCCCCAGTTGGGGGCGTGTGAGAGGCAACCACACATCAATGTTTCTCTCCTTCTCTTTCTCCCTCCTTTCCCCTCTCTAAAAATAAATAAATAAAATCTTTTTTAAAAAATAGAAATTTACTTGTTTTAAAAAATCCAAGTGCTGGCATTGTCCAGAAACATTTAACAGGTTTATTTATAATTGTTACAAATTTCATCTGCTGTAACTTGTTCACGGAAACATTTTGACTTGTATTAATGCTTTATGTCCTCACATTTATATTTTAAAAAATTCACACACAAATGAAAATGGAAAAACTGGCAATCCCTAATTTTCATCCCCAATTGTAACAGGGTGCAGACAAGGAGGGG
The DNA here is from genome assembly GCA_028533065.1 of Trachops cirrhosus. NCBI lineage: Eukaryota > Metazoa > Chordata > Mammalia > Chiroptera > Phyllostomidae > Trachops > Trachops cirrhosus. The sequence goes on from CM052539.1 coordinate 96,639,685, forward strand.
AGGCCAAATAGGGATTTGTAATGGGGTCAAGAACTCAGGGTGTCCAGGAAATATTAGAAAAATATATATATAGGCTGTCCTCACCCTCACAAATCTGAGCTGGGGGATGGGACACATGGAGCAGGGCCATTGAGAGCTGTTTTGCATAGCAACAGCTTTGCAGCTAACCTCTGGCATGATCATTTAACATATCTATAACCTTTAACTGGTTTCATAGATACGTTAAATGGTTGTGGCCTTGCTTTGAGCCAGGGGGATGGAAGTGACTTCCACTCATAATGTAACTGGGAGGCAACTCCCTCTGATTACATTACCTGCTTGAGAGCTTGGAGATGATTGGCTCCACCCCATGGGGGCCATGCCTGCCCAGATTTACTATTAGCAGCCCAGTAAAGGTGGAAGAATACAGGAATGCTGGCAGGTGTAACTGATTGTGAGAGGAGTTGGAAATGGGGCTGCAGAGGAAGACTGGCACTGGGATTTAAACCCAGGTGTGGCATCCATGCCAAAAGTGGGGGACCACTTGGCTTGGGCGAGAGTCAGGACCACGTGGCTTTGGGGTGCTCCCTTTTGCCACGTAGCTTAGGAAAGAGAGACTGCCTGGAAAAAAGGGGGTGAAAGGACTCTTGCTGGTGGGCCATGAGAAGGTGCCACATGGCTTTGGATTAACTGGATATTGTGGCGGCAACACAGCTGATGGTGCCGGGAGCCTGAATCACAGACTTCTACCTCTTTTCCTGAGATACAGTACCCCAGACTGGGCAGAGGGAGAAGGAAGGATGGAGTGCATCTGTGGGTATTCTAAAGGACTTTAGTATTTTAATAAAGACATTAAGTCATTACTCTAAATCTGTATAACTTTTTTTTTAAGATTTTATTTTTAGAGAAAGGGGGAAGGAAGGAGAAAGAGAGGGAGAGAAACATCAATGTGTGGTTGTCTCTCCCATGCCCCACACAAGGGACCCGGCCTGCAACCCAGGCATGTGCCCTGACTGGGAATCAAACTAGTTACCCTTTGCTTCGCAGTCCAGCATTCAATCCACTGAGCCACACCAGCCAGGGTGTAAGTCTGTATAACTTTTAAATAATTCCTTTCCTTTTCATCAGTCTCTGGCATTGAGAGGTGTCTTTCCTCTGGTGGTGGGCAAAGTGAACCTAGTACGGTGGGGAGGGGAACCCATGGAGAAAAAGGGGGGTCCTTTTGGTAATAGTATATCATTTACCCCTCCTGGGTCTGTTCTGTAACACTATTTTTCACTTGCAATCATAGACTCGGGTACCTTTTGATTCCATGGGGGGTTGGAAAATCTATCATGTAGAACCACAAATAACAGGAAGAGAATTTCTTTTTTGGTGGGGGGGGTCTTCTGGTAAAGACAGGAAGATCTACTAGACAAATTCAAAAAGAGCTGTAAGCACTAAGAATTTTTTTTAAAAGAATGAAATGTTTCTTATCATACAGGATTCACAAGCACATTCTCCAAGTATGTAACATGCTACCCGATGTCTTTTGGCACAGTTGCTACACACTTGGCATGGATGGCACACAGGCTGGTGTATCCAAAAAGGCCAACCAGATAAGCCTCACTTGCCTCCTGCAAAGCACCAATAGCTACACTCTGGAATGGCAGATCTGTTTTGAAGTCCTGAGCAATATCTTATACAAGGCACTGGAAGGGAAGTTTGCAAATCAGTTTAGTGGACTTTTTATAATGCCTAATTTCAGAATGCTACACTATGAAGCCTGTAATGATGAGGTTCTTTACCCCTTCAGCAGAGGGTGCATGCCTGCAAGCAGCTTTGGAAGCCAGTTGCTTCCTAGGTGCTTTACACTGGTCGACTTGCAGGGAGTCTGCTTGGTAGCAGCCATGGTATAGAGGCCTAACTTGCCCCGTTTTCTACTTCAGCTGGAGCTAGGGGATCTAGAGGCTGTGCTGGTATTAGAGAGTGATGGCAGAGTGAAGACAGTGGCTAACACCATTCATTTTCTTGACTGGCAGAATGATTAGAAGCTAACAAGAAGTGGCTCTGTAGAAATCCAAAGAACTGGGACTAGAAAAGATAGGTATGTTCCTTGTTGACTGAATGGCACAAACAGAAACTATAATTCAAAGGTGTTAGATTAGTACATAACTCACTGAAACCAGAAAAGTAGGTGTTTGTGCTGCCTGTCACTACAAGGACCAATAAGTAGAGACAAGGATCGAATCTTTATGGGTGCTTAATTCAGGGGCTGGCAATCTGAGAAGATGGGGTTATGTACCATAAAACCCACCTTAACCTTTCATTTCAAGGTGACCTTTTTATAAGGAGAAGGGTAAGGGGTTTGGAAGAAAGGTTAATTGGATTAGAGTTGTAGTCCAGTGGCATTTCCCTCCTACTTATTTATCCATTGATCAACAATTCTTTATCTGCATCCTGAGCTGGCTCTCTGAACTCAATGACTCAAGAGATGCTTGCAGACCCCCTGGGGCACACAGGTTGAGTTGCTTGTTGACCTGCAGTCACTTGGTCATACATTCCAGTTCCTGCAGTAAAAGCTTTCCACATGAGTTAGTCACTTGCACCTCTCAACTATGACCAAAGCTAAAATCTTGAGTTCACTGTGAAACTGGAAAAGTTGGCATTCATTCTGTCACTACCAGAACCAATAAGTAGACACAAGGATTGAATCTTTATGGGCACTTTATTCAGATGCTGGAGATTTGAGAAGACAGTGGATTATGTACCCTAAAATCCTTCTTAACATCTCAAGCTGACTTTTTCTTCTCCTTCTCCTCCTCCTTTTCATAAGGAGAAGAAAAGGATAGGCAAGGTGTTTGGAAAAAGTTTCATTAGGTAAGAGTTGCAGTTAGGCATTGATTTTCCTGGTATTGCTTTATCTGCTGATCAACAATTCTTTTCTGCATGATGGATATTCCCTCTCTGGAACTCAATGACTCGAGATGCTGGCAGACCTCCTCAGGCACAAAGGTTGAATTGCTTGTCTGCTCCCTGAAAATACAGCTTTCCACAGGCATTAACACTTAAGCCTATTTATAACTACAGCTAAAATCTTTAAGTCTTGAGTTCCCCTGTCAACTTCATGGCTTTTAGGAAGTGCCTCCTTATACCAAAATTAGGGGAGTATATATTTCTGACTTTAAACTGTTTCATTAATCCGGATCAAATTAAATTGTTTTACACTTTAAATTTTATTTACAACACACACAATTGAAACTACCCTATCCATAAAAGTTCCCAATCTAAAATTTGAAATCTTTCAATAAAATCTTTGTATTTCCTACATGCAAATCCTATGTTTTTTTGCCATTCTTATTTCTAGGTACTTTATATTCTAACCTATTATAAATGGTAGATTTTTAAGATTATATTCTCTATTTGTTGCTAGTGTTTACCAACATAATTGACTTTTACACATTGGTGTTGTATACAGCAAACTTGCTAAGTTTCTTATTCTTATAATTTATCATATATTCTTATAGGTCTCCTGTGTTCTCAACCTTATCTGCAAGTAACAAGTTTTTTTGTATCTTACTTTCTAATTCTTATATATTTTTCTCTTAGTGCACTAACTAGGATATTCAACTTCAAATTTAAATCAAAGTGAATAAAATGGGTACCTGTCTTGTTCTGATCTTCAAAAGAATGCTTTCAATGCTTCACCACTGAGTATGCCTCCTTGCTACAAGCTTCTGATACATATTTAATTGGATCAATGAAGTTCAACCCTTATTTGCTAAAACACATATTTTTAAAATTATGAGTTTTTACTAAATGCTTCATCTATTGAGATGCTCCCTTAATATACTAATTTGATCAATTACATTTTAAATCTTGCAAATTTTGCATAACCCTACTTGATTGGGGTGCACTATCTTTTTTATACATTGCTAGACTTGACTTTTCATGAATGATACCACCCTATAACTTTCCTTTTCACATATGTTTTGGTATCAGTTATGCTGTTCTCACAATAGAATTTGGAGATTGTTTTCTGCATTCTAAGATAGTGTGTGCAGGTTTGGAATTATTTTCCTTGAATATAAAGCTTGCTAGAAGAACTGCCTGGGACTTTGCTTTAAATCTTATCTAGGAATAGGGAAGAACTAGTCCCATAAAATGGTTCAGAAGAGAGGAAAACAAAAATAAATTTATTGCACCTGTGAATGAAAAAGGGCTCTGTAATAAACCTGACCAAAAGTAACCTTACAGGTGATCTGATAATAAATTATTGACCAGGCAGGTTATAGTGGGTAATCACGCCCAGGCCTGTAAAATGTCTAATTTTTTAAATTTATTTTTAAATATATTTTATTGATTATGCTCTTACAGTTGTCCCATATTTTTTCTCCCCTATAATCCCCTAGCCCTGTACCCACCCTCCCATCAGCATTCCCCCACCTTAGTTCATGTGCATGGGTTATACATATAAGTTCCATTTAAAAAAACAAACAAACAAAAAAAGGGATTGAGGCCCTAAGGTCACCAGATCGATTCCCAGTCAAGGCACATGCCTGGGTTGTGGACCAGGTTCCCAGTTGGGGGTGTCCAAGAGTCAACTGATCAATGTATGTCTCACACATTGATGTTTCTCTCCCTCTCTTTTCCCCTCCCTCCCTCCTCTCTAAAAGTAAATTTAAAAAAAATTAAAAAAGAAAAAGAAAGGCAACTACGGCAAGATGTCTTCACCTGCTACACAACACAAACTGGTACTGGTATTGGTTGATATAAAATGTGATAGGTTATCTCTTAACAAGTTAACAGAAATTATATATCCACATGAGTGCTGTTCCTTTAAAAATAATTAACCCTTGGGTTACAAAGGTACATATTTACTGAACATGTTTTTCTACGAACACAATATTTTTAGTTTCTTTCCCTATCACAAAAGATGTATAGGTACAACAGTTATAATCGGGATTATTCAGGGGATAAAAATCTCTTTTTAAAGACACAGGTACTCATCAACTCTTAACTGGTGGCGAAGATTCTGAGCTGGCTTTCTCTGATACTTAGCACATTCCCAGATAAGCCTTTCTTCTTTGGGTGTCCCAATAATAAGCTCAAGGATTGAAAATACTTTTTGAGACTAAACAAAATTATCAGGAAGGCAAATCTGTTATTCAATGTACATTATAAACTGTAAAGAAACTTTAAAGAATTTGACTTGTCACCACTCTAACTGCTAAGTTCACAAAGAGCTGCTTGCATATTGTATATTCAAAGGTGAGAACAGAATCCTAATGACTGAAAGCTTACCAAATTGATACCCACATCACTACATCATATTCTGGACCATAGCCTGAAATAAATGCCTGGTCATAGCATTTTTAAAAGGCTAGGAATATACTCTGACCAGGTGGCTCAGTTGGCTGGAGTGTCATTCATAAGCTACAAGGTTGTGGGTCTGATTCTCAGTAAGGACAGATACCTAGAGTGGGGGCTTGGTCCCTGGCAGGGAGGCATACCGGAGTCAACCGATCAATGTTTCTCACATTGATGTCTCTTCCCCTTATTCTGATATCAATAAACATATCCTTGGATGAGGACTAAAAAACAAAAAAGCTAGGAATAGATGTTCCCATATTTCACAAGGAATCTTAGAAATTCTCAGAAACACCAGTGAGCACACTGGTTAACAGTTGATGGAGTCATCTTTTTGATGTTTTGAGAATCTCCTAGAAATTTAGCAGTCACTGGTGATATTGATAAGTAGAATTTCAATGACATGTTGAGGACAGATACAATATGCTAATGGAGAAACAGTAACTCTGATCTCCTCTCTCCAGAAGTTTAGTTAAACCAAAGGAAGTGAGTTTAAAAGGAAAACATGTAAACATGTTTTTGCTGAGGGACAGATGAGCCTGGGTAAGTGAGAGTGGTCTGAGGACAGGGGAAGTGGTGAAAGACAGAGAACAGATCTTTGGTGGGGTTCACTGCTGAGATGAACATCTTCCACTGAGACAAAGGAAGAAGGCAAAGAAACAAACCCATAAAATTCTGGCACTAGGGTATTACAAAGTGTTGAGATGGTAGAATAAGAGAGTTAGGAGTCATCAGAGAGAGCCTGTAGGAAGGAGGAGAGGAAACAATGTCCTAGGAGCAAAATGAATGACTGGTGAATAGCACCAAAAATCCAGCTGAGATCTGAGAAAAATTAATATGTAAATGAGTTAGTATTTGTTTAGTGCAGTGCCAGAGTGTTATACCAGTGTTGTTACAGAACAGCATTGATCTGTAAGTATTCACGAGACATCTGTCAAACTATTATGGTTTCAATGTTTGAATCTCTCCAAATTTATAGGTTGAAGTCCTAATCCCCACTGTATCTGAAATTGAAGATGGGGCCTTTGGGTGGTAATGAGGGTTAGATTAGGTCATGAGGGTGGGGCTTCATGATGGGTTGGTATCCTTATGAGACCCCAGAGATACTGCTCTCTCACTATGCATGCATATAAAGAAGGCATCCTGTAAGCACACAGCAAGATGGTGGCAGAATGAAGCCTACCTTGTTGGCATTTTGGTCTTGGACTTCTGCACCTCCAGAGCTGTGAGAAATACATTTATTTTATTTAAACCATTTGGCCTGAACTGACCAGGAAAAAACTCCTAAAATACCTCAGGCAAGATACTGAATTTGTGGAATAAGAACAGAAGGCTACAAGAAGGGAGACCAGAAAACAATAATGAGCTTTTGGAAATTAAAAATGTGATACTTGAGCCCTGGCTGTTGTGGCTCAGTGGACTGAGCGCCACCCTGCGAACCAAAAGGTCACCAGTTCGATCCCCAGTCAGGGCACATGCCTGGGTTGCAGACCAGGCTCCCAGATGGGGGTGTGCAAGGCAACTGATCAATGTATCTCTCACACATCGATGGATGTTTCTCTCCCTCTCTTCCACTCTATAATCTTTTAAAAAATGCTGATACTTGACATTACATTAAAAAATGGGTCAGGTATAAGGAAAAGATCAGAGGTCAAATCAAGGAAATTCTCTTAGAAAGTTAAAAACCAAAGGTAAAGAGATGGAAATCAGGAGAGAAAGAAAAATGGAAGATCAGCACTGCAATTCTGGAAAGACAAGATGGGGTGGGGGGGGCGCGGGGGGTGGAATGTGACAATTACTATAGAAATAATACAAGAATTTCCCAAAAATGAAGGAAAATGAGTCTGACCAAGAGAGCCTGCCAACTGCCCAAAGCTAATTAAAACACACACCTTTACCAAGGCATTCCATGGTAAAATTTCAGAAGAAAATCTCCTGAAGCAGAAAAATGGTTACATACAAAGGTGTTATCAGAAATGGAAGATTAAAAGACAATGAAGTAGTGGCATCAAATTCTCAAGGAAAATGATTTCCAATCTGAAATCTTGTAGTATATCAGTTTAAACATAAGCTATTTTCAGATGTGCAAGTGTTTGGAAATCTTACCTCTATGAACCTTTCTCAGAAAGCTAGTCAAAAATGTTCTTCTCTACAATGAGGGAATAAACAAGCAATTAGATATGGTGTTCAGCAAACAAAGACTCTAACTCAGGAGAAAAGTGGAGTCTGAGATGCCGAGGGGCAGAAGGCCTGCAAAGCACCAGTCCAGACCACAGCCCCAGGCAAGTTCCAGGAAAGGAGGTTCATTATCTGAGGCTGTATAGAAAATAAGTTTTCAGAAGGCTTTTGGAATTTTGTGGTGATTTTGAGAAAACTCAGTGATAGCAACATAGAAATTTTCAAAGGAAACAAAAAGACAAGAAAGTTAATAATAGGAAAAGCAAAGAATTTTAAGAGAAATGACATATAACCATAACTCAACTCAAATGAACAACACTCCCACATAGTCCTGAGGTAAAAACTGTCTACAAATTGAATAAAAAAATTGCCATCTCTCTTAACTGGGAGATTAAAGGGATCTAGATATGGGAGAATGGGAGAGTAATGACAGCACCCAAATTCCTGTCATAACAGGAAGTTACTAAAGTAAAATTCAGAAACATCAAGAAATACCTCTATAAATACATAATTTAGAAAGGTGACGATCAATGCATGCTAGAAACAGCTCAGAATTAAAAACAGATGCTTTTAGGGGAATAAAGGATAGAAACTGTACTAAATAATCTAAAATAAAAAAAATAATAAAAAAAGAAAAGATAATTCCAACCATCCTAAAAACAAACAAACAAACAAAAACACCCAGATGCTTTTATGGAGCAGGATTTGGCAGTGGGCAAGTTTAAAACTGGGATATCACACTGTTCATTACAAGTACTTTAAGATTAGTATTAGTTTTTACTCTATGTACATTACTTGGTTAAAAAGCTAAAATAACTAGACCTAAAATGTCTTTTCCCTTCGTTGCTCTACTCCTCCTACTCTTTAAGGCATAAAACTTGTTAAATAATTTAGCATAAAAAGTAATTTCTTAATTTAAAATAATGCCACAAATATCAAAGTAGTAGTAAAGTATGCATTAAGCTCATACAAATGGTGCTTTACAAAATCAATCTTTTACAGGCATTTTTGTAACTTCTAAGGCAAACATTTTAAGTATTTGCTATAATACCAGAAATACAAATATAATAGCACTGAATAGCTTCACAACAAATGCATTTTAAGTAGTCACTGCTGATACCCCTAACTCCATGCCAAAAAAAAAGTGTAATTTTGGTTTTTGATAGTGAAACTATACTGCAACTGTTCTCTGTCAGGGTATCTAACACGGGAACTTAAATGTGTATAATGAAGTGATGCCTCAAAGTATTACACTTTTAAAGTTTTCTTGGTGCATTTAACACAGAAATGCTAGTAAGGTGCTTATTACTTCAGCCAGGTTAAGCATTAGAATTTCAGGCCAAATTACTGGAGGTATCAAAAGTCAGAAGTGTTTTCCTGGGTCTGATAGCCAGAATCTCTCTAAGAAGTTTACTCAGAAGCTGGTTTTGAAGGGGGAAGGCTCATGCTTACCACCCCTAAATTTCTGGATACCTTTCTAATTTGGGCTTTGTAATACATTCAAAATAGTGCCATGAGATGTTTAAAAAACATTTATCCTTAAAAATACTAGAATGTTCTTTGAAAACTTATTACACTTACTCTTTTAAGGTATTCTAACTTAAAGAAGTTTAGGAAAGGGAAAAATGAACATAAAAAAGTTTATTTCTAGCCCTGAAAGAACAAAGTTATTGAACAAAGTCATCAAATACAGCAGTTAATGTCAATGTAACAATTAAATAATTAAAAGGGATTAAATTAAAAATAAGTCAATATAAAATTTGAAGACAAAAGCTGCTTTCACTTAATTACATTTCTATCTACCAACATCAAAAAACAAAACAAAACAAAAAAAACCCAAAAAACACATCCCTACTAAAAATGTTCAATTCCAAATAGAATTCTCTGCTTTTCTTAATACAGAATGAAAATTTGCTTGACACATTTTCTTTCTCCCTCTCATTTGGCAACATTCTAGAATGGTGAGAGTGAAAGACTTCAGTTCTCTCAAGGTCAGGCCAGTGTTGGGTTCTCTTTTGTAATTCCCACAATACCTACCACAGTGTCTTTGCTGAAGTGGTCAACAAATATGTTGAGAAAAAAATGTATTTGTCTGTGTATATTTGTCCTTTCTTATATACATGTACTGTGAAAAAACGGATTTGGATTGTTTAAATATCTGTTATGGGAGTAATGAAGACAATCTTTTTTTATATTACTATGAAAATCCACTGTAAAAAAACAAAACCAAAATGAGCACTAATCTGGATTTTGGCTATATTTTAGAATTGATTTTTTGACATTACACTAGATATGGATCTCAGTATATTTAAAATATTTTAGATTAAAAAAACTGATGCAAATTCTTTAAGTACTCGTATTTTTTATTTCTAACGATAGCTACTGCTTGATCAGATCTAGACTTATTCTGGCTAGAATACAGTATATTTAAACAAACATATTTATGTGAGCCCTTAAAGAAATACTCATAGGTAGTTTTAAATTGCTTATTAAAGGCACAGGTTCATTTAGGGCTGGTGGTAACTAGATAAGCAGCTTAATATTTATAAGTGAAAGGAAAAAGAATTATGTGCCTGGCATTCAACACATGAAGAGAGAATTATGTTAGCCTTAGTTTCTAATGCTAACACAATCACTCTACTTGTTTACAATTCTAGGTAGGATAAAATATTCAGTATTTTCATGGTTTCCCGGTTTTAACTGTCCCTAACAGCAGCAAAAGGAAAAGGAGAAGGAAAATTTAAGACTGCTGGAGTCTAAAATATAATAAATAAGTACTATACTAATACTGTCCTAATAATACAAGAGGACTAAGGTAACTTTTAGATTTCAATGGGAATTTTCATTCTAAAGTGATGACAAAGAGGGTAAATACAAAAATCAGTTATTTAAAAAACATGAATCTTGATTCGATATAATTTTTCTTTCAACAAGATGTAAGCATTTTAATTTAAAATTAACTAATATATCACAATTCTGTACTGCTTTTAAGGTTATTCTGTTTAAAAATGACACATTTCAGAACCAAAGTGTATTTCCATTACAAGTTAGTTTATCCAATTAAGTAAAGAATAAACCACAGTGTAGTTCCCTTAACCTACGAGTCAGGTTTTAATGACAAAGTCCGTTGCCAGCAATGGACATGCAGGTAACCATCCAAAGTTGTAAATACAAACCCCAAACTGCTTCTATAAACCGGAAAGACCTTTGTTGAGTTGTGGGAATACGAATGGGGCATTGGCACTGAGTTCAATGAATAGTATTTATGACTTATGCATGAGGTGCCAGCTAGAGTGGTCGTGATCACCAGTCTTATCATCTAGTTGGTTTTCACTGGTAGCACCTTCTTCACCGTAATTCATCCAGAAAATTATTTACGAAGAATGTTCAAATCTGGAATTCAAGGAGGCAATGTAGCTTTCCACCAGAAATAAACCAGCTTGTTCCTGTAATTCAGCAATAGCTATAGAGGCCAATATAATCCAGAGAAACAGGAAATCAAGAATCAAATTGAAAAGAGACCATTAAGTGCTCTAGATAAAAGTTTCATTAACTATTTTACTCATTTCTGTGAAAACCTTCCTGCATTATCAATAAAAAACCAGCCATTTCTATTCTTATACCTGTATCTTATACACAGATGACTGGAATGATAGGAAATAAAACTGTATTAGTCCCCCCGCAATGTACTCCAAAAATCACAATTGTTTTTATTCATGATCTGTACTATTACAGGATGGCAAGCAGGCATGAAATTAATAGGAGAATGGTGGGAACATTCCCATGTTCCAAAACCAAACCACAGATTTTTCTCTTTTATGTGGCTCTTGGCATGTCAGAAAGGAACAATACTGCATCCAAATATAAAACAAAGAAATAAGGAGAGATGAAAAGGAGAGGAAGAAGAGACCAGAAGTGGGGGTGTAGGTGGGGGGAGGGAGACTCTAATAATTAATGCTACAGGTCACAGACCTTTTAAAATCTTTAAAAAAAAATATTGTTATCAACAAGGACATTTCATTTTTCTTCCTTTCCCCAGTTTTGTACCTAAACATTTATTTATTTGAAAAAAATATGAAGTAACTCAACATCTCAAATGATCCATGAATTTATCAAGAACTACTGTCAGTTTTCAGACAGTAAAACGTTGGTAATGATTTAGGTACAATGTTTTTAACAAATCTCTATAGTTTCCTGGTCAGCAGCTGCATCTTCATGTAACTGACAAGTCTCTTTCATGAAGACGATCTCATCTAATGATCTGAGAGCTCAACAAGGTTCAAGTCTTTTTCACTTTGTCTCTACTAGCTCCAAATATTTTCTCCTTTAAATGGAAAAAGAGTTAATTCTGAAAATTCAATGGTTATTATATTATTTACTATGGGGGGGAGTAGGGTGAGAGAGGGTTAATTAAAAAACAAACTAAAATTACAACATATACAGAAACTTATTTCCAAAATGATGGGAAAAAAAGGGGAAGAGGAAAGTAGGGACACTAACAAAAGCTGGAAGAACAAATCCTGAAGCCAAATCTGAAGAGGAACAGTCAAAAAGAAAACAAAATTATAAAGATGTACAATCAATGGGATTCTTTTTGTCTCAATGATTTAGTTATAAATATAGATTATTAGTCTTCTCTTTATACATGTAACAAATGCCAAGCACTTCACTACCATGATATTTCTAAAATTGACTTTCACATTTGTTAAAAAAGGTAAAAATCACATACTTTTCTCCCCTTCCCCCAGTTCAAATTCTGAACTGAAATATTACAACAGCTGGTTCTAAATTCTATACAAAGTTAAATCATATTAATCTCCTTTGCCAGTATAAGGAGTTACGGAATTTCTATCAAACTTGCCTCAAATTTAGGCCTTAGAAAAATTTCTCAAAGCAACTCAAAAGGAGCAATTCAAGAAAAAAGAAAGCTACAAAGAGAGAAAAGAAGACCAGCAGATGAGACAAATAACTGAAAAACTCGAATCTACCATTCAAGTACTGAAAATACCCCAAAAGGGACAATGAATGGGATCTATTACAATGAAGTCAGCAAAATAAAATGCAAATCTCAAGCATGATAAATGGCCCTGATGGGCTGTCTGCTGAAAGAAGGCTAGTGATTCATTCCACAATTCCTTTTGGACCCTAAAAAAGGGATTCAATAGAAGGTTGTCATTCTGTTTTGCAATTTTCTCTTGGTTGTCTTCAGGAAGTAGTTGTTTGCTTTTTTCCTCCATGTTGTGCAGGTCATTTCCTTAAAACCCGAAAGAGTAATAATTTTCATATATTAAAATATTTCTTTTAGAAAATGGAAAAGGAACATGAAGCCATGGCAACGATGTTAACGATTACTCTTCATTGCTTCTTTAGCTGCCATAATCAGTGGTGTCAAGCTAGACAATGGTTTGGCCAGTTTCAGGAAAGGATGCTGCCAGAAAGAGGAAAGAAAAATAAATGTATAAATGTCACCAATTTAGAAGATAAATATTCCCTTTCAATTAAAGCGCCAAAGATTTTAAAGGGCTATAGTTTATTTAATAAACACATATTTCAATACTTGCATAAAATTGGCATAACCAATACATCACCTCCTTTATAAAATGTCAGTTAAATGACCCAGATACCCATGCCAGTAATGGACTGGTCTGAGAACTGATAATATGCAAAAATTCACATACTTATAATATGATGGGTACACATTAGTCCCAGCAAATGAAATCCCAAACTGTGGCAACTGCCATGCTTCTGTTGATGAATGAGCACTGAAATGTAACTAATAACCTTATATCAACTTTCTGTTGGTTACTCAAAAAAGTCAATTTTTCCAAAAACAGTTATCATTTCCAAATTTACCTGTAACAATTCTTTGGCCGAACCCCTTTTCTCCACATCCATCTCCAAACATCGATTTAAGAAATCCCGAAATATTGGTGAAAGTTTCTCTGGGTTCTGAAGTTCTGGAGTTCCATTAGTCGCTATCAGGTACAAAGCCTTTAAAAAAGAACACCTGTTACATACTTCAGGTAGCAGCTCAGCACAGTGGAAAGCGCTTTGTAACGCTCATGGCCCTTTCACTTCAGCAGACAGTCACCAAGAACACTAATGTGAGGTCAGGATTCTTTCTACTCATCTGGGGTAGATGTTTTTTCCTTTGTTTTAGACATTACATTTCCCTAACTTCTTTCTCAAAAATTAGCTTCACCTTTTTTTTGGTGGGTGGGGGCAGGGGTGGAAGGTAGAGGTTATATGTAATACATAATGATAAAAGAACTGTAATATGTAAAGGAATAAAGAAAATGACCACAATTCCATCATATATATAATAGCATCCCCTTTACCTTTCCCAAGCTTTTTTCAAGTCATACCACATTTCAAAACAATGTAATTTATTAAAACTGTTAAAAAAATTAGTTATATTTATGTAGCTAGAGATGAAAAGGCAGAGCAGAGAGGATTTTTGGGACAGTGAATACACTGTATACTATAATGAGGGATACATGTTATTCATTATACATTTGTCCCAACCCACAGAATGTACACTACCCCGAGCAGGAACCCTAATGTAAACTACGGACTCCAAGTGAGGATGGTGTGTCAGTGCAGGTTCACTGACTGTTAAGAAATGTAAGCTCTGGTGAGGGACGTCAACAACGAGGCTATGCATGTGTCGAGGAGGTGGGTATACAGGAAATCTGTGCCTTCCCCTCAATTTTGCTGTGAACTAAAAACTCCTCTTAAAGAAAGTTTAAAGGAAAAACCCAAAAACCAAAACTACCTATATCCCCAGCTTCTTCATTACTGACCACTGATTAGAGCTAGAAAATTATTTTAATGGTTGAATTGACTAGTGTCTTTAATTATATGAATGTTTCATAATTTAATCAATCACCTCTGGAAAATCCTTGTATTCTCTATGTACTCTTCTGATTATTTTCTTTAAATTTCTAGACATGGAATAAAAAAAATTTAATAAACTGTTTTTTAGAAGTTTTAGATTTATAAAAAAATTGAGTAGATTATTAGAGTTCCCATATCCCACCCCACCCCCTCAATATCTTACATTAGCATATACTGGGGCTCACTCTTTGTACTGTACAGTTTTATGGGTTTTGACAAATGCACACTGTCAAGTAACCACCATTTCAGTATCACAAAGAATAATTTCCCTGCCCTAAAAATCCTATATTACCCTTATTCATCAACCCCATACCCTTAAGCACCTGGAAACCACTGATCTTTTTCACTCTCTGAAGTTGGAACCATAAAGTATACATAGCCTTTTGAAACTGGATTCTTTCACTAAGCAATATGCATGTAAGGTTTTTCTAACTCTTTTTGTGGTTTGATAGCTCATTTCTTTTTATCTTTTTAATGTTACGGAACAACATTCCGTTGTATAGATGTACCACTGTCTACATATTCATTTTTTATATAGTATATTTATACATTTCACAAATTGGTTGTTTCCAGTTTTGAGTAATTATGAATAAAGACATAAATATTGGTGTGTAATTTTTTTGTATGGATCTAAGTTGTCAACTCATTTGGATAAATAATAAGGGGCATGATTTTGGGTCACATATTAAGAGCATGCTTAATTTTCCAGGAAACTGTCAAATTGTATTCCAAAGTGACCCCTACCATTTTGCATTCCCACCAGCAATGAATGAGAGTCCTCACTAGCATTTGGTAGCATCAGTTTTTTTGATTTTAGGCCATTCTAATAGGTGTGTAGTAGTAGTGAGTATCATTAGCCTCATGCCCCAAGCGTCTCCAACATTCATACCAGATTTCATTCACTCTCCCACTCTCCTCTTTCTGTTCTTGCAACATTTCTGTGGGCTCCCCTTGACTGTTAAAATTTCTCAAACTTTGCTTTCCTTTCGATGACCCTGACAGTTTGAATGGGTACTGATCAGTTATCATAGGATGCCCTTCTATGGAAATTTGATGTTTTCCTCATCATTAGACAGAGATTATGGTTTCTGGGGAGGAAGATCACAGAGTCGGAGTGCCATTTTCACTGCATCCTATCGAAGGTGCATCCTATCAACATGATTTTGGACTGTTCATGTTCACCTCGTCATCTAGCTGAGGTAGTATCTGTCAAGTTTCTTTACTGCAGTTACTTTTTTCTCCCCCTTTCACACTATGCTCTTTGGAAGAAGTCACTGTGTACAGCCTACATGTAAAGAGTGGGAGTAACGCTCCATCCCCTCCTGTAGGGTGGGGCATCTACATAAACTATTTGGAATTCTTCTGTATAGGAGATCTGATGCTTCTGCACCATCTGTTTATTTATTCAATCACTTTATTTGTATCAGTATGGACTCATAAATATCATATTTTGGGTCATAATCCCAGTACTACTTTGTTGTTAAAATTACTGCACCCTGGCCAGTAGAGCTCCTTCAGTTTGGCTCCTGTGCTCCTTTGACAGACCCCAACCCCCATCAGTGGACTTTACTCTTTAATTCAATGTTATTTACCTATTAATTTTTTAATAAAAAAGCTGAGTGTTTTATTACTAAACTTTCTTATTTCCCTGCAAGTCTGCCGCTTCACTCTAAAAAAATAGCACCAGCAAACACAGTACATTGCAAAATTAAGATTGTAGTGCTATTCGTCACCTGACACTGTAATGACTAACAAACGACATTCTCCACTGCCAGTTATTTCCAGGGCAAAGATCAGCACTTTGACCTAAATCCACAGACAGATATAAGCAAGTCACAATATTACATAAGGCCTAAGATAACAATGTTATCCTTGAATTACATAATTTTTATAAATAAATTTTACCACAGGTAATTTCAGAAATTCTGAATATTATAACTGTAGCCTCAGCCAAAAATCATAGCGTGTTGTGAAAAGGATGCATATTATGTTTATCTACAAGAACATCATTTATCATTATGTTTATCATTAGAAGTCAAGGGGTATTTTCCTTCAATAGCATTGCTGTGGTTTTTTTCTATTGGTATTTCTATTATTAAAAGTCACTATTTTAAATCTTCTATCCACCATTAATTTAAGACAACTATGCTAGATTATGTTGTTTTATATTTTATACTATTTTATTTAGGGGGCATTCCATTTTTACTCCTCAGTAAACTTTATGTATTTCTCATACAATTTTTCACTCATTATTAGGTCCTCTAGTTCTGAAAGGTTACTGTCATCTTGATCAGTCACCCATCTTCATAACAAGATTTATCGACAAGTCCTGGATTTTTTGCAAAGCTTCATTCATTTCAGTTACTTCTCCTGATAGAAGCAAATAGAGTTCACTAGCAGCGTTCACACTTTTCAAAGCAACAAACTCATCTTTTTGGTTCAATTTTGTCCCAATATCAGGCAGACTACAGTAAACAACATCTCCCAATGCTTCCTGTGCAAAATTGCATATTCCCACTGTTCCAATACCATTTTCTGTTGTTGCCCATTCATATTTGTCTGTGAATTTACACACCAGGAACAGACTGGGGCCACTGCGCACCGTGCTGAGTTCACGGGAGTGCAGGGAGTGGCAGCACGGGACAGAGTTATGAGTTCATTTTACCTTCTTAGCTCAGGTTTAGTAGATGTAACTCTTTGTCATTATTTTAATGCTCGTTTTAAGGGTTTACATAGCATACACCTTTCAATTACCACCATCATCACATTATGCCACATCACACAGAGTATAATAATCTTATGATTCTCCCTTAGCCTGATGCGTTTGTCGTTTTATTTATACATGTTCTTTTCTTCCCCAATATTATTTGTATTGAAACAGTTTTATCTTTTTTTGTTAATTTTTTGTGTTTTTAAAAAAGTTTTATCGCCCTGGCTGGTGTGGTTCAGTGGATTGAGTGCCGGCCTTAGAACCAAAGGGTCGCTGGTTCTATTCCTGGTCAGGGCACATGCCTGGGTTGCAGCTAGGTCCCCAGCTGGGGGTGTTCGGGAGGCAACTGCTCTCCTCCTCTTTCTCCCTCCTTTCCCCTCTCTCTAAAAGTAAATAAAATCTATTTAAAAATTATTTTTAAAGATATTTATATAAAGAGAAAATCATATATTTTACCAATTTAGTTACTATCTCTAGTGTTCTTACTTTTCTCATATGAAACCATATTACCATTTTCTATTTGAGAAGCTTCCTTTAATATTTCTTGTAGTGTAGATCTGCTGGTGATAAATTCTTTCAACATTTGTATGTCTAAAAAAAATCTTTATTTCACCTTAGTTTTTAAAAGGTATTTGTTGGATGTACAATTCTTGGTTGACTTTTTTTTTTTTTTATGGCACACGTATTAGAATTTGCAGTTCACTGATGCTATTTCCTATTTTTAAAAGATTTTCTTTATTTTTAGAGAGGGGAAGGGAGGAAGAGAGGGAAACATCAATGTATGGTTGCCTCTTGCATGACCCCTACTGGGGACCTGGCCTGCAACCCAGGCATGTGCCCTGACTGGGAATCGAACTGGCCACCCTTTGGTTTGCAGGTTGGCACTTAGTCCACTGAGCCACACCAGCCAGGGCAGATTTCACTGCATTTTTAATGAAGGGGGACAAAAGTAAAGATAATACATTAGGATGATTGAGAGAGCCCACTTTTAGGCTTCTTCCATTTCTTATCTAAGAACTTATTTATATAGATTTATTGCTTGAAGCAAAACCTTTATTCCATAATTATTTTAGTATTATTTGATTGCCCTAAGTTTGTTCTCTACAAGATTTTTAAAAATATTTATTTATGCATGTATTTTAGAGAGAAGGGAAGGGAGGGATAAAGAGAGGGAGAGAAACATCAATGTGAGAGAGAAACATCTATTGGTTGCCTTTTATATGTACCCCGACTGGGGACCAAACCTGCAACCTAAGGAATCAAACTGGTGTTTTTCTTCTTTGTGGGATGACGCCCAGCCAACTGAGCCACTATCAGGGCCCTGTAGATTTCTGTGACTGGTTCACAGGCTGGTGCTCAATCCACTGAGCCACACCATACAGGGCATATATTTTATTTTTTCTTAAAATTTCATTTCTGTCCCTATGTTTCCTTTGGATAGTTTCTATTACTATGTCTATGATGATTATTATTAAATCATCAATCATTTTCCTTGTACTGTATAATCTGCCATTTATCCAATCTCACATTAGTTTGTAAATTTAATTAAAAAAATATACATTATAAATGTTACTAATTTAACACCTGGAATGTAGTTATATAAATTGTTTTCATGTCCTTGTGTGCTAATGCTTTTATCTGCATCAGTTCTGGGTTAAGTTTTTCTTCTCATTATAGGTTGTAATTTTCCTGATCTTTGCCTGTCTGGTAAACTCCGACTGGATATTTGGGTGCTGTATATACCTGTAGTCTTATAAGTATTCTTGAGCTTTGTTTTGGGACACAGTTACTTTGGAACTTTAGAACAAATCCCTTTGGGTCTTGTTTTTAAGATTTTAGGTGGGACTCAGCAAATCTGTTAAATTAAGATTTGTGAGACTACAGCAGCATGCAGTCTAGGGGTAATTATTTCCTACCACTGAGACAAGGCTCCTAAGTCCTCTACTCAACATCCCGTGAATCACAAGGTTCTCCACTAGCGCTGGCAGAGACAGACACTATTCCTAGCCCTGTGTGAGCAGCAGGCACCATTTTCTCCAATCTTAGCAGATGGATATATCCTGGCCCTGGGCAGATTCTTCACATAGGTATGCCAATCTCTGTTGAATGCTCAATGGGGATTTTCCACAAATCCTGAGTCTTGTCTCTGCAAAGGTTTCTCCACTCCTGCACTCTGTGTCTTGTGAACTCCAGCTGCCTGGGTCTCCCCAGACTCTCATGTCCACAGCCTCAACTCAAGGAGTCCCTGCACCTCACCTGGATTGTCCCTCCCTGTGCATGGCCTGGAAACTCTCAAGAAATTAAGCTGGAGCAATTGTAGGGCTCACCTCATGCCTTTCCTGTTTTTAGAGATCACTATTCTTCATAGTCTGATCTCCAAGTGTCTTGAAAACCACTGTTTCATATATTCCAGTAGAAGGGTTAATCTGGTCCCTGTTATTCTATCTTGACAGGAAGCAGAAGTTCCTGTTTCCAAGTTTCCACCAATTACATACACAGGGCCAACTTCAATGCTCAAGTCTCAGTCTGCATCTTACTTGACTTAACTGTAGTTTCTGACCAGCTGGTATTTCCATCACTTTTTGGATGTAGATTCCAGGGCAAATGTTTATTTGGTTTTATCTACCTCTCTGGCCATACCTTCTCAGTATCCTATTCTGACACATAACTCTTAGTTATGGAATGTCTCAGGGTGTAAACTGAATCTCCTCTATGGTCTGTCTATGCCCACTGGACCTGGCGATCCTATGTCGTCTCAAAGCTTTATAAGAAGTCTCAATTTTATGTCTCTAGCCTGGATCCCAGACTTGCATACCCAACAGCCTATTGAACATACCCACTTGGATGTCTTCATAGGTATCTCAACAAGTCTAAAATATGTTAACAGGTTATCTCCTGATCTCCCACCTGCCACCCCATCCACCACCCACTCTACCTGTACCCTTCCCCATTTCAGTTCAGGAGAACTGAGTTCAACTTCATCTTTTCAGGTGCTTAGGCCCAACTCTTGTGATCATCTCTCTCTCACTCATGTAGGCTCTCCTTTTAAAATACATCCAGAATCCAGAATATCTTTTCCCACCTCCACTGATATCATCCTAGTCTAAACTACCATCTTTTCTTGCCTGGATTATTGCAACATTCTCCTAATTTTTCTACTTTTGCCTTTATCTCCCTTGAGTCTTTTCAACACAGTAGCCAGGATGATCCTGTTAAAATATAAGTAAAACCATTTCACTTTTCTGCTCAAAACTGCCCATAGGTTTCATCATCTTACTTGTGTGGAAGCCAGAAACCTTATAGAGGCCTAACAAGGCACAACACAGTCCAGCCTCATTTCTTCACTATCTACCTTTTTTTCTCTTGCTATGTGTTCATTGACTGCTAACTATGCTGGAACCCCCAATGATTTTTTAATACATCAGGAGTGCTCCTGCTTTAGGGCCATTGCATATGCTATTCCTTCTGATTAGAATGTTCCTCCTTTAGGTAACTCCGTATCATCACTCTCTTACTTCCCCTGTTCAAATGTCAACTCTGTAAAGCTCTCCTCAAAGCACTCTTTTGAAAATGAACTCAACTTCTGACTTCCTGCCTACCAGTCCCGGTACTTAAGAGTCCACCATCATTTAATATATTACATATGATTCTTATTGTTTATTGCTTCTCTCCTTCTACTATGAGTACAAAAATTATGTTGGCTTTTTAGACAGTGCCTTGAACAGTGCCTAACAGAGCATATCCCTGAGTCAGTATTTACTGAACAAGTCAATAAAATTAGAAGGTTTTAGCGCTGCCTAGCATGGCTCAGTTGGTTGGGTGCCGTCCTGCAAGGCACATGCCTGGGTTGTGGGTTTGCTCCTGGTTGGGGCATGTATGAGAGGCAACCAATTAATGAAGCTCTCCCTCCCTTCCCCTCTCTCTAGAAATAGATAAATTCAATCTTTAAAAAAAATTAGAAGGTTTTAAAAATCATTCTGAAAAGTGTTCTAAAATTCACTACCTCTATAAAAGTACTTTAATTGCTTACTTGAATGGAATCTTTGCAAGAAGACAAAAAGCATCCAGGAAAAAGAATTAAAATCCATGCCATCCACATAGGGAATCTCTTACACATACCCATTACCTTGGCCTCAGGAGCCCATTTAATAGTGTGTGCAACTTACTTGGAAAAAAAATTCTTTTAAATCTCTGGCAATAAATTGTAGTCATATACAGCAATTTAAAATCACCCTTTTATTTATTTTTTAAAAAGATTTTATTTATTTATTTTTAGAGAGAGGAAAAGGGAAGAAGAGAGAGAGGGAGAGAAATATCAATGTGTGGTTGCCTCTTGCACGCCCCCTACTGGGGACCTGGTCTGCAACCCAGGCATGTGCCCTGACTGGGAATCAAACTAGTGACCTTTTGGTTCACAGCCTGCACTAAATCCACTAAGCTACACCAGCCAGGGCTAAAATCGCCCTTTTAAAGTGTACAATTCAACCCTGGCTAGTGTGGCTCAGTGGATTGAGTACTGGCCTGAGGACAGAGAGGTTGTGGGTTCAATCCCGGTTAGGGCACATGCTTGAGTTCCAGGCTGGATCCGTGTTTGGGGGTGTGTGAAAGACAACTCATTGATGTTTCTCTCCCTTTCTTTCTCCCTCCATTCCCCTCTCTCTATAAAAATAAATAAAATCTTTTAAATTGTACAATTCAGTGTTTGGTATATTCACAAGGTTGTACAACCATTACCACTGTTTAATTTCAAAACATTTTTATCCCTCCAAAAAGAATATCCATGCGAATTATTAGTCACTCCCCATCCCCTCCTCTCTCAGTTCCCAGAAACAACTACTCTTTTGTCTTTACAGAAATCTTATGAAAGATAGGTAGCCAATCCTAACTATGTGCATATTCCATATATTTAAATTCGCCTACTCACTAAAATTTATTTGTAGCTCCAAAATCAATATTCTCAAGTGCTTTTATGGTCATTCATGGATATGCACAGAGGTGAAAAGCTCTGTGCCGAAGTGCTGTCTGGTGTTCCTAAGTGCAAGAAGGTTGCGATGTGCCTTATAAAGAATATATATGTGCTTGGTAAGCTTCATTCAGGCATGAGTTGTAGTGCTGAGAGCTGTGAGTTCAATGTTACTCAGTCAAGAATATATGCTAACTAGTGTGTCTTGAAACAGGAACACACATAAACCAAGGTTGTATATGAATCAGTTGACAAAAATGTTGTGATCAGAGGCTTACAAAAACCTAACCCTGTCTTTCCCCTAGACACAATGGTTCAGCATACATTAATTCAGTGTTTGCAGCTTTATAGAACCAGACTACCATTAAGAATCAAATGTAAATAGAATCATACAACATGTGATCTTTAGTGTTTGACTTCTTTCATTTAGCATAATGTCCTCAAAGTTCAATGTTGTATGTATCTATACTTCAATTCTTTTATCTTGGCTAAAAAATATTTTGTTGCATGGATATACCACTTTTGTTTATTCATTCTTCAGATGATAAGACATTTGGGCTGTTTCTACATTTTGGTTATTATAAATAATGCTGCAATAAACATTCATGTATGAGTTTTAGTGTGGATGTATGCTTTTAATTTTCTTGGGTATATAACTCACACTGGAACTGCTAGGTTAAGTTAACTCAATGCTGACTTTTAAAGGAACTGTCAAATTGTTTTTCAAAGTGCCACACACACCACTGTACCTTTCCAGCAGCAATGCGGAAGAGTTCCAATTTCCCCACAGTCTCACAACACTTACTACTGTTTATCTTTCTGATTACTGTCATTCTTGTAGGTGTGAAGTGGTATGGCACTGAGCCGTATATGGTAATTTAAAAGTAGAAGTAGAAGAAAAAAAGATAAAGAAACAAAAGTCAGGAAGGAGGGAAGGAGGGAAAAGAGGGAAGGGAAAGGAAGGAACCCTGAAACTCTCTCTACCCTCAGCGGCTGAATATTCAATTGTTTAAAGTTGACTGACTGCATCTGTATCTTAGGACCCTCACTCTCCTGTTTGAATATGGGCTTTAACATTGCCATTTATCTAACTTTAACATGTGATCTTGCTTTCCTTGTCTCTGTACCTAGTAGTACCCGGGGCCAAGGTTCAAAGTTGATAATCTGAAGGGTACATCTAGGGACCCTTAACTCTCTAGAAAAGTGAGAAAATTTTTACTTAGTATGCAAAATTAGAAAGCATTAAACTTACTAAAAAATCTACAAACTCTTTACCTAACACATTCAACTCACCCCAGAAGCAAATGATTTTTAGATGCAGAGTGAGGAAAATAACTAGGCTTTTAACAACTTTGCATCCTAAATTATTGACCAGTGCTTGGTGTAAGCAGGTACCACATAAATGTTTTAAAGAAAAGTGTTTTTCTTAAGATAAGGCTGGTGTCTGTCTTACCCTCAAGGGATTTTCATTGAGGTATGGAGGCTCTCCTTCTACCATTTCAATAGCCATGATACCCAAAGACCATATGTCCACTTTGGGGCCATAAGCTTTCCGTGTAACCACCTCTGGTGCCATCCAGTACGGCGTGCCAACCATGGTACTTCGCTTGCTCTGCTCAGGAGTGATCTGGGCACAGAAGCCAAAATCAGCTAAAAAATAAAATAAAATAAAAAAAAAATCTAGAGTTAATGGTGTCCATGGATGTTTTTTATCTAGAATTCACTTTAGATGACTATAATTACATTTGACTACTCAGCCACTCATTTCTTAAGATTATATTAATAAAGCCAACTACATTGTGTTTATAAATATTTTGATGATGTTACATACGTTCACTTTTTCGCTTTTACTTCCCATAAGCAGAGAGCAAATTCAGGATTTTATTCTAAATACTATTCTAATACTATTAGAATAGTATTATTCTAATACTATTTTAGTATTTTATTCTAAACAATCAAATCTAACCAGAAGGAAAAAGAGGTGGAGGAGGTAGGAGAGGATAAAGAAGAGATAAATGGTGATGGAAGGAGACTTGACTTGGGGTGGTGAACACACAATACAATACACAGATGATGTGTTATAGAATTGTACCCCTGAAACCTATATAATTTTATTAATCAATGTCACCCCAATAAATTCAATAAGAAATTCTATCCTACAGATTTTAATAAAGTTGAAAAAGGTCTAAAAGAAAAAGTCAAAATGCTGTCAAAAAACTAAACTAATATTCAAACTAAAACTAAATTCAATTCAAAATTAAACTGAAAGTCAAAACTAAATGCTGTGATTCAGGCAAAGGTCAGAAAATGGTAACTATGTTGGAGGAAAAGAAACAGAAGTTAATCAGTAAACATTCAACTTAGCAAAGTCTAGAAAAAGAGCACATTTAACTTCAACTGTACCTACAAGATGTTCACCAGCATTACTCCAATCACCTCATTTTAAACTAGCATCTAGTTTAGTATCTAATACTTTTCATTTACTGGCAAAGTCAGGATAAAAATCTAGAATTCTTCCCACCCTTCCACTGTTAAACCTATTCTCTTCCATATATAACTACTGTTAACATTTGTTTGTAAGCTTCAGACTTTCTGTTATACATTTACACACATACAAATATCTGCGAATGGCTTGCTTCTACCTAATTAATATAGTTTTAAAAGTAACTTTTAGAGATATTTCCATATTAATACATTGATGCACCTCATTATTATAACTACATTATATTAAAGAATATAAAATTATTGTAACTACCCTAGCTGATGTTGGCTCAGTGGATTGAGTGCCAGTCTGGGAATCGAAAGGTCGCTGGTTCGATGCCTGGTCAGAGCACATGCCTGGGTTGCAGGCCAGGGCCCCACTGGGGGCGTGCAAGAGGCAACCTATCAATGTATCTCTCACACACTGATGTTTCTCTCCCTCTCTTCCTCCCTCCCTTCCCCTCTCTCTAAAAAAAAATAAATACATAAAATCTTAAAACACAAAATATTATAACTTATTTAACCATTCCCATACGGCTACACATTAAAGATATTTTGGTTTTTCTTCACAGTGCTGCAGAGAACATCTTTTACTTGTGCATATATTTAGTAATTCTATAGAAGCAAATTATAAAAGAATAATTGTTAGGTCAAATGTGACTACTGATGGCTAAAATGGAAGCTTATAAAAAACCAGATATTGTTCCTAGTACCTTATAAGAATTAACACAGCTAATCCTCATGATAATTCTATTAGATAGGTACATTATCATTTCCATTTTATAAAGGGGGAAACTGAGGAATTTAAATTTTTAGATAACTTACCCAAGATCATTCATCTAGTAAGCGGAAAAGACAGGATTAAATATTATCCAAAAAAGTCTAATACAGTTTATATTTGTATTCACCAAAAATAGACATTTTTAACTTGCTTACTAAGATTAAGAGTAGTAATTTTCTATTTTGACCATCTGATAGAAACTGGACCTCCTTTCTTGTGGTCGGGTTTGATTCCTGGCTAATCTTAAAGAGATGTTGAAAAAGGAGCAAAACTCAAGCAGAACAGAGGAAGAAGTTTTTGGTTTCTTGACCCAAGAAATACCTTGAGTTTTGCACAATTGGAGAAACCTTGGTAGAATTTTTTATAGAAGTTCTTAAATCATATAGAGGGCATTGTTGGAACTGAGAAATTACAGCTAGCAGAGGAAAATAAAACTTGTGATTCCCCCCCATGACCTTTTTTTTCCCTTGTCATCTCTGAGGTCAGGGTCACATAGCCTTCCCACGATTAGGCTACACTGCCAAATCCAATGAAAGCTGAACAGCCTGACAAAAATCTATCCTAAAACACAGAGACAAACTCAAGTTTATCTTTTGAAGACAGCACCAAAATTATGACAGTCCTATGCACTGTTCCTCAGTGTTTTAGATTTAAAATAAATATAAACAATATATATTTATTAATTTTAGAGACAGAGGAAGGAATAGAGGAAGGAACCATCAATTGGTTGCCTCCCATATGTGCCCCAACTGGGGATTGAACCCACAATCTAGGTGTGTGCCCTCACTGGTATTCAAACACGACCTTTCTGGTGTATGGGATGACACTTGAACTAACTGAGACACCTTGGCTGCGGCTCGGCACTTTAGATTGTTAATCCTCAGAAGAATTCTTTGAAATAGATACTATAATTTCTGTATGTTTAAATGAGAGACACAGAGATTAAGTAACTCACCTAAAATTATTCAGCAAGCACAGCAGATTTGCTATTTGCTGTCCAGTTGAGAGTCCATAATCTTTACCACTATTCTCCCTCCCTCTCCATATAATGTCATAAGAATATTAATAGCAGAAGAGGTTTCTGCTTAAACAAAAGGCAGAAAATTATAATAAATAACAAATAAATGTTATATGCTTATCTGTTACTCACTAAGTTTAACTGATCCTTCCATCCCCAAAAGCACATTGTCACTTTTGATGTCTCTGTGGATCACTTGGTTAGCATGTAAAAACTCCAGCGCCTGTAAACACTGAACAGAAGAAAAAAGAACGATCAATGAAACAGTCTCTGAAAAGTGTAAGGGAGGTTCACATGTAGTACACCTAGGGCCTGAGCATTCCTTCTAGTGTCTAGCAGAAGATGCTCCAATACTTACATTTATAAAAAGAAAAAACATCCTTTCATGTACAAAGTTATAAAAATAAGACACCTTAATAAGATCCCCCATCACTCACCCTCTGGTCTTACCCAGAGATAATTATTTTTTTTAAAATATATTTTATTGCCCTGGCTGGTATAGCTCAGTGGATTGAGCGTGGGCCTATGAACCAAAAAATCGCGGTTCGATTCCCAGTCAGGGCACATGCCTGGGTTGCAGGCCAGTTCCCAGCAGGGGACCCATGAAAGGCAGCCACACGTTGATGTTTCTCTCCTTCTCTCCTTTCTCTCCTCTCCTTCCCTTCCCCCTCTAAAGATAAATAAATAAAATCTTTTAAAAATATATATATTTTATTGATTATGCTATTACAGTTGTCCTATTACCCCC
>CM052539.1:96667288-96711132 GCA_028533065.1 Trachops cirrhosus
CTGCTGTGCTCTCCACTCCGAGTCCCTCGCTGGGCCTGATTGCGCCCCTCCTACAGGTCTGGATGAACGTGTCTATTTTTAAATCCTTGGGTGTCCGACTTCCATACATTTCAATTTTCTGTCAGTTCTGGTTGTTATTTTGTTTCTATATCGTTGTTGTCCCTATCTTGGTTGTGCGAGGAGGCACAGGGCGTCTACCTATGCCTCCATCTTGGCCGGAAGTCTCCCAGAGATAATTATTATTATTATTTTTTAAAGATTTTATTTATTTTTAGAGAGGAGAAGGGAGGGAGAAGGAGAGAGAGAGAAACATCAATGTGTGGTTGCTTCTCATGTGGTCCTTACCGGGGACCTGGCCTGCAACCCAGGCATGTGCCCTGACTGGGAATCGAACCTGCGATGCTTTGGTTCGCAGCCCGCGCTCAATCCACTGAGCTACGCCAGCCAGGGCCCAGAGATAATTATTAAATGTTATCGTAACTAGTCCTATCATACAGTCTTCAATATTTTCATTTATAAAATGATGGGTAGATCTATATAATTTCTAGGCCTTTTCAGGTTTAAATGTCTAAATGTATACAGCACTTGGCAAACACATGCACAAGGCTCTTTAGAAATCACTTGAACAGTAAAGGATAAACTTGTGATTATTCCCATATGAATCTCAGATACTCAAGTTCAATCAACATGCCATGAAAAGCGGGCAAGATCCTGGGTAGTCTGGTTCTATCTAGCTGTTTATCAATGTGATTGATGTAAGATGTTTTCATTTCTTCTATGGCAGATTTTACATAAAGCTGTATCTACAACCTAGATGCCAATGATAAAGGAATAACTTTCTTCTTATGCTAATGTTTCAGAAAACACTGAGTTTAAAGTGAGGAAAAACTCCTCCTCTTCCTTAAAAGTAAAAATGAGGTTAGATTTAAAAAATCTGTATGTCTCTATATTTTTAAATATAAAGTGCACATAAATTGTAAACTTGAAAAAAGTTGTTTTTATTTCTTGCCTTCATCAGAGTAGAACCAAAAAAAATCTGTACATCATTTAAAAAAAGTAAAAATATCATTCAAAATATTCTATTCATTCAAGGAAAAAACAAATAAACTATGTATATTATTATACTACATTCACCAATCATTTAAGCAGATTCTTGAAAAAGAACAAATTCCCAGAAAAACACTTGTAGAAATACAAACTTGCCACAGCTGAAAGAACTCCTAAAATAATTTTATAACAATTATGAAAAACTATTAGAAAAACAAATTAAGTATAAATAGATAAATTCTTGTTAAGATTTACCAGCTTTTAAGTAACCAACATTTTTTTGTTAAGAGAAATGTTATTAAAGTATCATATTCATTAACAAATTCTTATTTCCTGCTCTACTAAAACAACCAAGAAAGCCATGCCCCTTAGGTGGGGAACAATTAAGTCAGAATTAAAATTTTCCAAAAACCCCCATTATATGTACTGTTCCTACCTGAACAAAGTTTCTAATTCATGTATGTATCACTATAAAAATGGTGAAAGCCAAATCACACAAAACATTAAGAGTCTTAAAAACTTTCACAATTTTGTCCTTTGTGACAATGATTCCTAAGATATTCAAAAGTAGGACCACAGTTTCAGTGACAATAAGAAAATCATTAACCTACGTCTCATTTGTAGAAAATGTTAGCTGAAGGAAGAAGGCTTCTTTTTTGGCTTAGACACAAGTAATTTAGCAGAATTTAGGATTTAAAAGCAAACAGCTTCTTCACCTTCAATGAGATCAGTAAAGCCAGAAGCAGATGTATTAACACTTGAAACTAGCATGCGTCCTGCTTTGCCCGAGAGGCCTCATTTCCGCTGTTGGGAGCTGCATTAAACATCTTGTTTAGACAATGAATTACAATGATGACAGCACTGAAATTCACCTGTGAGCTCAGCACTTCAAAGGTCCATGCTTCATTCCAAAATTACCTTACATATAAAGGGCTGAAATTCTCATGTAGGATGAAATGGTATGGGGAAAACTTGCAGAGAATGTGTGCAGAAAAAGTATCTCACACAATAAAATTAACCTGTGTGGAAAAACTCTTTTTTTTCATTTCCTGCTACCCATAACTTATCAATGGGAGCAAACTCACCTCTCTGCATACGGCAGCAATCTGTGCTTCATCCATGCAGGTTTCTGTTACAACATCAGTAAGTGATCCCCCAGCAAGGTACTCCATTACTACAAACAATTCATCTCCCACCAGGTAACTTAAAAAAAGAGCACACACAAAATACACTCATACTTTTACTTTTTCTAAACACATGGCACTGTATGTTGAAGAATTCAAAGTTTAGATATTTTCATAACAAAACTAGAAAGCTGGTAGCTTTGAGAGGTAGGAAGACAACTGGAAAGCTGCTATGTAACACCACAGAAAAATAACAGGGTGATTGCAATTTTCCTGAATAATTTTAAAGTTTGCCAACAATTGTAACTTGAGGTAGCTTCATTCATCCTGTTTTACAGATGAACAGACAGAAGTCTGGAATGGTTAAGCTTGGAGAGGTTAAGGTCACATAGCTAGTAAATGACAGAATCAGAATCTGAAGCCAAGTATAAACTGATTCCAAAGCTTACGGCTTTTCTTTCTGCATCTAAAATCTTTTACTTGATTTTTTGAGAGGAAGGGGGAAGAGGGAGAGGGGAAGGTGGGGAGAGAGAAAGGGAGGGAGAGGCATCAATTTGTTGTTTTACTTATTTTTGCGTTCATTGGCTGCTTCTTGTATGTGCCCTCACCAGGGATCAAGCCCACAACCGTGACATACAGAGATGATGGTCTAACCAACTGAAGTACCTGGTCTGGCCCATCATCCAAAATCTTTTTTTCTTTTTTAAAAAAAATATCCTCACCCAAGGACATTTTTTCATTGCTTTTAGAGGGCAAGAGGAAGGGAGAACTAGAGAGAGAAACACCATTGTGAGAAACACCAATTGGTTCTCTCTCACAGGTGCCCCAACTGGGGATCAAACCTGCAACCTGGGAATGTGCCCTGACCAGGAATTGAACCCATGACCCTTTGGTCTACTGAATGATGCTCCAACTAACTGAGCCACACTAGCCAGGGGCAAAGAAAATCTTTTTAGTAACAAAGTAGTGTCTGGGGTTAGTTTTTATAGCCATGGTGGGCCCACTGGCCTCTTGCATGCTCAAACACCCAACCCTGGGATGTAGGTAGGGTTTGGTGTGGCTGTGAGGGGCTACTGGGGTCTTGCCAGAATGACTGTACATCTCTCGGCCCTTCTGAGGACCAGAAAGCAAGATGGTGTCACAGCCCTTGGGGGAGTCCAGGGCCAGCTGATTGAAGGTGAGGATCTTGCCCTCGGCCTGGAGAATGTGGCTGCTCACATGAAGTGCACAAACCTTCAGTTTGGGCACCTCCTGGACATGCACCATCATTGGTTATAGTCCCTACAACCTCAGTGGTTTTGCCCTCCCTACTGGGAAGCTTAATCTTCCGGACCATCTGGGAAAGAGAGGTGGTTGGTTGGTGCAACTCATGAACAACCTCTTCAGCACCACTTGGTTGAAGGTGAAGTTGTTTCCTCTGGCCAGAAACCTGTATAGCTTAACCAGCAGCCTTAGGTAGATGTCATGGCTCTTGGGCTATTTGTGCTGGAACTTTCAGACTTTATTGTGGTGGATGTTGACTCCCATGATGGCACCTTCTACTCTACCACATCTGGAAAATGTATGGTTTTCTTAACCACCATGATATACTGATTTAAAATACTATTTTTAAAATGTTCCTGGAAAGTTTACTTCTATGAGCATGGTCCCAATTATTAGGGCTAAAGTCTAAAAATGGATTATCATTACTCCATTCAAAACAAATTTAAATGTGGAAGAAAATCACCGATAATCACCTATCTCCGAAACAATCACTATAATTTTTAATAATTTTTATAACTCATTCACATACATGTAATTGCTTTAAAAAACACACAAAGTTGTAAGATACACTTTTTAAAGAAAAAATCATCACTCAAAGATGTTTACTGATTTGAGAGAGAGGAAGGAAGAGCGAGAGGGAGAGGAACGGATAGAAATATCGATGTCAGAGGAAAATACTGATCAGCTGCCTCTTGTATGCGCCCTAACCAGGGACTGAACATGTGACCTTTTTGGTGTATGGGATGACATTCCAACTGAGCCACCTGGCCAATGCATAAGATATGCTTATTATTAACATCAATTCCTAAATTGAATGAGTTTTTGATAAGACATATTATTTACCCATGAAAGCATCTAAAATAAAAATTCATCTAAAAGTTTAGAAACTGTGTGACCCATCACCTGTTAGTCAAGATATGAATCACCTTCCCTTAATGTTTCGACTTCTGAACATCTCTGTAACTAATATGAGCAGCAGCAGCAATGTCCTTCATTTAACTGCCTTCTCTCACTTGCCAAGTGGTGCCTGTGCAGAACAGGGGACTGTTCAACTGCAATGTGCAACTTTTACCTCTCTTTCAAACTTACTTTTCAGCATAGATATTCTACTGTGGTCTAACTAAAGTGGCCACCCCTGCCCCCTAGCCAAAGCCATGAGATTTAAAATTTCTGTATTTTTGTCCCAAAGCTTGAGAAATATTCATTATTTACCTGTCCAAGAAATTAACTATATTGGGATTCTTCAATTCTTTCATCACTAGAATCTCATTAATGATCAATTCCTTCTTTGGCTGTTTCTGTAAATTAATCTGTTTGATAGCAACCTATGATGGAAACAGAATTAAAAAAAAATCAAAACAAGTTTCCTAATTCTCTTAACAAAATTACAAATACCAATCAGGTAATAATAATTCAATTTACTGTAAATATTACACAATGAAATTATAATTTACTAGTTGGCAGTACTTTTATTTCCCTACTGCCTATGGCAATGCTTTATAATACACAGACCCCAAATATTTTTAAAGATTTTATTTATTTATTCTTAGAGATACGGGAAGGGGGAGAGAAACACCAATGTGTGGGAGAAACTTCGACCAGTTACCTCTTGCACATGCTCTGACTGGAGACTGGGCCCACAACCCAGGCATGTGCCTTGACCCGGAATTGAACCTGCACCTTTTGCTCTGTGGGACGACACCCAACCAACTGAGCTACATCAGTCAGGGCAAGCCCAAATATTTTTAGATTTCTCTTGAAACTGATTAACCAACCCAAGGACAGCTCAGTGCCTAGAATTAATTCTCTTTTCATTCCAAGCCAGGAAAAATTTTTTAAGAAATAGTTGCTTCTTTATAAAACAACACATTAAGTCCTTCTTTCTTCTCCTTAATAAGACAAGTGTTACAAAATTCCACAGAATAATTCTTTCAACAGATTCAACTGAAAAAGTGATTTCTATTGATTATTCACAGGTTTGTCTAGTTTCCTCCTATACTAAAAGCTAATGATAATACCCAGAACAATGAAAAAGTAGCTACCTCCTGTCCCAACGCCACATCGGTAGCAGTGAAAACTGTACCAGAAGCCCTAGGAGGAAAAGAAGACACAGCCAGATTTAGGGTTTCTAAATCACTACCATTTATTACATCCAAAGACTTTATACTTAGAACAAATATAAAGGGATTAAGCATTTAAAACTTAACATCTATGACAAGAGTAAAAATAAAAACAAAAGCAGAAAAAAATAAGAAAGAGAGGCAATCCATGTGGCCAAAACTTATGTTAGAAATGTCACAAATTTCATACCTACAAAAATATAAGAAAAAGATAAAGGAAGGAAAGAAAAAAAGCAACATATACTCATGGATCTGTTTCCCTGCTTAAAAAAAACAAAGAATTACAAATAAACTTGAAGGTTCTTGTGTGGTCTTTCCAAAGGCATCCTCCTTCTTTCCCAAAAGTAATCTGTATGTGTGGTTCGTATTGTATTTCACGTACATCAGTTCCACCCATTTCTCTATACATTATCTATCAAGGACATAGGTGTGTATCACTACAGAATATATGTAACATAATTTTTAAACTTCAAATAATGATTTTACTATGTATTTTTCAGAAATTTTTAAATTCAATATTGGATTTGGGATGGTCATCCATATGAAATAGATGTTATTCTTGTTTATTCATAGTTATTATTATTACACATATTAATCAATATATTACAATTTATCCATTATTGTGCTTAAAAATGTTAAGATGATTCTTAAAATCTTGTTTTTAAAACCAATGCTGCAATTGAATTTAGTTTTTGAAAACAAATTCATAAGGAAACTTTCAAAGAAAGACTTCAGCTCTTTCTAAATTCACAGAACATTTTTCAGAAATTAACATTAAAAATCCCAGATGTTCATGTTTTCCCAAGCAACAGAAAAAGTTCAGTTAATATAGTTTAAAAATACAAATCACTGGAAAAAAACACAGTAGACTCAAGACCAGCAGACTCAACATCAGTACTTAATGGATGTGATTAAAATGCATGTTTTTATGGCCTATACTCTTATAGCACAGGTGTCAAACACAAGGCCTGCAGGCCGTATCTGGCTCTTCACCTTGTTTTTATCTGGCCCGGCACCTTGTTTCTACCTGGCAGCAGCACCGAGCTCCTTGCCCCTAATTAAGGAGTGGTTACATTTATACAGCCCTAAAATGACATTCGGCCCGTTGAAGGCAACCGCAAGGCTGATGTGGCCCCCAGTGAAAATGAGTTTGACACCCCTGCTCTTACAGTCTTTTAAGTATTTTTAATGAGCAATTTTTCCACCCATCTAATCACTTACCACCAATGAGCAATAACACTTAAGAAGAAACAATGTACCATTGTGGCTAAGTAGTAGTTTTTTAGAAGCATCTAGAAATAAATGCGTTACTTATTTACAGAAATCTAAGGATATCACTCATAGAATCCTGAGAGTGCTCACTGCCAGCAGGCCAAAGAAGTAATCATGCAGTACACCTAGGAAGTATTGAATACAGTGATAATACAAGTCATAAATACTTACCCTTGCCCAATTTTTTCATATCTTGTGTATTTTTTCTTAGGGTCACCTATGCTTACAATAGTTCCTATTTAAAACAAAAAACAACAAAAAATTATAAGCTCCGTCAAGCATTTCAAAATTGTAAATTAATTCTGGTATCATTATTCCTTTTAATAAACTCAATAATTTTGTTTAGTTACTTACGGTCATTTTGTATTCTCATATTGAGAAGCTATAGGTTTGTGTAAACATATACAAACTTCCTCTGAACAAGTTTCTAGCTATGATCCTTAGATTTGGCCCTTTGGGAAAAAGGAGCTGCTCCCAAAAGTACTGACTATTCCAGAGATGTTACTCATTAGTCAACACATAATAAATAAGCAAAGAAGAGTGTTTTGGGGCTTCACCGAATTTTAATTGAAGCTATTGTTCCTAAAAGAAAACAATCTCTTCTTTGTCTTAAGCCAAAATATAGGGTATAAATTAAAATCTATTTGGGCCAAAGGTTACCAGAGCAGAATATTTCAGAATAATGTAAAATGTAGAAGTCATACTTAATTTCTCCATGATCTCTTCATCTGTCATTTTAGTTTTCTTTTTCTGTTTGTCAGAAGACTTGGCACCACCATCAACATTAGAATCACCAACTGGGGCAGGAATAGGGTCAATTACAGACCGTGTATAAATCTGCAGAGAGAGTTAATTACTGATATTTGAGAAAAAATATTTTTATGTATTCTTACTGGCACACCATTCAGTTCTTTAATTTTTAATCAGAAGTTGTCTCTACTGTTCCAAAGAAAGAATATTTTCAGACCTGTCTTATAAAAGACTTGTAACTAAGACGAACAAATGTGAAATATTTTTCTTTGGCACACCATATCTGTCTTCTAAGTTTTTGTAGCAAAAGAACAGGTCCGTGAAAGAAATTTAAGTGTAATCAGATCTAAAAGGATATGCAAGCAATGAAGCAAAAAGAAGTTTAAAATCATGTTTTTACCAAAAAAGAGAAATAAAGAGCAAAATAATAGAAACCTTGGTATTAAAATAACTATTAATCCCCCCTAAATTTTTGTACAACTATGATTTCTATCATTTCCTTTCCAACAGCCAGTTAATAGGAGAGAAAGAAACAGAGCCCTCTACCACTGGATCAGGATGCAATGGCAGTCTTCAGAGCTTCACCTGCTGAGTGCACCCACACTCCCTCACAGGCCACCGCACAGCACCTTCCCCTAATTTACTTGTAAATATTAGCATAAGAAGAGGGATAGGACTCTGTCTCCATCTAAGGTCATTACTGTTAAAATTCTCTTATATCAATATCTGGTTTGGAATTTATTCTTAGCAGCGTCTTGAATGACACCAAGGCTTTGAGAGAAATGTAAAATCGGAGATAAAATACATAATTTGGGTATGAAGATCTAAGTTTTAGATATAGCAGTTCTCTGCATTGAGATAAACAGAGAAAGTCAGAGCAATACATGAATTCTCTGGTAGAGAAGATTTAATATAGATAGAAAAAAACAATGAGAAGTGGGGAGGGGGCTTGCAGGGCTGGGTGAAAAAGGTGAAGGGATTAAGTAAACCCCAAAACAAACAAACTCAAAGACACAGACAGTAGGGTGATTACCAGATGGAAAGGGGGTGGGGGAGGTAGAAAATGGAAAAGGGGGATAAATGGTGATGGAAGGAGACTTAGGGTGATAACATATCAAGGACATTCTATTTGTTTAACACAGCTTCCTCAACTAATCAAAGGGCTAGCTAAAACATATATCAAGTAGTTATTTCTGATGTGTTACAGAATTGTACACCTGAAATCTATAACTTCACTAACCAATGTCACCCCAAAAAAATCAATTAAAAAAAAATAATGAGAAGTATTTTAACGAAGCCATTCAATTTTAACTTTCAAAAAAGCTAGTGTTTTCAGAAGTGGTCTTTAGGTAAAGATCTCCTAGTCAAATTTCCCTACACTAAGATATTTTAAGCATGAGGGCTTTTAAAAACTGATCATTGGAAGTTAAATACAGACTGCTTTTTAAAACACACATGCACAGACACACAAAGCCCAATTCACCAGTAAGACACTCACTGATTTTGTATGATCTGGTCGTGGGGCAATAACAGGAGGAGCAGCCTCTTCATCATCATCATCTTCCTCTGTTGCTAATGTTTCTGATCCCTTGGTACTCAGCTGTATTTATCAACGAGCAAAGTCGAGGAAGACAAGTCAAATAAAACAATACATTAACATATGACTCTCTCTTTTTGAAAATACATATTTGAAAAAATATATTTAACAGCTCATTTCAAAATGATAAATCCTCACTGGCTCTAGTATAATCACTTAAAAAGTGAACACAACTTTCTAAGTAAAGAAAGTTTATGAAATAAAAATGAAGAAT
The DNA here is from genome assembly GCA_028533065.1 of Trachops cirrhosus. Taxonomy (NCBI): domain Eukaryota; kingdom Metazoa; phylum Chordata; class Mammalia; order Chiroptera; family Phyllostomidae; genus Trachops; species Trachops cirrhosus. Next base: position 96,676,676 of record CM052539.1, read on the forward strand.
ATCCAGTATTCTTGAGAGAATTTATACCCAAATTTATATAGAGAACTTTATACCCTTTAAACAAACCCTAAAAGTAAACAAACCCCAGCCAGATAGATCAGTTGGTTAGAGAGCTGTCCTGATGCACCAAGGTTGCAGGTGTGGTTTCTGGTCAGGGAATATGTGAGAATCAACCAATGCACAAACAAGTAGAAAAACAAACCAATGTCTCTCCCCCACCTTTCCTCCCCCTCTCTAAAATCAATCAATAAAAAAAAAAATTAAAGTAAATGATGACTTTATTTGTTAAGACCAAAAATAAAGATCCTCTAGGGTTTGTATAAGTCAGAGTAATTTTCAGGAATTTAAAACAGCTACATTCACCAGGAAAAAAAAAAGGTGGCTAATGAAGCAACAGAGGAAGGCATTCACCTTTATAATAGATAGAGATTACTATAAGCCAGGTGTGTGCTAGGTAGGTACTTTACAAGTTATCCCATTTAATCTTCATATAACCCAGGAGACTGTTTCCTTCTAACTGAAGAACTGAAAATAAAACAGTGACTTTGCAGGAGCATGATAACTTAGATAAAGTTTCAGACAACTTGAAGACTGACAGGCTTCTCTTTTGTTCAGTATGTCTCCATTGTCTATGTTCAGTAGAATGGTATCAGACGAAAAGACGAACAAATTCTTTGTATTCATGTGTATATATGGAAACATTACTAAAAGTAGCTAACCTGCTCTAGATCATAAGTTTTAGGCACTGTGAGTTTATATTAAGGACATTCTATTTGTTTAACATGGTTTCCTCAATTAATCAAGAGGCAAGCTAAAACATATATGAAGGAGTTATTTATTTCTAATGGCTGTAATTTATTTTAGAGAGCAAAATAAAAACTGAAATTTGTTTTGAGTAACTTAAATGAGAACAAGAGCTTTAAGAAATAACATATTAACTCACTGCTGGTGTTCCAGAAGGGAAGCCATCTTTCTCTGAATATGAAAAAGAAAATAATGCTACGTTAATATTTCAAAAAATAAATGTCTAAAAAAACAGAAAGATGATAAAAAGCAGAGCAAGTAAAATGTTCTTAGACTGATTTTAAGTTGAATTAAGTCTTGAGAAAAATGACAATATCAATATTCAAACAAGAATTTATATAAGATTGAGCCAACAAATCTCCAATATTAATGGAACTCTGTAAGTTTACTAAAAATTATTGAATTGTATATTTCAAATGGGTGCATTTTATAGCATGTAAATTATACTTTAATAAAGTTATTAAAAATTTACTTGCAACTACACCTGTCAATCTGTATTTATTAAACTAAACAGAAATTTATTTACAACAATACTTTCTCCAGAAAACTGCCTAAAACTTAAAACCACCAAGCAGACCATGACAACTGTGCAAAGGACAATTCTTGACATATATTGTGACCAATATGAAAACAAAGCCTGCCCTGGCTGGTGTGGCTCAGTAGACTGAATGGTGGCCTGTGAACCAAAGGATCACTGGTTCAATTCCTAGTCAAGGTATATGCCTGGGTTGTGGGTCAGGTCCCCAGTAGGGGGCGGGCAAAAGGCAACCACACACTGATGCTTCTCTCCCTCTTTTACTCCCTCCCTTCTGCTCCCAAAAATAAATACATACATACATACATAAATCTTAAAAAAAGAAAGAGAGGAAAACAAATCCATGAGGGCCAAACAGTTCATGAAGACTAAATGTTCAAATACCTATTCTGGAGTTTAGAACATTAAGCTGTGTTCTATTTCACTTTAAAAAATAATATATATGTATAAAATGTATGATTTTCTGGTGCAACGTTGATTTTTAAAAAAGATTACTAAATTTACAAACTTACTAGTTGACAGAAAAGTTCTAGGGACAAGTACAACTTTTTGCTAAGATGTACTAACAAGGTAAAAAAGGTCAAAATCACTTGCCAAGTGATCTTTCTGCAATGATGCAATCAAATTAAGTATAATAAAAACCACATGTATGACCTTAGCTCAATCATTGTTTAAAAAACACTACATGTATGACCTTCAGGAGACAGGAACACATTAAATGTCATAGGATATAATTAGTAAAATCCATGCTAGGGAAACAAGACAAATGATCTCATTTCTTTAACAAATAAATTGCAAGGAAAAAGAGATCATGAAAACCAGCATGAGATAGGGGAAAAGGAAGCATAAATATCAAAAAAGATTCAAGAGATACAGCAATCAACTGCAATGTATAAACTTTATTATGCTCCTGATTCAAACAAATAAACTGTTTTTAAAAATCCACTATTCTCCAGGTCTTACCTGATATTTATATTTTGAGGTACATATTCTTTTAGTCTAATGCTTATTTTGTTTATATATTTGGTAAGTTTCAATTTTTGAGTGGACTTCAACATTTTTACTTCAAATTCTGTGCATTTATATGGTAAAACAACAGTCCTCCTGCCTCACCAACAATAAATATATTTCCAATATGAACTATAAATCAGCATCTTTCCCTTCTATTTCTGATAGTCATTCAAAAACAATGAAGACAAAAATAAAATAAGCAAAAGGCCAAAGCATCCACTTTTGTCAAAACTAAGAGAATAATATAATCCCTGGATTCCAAATTATGCATAAGAGCTGCTCTAATTAGTTTATAAAAGGTAGATCTATGCAAGGGAAAAAATGGAGACAAAAACCATACTTAGTTTTTTTTTTTCTTTTTTTAAGAAAGAATCTTTTTATCTAGAAGAGCACAACTCTGCAATCTCATCTGAATTAGGCCTTTTAGAGCTGACTGACGTCTTACCTGGAGGAGTAAAGCTCAAATATTTCTGCTTCACTGTGTTGGAGTCATAGAACTTTAAGACATCCAACACAGCCTGAGGATTCTTCTTTTGCTCTAGTTTGGTGATATTGGAAGTCTGTAATAATCGGGCCCATTGTTCTGGCATGCCCTAAAAACAAGATAGTCAGAAATTAGTTAATTTGAGTTGCTCTAAATAAAATAAATTTCCTGAGGCAAATGACAAAATACAATGACAAATCAATCTACATCACTACGGGTTTGACTTAATACTAAAAGGCCTGGTTTTTGATCATCTTAAGACTTCCATGCAAGATGGCAGCACACATAAACATGGCTTGCCACCTCCCACAATCACATCAAAATTATAACTAACTACAGACAACCATTATTCGTAACTGCCAGAAACAGAGCTGAATGGAAGTCCCACAACTTCAGTATTAAAAAAGTAAGCACAGCGAGATTGACAGGAAAGGTAAAGATGCTGAATGAGCTGGTCCCACGCTCACGTGTGCTGGATAAAAATCAGGCAGGCTATCTCAGGAACAACGGGTTCCAGCCCCACAACAGGCACCCCAGCCCAGGATTTCAGTGCTAAGAAGACAAGTCCCCACAGCTTCTGGCTGTAAAAACCAGGGGGGATTGAGGCTGTGGAAGACAAACTGCTAAGAGTCCCAGAGGTAGTTATTTTTATAGGGCCTGAACCTAGACTTACTCTGGTTTACTTCCTCTGAGCTTCAGCACGGGGGCATCAGATGGAAAGGTACTAGAGACATACAGGGAGGAACTGAAGTGTCTGGCATCTGGATGAGAGGTGGGGGGCAGCTTTCTCCCAGAAAGAAGTGGTGGCAGAGGCCACTGCTCCTGTTCTGAGCACTCCCCCCACAGGGCTGGCTGGTGGGTGCCATACATGAGACTTCATTTACCTGGCTGACACTGTTTGCTGCACCCTGTGATTCCCCGAGGCTCCACCACCCAACTTTTGAGGCCACCCACCTGTTTCCAGTGGCTTTTCCATATGAATGGCTTGTCTTGGGTCATGCTTCAGATTCTCCTAAATCGGGGGCATCAAACTCATTTTTACCAGGGCCCAAATCAGCCTCGAGGTTGCCTTCAAAGGGCTGAATATAATTTCAACTCCTTAGCAGTTAGGAGTAGTTACATTTATACAGTCCTAAAATTATGTCGGCCCTTTGAAGGCAAACTCGAGGCTGATGTGGCCCTGGTGAAAATGAATTTGACACCCCTGTCCTAAATTCTTTCAAACAAGCAGCATCTGGCCTCAGCATGCCCTGTGCCTATTGCTAAGTGGCCCCAGGCCCGGGACTACCAGCAGCTGGCCTTGGTTCACAGCTTGGACTTGCCTGGGCACCTCCAAACCCAGCACAAGTAGCAGCCAACTGCAGATGGCTTTGTAGGTTATGCTGGGTGGCCCAGGGCCAAACACAGGTGGTGGCTGGCCTTAGCTTCCACCTCCTGGGAGGCCCCAGAGCCTGTGCACCCAGTGGACAGCTATAGACCAAACTGGAGCACCACCACCCAACCACCTCCATGAGTGACAGTCAAAGAGTAGATGCAGTGGACACCAGAGTCCTGCTAAAGTAAGTCCTGCTCTGTGGCGTGGGCCCCTACACAGCTGATCCTCCATGGTGGTCAGAGGTTGGTGGTCAGTGGGCACCACCAATCCTTAGTCCTTACAGTTGACTGGCCCAGATAAAACACTTCCACTGATCTGCCAGCAGAAATCAAGGCTTAACTACAACATAGGGATGTACACCGTCTACATAGTGGGCACACCTTGAGTACCCAGGTTGGGTGGTAGGGGACACCGTGTCACTGGATCCCACTCTTCCAAGACAGGGAATCATGGTAGCTCTACCTAATACACAGAAACAAACAGAGAGGCTGCCAAAATAAGGAGACAAAGAAACGTGGATCAAATGAAAGAATAGAACAATATTCCAGAAAAAGAACTAAACAAAATGGAGACAAGCAATCTACTAGAGCAGAGTTCAAAACACTGGTTATAAGGATGCTCAATCTCAGAACTTCCAACAGCCTAAAAAAGGGCATGGAAACCATAAAAAAGAACCAGTCATAAATGAAGGATACACTAATTAAAAGACAGAACAATTTACAGGGAATCAACAATAGAATGGATGAAGCTGAGAATCAGATCAGCAATTAAGAATATAATGGAGCAAAAAACACTCAGTCAGAACAAGAAGAAAAAAGAACCCCCAAAATTGAGGAGAGTGTAAGAAGTCTCTGAAACAACTTCAAGCATACCAATTTTGCATCATGGTGTTGCCAGGAGAAGAAGAGAGACAGCAAGAAACTGAAAACCTATCTGAAAGAACAATGACAGAAAACGTCACTAACCTGATGAAGGAAATAGATATACAAGTCTAGGAAGCACAGAGAGTCCCAAAGAGGCCCACACAGAGACACATCATAGTAAAAATGCCACAGAATAAAGACAAAGAGAGAATCTTAAAAGCAGCAAGAGAAAAGCAGTTAGTTACCTACAAGGGAATCCCCATAAGACTGTCAGATGATTTTTCAAAAGAAACTTTGTAGGGTGGAAGTGACTGGCAAGAAATATTCAAAGTGATAAAAAGCAAGGACCTACATCCAAGATTACTCTACCCAGCAAAGCTATCATTTAGGATCAAAGGACAAATAAAGAGCTTCCTAGACAAGAAAAAGCTCAAGTTCATCATCACCAAACCAGTATTATAGAAATGTTAAAGGGCCTTCTTTCAGAAGAGTATCAAATATACGAATAAAATGGCAATAAATATGTGGCTATCAATAATTAAGTCTATAAATCAAAATACACAAAGAAGCAGAAGAGAAACAGAAACCATAGATACAGAGTATTTTGATGGATGCCAGATGGAAGGTGAGTAAGGTAGTTGGGCAAAAAAGATGAAAGGATTAGGAAGTACTAATTGGTTGTTACACAAGAGTCATGGGGATGTAAGTACAGCATAGGGAATACAGTAGCCAAACAACACACACACACACACACACACACACACACACACACACACGAACATGGACAATGCTATAGTGATTGCCTTAGGGAGTGGGGGCAGTAGGATCTGGGCAGAGGGGGGTCAAATGGGGAAAAAATTGGGACAAGTGTAATAGCATAAACAATAAAATATAATTTAACTTAAAAAATAAAGCCTAGTTTTATAAAAGCCTATTTATCCAAATCTATTTTGCATAATTACAATTAATAGGCCCTGTTCCCTTGGAAAAATATACATCCATCCACAAACATTTTTAGAAGAGAAACACATTAAGAACTCAATATGCACACCAGAAAGTTACTTTCAAACAATAGTGAATGGAAAAGCTTGAGTGATGACATAAAAGTGAGTCCCATTACGTAAACTTACAGTGAATTCTCCAGTAACAGCATCAAAACCAACATGGATGGTGTGCTCAAAATCAGACGGAGGAGAAATTTCTGGCCGTTCCTTCTCTTTCTTCTTACTTCCTAAGGAGCATTAATAAAAATGAATCAGCCTATTTAAACAAAATAATCATGTTTATATTTTTTCTAAAATAGATTAGGAACAAAGTTATTCTAGAAAAGAGATTTCCCTTAAAGACAGTGATAGAAAACTGATAAATGAAGCCAAGTAACCAATCCTGTCATCAAGTGGCGGTGGGGACAACCAGTGTCCAGACTAGGGAGGCATACAGATTCCCAGCACTAGGCCTGATTAAAAGGGCACAAGGCAGAAGAGAGAGCCCCTTAGGACACTGGTTCATTCTCTCATAAGTAGAGGCTTATATCTTATGTACTGAGTAATTTGGAAAATGTCTATCAAATTCTATTTCCATTTGGTTATATTAATCCAGAAAAAACAACTTATATTACTATGACGATATAGATAATAGACACTGTATAGATTAGTTTACAAAGATCACATCAACTTTCTTGTGCAACTCTAACCCTTTTTTTTAAAAGGAAATATTTATTTTATTTTTAGAGAGAGTGGAAGGGAGGGAGAAGGAGAGGAAGAAAAACATCAACGTGCAAGAGAAATATAGATTGGTCGCCTCTCGCACGCCCCCAACCAGCACCTGGCCTACAACCCAGGCATGAACCCTGACTGGAACTGAACTGGTGACCCTTTGCTTTGCAGGATGGCGCCCAACCCGTGGAGCCATGCAGGTCAGGGCCAACCATTCCTTTTTACTGAAGTCAGTAATGGCTTCATTTTAAAGTTTCCATTTTTCTGTGGTTCCACCAATTATTTTTGCAACATTTCCACAACACACCTATCAATATTCTCTGTAAATTTGTTTCTTTTACTAGTCATCTCTCTCTCTAAACCCTGTTCTTATCGACAGTCACTTATGCCTAGGTTTCTGGTACAGCTGTTGCCCTCTAGCACTTTTCTCACCTTTGTCCTGTGCTAAAATCTACAGTATTTTCTGGATCCTGTCTGTGTTTTTCCTCTTCTCGGTTTACCCCTGCATAATTTTTGACTATACATATTATTTCGGTGAAAATGTTTATCCTACTTCAAAATTCCTTCCAATTTCCAGTGCTGCCATATGTAACATGTCAATGCCATTTTGAACCACTTGTTGGCTCTATTTCTGGACGCTCAACTTTACTGCAATGTTCTCTTTATTTGTATGCCAATGAAAGAATGCCTTGATTACTGAAGTTTTAAAATAAGCATTGAAACTACATGGTATGATCCTTGTAACTTTTTTTTTCTTTTCAAAGCTTCCTGGCTAGATCCTTTGCATTTCTGTGTAAATATCAGAATAAGCTTGACAATTTTACAAAAAAGCCTGTTGAGATTTTGACTGGGGTTGCACTAATCTATTTTGTTCAGTATTAACACAGCCAGTCCAGCTTTCTTTTCACTGTTAGCATATTTTTAAAATTCTTTTATATTAACCTACTTATGGATTTTATATTTTTTAAGTGGATTTCTTATAGGCAGCAAGTAATTAGGTCTCCTTTAGCAATTTAATAATGTCTGCCTTTTAAGTGGGGTGTCTAGATCAGTTACATTTAATTATGATTATTAATACAGTTGGGTTAAACTCACCATCCTATTACGCACTTTCTAATGGTCTCTATCTAGTCTTTGTTTTTATTTTCCTTCTTTGGATTAACTATTTTAAAAATAATTTCCTTTATCTCCTTTGTTCATTTTTTCAGCTATAACTCCTTACCCGCGCAAAGGTCACGGCTGACCTGAGAGATGCAAACTCTTTTCTTAAATATTATTACATATAGCAGGTGTATAGGTTCAAGGCTGTGACTAGCTGTGCATCTGTATGTGACTGATGTTAATCCATAACATTTAAGCCATCAGTTTGATTATAACATGTGATTCCTAAGGGCGTGTGATATTCGATAGTAAATTGTATCTGAGAGAAATCGAGAACTCCAAAGTCATGTTGATGTTGCTTATTTATTTATTTTTCTTTGGTGAACTTGGAAGTCAGTGTTTTGTTTTGTTTTTTTCTTTTACTTCACCACTGGAAATGGCTGGAAAAATACATTGATTTGATAATGCAAGCAATGCTGAAGAACTTCAGCAAATGCTGTTTGAGTCCGATGATGAGAATGATAGTGTTGAACATGAAAACGAAAGTGATTTAGAAGATGGAGATTATGTGGAAGTTTGTTCAGAAGATTAGGATACCAAGCAAGATATTTCTAGTAAAGAACGTGAAGATGAATTAGACATGAATGAAGGGTATTTTGGGGGAAAGGATAAAGAATCAAAATGGAGGAAAAATCCAGTAAGAAGAAAACTTAGAAACAGTTGCAGAATATTTTGTATAAACTTCCATTAGTTTGGCCAAACACAAAAAATGCCAACCAAGACAGAATTTGGAACTTGGGATTGCTTTATCACAAATGATATTTTAGATCTAATCTTATTATATACAAATGAATACACTGATTCTATCTCAAGCTGGTTTTCACAAGATGCTAAATGAATAGACAAAACTGAATTGAAAGCATTTTTAGGCCTTCTATCTAGTTGGTTTACATAGTAGTGACTGGCTAAATTTGCAGGATTTATGGGCTACAGATGGCAGTGGGACTGAAATTTTTAGACTTACAATGTATTTACAGAGATTTAGGTTTGTTTATTCATAATTGTATCAAGTTTGATGACAAACCTACCCACTTAGAATGCCTGAAAGTGCACAAATTAGCAGCTGTGAGAGACATTTTCTCAGCATTTGTAGAAAATTGTAAATTGTTACTCTATGGGACAGAAAGTAACAACAGACAAAATGTTACCTGGATTTAGAGGCAAATGTGGGTTTAGATAATATATTCCATCCAAGCCCAGTAAATATGGTATACAAATTTTTGCTATGGGCAATTCAAAAGTATTTTACACAGGAAATCTTGAAATATATACACTCGTAAGTAGCCCAAAAGTCCTTACTTGATTAGTAATAAAGCAGCAGATGTAATCAAGAGACTTGCAGAACACATCTACTCATCAGGATATAGTATTACAGCAGGTAACTGGTTCACGTACAGAAATCTCATCTCTGACTTGAAAAAGGGACAACTTTCATATGTACGTACTGTTCATAACAATAACCACTAACTGCCTCTGAATTTGTATCTTCTAAAGAGACCAGAAAAAATCCAACTTATTTGCTTTTGGTGCAGATTACACACTTATATCTCGTATACCCAAAAAAGTGAAAAACGTAACTAAGTATGCATTTCAATGACGTCGTGAATTTAGATCTGCAAAACCTGACATAATGCAACATTGCAAACCAAACGAAGTCAGGAGTTGACACTGTGGACCACGTGATAGGCACATATAACGTGGCCAGGAACACCAGAAGATGGCCTATGGTTACACTCTACACCACAGGTGGCAAACACAAGGCCTGTGGGCCAAATCAGGCCCTCCACCTTGTTTTATCTGGCCTAGCACTTGTTTCTACCCAGCGGCAGCACTGAGCTCTTGCTTAACTGTTAAGGAGTAGTTACATTTATACAGTCCTAACATTACATTCGGCCCTTTGAAGGCAACCTCAAGTCTGATATGGCCCCCAGTGAAAATGAGTGACACCCCTGCTCTACACAATTTTGAATATTGAGGGAATAAACACTGATTATTCATACGCTAAACAGCAATGTGAAAATAAGGTGCAGAATATTTATTAAAAATCTCATAATGCAGTTATTGTCAGAACAAATAAAAAGGCATTGAGAAATCTCTACAGGTGTGCATAGAACTTTACACCTGAAACTTCATCAATTTCAACACAAACTGAAGGAAATTCTAACATAGATAGAGCTTCCTCAACAAGCAGAAAAAGATGTGTTAGGTGCTGTGCATTCAAAATGAATCGCCTATCAAAATATTTCTGCAAGTGTTGTGAAAAGTATTTATGCCTTAAGCATAGCAATACTGTTTGTGATGACTGTTACAAATGTTTTGCAAAGCAAACTACTGGAGATTTTGATTAATTGTTAAAAGACATTTTTTGGCTGTATTTATTTTCAGCAATATCCATGTTTCCATTATTTAAAAGAAAAATTTTTATTTATGTTTTTATATTTCTTTCTTTAATAATTTCTAGATTAACTAAAAATAAATAAAAACCATGAGTTTTACCACATAAATATAATAAATGCAATTTTTCAGTTTTAAAATTGTTTCCTGCATTTCAGCACATACTAGTAATGAATGTATCAGATAAACATGACCCATGTTGCAATTTTTTTGACTGTGACCTCTGTGGGGTTAAGTACCATAAAGTTCACTTGTTTAAATTATACAATTCAATGGGTTTTAGTATATTTATAGAATTATGCTACCCTTACCACAATCTAACTTTGAACATTTCCATCATCCCTAAAAGAAACCTTATGCCCACTAGCAATCACTCTTGATTGCTCCCTATTCCCCACCCCAAACTCTGGGCAATCACTAAACTATTTTCTGTCTCTACATATTTGCCTGTTCTGGCCATTTCATATAAATGGGATCACACAACATGTGATTATTTGTAAATGACCTTTTTAACTTAGTCTTTAAGGTTCATCCATACAATAGCATGTTTCAGTGCTTCATTTCATAAAAACTCAACTGATTATCTTTTAAAGAGATTTACCTATGTTCCTTTGTGTTTCCCTCCCTCTGAGGGCTACTGCTTTAGAGAGTTCAATAAGGAAAAACAATCACCATTCACATTGATTTTCATTCCTTTAAGCAGATGCACATTTCGATCTGACACCATTTTCCTTTTGTTTAAAGGATTTGGTTTGTTTCTTGTAGTGCAAGCCTGCTGGCAGTAAATTTTTTCAGCTTTTATACATTTTTAAGTCTTTGTTTCCCCTTCATTTTTGAAAGGTATTTTCACAGGATATAGAATTCTAATTTGACAGATTTTTTTTTGTTCATAAAAATGTTGTTTCTTGTCTTCCACCTTGCATTGTTACTTACATCACGTTTGTTATATTTTTGTTCCTCTATATGTAGTGTGTCTTTTTTTCTGGCAGATTTTCATTTTCTGACTTAAAACAGTAAACATTTTTAAAATAATAGACTTTATATTTTTATAGCAGTTTCAGGTTCACAGAAAACCAAACCAGGAGTTGGAAAGTTTTAAAGACTTTTCTCTTTATCACTTGTTTTAAACAACTTGGTTGTGTGCCTTGGGGTGGTTTTTTTTTTTTTTAAGCTTTGCTAGATTTTAGTCTCCTTTAAGGCTGAAACCACATCTTATATTGTATCCAACTTTGAACATATCTGGAACTCAATACATATTTAATTAACATCTATTTTAATTTAGGCAGTTTTGATGTAGAAGATACATAATTTAAGATATAAGCAGTGAAATAGATTGATATATGTACTCTCTAGTTGGGAACCCAATGTCAATTAGTTTTCATCTGCAAAAGAACTTTCACTAAGATTTTATGGCAAAATGAGAATTGAAGGAGTTGGCATTTTAATTTTTTCCTGCTTTATTAATAGTTCATTTATTATTATTTTTCCCATTACCATTTATCTCCCCATACCGTCTTCTACCTCAACCCTCCTCCCTCCCCTCCCTTGTTTTCTGTATTTGAAATACTGAACTCTTGAATCTATGGGTTTATAATTTCCATTAAATGTGGAAAATTTCCAGGCATTTTTAAAAAGTATTTTTTTAACGTTTCCCTTTCCCCTTCTTTGGAGACTTCAATTACACTTTATTAGTCTGCTTAAGCTGCCCCATAGCTGTTCACTTTTGTTTTAGGTTTTTCCCTCAGAGTTTCATTTTGGATAGTTTCTATTGCCATGTTTTCAAATTCACTAATTTTTTTTAATGCAATGTCCAACCTACTGTCAGCTCCATGCACTGCATTTTCCACTTCTAGAATTTTGATTTGCTCTTTTTTATATCTTCCATTACTGCTTCTTAAGATTCTGAATTCTTCTGGATTCTTCCATATATGGGACACATTTAACTGTTTTAGAGTCTTTACCTACTAATTCTATCATTTGTGCCATTTCTGGATTGATTCCAATTGGTGAGTTTTGCTCACTATGGGTCTTTGCATGTATGAAAATTATTGACGGGATGACAGACATTGAAATTTTATTCTTGTTAGGTGCTAGATGTTTTTGTATTCCTACAAATGTCAGTGAGCGTGGGGACATGGAAAGGTGTTTCTTTGCTGTTCCCTCATATAGGAGAGAAACAAATTTAGAAAGTTGATCTTTTAAGGTTTTATTAGGCAGGACTGGAGCAACATTTAACCTAAGGCTAATTCTACCCCATTACTGAGGCAAAATTCTGTCATATAATGTTTTATAGTCTGAATGGTGACAACACAAAACATTCCAGCCCCTGTGTGACCTTTGAGGAACGTTCCTTCTAATCATTCCCAGTGGCCCTTTCTCTATCTCTCAGTAGTTTCATCACATACTCCTGTGCAACTGAAGACTCAAGGGTGACCCTCTGCAGATCTTTCCCTCTCTGTTTAGCTCTTTACTCTCTGGTATCTGTACTACCAACTAGCTACTTTTGCATCCCCCAATTCCCAGCTATTTCTCAACTCTAGGAGAACACCTAAGTGCCCCTCCTGTACTGCAGCCTGAAAGCTCTCTCCAGACAGTAAGCTGGATCAATCGTAGGACTCACCTCACTTGTTTTCCATCTCTTAGAAATCACTTTCCTTTACTGTCTGATGTACAATGCCTTGAAAACCACCGTTTTGCATATATTTCCCCCCAGTATTTTAGTTCTTTCAGGTAGAGGAGTAAATCTAGTCCCTGTCACTTCCTCTTAACTGGAAGTAGTAACAGGTTTGGCTATTTTACTTGTAATGTAATGTAATTTTAGAATGTAATTTGATGTGTTCTTCATTTGCTAGTGAAGAACACATCAAAGTGTGTTGAGTACTCAGTGAGCCCCTTTTATCTGGAACTCATTTTCTCAACATCTGGAATTTTTTTTCTATTATTCATTTCCTTCTATTTTCTTGGTTCATTATTAGTTTTATCAGTCCATCTTCGTCTGATTTTACAACTGTTATCTTTTCTCTCATATTCTTTATCTTTGCATTACTGTTTAATGATCTAGGAGAATTTTATTAACTACCTCCCAACTCTTCATCTATGGACATGTTGTTTGTTTTGGTTATCTGAAAAGTTGATTTTCCAAGAATTATTTTTCATTGTTCTCTGATTATTCTTTCTTTGAGAATGCTTATCTTATTTCATGGATACAATTTACCTTCTGTCATATGGTTTATGTGTGTGTGCAGGTTGGGTTTTTTTCCCTCCTACACTGCCTGTTTCTTTTACATTCTTTTTTTAGCTCCTGTTGTTTTGGCTTCTACTATGTTAAGGGTTTTGGTCAATGTTTGGTAATCCTTCACTGTCTATTCATATAAAAGTATTAACAAGTTAACTGGGAGATAAGTCAGCCTTTTCAATAAAGATGGGGGTGGGATGTGGGGAACCTAAAGTATTTTTTTCCAGGGCATTCTGTTAATCCACAGAAAATCTTCCCAACTTTTATCTGAGAATTTTGAGTCAAGCTACAAGTATTCTGCAAACAGGGCAGAAAAAAGGGGTTTAGTGTGTTAACTTCCACTGAATCCACCTTTTTAATTCTGGTACTATCTTTTCCTGACTCCCCTGAAAAGAAGGGGCCTCTCAGATTTAATTTCTCCTTAAATAAATATAAACATAAGTTTGTTCTTTTGTGGTCCCAGAGAATAGAAGTTACATTTGCACGGTCATATGGGATACAGGAGGATCCTAAGGTCCCTCTGACACTTCCTATATAGACTTTCAAATAATTCCCCACTTTCAACCTGTTTATTATGCCCCCCCTCCGCTATACACACACAGACACACACAACTGTGTGCCTCTAAATCCTGAGCCTCTGAGATTTTTACAAGAAAACTGTTTTACCTCTCACAGACTGCAAATGCTTAGGATATATCTTCATTTGCTGCAAATTCCCCTCTGCAAATGCTTAGGATATATATTCCTCTGTTTTGCTTAGTTCCCCCTCCTCCACAACTTCAATCTTCCAAATATGTATTGAAATCTCTTGTGTAGTACTATTCCCTCTCCAATTCACTGTGCTCTTGTGACATAATTTTTCCCTATTTTTTCACTTATCATTTTAGTTGGGTGTGGGGAGGGAGAGTAAATACAGGCATGTGGTCACTCTATTATGTTTAATATAAAAGAGCTAAAAGACAAGCTGCTTGATAGGTCTGCACATATAAAGTTAGAAAGTTCTGCACACTATTCTTTGTTTACAAAGTTGCTACTGACCTACCATTAGTAGGAAACATACTATTCTTTTGGATCAGTGATGATAGATTTGTGCTCAGATGTCCATCTCCTCTCTAGGTCTCCTAGGCACATATAATATTTATTTACAAGAGGCCTAGCTATGGTAAACGGGCAGGGCACACTGGTCACAAAAAGGAGCACAGGAAAGTGCAACAGTTAAGCCTAGTACAAATGTTGCTATCTTTACTGAAATGCACCATTACACCTATCATAAACAACCTCTCATTTCCCAGTGGAATTTGAGTAATCTGAGGATGCCTTCTACTTCTCTTTGCGTCTCTTGACTTCTCAGTATCCTGCATAAGAGAAAATATTTATTAACCAACTATAAGCTACTAGTTTACTTTCCAGGCAGTTCTGAACTGCTTACAAAAAATTATACCATTTCATGTACTATACTACTGACTGTTTTTTTCTTTTAAAAAAGATCTGCTCAGCATCCCATTTCTGATATGGAATGGTTGAGAAAGAAGCTATTTTCTTATTTATGACCCTGATTACAGATGACTTGTCCAAGACAGCTGCCTAAATGAGCCAGGTGAGCCACAGTTCCCCACACATTCCCAGCCTGCTTCAGGGGTGAATACCTGAACTAAGCAAAAATCCGTCTCTTACAGCTAAATAAAATTACAAGAAAAAAGCACAGTAACTGTTGCAGGCTATTATTTCCTAACACACAGGAAAAAAAAAGTCTGAAATAAGAAAGAAATATCATCAGGTACACAGAAAGGGGAAAAACAAGACATCTAACAAGACAATTCTGGTTCCTGTTGTGTCTAAGACCCAGCCATATTTTTCAACTCAGGACCGCTAAGTTTAGAGATAGATTGAAGTAAGTTTCATATATGTTAGGAATATAGAATAAAAAGTTAAAAGAAGTAGAAAATAACTAAGAACTTGAAACATATTTACATACATTAATCCATTTAAAAGGACACAATATCTTAAAAAGCTATTAAATTCCATTTCTTTTTACATAAAACACATATATATCCCTATGTTTTAGTAGTCCTAGTAGGGTGAAAATTTTTCAAAGTATCTAAAATAAAAACCTACTCAAGCACAACTCAAATTAAAGTGCTGGAAGGATACTGCTATGTAACAGAATCGCTGCTTTGTAACTCTGGAAGCCAAGAAGTAGGAGGACGACCACCAACAACAAATCCACATTTTATCCACAGAACGTCCACCAGGCAACTGGATCTCTTGGTGGGAAGTAATGGACCAGGGAAAGAAATTTCTTTTAATATAACACACAACTTGTTAGTGTACTTGGAGGAAAATAGATCCTTAGAATCATTTTTCAACTTCATGAGATCATAAAACAAGCAGGTAGGCAACCTTCAGCCAGTGGGTGAGGCCTCTAAGCTGAGGCCTCTATGTGTTGCACAAAAGGTACCTAAAAGAATCGTTAGGTATGCCGTGGCCACATCCTTTAAGGCCACAACCTTTAAGGCTACATTTGAGCTAGAGTCTACGGGTAAAAAAACAAAACGCCCACCTCTTTAAAGGAAGACTCTTCTATCTCTCATCTAAAACCACCAGTGATTGATTACCCCTTTGTTCTTTGGACCCCAAACAGCTTCAAACTGGTGAAACGAAACTTGTTCCATCACACAGAAGGCTATTCTCTAGGAAATAGGCAGAGGTGTATGGGCTACTACTATTAATGTTAGAATACAATTTTTAGAACAAAAGGGATATTTACAGTTTTAAGTCTATCGTCTTCATAGCCAACCAGAAGTGAAGGTGCTTGCTTATAAGCTTAATTAAATGTGAAAATTGTTTTCGTTAATACTGTTCCACTCAACACTAACTAGAGCTTTTAAAAATAAGCCAAGATAATAGATCACTGTCATTCTCACTAACAAAATCTATTTTCTATACAGCTACCAGTATCTCTTTAAGACAAAAATGTGACCAGGTCTTTCTTGTTTAAAATTCTGTAATGGTTCCCCAGGAAACAATAAAATATGAGCTCTGTAGCATGGAACACAAGGCCCTTTATGACCTGCTTCCTGACTACCTCACCTCCACAACCCCTTTTTGCTGTCTGTAGTTTCTTGTAGAATATACATAGCACATTCATGCTATATAATTCTCTCTCTGTCTCTGCTTTTAAATCTCTGGACTGTACTTGGCTCCATAATATGCTATGATCCCTCCTGCATCTGGGCTACTGAAATTCTTTTGTGGGCATAGAACATACTTTTTAACTATCAAAATAAGTCCTATTTTCACATAATCATCCTTTAACCTTCAACTTAAATGTCACTATTTTAGGACATCTCATACTATCCCTGTTATCACAGTTCAGTTTGTAATTATGTGCTGTAGTTTTTGATTTGTGCCAGGAGGGCAGGGACACCATCTTCTTTGCTTATCACTGTATCTTTGATGAATCACAGGGTACATATGATACACATTAGCAGGGATGGGAAAAGATTTTTTCAATTAAGTTGCCACAAGAGGCATAATTTCTAGTTCTCTTAATTTACCGTGACACTGATTAAAACTAATAACGAATAACTGAGGCTAATCCAAAGTCATTTTTTATTTTAAATGAAGATATTAGCTGTTTGCTACCAACAACAGCATCATAAAGGGATGTAAATTTGAGTAGAATAAATATCTCTAGATCAGACTTTATATTAGAGATGGCAAAAATCTTACAGTCATTTTTATTTTTTAATCCTCACCCAAGAATATGTTTATTGATTTGAGGGGGGAGAGTGAAAGAGAGAGAGAGACACAGACATCGATTTATTATTCCACTTAATTTATGCATTCACTGATTGATTCTCATATGTGTCCAGACCGAGGGCTGAGCCTGCAACCTTGGTACATCAGGACAATACTCTAACTAGCTGAGCCACCCTGCCAGGGCATATCACACATGTTTTTAATGGCACCTGGAATGGTGACTCCTTTCCAAGGGGTTTCCAATTTACTTTGCCCAGACCCATCAGAGGACTCACTATCGATGGCAGCTAGAGACTTACAAAATGTATTTCTTAAATCCTAAGCCTTAAAAATCAGAATTACTCCTTGATCCATGGGCTGCAGAATGGATGTTGTGCTAGCAGTATAGAAACAATATTAACTTCGTTGTATATCTCCATCAGAGCTCTGGGGTGACCAGATGCACTATCAATGAGCAGCGGTATCTTAAAAGGAATCTTTTTTCCTTAGCAATAGGTATCAACAAGTGGGCTTCAATATTCAGTAAACCATGTTGTCAACAGGTGTGCTGTCCATCCAGGCCTTGTTATTCCATTTACAGAGCACAGGCAGAGTAGATTCAACATAAATCTTAAGAGCCCTAGATCTTCAGAATGGTAAATGAGCACTGGCTTCGACTTAAAGTCACCAGCTGCACTAGCCTTTAACTAGAGAGTCAGCCTACCCTTTGAAGCCAGCACTGACTTCTCTCTAGCTATGGAAGTCCTATAGATGGCATCTTCTTCCAATATAAAGGGCTGTTTCATTTGCATTGAAGACCCATTGTTTAGTGTAGCCACCTCCATTAATTATTTCAGCTAGACTTTTGGAGAATTTGCTGCAGCTTTTACCTCAGTACTTCCTGTTTCACCTTGCACTTTAATATTATTGAGATACTTTCTTTCCTTAAACCTCATGAAACAACCTCTGATAGCTTCAAACTTTTCTTCTGCAGCTTCCTCACCCCCTCTCTGCCTTCATTGACGAAAAGAGAGCCAGGGCCTGTCTCTGCATTAGGCTTTGGCTTATGGGAATGCTTTGGCTAGTATGATCTTCTATCCAGACTACTAAATCTTTCTCCATATAAGCAATGAGGCTGTTTCATTTTCTTATTCATATGTTTACTGGAATAACACTTTAAATTTCCTTCAGGAACTTTTTCTTTGCATTCACCACTTGGTTAACTGTTAGGTGCAAGAGGCCTAGCTTTTGGCCTGTCTCAGGTTTTGACACACCTTCCCACTAAGCTTAATCATTTTTAGCTTTGATTTAAAGTGACAGACATGCAACTCTTCCTTTCATTTGAACATGTAGAGGCCATTGTGAAGTTATTACTTGTCCTGATTTCAATAATGTTGTGTCTCAGGAAATAGGGAGGTCCAAGGAGAGGGAGAGAGATGGTGGAATGACTAATATGAACACACACAACATTTATCTATTGTCATTTTACATAGCCGTGGTTTGTAGCACCCCAAAACCATTAGGTTAGTAACATCAAAGATCACCAACATCACCATAACAAATAATGAAAAAGTTCGAAATATTGTGAGAATTATCAAAATGTGACACGTAGACACAAAATGAACAAATGCTGTTGGAAAAATAGTGCTGACAGAGTTGCTCAATGCAGGGCTGCCACCAACCTTCAATTTCTAAAAAAAAGCAGTATCTGGGAAACCAAATAAAAAGAGGTATGCCTGGCCCTGGCTGGGTGGCTCAGTTGGTTGGAACACCATCCATGCACCAAAAGGTTGTGAGTTCAATTCCTGGTCAGGTGTGCGTGAGAGGCAACCAATAGATGTTTCTCTCTCCCTTCCTCTCTCTGAAATCAATGAACATATCCTCAGGTGAGGATTAAAAGAGGCATGCCTGTACACACATAACTGAAACAAAAGTTTCATGAAACAGCCCTTTCACTGTGTGCAATCACACTGAGGTTGAGAAACCCTGGACTGGACTCATATTTGCTGAATGAATATATGTTGGCACATTGATGCCTCAGATGCTCCTGTGGGCATTACAGAACACGTGATAAAAAGACAGTACTACTCTCAAAAATCAGAAAACCTCAATTCCAAAACACAGTTGGCTCCAGGGAGTTTAGACAGTGGACTGTAGACTCCATTATCACCATTCTTATAATAGCAGGTCTTTCTGAAATACCATAAATTTCATTAATGTTGGGAAGCCATGACTATAGCCCAAGTCTCTGAAAATGAAGGAGAGGACACAACAAGTCAGCTGAGCAACAACTGCAGCTATTTACCTTTCTCTGTGCCTGAGAATATAGAGATGATTTTATTCCTGGGCTTTTTTTCCTCTGGAACAGAGGGCAAAGGTTTCAAACTGTGATTAGCTGACAAAGGGTCTTTGCCTCCGGTGCTAAAAATGGTACTGCTCATTCTCACGGGAGGAGCCGGAGGCTTGTCTTCCAGTTCTCCGTTATCAGACATGATTCAGAATTACGGTTACGGCCTGAAACAGATAGGCAAAAACTTACAGTTAATAACAAGGTAAGAAATAGTAGGGACAAGCACAAAACAGTAATAATTCCCTCCCCAACTTTGAATTAGAAAATGTTATCCATTTAGAACGAAATGTGCAAAATCTGTAAACTCAAAGAGTAAGAAATGAAACTGGTCATCCATGAAGTGTAGGCAAACTCCCCTAACAAAGTTAGTGAATGGTTAGCTGAGGGAATGTCTAAAAAGACATGTCCAGATTAGAGGACATGATGACACTAACATATCAAAAGATTCATCTAATCAATTGATTCTAAGAGTAAATGGTTTCTAATGAAAACAGACAACATAAGTCTTAAAAAAAGAGAGAGATTTCCAAAGAGGAAGGCCATTTCCTAACCAGCCAATCAAAGTGTAACAGATGTGGAACGAGGTTCAGAATAGGGTGTATGTAGGCTGAGAAGCTCCCAGGAATAGAGAAAACCCCCCCAAAAACCCCAAACCTCATAGACTTGGCTGGGGATGAGGAAGCGGAGGGAACAGTTGAGAGGCACTCTGCTTATCAATAACAGCAGGCCAGTGTTATAGTTATGCTGAACAGCTGTGCTTCCAGGGAGGTGGGAGTGACTTTGACTCAGGATGTAGCTGGAGGGGCCAGAGGCGGTTGGCAGCCAAAGGCAGAAAACATGGGAACGCAGAAGTAGGCTATTGTGGGAGAAGTCGGAAATGGGGTTACGAAGGAGGTGCAGGGTGAGGATTTAAACTCAAGTGCAGCAGCCTTCTTGCACATGACCATGTGGTTTGAAAGACAGCAATGAGAAGGGAGAAGTAAGCAAGCAGCTATGTAGTTTATAGTGAGGAAGGAGGCCACATGGCCTGGACTAATAAAGGAGATGCTGCTGCTATGATGCTGCTATGATTGTGCCTGCTGGAGCTGACTCTGGAGCCACCAAGGACTTCCTTGCAAGATCCTGTCCTGCTGCAGTTTCACCACGATCCAGAATAACGTGGCACCTGTTTTTCTGGTCTATTAAATGGAGGCCGATGAACACGTACCCAAGATCCTGCAGGAGAGAGGTGCTGTGTGTGGAAAGTGACTTTGGTACCCTCCAGAGGGACCGGAGAACTATTTGCGCAGTTGGCTTAAGAAAAGGAAATAGGGAACTTCTACTTTTTGGGCTTCTGGCTTTTAACCTGGTGGGGAGCATGGGAAGTGCCAGGTCTCCTGGGAAAGGGGGACTCCAAGTTGAGGTGGTCTAAGCTCCCCCAAGGTTGGAAAGTTGCAAATAAAGACCTGCTCCTTCCAGCATTAATTGATGAGTCATTCACCAAGGCACCACATGAACAGCCCCAGTCTGCTCAGTAACAAAAGGATACATCTTTGCTATGTCTCCATTTCTACAGGAGACAGAGATAGGACATTTGCTATTAAATATATCAACCAATTCCCCTAACCCAGGAATCTGATTCCTTGACCACTAACTAGCCCTGTGATTACAACTTACCATTCATATAAACTTTCCTAAGGGATACAAATGTGCCACTGATGCAATACTTGGTTTCTTAGAAAATCTGACATTCCAACAACACACCTTAGTCAGTCCTTGCAAGTCTGCAGATAGGGTCATAGAACTCGATCCACTTGGAAGACTGACAAAGTAAATCCAGAGCTTGGCTAAAAAGCAGAGTATGGCCACATTCCAAGGGTCTATCATCTTGTGATACACTTTCCAGGCAGTCAAGTAACCCCTCTTAGCCACATACAAGGCTAATTCAGTGGAAACTTTAACATTGTTACACATACATATATATATTTTATATCTTTAAAAAAGTAGATTATACACATTTAAAATCAGTTAAGGGGAGGGGATGCCTAATTTACAGATGAACTCTGATACAAAACAACGTATTTTAGGAAATACTACACTTCTCCACTAAACAAGGTTTTGATTGATAATTAGATCCTCATTTATTATAAAGTTATCTAATGCATGTAAGTGAACAAAACTTTGTAATATATACAATGACCAAGTGTGCCAACTGTATTTACATAAAGTTAAAAATCAAAATGATTTTTTAAAATTTAGTGTGAATGCTGTACCCAAAGAAAAGTAGGTATAATTTGGGAAGAACTGAGGAATGAAGAGATTATTGTACCTACTTCTACTCCAAATCTTACAGCTTTTGTTTTCTTTGATAGGGTATGCCACTAGAACTGCTTTGTATTTTATCTGCAATAATGAGTTATTTTTCAGCCTACAAAAGGAGAATGAGAGAAGGTGAAGGGGGAAAACATACATTTCTGGGAATAACTACTACAGAAGGGTTGGGAAAAGGGAATAAAAAAAGATTTATGTTTGTGTGTGAGAAAGACTGCCTAAAGTGAAGAGAAACTACTAGTGGTCAAAGGAAGTGAGAGATGGACGTGAGATCTAAGAAGGTGGACATCTAGTCAAATGATTCTTCCAAACCAGCTGATCCCATCCTGTGGGGTCTGTTTTGTTTTGCGGGTGGATGAGGGCAGGGTGTGACTGGCTGTCCTTAAGGGTGTGTGGGCTGTCAGGTGTGTATTACCAGACAGGACTTATCTATTGCTACTAATGGAAGAAAGAGAAAGCTTAGTAACAATATTTTGGGGATTATTTGATGAAGTGATAAATCAAGACAGATATTTTTATCTTTTATGTAGCTATAGCATTAAGGCAAAATAGATAAACCTAAAGCAGCTCATTTTCATCTTTATCACCAGTGATGACAATAGAAAAAATGACAGGATCAGATTTTGGTTACACTTTGACCCACTATCACCTATATTAATGGATATCAAATTTAAAATCAGAATAATATAACAAAATTTCAAAATACATTTGCATGCATACATAGAAGGAAATGCACCTAAATATTAACAGTTTTCAGTAATTTTTACAATTGTGGTTAAAAAAATGAATATAAAATTGTCATTATAAAAAATGAATACATTAATTATTTGCTGTAAACTGACTACAAATTCTATCCTCAAGGCTGGCTCATAGATGGAACATGACTAGAAACTGCCAATATACCTTCAGCTGTATGTTGTCTAGTGTTGTAGTTAAGAGCATGAGTTGTGAAATCAGACTGTTTTGATTTGAATCCTGGTTCTATCATTAATTTAAGTGTGACCTTGGACAATTTACTTAACAGTGAGTGGCTCAGGGCTCCTTGGAGAAATAGATGTTCTTGGCTGAGGATACGAAAAATAAAACATGAGTCCAGAGCAGCAATTTTCAACCTTTTTCATCTCATGGCACACATAAACTACTAAAATTCTGCAGCACATCAAAAATTACATTTTTTGCTGATCTGACAAAAAATATGGTTTTGATTCATTCACACTGGATGGCTACTGTGTTGGCTGTTGTCATGTTTTTATTTGACAATCAAAGAAAAAAGACATCAGTGTCCCTGACTAAATTGTTAGATATTGCATATTTTACATGTTTTAAAAATTTTTGCAGCACACTAACTGAAAATTGCTGGCCTAGAGCATCTTATAGTGACAGAAGGTAAGGAAGTACTTAAAAAGGATAAGGGCATGTCAAAACACACAGAAAAGAATTCCAAAAAGGCAATGCTGGAATGATATGAGCAAAAAAATTAATAAAGCAGTATTGGATTATAACCCAAAGAATAAAATAAATATGTATAATTTGTATTAATACAAATAAATGAAGAAATAAACTGGGGATGGGAGAAAACATCTTCCTTACAAAAGAATTACAAATAGCACATGTAGATAACCCCCCTCTAGAAGTTAAAGTTTAACTTTCCTCCATACTTGAGTGTAGGTTGGACTTGGTGACTCATTTCCAAATAACATGGAAAGGGAAAAATAACTTCAAAGTGGAAAAATCTGACAGTGTGTCGATGTAACAAACATCCAAACCTGTAGAGAATGCTTATAAAAAATTTAAGCCAAAAAGAAGACACACCTGGAAGCTAGTCCTCAACAGACTGTGAAAAATGCTACAGGCAGCAACAATTTGCAGTTTCTTTTATGCATTTGAGATTAAGGAAGAAACATCAAGATTACATAAAAGTGGGAGGATTACAATTTGGGGGTGGGATAACGGGACAGTTAAGGTATGTGCTCTCTGGGGTAGTTATAGTTTATTTCAAAGGTGTACTAACCTAGCTGCACAGAAACAACAGGGCTTAAGGCAAAGATGAGCCTTTTACTAAAAAGTTATACGCCTGGGACAGGACTACCCAGCATGACCTGTCCAGTTAGGAATTTATGATCAGATCATCCTGTGTGGTTTTCCACAGAACTGTTTTTTTCTCTGTCACAACTGCATTAATCAAGTGATATGGTTAACATAAGTCATGTTGGTATCACTTGCCCCCTGACCTAATGTGATAAGGAGCACACTTCACCTCTGTGAGATTCTTCCCCCAAATCTGTAACCCAGTCTGATCATGGGGAAAACATCAGCAAATCCAGGCTGAGGGACATTTGACAAAGTTCCTGACCAGTTTCCTAAAAACCGTAAGGGACATTAAAATGAAAAAGGAATTAAGACTGAGAAACTGTCACAGGGCAGAGAAGTCTAAGGAGACATGACAATGTGGTATCCTGCAACAGAAAAAGGCACTGGTGAAATCCAAATAAAATCTAGCATTTAGTTAATAATAATAATGTACCAATGCTGGCTTCTTTGCTTTGACATACATTTTATGGTTTATGTAATATTAATTAACATTAGGGGATGATGGGTGACAGCTATACAGGAAATCTACTAACTTTGCAACTTCTCTGTAAATCTAAAATTATTCCCAAATACCAAGTCTATTAAGAAAGGAATTACTAAGTTCTTCGAAAAGTTAAGTATGTTACCTACCATATGACCTAGCAATTCCACTCCCAGTAGAAGTGGGCTGCTTTGCTACGTGCTCAGTGGGCAGCAGTAAGTACTCAACACACAAGGGACATGGCCACTCCAGTGGATGGCTGCGCAGCCTGAAGTACATTCTTAAGTGAACGGGGCTTTAGAAAAAAAAAATTAGAGCCCCATGGCCAATGTCCTCCTCTGTGTTAAAGTACAGGAAGTTGTACTCACCACTGCTTTTGCACCATCAATGTAAATATCAACACGGTGTAAAGGCAAAGATGTCTTAGTATTATTATGAAAATAGTTGTTGACCCCATGGACCAGAGACCACACTCTGAGAACCCTAGCTCCACACCTCACCCTCATATCCCCAATTCTTTCTGATATTTTATTGAAGTGGCAAAAGACCCACAGTTATGTCACCCTATACTCTACAGAATATATTTTTATTTTTTGTCCCTCCCCCCACACTTTTTAAAAGATTTTACTTATTTTTAGAAAGAAGGGAAGGGAGGGAAAAAGAGGGGGAGAGAAACATCAATGTGTGGTTGCCTGGGGGCCCCTCACCAGGGACCTGGCCTATAACCCAGGCATGTGCCCTGAGTGGGAATCAAACCCAGAACATATTTTTAATATAGAAAAAGTAATCAATGGCTAGATAACCAAGTTAGGGCACATAACCTAATCAAATCTTTAACATGGATGAAAATCTATACGTGTGCAATGTATTTACTATATTGTTTTTTGTAACAAAAATCAGTAAAATCATCACTCTGTGGGCTAACCAGATAGACTAACTGCTATTTAAATGAAAAACACCACCAAATTCTAAGCAAATGACCTTACACAGCAACTTTCAGAACACAGCCTCTCCTTATATACTTTGGTTATCTGCCCCCCCTGCCTGCCAAAATTTTCCCTTCACTGCTCTATTTTAATATACCACACAATACCTTTTTTATTTTCTGCAGAAATTCAGTCCAATAGAACCAAAGAGTAGTTAATATGTTGTCTGTTTCAGAACTTTTTTCTTGGTGGTTATAAAATTGAATTAACTATGTCTCAAAGAAATCGCAATGAACATAATATACTCTGTAGGCAACATACACTGATATGAAACCCAAATTTCATACTAAACATATGAGTCACAGATGTCCCTCCTGAAAGTACTCAAGATGAGAAATACGAGAGCAACAATTCTAAGTTATTTGCCTCATAAATGATTAAAACTTAGTGTAAGCATGACCCTTGATACAGCATTGATGACTACTCAGCCACCAGCTTAGCTGAAGACTTATTATTTATCACTTCATCTCAGGGTTTCTCTTGCTAGTCTCTATGTCTTCACCTGCTATGCAGAGGAAGAGGTTAGAAGAAGCTCTAACTGGCTTCCTAAAGAGTTTCTATGCACTCAGTCTTTGTTTAGAGAAAGAACCAGAATTGGTTAAACACACAGCTACCCATAACCATCAGAGTGAGGAGTTAACTCTGGCATTTAGGGACATTTACTACTGAATCAATCTGATCTCATTTGAATGCACTACATAAATCCTACACTTCATGTTCCCCAAATATAACAGTCTTTTCTGGTCTACATCATCTTTGTGAATATATTTTCCCATCCTCAAATTTTCTTCAACCTTTTCTTTATCCAACCAAATCTTTCAGTGTTAGTTAAAATCATTTCCTATGCAAGGTCATTCTTATTTGTCTATACCTTCTTAAAACAACCCCTCATGTCCTCGGAATGTGAGTTATACAGAAAAATAAATACAGAGAGTAAGTCGGAAAAGGATTAGAATTTATCTGGTCCATCTTTCTTATTTTATACGTAAAGGAACTGATGCACCAAAAAGTAAGCAGTTTGCCTAAAGTCACACAAATCTAATTACTAACAAACTAAGACTAGAATTCAAGTTTACTAATAATTCTTAATCACATGATTTTTTCTTAATTATGTTAATATATTGGACCATTCTTTGGCAATGAATTCTAACTGTGCACCATTAATTATAACTTTAGGAGTCCTTCCTCCAATGCTTCAAGCAATTTAAAGGCAGGGACTGTACTACTACTACTACTATCATTATTATTACTATTACTACTGCCACAATTGCTATACTATTTCACTATCTCCTACAATAGTTAACGTAGATCACTGCACGCATTAGACAGTAGGTTTTACTGATTTTATGGTACATATTCTGCCCTGATAAAATATTACACTTCCTGAATTTATTCTCTTTTCAAAGAACATTTCACTAACACAACACACCAACTACCCTATATTAAAAATTTGCGGGGGGGGATGATTTAGAGTTTTCCCCTAACAACCAAGTCATGGCATTAGTCTCTAATCCTTTCCCATAAAGCAGTGTGTGTTTTGTGTACTGTGTCTACGGACGGTGTCAGCTGCCTAAAAAGTGCCAGATGAAGATACGATAAGGTTTTTTACATATTACATTTAGCTAGAAACAAGGAATGCAGAAACAATTCATGATAAAGTACTGATTTACTTATATTTTGTTCTATCATCACTCAAAAATGTTTTATAAAAAAAGGACAAATGAATTAAGTAGTGCCCCTCTCCAAATTTGTTCAATCACTTTTTTTTTTTACTTTTTCTTCTCTTCAGTGAAAAACAAGTCAGCCAAACAAAAAGTATGCCCAAAACACACTGTACTCTTCTAACAGGCCCATTGTTTAATTGTGACACGACTCAAAGACAAACAATTCCTCGACTGTCTACTGAAGGAGACCAGGGGAAGCTAAATATACAACAGAAATACAAAAAGGAGTGATGTCTGGAACCAGTCAGTCCAACCTGTATAAATGACTAACTTTATTATAATCTACTTGGATCAACTATGGTATTCCATGTACAAATCATGACCTACTGAAAAATGAAAACCGTAATTTAAAAGCACCATTTTCTTTTCTACTTTTACTTACATTTTATATACGCAAATGGACCTTAATTTTCAATACCATATGAATGTAATAATGCAACACTATTTGATAAGATGTCTAACAATCTTTCAATAAACTATGAGAGCTCCAACACCACTGGCCTTTTACCCTCCCTTCCCTTCCAAAAAAGCTTCAAATGCCTTTGAGAGCAAAAGCAGCAATAACAATATCCCAAATCAAAAACAAAACAAAACAAATCCCAAATCACTTTTAAGTTAGACGACACACATTGTAAAAGGGAAGTTCACACATTAGAATGAAAATGTTTTTATTTGATGGCAATGCCCACAACATCAGGCCTATTAATAGCAAAGACAGAAAGGAAAAAGGGAAAGTGGGGGAGAGATGTAGAAAACACAACTGGGGTACTAGTAAAGAATAAAGAAAAATGAAAGGAAACTCTGATTCTCATTCAAATAAACAAAGGACTGGATAACATCAAATCTTTAAAAATACACAAATATTAAATTTAAAAAAATGCATGGATAACTTAGTTAAGATGAAAGAGTATTTCCATAAAGCCCCCAAAGCAAAGTGAAACCAGAAACAAGAGAGTAAGCAATTTACTAATGCTGTTATTCTTGAGGAATTTTTTACTAAACTCTGGGGACCATAAACTTCTGCTTTGATAGCTCTCACAGGGGACAGATGAAAAATCCACCAAGTATTCCTAAACTGAAAAATGGGATAGGACCTAAAAGGTCCTATATAAAAATAAATCAGAAATAAATCCCTGTGGGCAGAAGAGAACAAGCAAACTTTAAGTATTTTAAGCCCAGTGATAATGAGAAAGGGGGAAAAATCTGAGAAATTATAACAAAATGCACATTTATGATCTGAACTAATTTCATCTATGATATCCCCAAAAATCCCAAATAGGTTTAATTCAATGTAGTAGCACTCCCTAGTGAATGGCAGATGAAATATAAATATAAAGCCTCCCTGGGAGAAAACAACTTCAATACAAGCCTCAAATAATACCCAAAGATAAAATTCTAAGAAAAGGAAGACCTCATAGTAAAAACTGAAGACGAACAAGGTACCATAAAGGAGAACTAGCCAAAACAGACTGGTGAAACAGATGTGCAATCATCTGACACACAGCATGTTCTAAGAAGCTCGGTAGGGGGTGCGGGGGAGGCAAAAAACAAAAAACAAAAAACAAAAAACAACAACAAAAAAAAAATACAGAACTTTCAGTAAGAAAAAAAATACCTGAAAATTAAAACCCAACATTTGAATTAAAAAGCAGCAAAGACTCAGCAGAAGAGAGAATTAGTGAAGTGGGAGATGTATCTGAAGAAAGTACCTAGAATGCAGGACAGAGACAAAAAGAAAATATGAAAGACAAGTAAGATGAATAGGTTGGATGGTCTCAGAAACATCTATTTGGAGTTCTAGAAGGAGAATATAGAATTACTGAGGGAATGGTTCACCAGATAAATTAATAACTGAGAAATTCCTAGAACTGATGAAAGATACAAATTCGTAAGCTGAAGAAACCTAATGAATAAAAAGCAGGATAAGTAATTTATACACAAAGTGAAGCTATATCAGTGAAATTAAGGATATCAAAAAGCAAAGAGTTCTTAAAATCAAAGGAGAAAAAAGGGCAAACTTCACAGACATGGCAGCTGGATCTTCAGCTTACTTCTTGAAACCAACAATGAACGCAAGGAGACACGGGAATATCCAGCATATTGAGAGAAACAGTTGCCAAGATAAACTGCCGATTCAACAAAACTATCTTTCAAAAATAAGGTTGAAATAACATTTTGATATAAAAAATTTGGAAAAGATTGTAATTACCCTATACTTTTAACCAAGATCAATTATTTTGGAAACCAGTAACAAAAAGGTAACCAGGATAAAGCTCCCTAAATTTGGAAACTTAAGAGACCTCTAAAAAACTTATGGTTAAAGAAAGATCACAGCAATTAGAAAATACTTAGACTTGAATAAGAATAAAAAACTACGTATCAAAACTTGCAAGACCGAATAAACAAAATGTGGTATATACAAATTGCAGGGTACTATTCAGCTTTATTTTTTTTAGAGGGAGGGGAAGTGAAGAAGATAGAGGGAGAGAAACATAGATGTGAGAAACACCGATTGGCTCCCTCTCACACATGCTCCAATCAGGGACAGAACCTGCAACCCAGGTACCTACCCTGACTGAGAATCGAACTGGCAACCTTTCACTTTGCAGGGATGACGCCCAACCAAGTCAAACCAATCAGGGCTACTGTTCTGCTTTAGACAGGAATGGATTTTAATGCATGTTCTAACAAGGATGAACTTTGAAAACATTAAGTAAAAAAAGCCAAACACAAAAGGACAATTACTGTATAATTTCAGTTATCTGAGGTACCTACAGTGGTCAAATTCATAGAGACAGAAAGTAGGAGAGAGGTGGGGGGGTGGAGTGGAGGTAACAAGGGGAGTTACTATTTAATTGGTACAGAGTTTCTATTTGGGACAATGAAAAAGTTTTGGAAATGGACAGTGGTGATGGTTGCTCCACATCATGAATGTACTTAATGCCAATGACTTGTACACCTAAAAAAAAATATCAAAATGGCAAGTTTTATGTTATGTGTATTTTACCACACAAAACTTGCAGGATGTAATTAAAGCATTTGAGGACATTTATAGTTCTAAATTTTTACTTTAAAAAAACAACTAAAAATTACAGCAAAACAATCCCAAAGAAAGTATTAAGAAAACAGAAAATAAGATAAAAGCAGGAATTGCTGGATAGAAGACTATTATATTGTACAATAGAGAAGATCAATAAGGCTAAGGTTGGGTCTTAGACAAAACTAGTAAAATTCCTCTAGCAAAATTAATCAAGAAACAGAGAGAAAGTAAAAAATAAACACAAACTGTAATGAAAAATGATTCTATTGGTATTTACAAAAGCTATGTTTTACACAGTTTTAATACACTGAATTTTCCAATTACACAACTATGTAACCAAGAGGAGCTTGTACTTTGTTTTGCTTGGTTTTACCAAGAAGTTTATTCATCATTTGGAGTATCATGTCACCAAAAGCAGTATGCCCATGCTGGCTGAGTCATCAATGGCAGTATACCCTGTACGAGATTGCACTGTGGCTAAGCCTCTGCATAGATATAGGTTTATAATCACTTCAAAATGACTTTTAGAGTAGTTGTGATCACGTATTTGCAAACAGAAATATACCGGGTCCGGGAGAAGTAAGGCCTGCATGAGTGTGACTGGGAGGGTAATAATATAGGTATAATAATTTATAGCTTTAATCTGAACATTTCACCTAAAATGTCATCTGGAGTGCTTGAGTGTGATATTGTTATGTTACAGAATTACATGCTTATGATTTTGTAATAAAAGATTTGGTAATTAAAAAAAAGGTACATTAATTTGTGCTGGACTCTGTATATTTTATTATAGTTTTCCTTTTATTCTCCATTATACATTAATTTTCCCCTGAAAATCGATTTAGGGAATTGAGTTAGGGCATTGTATTGATTTTTTTCCTCCAGAAAAGACAACAGGTTAAATAATCTATCATTTTTCTTTCATAGGAAAGCAGTATAACATAGTGTTTCAGAGCACAGGTCTAGATACCCCATTTCTAGGAATCTATTCCAAACATACACTAGCAAAAATACAAACAAACACATACACTAAACTGTTGCTAAAGTACTAGCTGAAACAACTAAAGACTGGAAGTATCTTGAATGGCCATAAATAGGGGACTTGTTGAATTAACTATGGTACATCAGACAATGAAGTATTATGAAGCTATAAAAATGAGTGAGGAAATCATTCTACATACTGCCATAAAGGGGTCTCATAATGCTACTAATAAAGATGCAGTACGGGGGGAAATACCTGCACGGCATGCTACCACTTACCTAAGGGGTGGTGCTGCTGCTGCTGGGGAGTGTATCAGTACACATACCTTTTTTACTGGAATGATAAACCATAATTTTTTTAAATGGTTACTTTGGGGAGAGAGGGAACAAAATGGAGAGGACTGAGCTAAAAGCTAGACTTATCTGAATATATTTTGTTTTGTATATTTGATTTTAGAATTCTGTAAATTACATACAATCATCAGGAAAAGTAAAATAAATACACTACTTATAATAAATATGATATCATAGAGACCTAATCTAATAATCCATTGCCTGTAACTATATCCTTGTGTTTTTCACTTTGCAGACAACACATGAATCTTATTTAGTTTTATAATTAAACTGAACAAAGACCAAAAACACTGAACACAGTATTATGTGTAAACTGGCAGGGGTTAAACATTCACATTTTCTTCTGCTCTTATACCTTTAGGGATTATGACATCTACAACAACTTTCTACATTATTCTATGTATCACACATTTGGCAAATATTCATGAACCAGATCATGACCTTGCCTCTATTATTATATCTGCTATGATGTATCATTTATCATTACTTTTTTAGATTGTTTCAAGTATCAATAGTTTCTTTTAACATTTTTTAATGTTCAAGTACAGTTTTCTGATGATGTATCCGTATTTCCTCTACTGACCTCTACTTTGTGAGAAAATACTAATTTTATATCTTTTTATTCCCAAACAGCATCTAGAAAAGTGTTTATAGATCTGAGGATTTCCAGCCGAGATGGAGGTGTAGGTAGATACACTGTGGCTTATGGCACAACCAAAAGAAGGACAACAACCAATTTAAAAACAAACTACAACTGGAATTGACAGAAAATTGAACTGTATAGAAGTCTGACAACCAAAGAGTTTAAGAAGACACATTCATCCAGACAGGTAAGAGGGGAGCAGACAGGCAACCAGGTGGAGAGGAAGCACGGCAAGGCTGCCAGCTGGTGGACCAGGCAAGGTGGTGGATTCTGGACTGCGTGGTCCCACAGTCTCGTGCAGACTGTAAACTGGGAGGAACAACTAGAGAATGAGGCAGACCAGGCAACCCAGGGTTCCAGTGCAGGGAAATAAAGCCTCAAAGCCTCCGACTGAAAACTCCTGTGGCGTTTGAGGCAGCAGTGGGAGAAACTCCCAGCCTCACAGGAGAGTTCATTGGAGAGACCCACAGGGTTCTAGATCGTACACAAACCCACCTACCCAGGAATCAGTACCAGAAGGGCCCAATTTGCTTGTGGGTAGTGGGGAAAGTGTCTGAAAATCAGCAGAGAGAGGAGCAAGGGGCACTGTTCCCTCTCAGATCCCTCCCCCACATACAGCATCACACCTCAGCGACGTGGGTTGCCCTGCCCTGGTGAACACCTAAAGTTCTGCCCCTTACTATGTAACAGGCAGTGGAGACCACCCCCCCTCCGCTGCAAATGGCCCAAATGAAAGAATAGGTCAAAGCTACAGAAAAATTACAACTAAGCCACGAAGAGATAGCCAACCTATCTGATGTACAGTTCAACACACTGGTTATCAGGATGCTCCAGGAACTCACTGGGTACTTCAACAGCATAAAAAAGACCAAGGCAACAATGAAGGTTGCATTATGTGAAATAAAGAAAAATCTAGGAGACTTCCGGCCAAGATGGAGGCATAGGTAGACACATTGTGCCTCCTCACACAACCAAGATAGGGACAACAACAACAATTTAGAAACAAAATAACAACCAGAACTGACAGAATACTGAAGTGTATGGAAGTCTGACACCCAAGGATTTAAAAATAGACGCATTCAGCCAGACCTGAAGGAGAGGCGGAGTCGGGCCAGGTGAGGGACAGGAAGCAGAGAGTTGAGCAACTGGGGAGGCGTGCAAGTCTGCAGCAGGCAGACCCTGGGCGCACAAGCAGTGGTGGCTGGTGGGCCCTGGCCAGGGGGTGGCGACCAGCAGACCCAGCCAGGCGGCCATTGTGAAGCAAGGCACTGCGCACAACTCAGGGTCCCAGCACCGGGAAATAGAGCTTTTGGTCAATGACTGAAAAGGAAGGTCCCGCAGGGTGCACAGGCCCAACCACACAGGAATTGGTACCAGAGGGGCCCAGTTGGCTCTTGGAAAGCGGCGGAAGGGTCTGAGGTCCTACAGAGAGCAGAGCAGGAGCAACTGTTCCTTCTCAGACCCCGCCCCCACATACAGCGTCACAACCCAGCAACTGGGGTGTCCCACCCTAGTGAACTCCTAAGGCCCCGCCCCTCACTACAGGAGCTCAACAAGACCAAAAAACCCCCCCAAAAACCAGCAAAAAGATGGCTCAAACAGAAGAATTGAAAGCCCCAGAACCCACCCTTTTAAGTGACCAAGAGATAGGCAACCTATCAGATGCACAGTTCAAAGCACTGGTGATCAGGATACTCACAGAATTGGTTGATTTTGGTCGCAAATTAGATGAAAAAATGCAGGCTACAATAAGTGAAATGAAGAAAAATGCACAGGGAACCAATACTGATGGAAGGAAAGCTGGGTCTCACATCATTGGAGTGGACCAGTGGGAAGACAAAATATACAACCAGAAAAGAATGAAGAAATAAGAATTCAAAAAAAATGAAGAGAGGCTTAGGAACCTCCAGGACATCTTTAAATGTTCCAACATCCGAATTATAGGGGTGCCAGAAGAAAAGGAAGAACAACAAGTGGAAAACTTATTTGAACCAATAATATACGAGAATTTCCCCAATCTGGCTAAGGAAATAGTCTTCCAGGAAGTCCAGGAAGCTCAGAGAGTCCCAAAGAAGTTGGACCCAAGGAAGAACACACCAAGGCACATCATAATTACATTCCCCAAGATTAAAATGAAGGAGAGAATCCTAGAAGCAGCAAGAGATAAGGGGATAGTAAC
>CM052539.1:96711632-96732806 GCA_028533065.1 Trachops cirrhosus
TTCTCCTTTATTATTTGTTCAAATAAGTTTTCCACTTGTTATTCTTCCTCTTCTCCTTCTGGTACCCCTATAATTCGGATGTTGGAATGTTTAAAGATGTCTTGGAGGTTCCTAAGCCTCTCTTCATTTTTTTGAATTCTTATTTCTTCATTCTTTTCTGGTTGTATATTTTTTTCTACCTTCTGGTCCACTCCATTGATGTGAGACCAAGCTTTCATTCCATCACTATTGGTTCCCTGTGTATTTTTCTTCATTTCACTTATTGTAGCCTGCATTTTTTCATCTAATTTATGACCAAAATCAACCAATTCTGTGAGCTTCCTGATCAGCGGTGTTTTGAACTGTGCATCTGATAGGTTGGCTATCTCTTGGTCACTTAAAAGGATGGGTTCTGGGGCTTTCATTTGTTCTTCTGTTTCAGCCATCTTTTTTTTTCTTTTGGTCTTGCTGCACCTGTTACGTATAAGGGGCGGAGCCTTAGGTGTTCACCAGTGCGGGTCAGCCAGGTCGCTGTGTTTTGACACTGTACGTGGGGGAGGGGTCCGAGAGGGAACAATGGCGCTTGCTCCACTGTCCCTTGGACTTCAGTCCCTTCTGCCACTTCCCCCAAGCAAACTGGACCTTTCTGGTGCTGATTCCCGTGTGGGTGGGCTTGTGCACCCCATGGGTCTTTCCAATGACCTTTCCTGTGAGGCTGTCTTTCTCTGCACCTCAACCCCCACAGGTGTTTTCAATCAGTGCCCCAAGGCTCTATTTCCCAGCACTGGGACCCTGGGTTGGACGCAGTGCCTTGCTTCACAATCGCCGCCTTGCTGGGTCTGTCAGTTGCCACCCCTTGGACAGGGTCTGCCAGCCACCGCTTTCGTGCCCAGGGTCCACCCACTGTGGTCTTACGTGCCCAGTCCCAAGCTCTTTGTGCTGCGACCCCTCTCCGCCTGGCTGCCCGACTCCACCCGTCCTACTGGTCTGGATGAACGTATCTATTTTAACTCCTTGGGTGTCTGACTTTCATACAGTTCAATTCTCTGTCAGTTCTGGTTGTTATTCTGTTTCTAAATTGTTGTTGTCCCTGTCTTGGTTGTGCGAGGAGGCACAGTGTGTCTCCATCTTGGCCAGAAGTGGAGGAACACATTTAAAAAATCATTTGTTTCTATATTTCTTACCTCTACCATAATACCCAATTTCCAAAACTAGCCACGCCTCCCAAAAATGCTCACCAGAACTCCTAAGTCACTGCTACCCATGACTTAATCATTGTTACTTATTATCCCCAAATCTACTTAGTCCCTCAGAGTCTGTGTCTATTCTCCCCCCTGCAGGGAGCAACCTTAAACATATTAGTTTTAAGATAAAGCCATTAACCCTAATTTTTCACTCATCTCTCTGTAGTCTTTCCTTCCACAGGTTTCAACTTTTATCCATTTTTTTATTTTCTGTAAATAGCCATCTCGGGTCTTCACTCATGACCTTCCTGGAATGGTTTCTGTTGAGTTACCAATGATTCCATTTGCCTGGGACTGAGAGATTTTTCGTGGGGAACATGGATTGAATCATTCACTCTTTCTGTGCACTACCTTCACCTGTCTACTACTTCAAGTTTTGGTCTAAATATCACTTTCTCCAGAAACCTTCTCTGACATACTTCCTCACTCCCAATTCATGCACATTAGTTTACTCCCTTTTGCCTTACAATTCAACATACTGGATTTACTTTTTAAATGTTTTCTACATAATAAACTCCACAAGCATGGATCAAGGGAGTATTCTGTTGACATTATGTCACTAGCACCTAGCACTGTGTCTAGTCCATGTGTCTATGAGATGAGTAATTATTTGTTGAATGAATAAATTAATCAATGAAAAGGTTTATCTGTGATGGAATCTTTAGGCTAGGGGAGACCCAGGAAAATTTGAAGATACACTAACTATTCCATTTTATTTAAGGTTTCTATTTTAGAAAGCTAAGACAATTAAATGCTCCATTTATCCACTATATATTCAGGATAAGACCAGCAGGACATTAAAAGTCTAAATTCTCACTCATAAATCTCTATTACAAGTATTCCTCAACTTACAACAGATCATATTCTTACCCAGAAGATGGGATTCTACACAATAGGAACAGTAAGTATGACCTAGCTCATGAGACAGTAAGGAGATACGAGGGCACAAGGTAGCAAGAAGTGGGGAAAAAGATTATTGAGTGGGGTCAGAAAGACACAGATGTTGGGCAATAGGGAATACCTAGAAATTTGAGAGATTTGGTTTTATTTTTTGTTTTTAGTTCTCATAGTAAAAGCAGCACATGAGGGGGGAGGAGGTAGGGAGAGGTAGAAGAGGGTATGGAGGGGAATAAATGGCAATGAAAAAACACACACAAAAAGCTAGTATATGAGCATTACAAAAGATAAAACAAAACAAAAAAACTTCAAGCCAGAATAAAATATACACTAAAAAAAAATCCATAATTCCACTTTCCAGAGGAACCTGCTTTTAATATTTTCACACTAGAAGCAGGGAAATTAAATAAAAAAAAACAACTTAGTAAGTTTCTCCTTACTAAGGAGAAATATTTTTATTTCTCAAATATTTATTTAGTGTTTACAGTGTGCCACATACTGGAGATCAAAGACACTAAGGTTTAGTTCTCATTTGAGCACAGCACCCTGTGAGTGGGAAAAGAGTAACACAAGAGCACAGGTCCACTGAGATGAGCTGATAGGGATGAGTGAGTAGAACACAATGGAAAAGAGGGCCCAGAGCTCCTATGCGTATGAGTAATTAGGCAAAGAAATCAGAATAAGCTTTTAAAAGATGAAAAGGAATCTGCCAGGGAAAGAAAGAGAGGAAGGACTCTGTATAGAGAGGAAACTGTGTAAAGAAATTCTGTAATCTAAATGTAATCCTTCTTTTTTTTCTTCTCTCTCCTTGGCCTCCACCCAATCGCTACAGTAGAAAAGTGAAACAAAGACCAAGCATGAGACTTAGTAAATGCTTCAAAACTGCCTGTAAGGTAAGGAACTGGGGAGCAGGGAACAACAAAAAGTAAGATCAAAGATTACAAATAAACAAACAAATAAAATAAAATGTAGTAAGAAGAAATGAGTTCAACTGTATGAAGTTTATATTTCTCCGAAAGGCAATTTAATAATCAAGGGGTAGAGGTAATAAATATGTTAAAAGTGTTCACCTTGCCCTGCCTGGTGTGGCTCAGTGGATCGAACACCGGCCTGGGAACCAAGGATTGCTGGTTTGATCCTCAGTCAGGGCCTGTGCCTGGATAGCTGACCAGGCCCCCAGTAGGGGGTGTGCGAGAGGCAACTACGCACTGATGTTCTCTCCCTCTCTTTCTCCCTCCCTTCTCCTTTCTCTATAAATAAGTAAATAAAATCTTTAAAAAATATATATTACCTAAGTCCTGACTGGTATGGCTGGGTGGGTTGAGCGCTGTCCTGCAAACTGAAAGGCAGCCAGTTCGGGCACATGCCTGGTTTGCAGGCCAGGTCCCAGGCTGGGATGCATGCGAGAGGCAACCCATCAATGCTTCTCTCTCACATCGATGTAACTCTCTCTCCCTCTTTCTTCCTTCCTTCCTTCCTTCCCCTCTCTCTAAAAGTAAATAAAATCTTTTTTTAAAAAAGGTGTTTAATACAATTCTAATCACTTTTTCCCCTTGTTGTCAGTGACTATAGTCTTTTAAAATATCTTTTAAATTTATTGAGGGTTTCTTTGTGATTTAAAGCATAATCTAATTTGGCAAGTGTTCTTTGGAAACTCAAAGAGTATTTTCTGTTTGCAGAGTACCGTGCTTTGTATCTGTTAATTAAACTTTATTCAAATGATCTCTGATTTATTATTTAATAGTTCTTATTAATTATATTACTTCATTCTTATTAATTTCTTAATCTTAATCTGTCAAACACTAAGTGGTAGCATTGTCTCCAAATAGGGAATTTTTGTTTCTTCTGTCTGAATACTATCTTCCCTTCTTATGTACCGGTTTTGAAGAGGCCTTTCCTGATCAGCTGTCTAAAATGGCTTCAACCTAACCCACTAACTTCTTGCCCTTCTGTATATTTCTCATTTTTTAGTCTAACTGTATTTTGATTATGCATGTATGTTTTTCTTTATAGCACTTCCATCTGGTTATTTTTTAAATTTACTTATTGTTTTGTTATTATTCCATTCAGAGCTTAGAACAAGTAGGTATACAGTAAGTGTGTTAGCTGAGTAAAAGTATCAGTTTCTTTTATTTCCAGTGATTTAATTTTTAAAAAAAGTACTTTTATACAGAAATTTTAGTTTCACAGCAAATTTGAGGAAAAAATAGAGTTCCCACATACTTCACGCTCCCTTCTCCCGACCCTCCCCTATCATCATCCTGCAATGTGTGACATGTTTGTTACAACTGATGAACCAACAATGACACATCATTATCAACCAGTCTGTAGTTTACATCAGGGTTCACTTTTGGTGTGTCATAGGCTGTAAGTGTGGGTAAGTGTATAATGGCATGTATCCACCATTATGCTGTCATTCAGAATAGTTTTCCAACTCTTAACATCCCTTGTGCTCAACCTATTTATCCTTCTCCCGTCACTAGAACTCCTGAGAACACTGATGCTTTTACTATCTCCACAGTTTTGCCTTTTCCAGAATGTCATATAGCTGGAATCCTAAGCATGTACTGATTTTTTGGACTATAAGATGCACTGGACCATAAGACACACCTAGGTTTTAGAGGAAAATAGGGTAAAAAATTTTGAAGCAAAAAATGTGGTAAAATATTTAGTAACATAAATAACATAGGCCACACTCCCTCCACAGTGAGCCAGGTAAACTACATTCAAACTATAAGACGCACCCCCTTTCCCCAAAAAATTTGAGGGGGTGCGTCTTATAGTCCGAAAATATGGTAACTTTCTCAACTTGACTTCTTTCACTTAGCAATATGCATTTAAGTTTCCTCTGTATCATTTCATGGCTTGATGGCTCATTCCTTTTTAGCACTGAATAATATTCTATTGTCCGAGTGTACCAGTTTGTTTACCCATTCACCTCCAAAAGGATATATTGGATGCTTTCACATTTGGTGGTTATAAATTAAGCTACTATCAACATTTTTGTTTAGATTTTGTGTGGGCACACATTTTCAGCTGACTTGAGCAAATATGAAGAACCATGATTCACTCCCACTGTATGTACATACTATTTTGTTCATCCAGTTATCTCAGTTATTTTGTCTCTAGATTACTTGGTTTGCTTTTATCTCAGATATTTGGAGATGTATACATCATTTTTAAAGTACATTAATTTATAGTTTAAATGAATTCAAGTATGTATCTAAATTTTTAAAAAGTAAATTTTTCTGATTTGTCAACCTGAAAAAGAAAATTTTACTTTGACTACCCAAATATCTAAGACTTGTTTTTCCCCACTAACCCATCCTAGGTTTATTTCCCCTTCCTTCTCTATGACCTCAGAAGCTTGGGACCTCAGAAGATTGCTAGTGTATTTTTAGTACATGTCACGCTTTTAACTTCATCTTCTTTCAAGACTTATCCTGGTAATTACATTCAGCGTTAACACAAATTATTTAGAAGCACTTGAGATCTTGCTTCCTAGTAACTGTCATCAGTTTGGTTCAAATAAACTCATAAAAATTCTCAAAAAATTATTTAAACATTATTGAGATAGATTTAGTGCTCATTGCCATTTTTCTCAATCTTAATCTTTAAATTGATTCATTTATGTCAGCTAGCATACATTTTTAGTTAATTTTTAAAAGACGTATTTACTTTTTAGAGAGGGAGAAGGGAGGGAGAAAAAGAGGGTAACATCAATCGGTTGCCTCTCACAGGCGCCCCAGCTGGGAATGGAACCCGCAACCCAGGCATATGACCTGACCAGGAATCAAACTGCCAACCTTTCCACTTCGCAGGACAATGCCCAACCAACCGATTCACACCACCACAGCCTAAACACCTCTTGAGTCAATGAGAAAAATCAACCTAGAACTACCAACTACTTGTTTGATGACCATAAGAATATCATTCTTATAAATTAGAATGCAGCCAAAGTTGTACTCAGAGATAAATTAAGAGCACTAAATGGCTTCATTATTTAAAAATAAAAAAAGAACTAAGAATTTGAGTTTTAAAAAAAGTATAATAAAAATAATGAAAAAATCATGAAGACCAAAATGAAGAGAAAAATAGAAATCAGGGAAACCAACAGAATAAAACCCAAAGCTAGTTATAAAAATATAAATCAAGAAAAATAACAAAATCACTAATAAAAGATAGAAATACCAGATTTTAATAAGAACATACACATCTACATAAAAAATTTGAAAATTTTAAAATAATGTACCATCTTTGGAAGAAATTATCAAAACTCATGAATAAGATTCTCAAAAGACTACAGAAATAACGGCAAGAGTCCCGTATACTCTTATTAAACTAAATTTCTAGGAGATTCTCTATCCTTTCAATAAATTCTGTACACTTGACTAACATGAGTGGGATTTTGATTCCTCATATGCCTTTGATTACCAGCAAATTTATTATACACCCTTATCAGTAGTTAAAAGAAGAAAAGCTTTATCATCTCCTAAATA
This sequence comes from Trachops cirrhosus, assembly GCA_028533065.1. Classification (NCBI taxonomy): domain Eukaryota; kingdom Metazoa; phylum Chordata; class Mammalia; order Chiroptera; family Phyllostomidae; genus Trachops; species Trachops cirrhosus. The sequence goes on from CM052539.1 coordinate 96,718,252, forward strand.
AGTGTTAAAAATTTTTTTAGATGAAATTCAGAAGTCATTCCTACTTTTTGTGATGTAGGAACAGAAAAAAATAAAGAATCTCTCTCTAAAACTAATGGCTGCCATCATTGTTAATTGTAAGAACACCAGAAATATTCCAACACAATCTATTTTATTTAACCATGTCTTTGAGATTCTGCCCAATGTAATACAGACATGGAACAGAAATAAATATAGTGACTATTGGAAAGAAGGCAAAAGTTACTATTATTTTCACAGACAATAAATCAGGAAAAGAAAAGTAAATAAAATTTTATTGAAGTCCAGGAAAATAATAAAGATAACAGTAAACACAAATATCTATTATGTCTATGTACTTTTCAGAAATAAAATAAGATTCACATTTCTACTGACAGTACACATCAAACCTCTCTGAAGGGTCAATTTAAGACTTTTAAATGCCATACCTTTTCAACCAGTAATTCCACTTATTCAAAAATATTCTAAAGTTATAATCAGGAATATTCACCACAGCACTGTCTATATAAAATATTGGAAAAATGCCCTGGCTGGTGTGGCTCAGTGGATTGAGTGCCAGCCTGAGAACCAAGGTGTCACAGCTTCAATTCCCAGTCAGGGCACATGCCTGGGTTTCAGGCCAGGTCCCCAGCAGGGGGCACACAAGAGGCAACCACCCATTGATATTTCTCTCCCTCTCTTTCCCTTTCTCTAAGAATAAATAAACAAAACCTTTAAAAAATAAGCTACATATTCAGCAATAGGAAAATAATAAAACTAAGGCAAAGCTTTATAACAGTATGTTAAAGACTTAAAAATCATTTTAAAAAAGAATTTTTAAGAATAACAAAGAAAAACATTCAAGATATAATGTTAAGTAAAAAGAGCAAGATAGCAAATTACACAGAATGTGATTCCAATTTTATAAAAGTAAACTATGTATCCACACATATATACAGAAGAAAAAGCACTAATAGGTAACATACCAAAATATCAACAGTAGTTATTCCATAGGTAATGAAATGAGTATTTAAAAAAAGTTTAGGAAAAATTTACAACAGATACTTTATCCAACATCTGGCTATACTTCTACTATTATATCTGCCAATGTAACATCTTACTAACAATTTGCTCTCTAAAGCACCTGAAATTTTTGTTTAAATACTTTAGCCCATCTCTTAGTCTTATGTGTTTATTATATAACAATTTTGCTTCATTCACAAGTCTGTAAATTACTAAATAATCTTAAAATTAAAAGAGAAATTTCTAAAAGCCAGGATTACATCTTAAAATACACCTTGCTCTTATGAAATAAATGCAAAATAAAACCTATCTTTCCAGACTCTTTTAAACATTTACATAAAAAATATAAAAGTACCCTGTACATATACGTATATATGTGGTTAACTGTTTGCTTTTTGTTTTTTAATTTTTAGAGAGAGGGGAAGAGATGCATCAATGTGTTGTCGCATCTTGCACGCCCCCAACTGGGGACCTGGTCTGCAACCCAGGCATGTGCACTGACTGGGAACTGAACTGGCAACCTTCTAGTTTGCAGGCCAGTGCTCATCCACACCAGCCAGGGTTATGCGGATGAGTTTTAACCAACACTACTGAGTATTCTTACACCCCCCTCTTAGATTGGCAAAAACTGAGAAATTCGTTTCCAGATAAATAATTTCATGTTTTTAGCACATTACAAATTAAGGTTATAGATCAACATGTTAAGAAAAACATAAGAACAGTAAGAATATCTTTTTTTAAAAGCTGATTTTAGAGAGAGAGAAAGGGAGGAAGAGAAAGAAACATTGATTTGTTGTTCCACTTATTCATGCATTCATTGGTTGCTACTAGTATGTGCCCTGACAGGAGATCCAACCCACAACCTTGGTGTATCTGGAAGATGTTCTAACCAACTGAGATACCTAGCCAGGGTCAAGAATATCAAAATCATAGTGGAGATCAGAAAAGACTACCAAAGAAAGCTATACTGAGATTTGAAGGATGAGGATAAACTAAGCAGGTGACAAGAGACAGGTCAAAAGGAGTATTTTTTTTTTCTTTTCACATGTGATGCTTACAGTAAAACCATTACAATATTACTTTCTGAATCCTTATAACGCGACTAATTTTCACACCAACCTCAAACTCCTAAAAAAAATTTGTATCTGTATTTTATTTCAGTAGCCAAACTATTTTATATTTTTAAAACTCTCTGCCTTGGTCATGTGTCTCAGTTGGAGCACCTTCCAGTACACCAAAGGGTTGCGTGTTCGATTCCAATCAGGGCACATACCTAGGTTGTAGGTTCCATCCCCCTGCCCAGGCATGTATGGGAGGCAACCCCATCAATGATGTTTCTTTCTTTCTCCCTCCCTTAAGTCAATTTCAAAAACAAAAACATGTTAAAGAGAGAATCTTAAAAGTAGCAAGAGGAAAGGAGAGAGTTACCTACAAAGGAGTTCCTGTAAGACTGTCACCTGATTTCTCAAAAGAAACCTTGCAGGCAAGAAGGGCCTGGAAAGAAGTATTCAAAGTCATGAAAGGCAAGGACCTAGTCCAGGATTACTCTACTCAGCAAAGGTATCATTTAGAATGGAAGGGCAGATAAAGTGCTTCCCAGATAAGGTCAAGTTAAAGGAGTTCATCATTACCAAGCCCTTATTATATGAAATGTTAAAGGGACTTATCTAAGAAAAACATGTAAAATATGAACAGTAAAATGATAACAAATTCCAGACTATCAACTGAACCTAAAAAAATAATAACTAAGCAAACAACTAGAACAGGAATAGAATCACAGAAATGGAGATCACATGGAGGTTTACCAGGGTGGAGGGAATGGGGGTGGGGGAAGAATGGGGGAAAAGGTACAGGGAATAAGAAGTGTAATTGGTATGTACAAAATAGACAGAGGGAGGTAAAGAATAGTATAGGAAATGGAGAAGCCAAAGAACCTATATGTAAGACCCATGGACATGAACTAAGGGGGTGGGGATGCTAGAGGGAAGAGGGTGCAGGGCTGAGGGGAATAAAGGGGAGGAAAAAATGGGACAACTATAATAGCATAATCAAGAAAATATACTCAATAAATAAATAAATGTTTTATAGGTGGAGACTTTTGTAGGTATTGGACAACTGTAATAGCATAATCAATAAAATATACTTCTTTAAAATTTTAGTTTATTCAGTACAATTTCTTTCCTTTATTCCCATTCGAGCCCACCCACCCATCCCTCCCCTTTCCAACCCCCCCTAGTTTTGTCCATGTGTCCTCTATATTTGTTCCTGTAGAACCTTCCCTTCTCCCCTGAAATTCCCTCCCCTCCCCAATAAAATATACTCAAAAAAAAATAAAAACCTTGGGAAAATTTTAAAAAAGAAAAAAACATGTCCTCGGATGAGATTAAGAAAAAAAGAATTAAACTCTCTTACTTGCCCTGCCCAAGAACAAAAAAATGTCCAGGACTAAGATTAAAATACAACAATTATTACAAATACAAGACGACCATATAGAGGAACTGTTTTTTTGATAAAGGGGAAACAAGACCATTCTTAAACAGAAGGCGAAGTATTAATATGTACCATGTATAAAGAGCATATACAATTCAGTAAGTATAGATAGCCTTAAAAAAAACTTTAATTATTTTATAGAGAGAGGGGGAGGAAGGGAGAAAGAGAGAGAGAAACATTGATGTGCAAGAGAAACATCAATCGGCTGCCTCCTGCATATCCCCAACTAGGGACCAGCCTGCACTCAACCAACTGAATCACAGTAGCAAGGGTTAGACAGACTTTTCAGAAGGCAATTTGGCATCTACTGAAATTGAAATGTACATTTAAGAATTTTTTAATGGAAATATTTGCATGCATATGCATGTGCACAAAGTTATAAGAACTTCATTAGGGCTTTAGTTTTAGTTGCTCAAAACTGAAACTAACATAAATGACCATGAGTAATTAAGGTAGAACTATACAATGGAATATCTCATGACTGGTGAAAGATGAGATTATAACTATCTGTACTGATATGAAAAAGAATGCAAATTAATCAATTTTTAATTTTAAAAAGTAAAGTAAAAACTACACACATGGTACTTATTTCTAATTGCATAGACAAAATTAACAGTGCATACCTCTAAGGAATGGGACTAGAAAATGAGGAAAGACTAATAATGCTAACTTTTTACTCTAAATAACTGACTTGGTTCAACCTTTTACAATAAGCTGTTCCTCTTTTCGACTTTAATTTTAAAATAAAGGAAAAAATACTGACCTGTTATAATAGTTATCCTTGAGGGCTGAAAATAAAGTGATTTTTGTCCTGTTCCTTAATAATTTTCATTACTTGCCAGATTTTCTGTGAGAAATTATGCCTATTTTTAAAATATGAGTAGCCTATATTAAAAAAAACCCTGTATTTTATTTCAGTGGTGAAACTAATTCTTTTCCCTGAAAAAATTATTAACAGTTATGGTCTCAGAAACTTGGTCCTGAGATTCCAACTGCTTTCAGAAAGTAGTCATAAATCTAAATTTGGGAGTACAACATTTGCTACAGAAGCAATTAAATGTAAAACTCATTTTAGAATGGAATATTTACTAACATTTATTAAGCATGCATTTACTAAGTACTTCACCTGCATTATCTCATTGCTCTAAAAAGCCCTATGAAATCTGTATTGTATCATTATTACTCTTCCCATTTTACAGATTAAAAAACATCAGGTCTTGAAAAGAATGTATATCTTGGCCAAGATCAAGTAGGAAGAACCAAGATTTAAACCAGGTCCCCAGCTCTTAACCACCTGAGATATATGGAATATGTAAGTACTAATGAACCTCAGAGATAACAAACTAAAACTCAAATTCTGCATGAGTGTCCAGATTGACTCCTGTTAATGAGGTTAGTGATCCTAAAATGAAGAAGTAGGGAAACTCAATTCTGATCACAGAAGAAAACAATCAGTATTTTTTCAAGATAACAGGAGTTATTTTTTCCTTCTCTTTCTGCTTCTACCAAGGTACAATGAAGATACAAGGGACAACTCAGATGTAAAACACCACCTTCTATCTGACTAGTCTGGAAGTAGGCCTTTGAAAACAAATTGATCAGAACGCTGAAGCTTTAAACAGGGCCCAGTTTCAAATGTTCATCAAAAGTATAAAATTTAGAAAGCCAAAAGAAACCTTATACTCGACTATTAGAATAATCAATATTAACAGACTAAACATAGGAAGGATTTAATAGTACCTACTTATTTTATCCTTAGTTATTTGAACAAGTTCTCTTTTTTAAAAAGTGTAATTGAAAACTTATCCTTAGCTACCTGAACAAGTTCTAAGTTTTCTCTTTAAAAGAGTATAACTGAAAAAGAAATATACACCCTGTTAACCACGTGTACTTGGAAACTGGCCTATCGCAAACATCACAGAAACATAGGAACCCCTATTCATTTGTTCAGTAGATATACTCCAACTACAAACTCACTGTAACTTTATGAATTTGGTATTAGATGTCACAAAGTCCAGAAGAAGAACTCTCTCTTTGAATAATTGGTAAACCAAGAATCAAGGCCCTAAGGGAAACACCTTACACAGGCACCCTTCTTTAGTAAAAGTATGCTTATAGAGAGAAGCTGACGTTACAAAGTTTTGAACGCCAACATTCCATACCTTAACGCCTCATGCCAACAAGACCTCTCATTAGGTTGAGGACAACTAACAGTACCAAATGATGACAATATTGAAGCTCAGTACTAAGTCTAAGGTAACAATGGACTGTTTAGTGAAAATACAAAATTCACTAAATTTAGGTTAATATCTTTCACCAAACCCTGAATGTGCGTTTAACATATATTACAGGTAAAAAACATTTTAAGGTTCACTTTTCACAATGTAAATTAGTGTTCTATGTAAATCAGATTTAAAAGTCAAGGATGAAAGAACTGCCTTAAATCAATACCCTAAATAGGAGACCATAAACAAAGCTTTTCATTTATATATATGTATATTTTTCACATACGTACAAAATATAAAAGTGAATATGAGTGTGTGTTACAAATGCCACAGAGCATCTGGAAAAGTTGACAAGTTCTAACCTGCTTTAAAAATTATTATTCACTGCCTTCATCCCAATCTAACTTCATTTGATGTTATTCTTTTGGATAACCCTACAAAAACAAAACCCGCAGAGCAAATTCTTGTACATTTCAATATCCTGCCTACTTATAAGAGCGGAAGAGTCGAACTGAGCAGGGGAAAAAACGTGACGTGCGCAACCTTGATCCAAAACACAGCTCGTCGTAGTCTAATTTTAGGCCTAACCATTTTGATTGTCTTTTTACAGAGGTTAAAAAAGAAAACTATAGAGCACTTGTAAAGCAGAACTGAAATAATTATGTCAATGGGAGTTGGCATTATTTATGAAGGAGGAAACAAATCACGCTCAACCCAGAGTATTCCCATTTAAATTAAGATACAAGAAAGAGTACAACCCTGTAGCAACTGACATTGGCAATTACTTTTAACACTTCAGTTCTTGGGTGAACTTTATCTTTAAAGAATTGGTCAAAAGGTTAAGTCCACTGAGAAATTTGTGGGAACGTTGTGTGTGTGTGTGTGTGTGTGTGCGCGCGCGCGCGCACTGGTGTGTGTTGTTTTGAAGAAAACCAAACATGGTTAAAAGTCAGTCTACACCTAAACTACCTAAAGAAGCAAATAGTCACCTTCTGGCTGCAGAGTAGACAAAAATCACGAGAAGATCCCAAAAGTCCTGTTCTTAAGGGCAGGCCCTCAAACACTCGGAAAACTATACGCTTTCACTAATGCGAAATATGGGAGAGATTAGATTTTAGTTTAGAAATAGGACTCGAGATAATATGCCTAAGCAGTAAAACTGGGATGAACAGAGGGGGCTGGTAAGGAGGGGCTGGCACTCAGCAGGACAGGAAAAATCCAAAAATAAAAACCGAGACGGCTGGTCGAACACTGAAGTAAAGGGAGAAAAAGGAGGTTGAAACGTGAGGGAAGGAAGACCGAGAGAGAGAACAGACCCTGCGGCGCGACACGGGTCAGGGCAGGGCTGGGTCCAGGAAGAGTCAGCCCTTACCGGCCCAGCAAGCTTCCCACTTCGGGCAAAAGCGGAGAAAAAAACAGCCCTAGGGAGCAGACAATGAGCCACCGCCCCAGGACCCGCGGCTTCAGGAACGCAGGTGGCGGCGGCCCTGGCCCTGAGAAGAGCAGGTCCGCAGCCCCGGGCCGCCAGCGCCTGCCAGGCCGCAGAGAAGGAAGAAGGAAGGAGAGCGACGGCCCTGCATCCCGGCCAGTGTGCACACTTACCCTTGGCAAGGAAAGGTCCCCGCCCAGCGAGGTGCCTCCGTCCGAGTTCCCAGCAAGCTGCGGCGCCGCCCGGGCGAGCGCGCGGGGCGGGGTGGGGTGGGGACGGAAGGGGGAGCGGGACGCGAAGACGAGCCGCGCTGCAGCGCAGCCGCCGCTACCGCTAGGCCGAGCGAGCGGACGCCGGGAGGGGTGGGCAGGGAGACTTCGGCAATGGCGACGGCCCGCGCAGGAGGGGAAGCGGAACAACCGCCGTCCCAGCGCGTGGCCACAACCCTGGGGGAGGGCCAAGGCGGAGAGCGGGGAGGGGCGGAGCCAGGATATCCCACTGCCTGGCCTGAAGCCTGGAGCTCCAGGGGGCGGAGATGGACCCAGCCTCCCAAAGGGCGGGCACGCGTGGTGGCCGCTGGGAGTTGTAGTTGGGAATGTGAATCACCCCTCTTTTTTTCCAGGGTGGGGTGAGGTATGCTTTTTATTGAGACAGCCAGCCAGTTCCTCATCTAATTCAACTTCGTCTCTCTCAGTTCCGTACCAACCAAAGATGCTGACAGATGACTGCTATCACATGAATCTGCTCCAGGACATTTGTGGGAATTTATCCATTATCCATGTTGCTTTTTACCTACAAACTCTTCTATATTATGCTGCTAAGTTAAGTCCCACCTCCTTGCAAATTAAGGCCTCCATGTTTTATCCCCAGCGGCGTTATCAGTGTATCCACTAACACTACAAGTGGTTGTCTAATATGTACCAGAAGTCCTCAGGGATATAATGGTGAACACGAACCGCTGCTTATGTAGTTTACAAATATTAAAACACAGTAATAGCCTTGGCTGGTGTGGCTCAGTGGATTAAGTGGCTGCCTGCAAACCAAAGGGTCCTGGGTTCCATTCCCAGTCAGGTCACAAGTCTGGGTTGCAGGCCGGGTCCCCCGGAGGGGGCTCATGAGAGGCAACCACACGTAGATATTTCCCTCTCTCCCTCCCTTCCCCTCTCTGAAAGTTAATAAATAATTATTTTAAATAAATAAATAAAGCTATATCTGGTATGAGGAGAAACTGGGGAGATTACTTTGGATAGCTTGACCAGAGAAAGAATCTTTTTTTTTATCCTCACCTGAGGATATGTTTATTGATTTCAGAGAGAGGGTAAAGGGGAGAGAGAAGAAAATCAATGTGAGAAAGGAACAGCCATTGGTTGCCTCCTGCATATGCAGGACCAGGGATTGAACCTGCAACCTAGGTATGTGGCCTGACATACCTAGGAACGGTATGGAATGGGAAATATTTCTGTGCACAGGAGGACACTCCAACCAACTGAGCAACCTGGCCAGGGCCAGAGAAGTCATATTCAAGGAGGTGACATTTAATCTGAGAACAGAGAGCACTATGAGAAGCACCAAGGAGAAAGCATCTCAAGCAGAAGGATGAAGAAAAGGCTTGCTAAGTTCAGTTAAGGAGGCCTGTGTACCTGAAACTTAGGGCAAGAAGGGTAGTGTAGTAGGAAAACACTAGAGTAAACAAGATTCAAGCTAGGAAGGATCTTTGAATGCCATGGTAAGGAGTTTGGACTTCATTCCAAGAAATTATTTAAGCAGGGAGGCAATGTTATCTGGATTACACTTCAAGATCACTAGATTTCTATGTGAAGAATAGAGTACAGAGATGAAAGAATAGAAGGGAAATGAACTAGGTAGGCAGTAATCATGACTGATACAAGGGAGATAGCAGTGGAAATAGAGGAAAGTAAGCAGATTGTCCTTATTTACAGTATAGAGCAAAAAACTCAATTGATATGAAGGGGACAAGTAAAAGGAATCAAAGAGCAACATGGAGCATTATTAAATAACATTCAAAACAATCTCATTATTAAAAACACAAAAATGCTGGATACACTAGAACATCTTTTCAAAGCATAACTAAGCTTTCAAGAAAGAAAAAGAAATACCTCTGATAGTCTTCCAAACGCCACACTCAGCCCAAAGAGGAAGCAAGAAACCAGAGTAGTAATGAGGGAAGTGAAGTCATAGTGGTATAAAGGGTATCTACTTATCTCAGAAATCTCTTTGGTTTCACAGACTGCAAAAGAGACAGGACACCAAAGACAGTCCTAACTCCTTGGGCATGTAGGACTAATTCCCAAGGAATTAGGATTGTGTCCTGGGAAACTCAAAGGGCTATATCCTCCAAAAACAGACTTGTTTTTGGAAAAAATTGACCCATCCAGGGAGACAACCTATGTTTTAGCCTGGACTTGGCAAGGAGGGGGTAACAAATTTCCCTTTAGAATGCATAACCACAAAGTCTCCTTAATATGAGTTGGAAGGTTCAAGTTTACAGTTCCTATACTATACATGAAACCTGAAGTCAAGAAAGTGGTCCCAGGCTGGCAGTACTTAGAGGCCTGGAAGAACAAATACAAATCCTCACTGCACAGGTTCATTCAACCCAGGTCTGAAAGACTTTCCACAGATAAAAAGGCTATCAAACCAAAAATATAATTACAATATTCCTAAGGAAAATAAGCCACCATGAGTAAATACAAACCACATCCAGAATAATGAAGCCCATGAACTTTTTTAACTTTTTGAATATATGAACATATTATGTATGTATGTGAATACTGTGTATATTTTTTAAAAGACTTTATTTATTTATTTTTACAGAGGGGAAGGGAGGGAGACAGACAGGGAGAGAAACATCAATGTGTGAGAGAAACATTTATTGGTTGCCTCTTGCACGCCCCAAACTGGGGACCTGGCCTGCAATGCAGACATGTGTCCTGACTGGGAATCAAACCAGTGACCTTTAGATTCACAGGCTGCGATCAGTCCACTAAGCCACACTGCCATGGTGCCCATGAACTTTAGATATTAGAATTATTGTCTATAGAATAAAATAAGTTTAATAAAATGATTAAACAAAATAAGACATGAACATGAAACAAGAATCTTTTAAATTATATTTTATTGATTATGCTATTACAGTTGTCCTGATTTTTCCCCCTTTGCCCCCCTCCACCCAGAACCTCCCATTCCCTGTCCATGGGTCATGCATGTAAGTTCTTTGGCTACTCCATTTCCTATACTGTACTTTATATCCCCATGACTAGTCTGTAACTACCAATTTGTACTTCTTATTCCCCTCACCTCTTTACCCATTCTTCCCGCCCCCCTCCCATCTGGCAACCTTCTGGTAACTAACTTCTTTTCTCTTCCTTTTAAGAGTCTCTATTTTAACCTTTGGCCTTTTAATAATGATGTGTCTTGGAGTGGTCCTCTTTGCAGCCATTATAATTAGGATTCTCTGTGCTTCCCACACTTACAAGTTTATTTCCTTCACCAAATTAGGGAAGTTTTTCTTTCACTATTTTTTTCACATAGATTTCCAATTTCTTGCTCTGTTTCTTGTCCTTCTGGCACCCCTATGAGGCATATATTGGACTTCTTGAAGTTGTCCCAGAGGCTGTTTATGTAACAGGGTGCAGCCAAGGGGGGACCCCCAAATGGGGATTTGTAATGGGGTCCAGAACTCAGGGTGTCCAGGAAATATTAGAAAAATACATGTGTAGGATGCCCTCACCCCCACAAGTCTAAACTGGGGGATGGGACACACAGAGCAGGGCCATTGAGAATTGTTCTGCATAACAACAGTTTTGCAAATAATCTCAGGCATGGTCATTTAACATATCTATAACTTTTAACTTGTTTCATGGATATGTTAAATGGCTGTGGTCCTGCTTTGAGCCAAGGGGATGGAAGTGACTTCAACCCATGATGCCACTGGCAGGCAACTCCCCCTGGTTACAGCGCCTGTGTAAGACCTTGGAGATGACTGGCTCCACGCCATGAGGGCCATGCCTGCCCGGACTTACTATGGCAGCCCAGTAGAGCTGGAAGAATACAGGAATGCTGGCAGGTGTAACTGACTGTGGGGGGAGTCAGAAATGGGGCTGCAGAGGAAGACTGGCACTGAGACTCAAACCCAGGCGTGGCAGTGATGTTGGGGCTTTGTTTTTTGGGACCACGTGGCTTTGACAAAAGTTGGGACCATGCAGCTTTAGGGTGCTCCCTTTTTACCACATGGCTTAGGAAGTGGGAGAGACTTTGCCTGGAAGAAAAGGGGTGAAAGGACTCTTGCTGGTGCTCCATGAGAATGTGCCACGTGGTTTTGGATTAACTGGAGATCGCAGCAGCGACACAGCTGATGGTGCCGGGAACCTGAGCCATGGACTTCTACTTCTTTTCCTGAGATATGGTACCCTAGACTGGGCACAGGGAGAAGGACTGTGTGTATCTGTGGGTATTCTAAAGTGCTTTAGTATTTTAATGAAGACATTAAGTCATTACTCTAAGTCTGTATAACTTTTTAAATAATTCCTTTCCTTTTCACTAATCTCTGGCATTGAGAGACATCTTTCCCTGGCAGTGGTCAAGGTGAACCTAGTACGGGGTGGGGGGACCCCTGGAGCAAAAGGGGGGGTCCTTTTGGTAATAGTATATCATTCACCCTTCCCCCACCTGGGTCTGTTCTGTAATATTTATACTATCCTCATTTTTTGGATTCTTTTTGCTTCTTGTTGTTCTACATGGTTGTTTTCTGGTTCTCTATGTTCCAAATCATCAATTTGATTTTTGGCTTCATTCATACGACTGTTGTTTCCCTGTAAATTGTTCTTTATTTCAATTAGTGTATTTGTTTCTGACTGGGTCTTTTTTATGCTGCTGAGGTCCTCACTAAGTTCCTTTAGCATCCTTATAACCAGTGTTTTGAACCCTGTATCTGACAGATAGCTGATCTCCATTTTGTTTAGCTCTTTTTCTGGAGTTTTGATCTGTTCTTTCATTTGGGCCATGTTTCTTTGTCCCTTCATTTTGGCAGCCTCCCTGTGTTTGTTTTTATGTATTAGGTGGAGCTGCTTTGACTCTATGTCCTAATGTAGTAGAAGGTGTCCTGTAGGGTCCAGTGGCACAGCCTCCCCTATCACCCAAACTGGGTACTCAAGGTGGGTCCTTCATGTGGGTTGAGTACACCCTCCTCTTGTAGTTGAGACTTGGTTGCTGTTGGCAGGTCAATGGGAGGGATTTACCCAGGCCAGTCAGCTGTAAGGACTGGCTGTGACCACTAACCACCAACCTCCACCCTCTGTGGAGGATCAGCTGTATAGGGGCAGTGTGGTGGTACTCCGACGTGGTCTGTAGCTGTCAACTGGGTGTGTTGGCCCTGGGGTTTCCCAGGCAGGCATATTTCAGGAGCAAGGAGTCCCAGACCCACACCACACCTCCAAGGCCAGGATTCCAGTGCCAGGAAGATAAGTCCCCACAATTTCTGGCTGCAAAAACCAGCAGGGGATTGAGTTGGTGGAGGAGGCTACTAGAGCCCTAGGCAGTTCCTCTTGGGGAACCCACACATGGACTCACCTACTCAGACTCACTCCCCCTGAGCTCCAGCACTGGGGTGGCAGCTTGAAGAGCACCAGTGGTATACAGAGAGAGACTGAAGTGTCTGGCATCGGGGTGAGCAGAGGCCATGGCCCCTCTGCTGAGCCCTCCCCCCACAGAGCCAGTAGGCTGGTGCCACATCTGAATCTCCATCAACCTGGCTAACCCAGTGTGACCCACCTTGGAGATTCCCAGAGGCTCTACCCCACCAACTTACTGGCCCAGCCAAGCAGCTTTTCCATAAGAATAGCTGGTCTTGGCCTCTACATCCTATCAAACAAGCAACAGCTGGCTTCAGTGAGCCCTAGCAACAGCCAGATTAGAGTCACCGCTTGGCTTTACCTGGAACTCTCCAAGCCCAGCACAAGTATCAACCATCTCAGATTGCTTTGCAGCTCAGGAAGGATGCCCCAGGCAAAACACAGGTGGAGGCTGACCTTGGGATGTACCCCCACATCCCAAGGGGATGAGTCTGAATAGGTGAGTCCATGTGTGGGTTCCCCAAGAGGAACTGCTTAGTGCTCTAGCAGCCTCCTCCACCGACTCAATCCCCTGCTGGTTTTTGCAGCCAGAAATTGTGGGGACTTATCTTCCTGGCACTGGAATCCTGGCCTTGGAGGTATGGTGTGGGTCTGGGAGTCCTTGCTCCTGAGATTATGCTTCCCAGATTTTTATCCATGTGGGTGTGGGGCCATTCTGTTCCACATTCACGCCCTTCCTACAAGTCTGGATGGAATGGTTTCTTCAATTCCATAGTGGTCAGACTTCCATTCAACTCGATTTCATAGTTGTCAGGCTTCCATTCAGCTAGATTTCTGACATTCCTGAGTCATGGTTGTTCTAGATTTTAGTTTTAATTTTGATGTGGGTGTGCAAAGAGGTGAGCCATGCCTGCCTACATTGCCATCCTGACTGGAAGCCAGAATCTATTTTTTAAAGCTGGTCAAGTGGATTTGAAAAGGAACTGAGTAGAACTTCAAGAAATAAAGAATATAATACTTGAGGCCCTTGCCGGGTGGCTCAGTTGGTTGGACCAACATCCTGACGGACCAAGGTTGTGGGTTCAATCCCCAATCAGGGCACATACAGGAATCAACCAGTGAGTATATAAATAAGTGGAACAACAAATTGATCTCTCTCTCTCTAAAAATCAATAAAAAGATGGTTTTTAAAAAAGAATATAATAATTTAAACCAAAGCCAATGTTTGGGTTAAATCATAGATCATACACAGTTAAAGAAGTAATTAGTAAAATGGAAGACAAAGCTAAAGAAATAACTGAGCAGCCTAGATATAGAGAAAATATAAAAGGAAGATGAAGAGACATGGGGATAGATTGTGATTACCATAAGCCTAATGAGAATTCCAGGAGAAAGAAGAAAACAAAAATGGCAGTTTATGATCAGAAAATAGCTAGAATTTTCCCATTTAACGACAAGAACCCTCAGATTCAGGAATCAAAGTGAATTGCAACCAGGTTAAATAAAAGAAATCTTCTCAAGCACATCAAAATGAAACTGCAGAATACCAAAGGTAAAGCCACCAGAAAGAAAAGACATACTTTATTTATTTTTATTTTTTTTATTTATTTTTTATTTTAGATTATTCAGTATAGTTTCAATCTTTTACTCCCATTCCAGCCCACCCACCCATCCCTCCCAACCTCCCTTCCATTTCCAAGCCCCGTAGTTTTGTCCATGTGTCCTCTATATTTGTTCCTGTAAACCCTTCCCTTCTCCCCTGAAATTCCCTCCCCTCTCCCCTCTGGTCACTGACATCCC
>CM052539.1:96733306-96751286 GCA_028533065.1 Trachops cirrhosus
ACCCCTATAATTCGGATGTTGGAACGTTTAAAGATGTCCTGGAGGTTCCTAAGCCTCTCCTCATTTTTGTGAATTCTTATTTGTTCATTCTTTTCTGGTTGTATGTTTTGTTCTTCCTTCTGCTCCACTCCATTGATGTGAGACCCATCTTTCATTCCATCACCATTGGTTCCCTGTGCATCTTTCTTCATTAAACTTACTGTAGCCTGCATTTTTTCAGCTAATTTGTGACCAAAATCAGTCAATTCTGTGAGTATCCTGATCACCAGTGCTTTGAACTGTGCATCTGATAGGTTGCCTATCTCTTGGTTGCTTAAAAGGATTAGTTCTGGAGCTTTCAATTCTTCTTCTGTTTGAGCCATCTTTTTCCTGTTTTTTGTTTTGTTTTGTTTTGTTTTTTTGTCTTGTCAAGCTCCTGTAGTGAGGGGCAGGCCTTAGGAGTTCACCAGGGCGGGGCACCCCAGTCCCTGGGTTATGATGCTGTACGTGGGGGCGGGGTCCAAGAAGGAACAATGGCGCTTGCTTTGCTCTCTGTAGGACCCCAGACTCTTCTGCCACTTTCCGCAAGCCAACTGGGCCCCTCCGGTGCCAACTCTGTTGTGGGTGGGCCTGTGCACCCCACAGGACCTTCCTTCTCAGTCAGTGACCCAAAGCTCTATTTCCCAGTGCTGGGACCCTGAGTTGTGCGCAGTGCCTTGCTTCACAATGTCTACCTTGCTGGGTCTGCCGGTTGCCACCCCCTGGCCAGGGCACACCAGCCATTGCTGCTTGTGCACCCAGGGTCTGCCTGCTGCGGGCCTGCGCGCCACCCCGGGTGCTCAGCTCTCCACTCCATGTCCCTCACCTGGCCGGACTCCGCCCCTCCTACCGGTCTGGATGAAAGTGTCTGTGTTTTTAAATCCTTGGGTGTCCGACTTCCATACAGTTCAATTTTCTGTCAGTTCTGGTTGTTATTTTGTTTCTATATTGTTGTTGTCCCTATCTTGGTTGTGCGAGGAGGCACAGTGCGTCTACCTATGCCTCCATCTTGGCCAGAAGTCGCTAAGGTATACAACATTTTGATATACTATGTATACATTGTGAAATGATTACCACAAACTAATTAACCTATCCATCACCTCACATAGTTAAGATCTTCTGTTACCTGTTTCATATCCTGCAATTTCTATCCTAATTGGCCCCTTCAGGTTTCATTCTAGAATGTTAACTGAAACCTAGTTGCCAAATTCAATGAATGGCTTTTACTCAATTTTCTTTTCTTTTTTTTTTGTATATTTTATTATTATGCTATTACAGTTCTCCCAATTTTCCCCCCTCCGCCCTACACCCCCCAAAACTCCAGCATTTACCCCCCACTTAGTTCATGTCCATAGGTTGTACATATAAGTTTTTTGAGTTCTCTGTTTCCTGTGCTATTTTTTACCTCTCTCCTCTATTTAATGCTTATCAATTATGTTTCTTCTTCCCTGTACCTTTCCCCCCTATTCCTCCCTTTCCCCTCCCCACTGAAAACCCTCCATGTGATGTCCATTTTTCTGATTCTGTTTTTGTTCTAGTGGTTTTTGAAAAAAAGTGGGTTTTGTTTTTGTTGGGGTTTTTTTAGGTTCATTTGTTGATAATTGTTTGTTGTCATTTTACTGTTCATATTTTTGATCTTCTTTTTCTTAGACAAGTCCCTTTAACATTTCATATAATAAGGGCTTGGTGAGGATGAACTCCTTTAACTTGACCTTATCTGGGAAGCACTTTATCTGCCCTCCCATTCTAAATGATAGCTTTGCTGAATAGAGTAATCTTGGATGACGGTCCTTGCCTTTCATGACTTCAAATACTTCTTTCCAGCCCCTTCGTGCCTACAAGGTTTCTTTTGAGAAATCAGCTGATAGCCTTATGGGAACTCCTTTGTAGGTAACTGTCTCCTTTTCTCTTGCTACTTTTAAGATTCTCTCTTTGTCTTTAATCTTGGGTAACTTAATGATGATGTGCCTTGGTGTGTTCCTCTTTGGGTCCAACTTCTTTGGGACTCTCTGGGCTTCCTGGACTTCCTGGAAGTCTGTTTCCTTCACCAGATTGGGGAAGTTTTCCTTCACTATTTGTTCAAATAAGTTTTCATTTTCTTGCTGTTGTTCTTCTACTTCTGGCACCCCTATGATTCGGATATTGGAACGTTTCAAGTTGTTTCAGAGGTTCCTAAGTCTCTCTTCATTTTTTTGAATTCTTGTTTCTTCTTTCTGTTCTGGTTGGATGTTTATTTCTTCCTTTTGTTTCAAATCGTGGATTTGAATCCTGGTTTCCTTCCTGTCACTGTCGGTTCCCTGAATATTTTGCTTTATTTCATTTTGGGTACCTTTCATTTCTCGACCAAGCTTAATCAGTTCTGTGAGCATTTTTATTACCAGGGCTTTTAAATTCTCCATCAGATAGGTTGGCTATCTCCTCCTCACTTAGCTCTTTCTGAAGTTTTGCTCTGTTCTTTCATTCTGGCCCTATTTCTTTGTTCGGGCCACTTGTTAAGTTGTAAGGGGGCGGGGCCTTAGGTATTCACCAGGGCAACCCTCCTTGCTGTGCTGTGGAGCTGCCTGTGGGGGAGGGGCCAGAGAGGGAACAATGCAGCTCTCCTGCTTGTCTCTAGCCCACTTTCCGCAAACTCCCCTGTGAGACTGGGAGTTTCTCCCACCGCTGCAACCGCTGTAGTCCACATTCAGCTCTGAGTCTCAGTTTCCCCTTAAGTCAGCCCCACCATGCAGCCAGCCCCACCTGCACGGGGTCTGCCACCCTGTAGTGTGTTCTCTCTGCCGCCTTACTGGTCTGGTTGTTCTCTTTGACTGTTTCTTTGATTCCGTTGTTGTCGGAGTTCCATGCAGTTTGACTTTCTGGTACTTCTGGTTGTTTATTGATTTTAGATTGGTTGTTATCCTCCTTTTGGTTGTGCAAAGAAGCAAAGGGTTTCTACCTATACCTCCATCTTGGCCGGAACCCCCTTTCCTCAATTTTCATCCACTACTATTGTCAAAATATTAGATAGTTCATTAAATAATTACAATGAACTTGACAAGTAAAATAATTACAAAAATACAAGGGAGACAGATCAGTCCCAGGACATATTTAACGTAATCACTTACAGCACCTTGATATGAGGGTGCTTGATACATCATACATGCTTAATTGGTAAATAGAAAAGACCCTTTAGGTTAATTCTTGGGCTGACCCAGGGATTCATATACAATCTTTGGTTAAGAGTACAGTACACTAAGAGGTCCAAACTGAACTCCATTTCCAGGCTCACATGTGACCAAGCCTACATCCCTCAATGAACCAGAGATTCTTAGGGATCCAAAAGACTCAGGAGCTTTCAGGGCAGCTCTTGAAGTACTGAGCTTCATGGGCTAAGAATGCATCTCTGGATCTGCTCTAAAGGATAGGTGAGTGGAAGTGGCCAGGGTCAGGGGAAGCAGATACATCTAACAATTAGATAAAATTTGATTAGATACAGAATTAGGTAGAGAAAGACAAGGTGATTTCAAGTATTTACTTAATGTGGCAGAGTCTTACATGTATTTACAGATTGCAGAGAATGAGTCGGCAGGAAAGAAAGCTGAAATGAGAAAGACAGGGTCAGAGTAAGAGAATGATAAAGCAGGGTCACAAGAGGAGATGGAACTCTGAGTCCTCTAGGAAAGCCAATTTCTGTGCAGAGTGAGAATTGAGTTGAAGGGAGAATTTTCCCATTTCACTTTTATACTCTGGTATTTGCCTAAACTTTTAACATAATTAATATTGAACATGTATTAATTTTCTAGTGGGAAAAATGTAAAAGATATCAGCAGAATAATAAGCTTTGGACAACATACATGGAGGAAAAACCCCACAACTGCTTGGCTCTCATGATCTCCCCCTTCTGCTTTACCTGTATGTAGCAGTACCTCTACCTCATATATGCTAGTTTTGTGGTTTTAGCTAAACTATGTTAACATCTCAAAGGCAAAAATTATGGCATCTTTTGTATCTCCCTATATATTTAATTTAGTCAAAAAAACATGGATTGGGAAGTGTGCTGCCAGTGATATTAACATAATCAAAAGATAACTATTTTGATACATATGGGAATTTAGTATATGGAAAAGAATGTATTTCAAATCAAGGTGGGGAAAGATAGGTAATTCAATAGACAGTGGTATTCGATGGGCATCTGGAAAAAACTAAAGTTGGAGTCACATCTCACATCTAAAGCCAAAATATATTCCTATATAGAAAAAATTGTGGGATTAAAAAAATCTTGGAATGAGGACTGCTTCTCTATATATGACACAAAATGCGGTAGTATAGAGAAAAATATTAATCAATTTGACTTGAAAAACATCTGCCTGGAAAACATATGAACAAAGTCAAAACAAATGGCAAGGTGGAAATATCTGCAACTCCAATCACAGACCAAGAACTATTTTCCTTAATAAAGAACCTCTTACAAATTAAAAGGAAAAAAACCAGTAACCCAAAAGAAAAATGAAAAAAGGACATAATAAGTTATTTCATTAAAAATAAATCTTATACTCAGTGTCACTTATAATAAAAGAATGCAAATTAAAACTATGAAATACCATTTTTTAAATTATAAAATTGGCACAGATCAACAAGTTTGTTAACATTCTATTGATAAGCATGTGGGGAAAACAGGTACTCTCATGTATAGCTGATATTTAAGTTGGTACAGCCTTTACGGTAAGTACTGCTCATTGGTAAAATATGAGGTTTGTCCAGAAAGTACCCAGCTATGTAATACAAAAAATAGAGATATTTATTCAAGATACAAGATACAAGAAACATTGTACATAGGACAATGATGCCTCAGTTGCCTTCAAAGTAGGCACCTTGGGACCTCACACAGTTCTCTGATCTTTGATTGCAGCCCATAGGCATTCAACCTTCTCAAGAGTTCTGCTTATTGCAGATCACTTTCGACAGATTCTTGATCATCTGAAGCATTGTGCCACACTTTAATTCGCGTTGCACTCATTGTATTGTCACAGAAAGCCTTCTGAATCATCTGAATAGTTTCTGTGGAGGAATGTTCAAGCTTAACACAAAATTTGATGCAGATTTGTTGCTCTACTCACTCAGTCATTTTTAATGTGATGGCCACACAGTACACATGTTCACTCAATGGTGTCCACTGCTCCTCCTGACTATAACAGTGAAGTTGTCATTGTTCACACATGTGCATTCCAGTCCACTCTCCTTGGCTGCCAGGTTACATTGGTGTTGCACAAACCGTTCTCATTACATAAACAATGGTTGCGCTTTTTTGACAGACCTTCATGTACTCCAACCACATCTCCTACCATTTTCTCTTGCCTCATCTGTATTAGCCACATCGCCCTCCTTGCGGTCCCTCAACTATGCCCAGCACACTACCCTGGGTCCTATGCACTTACCTTTCTCCACTACCCCTGAAATGCACATTTTCTCCCTATTTGCTTCAGGCCTTTGCTCAAATGTTGCCTCTTCAATGAGACCTTCTCTGATCACCCTATCAAAACCAGCAGCTTCCATCCCCTCTGACCACTTATCATAGGATATTACTGTGTGTATTTGTTTATTGTCCCCTCTCCAACTAGACTGTAAATCTTATAAAGGCAAGGACTTTGTTGTATATACTGCTGCATACCCAGACTCTAGAATAGTACATGCTCAGCACATAGTAGGTACTTATACGGTACAAAGTACTGAATGAATGAATGAATGAATGAAATAAACTCTTTGGAGGAAAACTTAGCAATATCTATGAAAATTTAGAATGCACATATCCAGCAATTCCCCTCTATCCATTATTTATAGTCATGTACACGTGCAAAATAGACAATGTACAAGGTTTTCTGCATTGTTTGTAACAGTGAAAGGAGAAAACAATCTAAAGTCAACTTTTAAAATATATCATCTATAAACTAAAATATTTGGAGATATAAAGGAATCTCCAATTCTGAAAATCCTTTGCCACCTTTGGCAAATATACATATGAGTCATGACCACCTTAAGTCCCTGGTGTGTCATTATAAGAATGATCCTTTTAATGGGGGCTTTTAATGGTAAAGAGAGTAGAAACAGACAGAAAGAATGACTAATTTTTACAGCTTTATTTAATATTAATTTTCTTGCAGAAAACACAGGAGTTCTACCAATCAAATAATAATAACATAGTAAGATCTATACACATATAACCTTGTTCAACAAAAATCTTTTCTGTACATGCAAATTCATGAACAGATCCAAACTGGCAGTACCTATTGTTCATTTATTATGGGTAGAGCTCCCATTTTATAAAGAAAGCTCTTACTTACAGGAAGAGATTCAGGGTTTCAGAATGTCTTTGGTTTATATTTCCTGATACCAGAAGGGCAGAATCCCCCTGCTGTCCATCAAAGGACATGGACTTGCTCTTGTACTCCAGAATTAAATACTTGTAAAACAGAGTTAAATGTATATAAAGACATAATGTATATAAAGACATAATGTATACAGGATAATCCCCTTGTAACCATACACACCCTCCAATCTTATCAAATTATAATTTGCTTACTGTACACTTCCCCTCTTTTTCCTCCCAATTTCTCTCATCTGGAATCCTATATAAGCTTCTATTCAAATACTACCACTTCAAGGGCCAGGCAAAGTCCCATCTTGCCACTAAAGGACCAAGTCTTCCCTGACTATTCTGCTCTACAGTAATCTAGGCTCTGACCCTTTTTCATCTTTATCGATCACTTGACTTTAATATTTTTGCTGCCTAATACTGTTCATTACCTTTTCACAAGTTTTTGACATATCTTCTAATTAGATTGTGAGCTCCTTAAAGTCAGATTCCTATATTCTGTTTTTTCTATATTCCTCATGCACCTACATAGCAGATTTTTTACATGTCTTGGTTTTGAAAAGTCACATGGTCAATCCAAATATGAGCCAACATGTACACTTAGTGTTCATTACAGATTTTTCTAGAACTGATCTATATTCTCTGTATAAACAGGGAGTTTCTGTTAGCCCAATAAATGTTTGTTTTGGGAATCAGAACTCATCTGCTGACTCCGTGTCCCAGCCACAGGACTGCAGTTCATCCTGTGGAAACTCAACTTCGATGTCATAAACAAAATTTGGATCATCCTTCTTCTTCTGATTTTTCTCAAAAAGTTCATCCATGATGCTCTTCCTTTTGGCAAGTTCCTTGTCATCTAGTTTGTTCAGGTCTTCCTCAGGATCAATAGTTGTTTCCCGTCGAATTTGTTCCATTGTTTCGGCCAAACTCTGTCCCCACAAGTAACCTCGTAAAAAACTGAATAACTTCTCTAGCTGTCTCAGGGACACCTGTTCCAAGTAACTCTTGTGTCGTGGATTATTCTTTAATTGTTCAGCAGCTCTGTTGCAATCTAGGAGAGAAACAAAACTATATACCACACAGAACCTATACACCACAAACTATTGGTGCACCGCAAACTACTGACAGCATGATCTGCCATTATAGCCAAGTAGCAAAGTGGCTTTTTTGAGAACAAATTATTCTGCAGAACTATTCTTTTATATTGAGCTTTGAGTGTGGTAGAGAAAGGAGGGATGCATTTTTTATTTTTGTAACCTAAGAGGTCTGTTTAACTCTGAATGCCATGTCACGCCATAAGATAAGACTCAAATCATTCTTATTAAGTGATTTAGAGAACATTTAAGATAGGAGGCACGATAAAACATGAGGTACCTGAAAACTTTGAAAAATTTCGTACAGGCATAATGCGCTGGCGACTTTTCCCCTTCATTTCATTCTCATAGATTAAGATAATAGCTGGAGGCTGGAATCTAACTCCACATTTCTTGGCAGTGCACATCATTCTCACACACACTTCAGGGTAAATCAGAGGAAATCTGATGAAGATGTGTTAGTCACATAATGACTTCCTGAAAAAAAGAAAAAAATTACCAGAAGTGTTGGATAAATCACAGTCCTCCTTATCCCTCCTCCCCAGCATATCTGGCTCTAGTCCAGATCTACATCAGTTCTAGAGATGCATGATCAGCCTATCAAGCTCAATATTTTGAGAATTACCCTGAAAGCTCAGTTTGGCCCTTGGTTAGCCTTAGTCTGTTGGATCCCTGATTCATTGAGGGCTGTAGCTATAGTCACACATGAGCTTAGAAATGCAGTTCAGTTTTGATTTCTTAGTGTACTGTACTCTTAATCAAAGTTTGTGTATGAACCCATGAGTCAGCTCAAGAACTGACTTATAGGATCTTTTTTATTTACCAATTAAACAAGTAGATACAAGCATGCTCTATAATCTTAAACATTATGTCTAGAGGGGTTCACCAGACCAAATCTGTTTACCTTGTACTTTCCCAATCATTGTACTAATGGAGTTTTTGTAATTACTTATTTTTTTAAGATTTTATTTATTTATTTTTAGAAAGAGGGGAAGGGAGGGAGAAAAACATCAATGTGAGAAAGAAACATGGATGGGTTGCCTCTCACACACCCCCAACCAGGGGCCTTTTCTGTAAACCAGGCAGGTGCCCTTACAAGAATCAAACCAGCCACCTTTCCCTATGCAGAACAATGCCCAATCCACTGAGCCACACCAGTCAGGGCTGTAATTGCTTATTTAATAATTTTTCTTCCCTTCTATTCTATATGCTCCAAGAGGGCAGGGATTATATCCACTGTTTACCACAATATCACAGTGCAATACCTGGAATATAGTAGGCATTCTGTACATAGTTAAGTCAATATATTAAAATAAGACAGCCCCTGTAGTCCTGTAAGTTTTTACAGTCTGTAAGTATGATCAAAAAGGCAGACCCAATGCAGAATCAGCCTATACATACACATGGCATACATGGCAATAAAGTTTACGTGACTTTTAGTTCAACCTATTTGTCTCATTATATGATTTTTTTTCAGTGACAAGAAATACAAATATTTTGTAGGTTAATACTTTCTATTCCCTTTTCCCTCCCCTGCCCCCAATGCCAAAGTATACTTAATTATAGGGACTATTTTAGATATGACTGTATTATTCCCAGGAAAATTTGCAAATATCAAGGAACCTAGAAGTAAAGCAGCATAGGGTAACCATATACTCAGTTCTGTCAGTGATTCACTATAGGTACATAGTTATTTAATACATGTTCACTGTAGAAAACTGGAGGTGAAGGTGGGATGGGGTATAGGGAACCTATCCACACGGCATGGTGAATGTAACCCAGCCCAACTCGGAAAACCAATGGGGAGCAAGTCTGCACACAGGACCTGAGCCCATGGATCGGTTTTCCCGTAGGGAATCAGGCCTGCATTGTACCTAGGCTGCTATGAGGATTGCTTTTTGCTAAAACTCCCGCATCCTGAATTGAGGGAGCAAATGTTTACTGCATACCTTTAAAATAACTTCCTAAAATCTATGCTAAACTCCCAAGGATGGAGTGTAACCAGGTCAACCACTTTTCCCCTTGCACCTGAAACATCCTTTCCTTTGTTATCTGTAAAAGGTAACCACCTAAAGCGAACCTGTGCATAGTAAATGAGGACCATCCTTAATGTAATGTACCCAGAAAAGCAATAAAAGCCTGTCCAGGAAGGGGTCAGGGCCCTCCTCTCAAAGAGCAGCCATTAGGTCCCTTTTTCTCCACAGGACTTCTGTAGTTCATGTGAATTTGTTCATCTCAGCCACAACACACGGACCCTGCAGGCTGGAGTCCACATCAACAGGGCGTAGAGAAATCATATAAAATAAGCATCCTTGACTCCTTCCAGTCTTTTTTCTATACATAGTTTTATTTTTTTAACTATAGTATGATCTTTTATATTACACATACTATTAAATTTAAACAACCTTTCAAATTTAACAACCTATGTAATTCTGTCATTAAATGTTCTACTAAAATGTGAATATTTATATGACTGCCAAATTTCCTATGGATATACCAAAATGTCTATTATTCACCCCTTATTGTTGGATGTGAGAATTTTGTACTTAGAAAATTAATAACATGTAAAAAAATGCTTTTTCAAATTTCTGTGCTCTGCCCCTGATCTAATGCAATGATCCCACTCCACCCCATTTTTCTTCTTATTTTTTTAAACAAATACTAATTTGTTTAAATCCTAGTTCATCTCACTAAAATCTGGTACATTAGCAAATTTTCTATGAGATTCCACTAAGCACAAATTCCACACACTCAAGCAAATGGCTGTACTCATGAAGAATGTATACAATTGATACTCAATAATGTAATTTTGACTACATTTTTATATTTTTAAATTTAACTTTCAGAGTTTCTTCCAAAATTTTTCGCTATAGTTCATCGTAGCATGCTCATTCTGCTATTTTCAGTTTTTATCTTCCGACATCTTTCCTCTTTGAGACATTCGTCCTACAGCCCTCTGTTCTGCTCCAACCTGCAATGGACACTCTCGCGGCCTACTTACAGATTCAACTCAATTCATGAAGACAGACGGACGCTTCTTCCTAGACACTATACTCTCCCCTTCCCCCGCGCCCCCACCCCAGGGATCAGTGACTGCCAGAATCTAGCCACGCATCACCCACAGTGTACGGATTTTGCCAATGTGTAGACAGACGATCCTCTCCCTAGTCACGTCTCTACCAGTGAAAGACTTTTTTTTTACCCTTAAAGAAGTACAGAAAATGCATCTTCTCCGGCAGGACATCATCTAAAACCTCCGTGAGGGGGTTGTTTCCACCCAACTGCAGTGCACTGAGAAGCACTTGACTCGACTTTGACACCCGGCAGAGCCTGGCACTGCAGGAAGAGGTGACAACCACAGTCCTGCAGACAGGGCTGTGGGGTAAGACTCCTCGGCAGGAGGCCCGAATCCACAAATACCTGGAAGTGGAGGTCGAGGACGACAACTAGGCGAGCGCCCTCCCGAACCAGCGTACCCGGGTCAGGGTCTGGCTCCCGGCCCAGGAAACAGTTCCCACAGAAACAGCCCCGGTGCACTCAAAGGCGCTTGCGCCACTCCTTGCCCCGCCCTCAACCGGAACAGCAAGGGGCGGGGCATCTAGGGAGCGCACAGAGGGTCTGGGATTGCCGGGTCCGGAGAGGCTCGAAGTTTTGGGCGCTGGGGCGGCCAGGAGTAGTGGCTGGGAACTGGAGCATCGAAAGCGTGCGGGGGACCAAAGGCGTGCGCGCACGTAGGCTTCCGTCCCAGTCACTAACTGCTTGGCAGCGAGCTCTAAGTGCGGCGTGAAGCGTATGCAGGCTCCTCCGTCCGCATTTCACCCAGGCGCGCTCCTCTCTGGTGCGCGTTCTTCGGCGTCCTGGCTGCCCCTTCCTTGGTCCTGGTCGTCCGAGTGGTGGCCTGGCTACTCCTCTGGGAGTCGGCTGGGCTCACCCATACAGCAGCTACCGACTCAGGTAAAGGTCAGGGCGTGTCTGCGGGAATGGAGGCGGGATTTGAGGGCCAAGAGGGTGGGCCGCAGCTCGGACTCCCAAGACCTTTCCCTTAAAGCGGTTTGCAAAGGTAGGTCGCTGTAACCCGGCGCGCGACCCTAGGACTGTGTGGTGAGCTGGAAGAGGTTAAAAACAAAACCAACGTATCTTCTCTTCTGTCTCACTCCACCCGCCCTCCATACAGCTCTGTGGTCTCTGGAGAGTGGGGCTCTGTTGTTCCGAGGCAGGACTGGCCACTCTGTTACTAAAATACTGTGAAGGAAGTACAGCCTTGAAGCGTCTTGGGATGCATGAAGCTTCTTATCGCGAAGGGGCCAGCAAGGCCTCTGTACCCTGTGAGGTGTGAGAATCCCAATCCAGAATACAGAGACTGGGGGAGTTGGAAGAAGACTAGTTTTGTCTTACAAACATTTAAAAAAATTTTTTCACTCATCCCAGGTGTTTATTATTTATTTTTTAATTATATTTTATTGATTATGCTGTCCCAGTTTTTTCTCCTTTCCCCCCTCCACCCAGCACCCCTTACTCCCTCAGGCAATCTCCCCACCCCATTGTCCATGTCCACAGGTTATGCATGGAAGTTCTTTAGCTACTCCATTGCTTGCACTCTACTTTTAGGCTAGGGTTTCTTTATCATTCCTGTCTAGGCAAGCGAGTTGATTGATTTCTTTGGGCCCCAGTACGTGGGCTGGAGTGCTGTACTAGTTGTGGTTCCAGCCCTCCTAGAGCTTTCTTTGTGGTGGGGGAGACAGGTTCCTACAGTGCTAATTAGATAAATTACGACTTTGCTAAGGAAAAGAAAGTCCAAAAAGCCATGTGAGTTTCTCCATCTAGAAAATAAGCATATTAGATTAGTGTCTGTGAATCAGTGCAGTTCTGCATTTGTATGTTTATATGTTATATATTATGTTTCAAAATTTATATGAAGAAAAGATTTTGAGGCCAAAAAGATTTTTTAAACCATTGGACTTGGTAATATCTTTCTAGACTGTTCCCACACTGGCATTTTATGATTTAAAAGGGGTCAATTTCCAGAGGGAGTATAAACAGACCACAATAACCAAATAAAGTAATACTTAAGTGAAAAAATATATAAGGTGAGTTCAGATACAAAAAATTCATTTTGAAAATGGTACTTTTGCCTTAAAAATCATAAACTGTCTAGTATTTGCTATATTGTTTACAAATTAGCCTTCCTACTATCTCCAAATGAATGTGATTTACTACTCTCTAGTGTATATTCCAATTTAAACCTTTAATCTGATCTTTCTTCTAATTTAATGTATTGATATTTAAAAACTCTTATTCCCTACCCCACCCCCCTTAGTATTAAACATGGTGAAGAAACATCTGGATTTGTACAAGAGGTACCCTAAGTTATTTGTTTGTAGTAAATAAGGCTTTCTTTAAATAGCTAGGAAAGTGGAAATATCTGAAGCTTTAAATGTCAGACAAATCTGGCTTTTAATCAGTCACTTATTTGTAAGACCCAGAGCCAGTTAGTAACTGTTTATAACCCTCCTTTGTACAAATGCCAGTAATTTTGCCGGCCTATTTTGCTAGGTTGTGAAAGTTAAAACTCATGTGAAAGCCCCAAGTAGAGTATCTTGTCATATAAATATTATTTAAGAAATGTTATTTTTCCATAGTTTTCCCCTTCCTTCCCTTATATATTTCAGATGTTTTCATCTCCAGGTCACTTTTCTTCATGTGTATTTTCAGGAATATATCTAATGAACCTAGCAACATAGAATAAAATATGGTTTTTAGTGTGTTTATTTTAATGTTCTTTCTGTACACTGCCAGCTTTTGAAAATGGAGTAAAATTATGTAGCAAGATGCCTGGCAGAGTTGGTGATCTGATCACCAGTAATTGAATTTTTAATTGTATGATGCTGACATTAAGTAATAGTTTTAATGTCTGAAATCTGCATGGAGTCTGTGTAGTGAGATTTCTGGTTATTCTAAGTTTATAGAGGAACCCTTTGAAAAAACTACAGTTTTTGCTTTTGTCTTTTTTAAACCCTCCCAACATCTCCAAAAGGCATAATGTACTGTCTTTTCAGTTTTATAGGTGTAGATGGTAGAATACAGAAGTTGCCAGTATGAATCTAAAACACAGTTTCAGTGAGCTGGAATTAACACTGAGATTTTCTGGCTCTTTTTTAGCCATTCTGTTCTTTTTGGTGTCCTGGGATCATCTGAACAAAGTAATACTAATAACAAATACTCACATATAGCACTATGTGGTCAGACCTGTTCTAAGCCCTTCTACATATATTTTCTCATGACAACTAGCAGAGCAATGAACTATCTTGCCCAAAGTCACACAGCTATTAA
The DNA here is from genome assembly GCA_028533065.1 of Trachops cirrhosus. Classification (NCBI taxonomy): domain Eukaryota; kingdom Metazoa; phylum Chordata; class Mammalia; order Chiroptera; family Phyllostomidae; genus Trachops; species Trachops cirrhosus. The sequence continues at coordinate 96,747,098 of CM052539.1, forward strand.
ATGACAGGCTGGGATTTGAAGATAGGCAATAACTCCAGAGTCAATATTCTTAACCCCCATGCTATATATACTAGAAGTAGATTAATATGTAGTTCAGTTTCAGTTTTAAAAGTTTTTGTTTTATTTTGAGGTTGGTTATATTTTTCCATTCAAGTAAAGCTTATTAAAACAATTATTTTCTAAGTATTTAAGTATTCTTTCATTGAGTATTTGTTTTATTTAAACAAAAAACTTTTTTGGTTCTTATAGGCATAAGGCCCACTTGCTCTGAAATTATTTTGCGGCAAGAAGTTCTGAAAGATGGTTTCCACAGGTAAATTGCCTACTGACTTATACTTGCATCAAAGTACTGTTTCATATAATTTAGAGCAAAAAAAATCAGTAGTTGAAAAATGGATGAACTGAAAAAAATCACTTGCTTTCTTCCAATTATAAGTGACAGATTTATTATATATGGTTACAGTTTGAAATAATGATTAAAATAACAGTGGAAAAGAAAACATGTTTATTATTTACCATATAGTTAGAAGTTATATATACAATATCCTGTTTAATCTTCACAATGGTTGTGAGATGGATGATACCTTTCTAATTTTTCAGATGAAGTAACTAGGGCTCAGAGCATTTAAATGATTTGGTAGTGGGTAGGGCAGTAGAGCCAGATCTGGCTCCAAGTTAGTACTACCATGCTCCAAAGCTGTTTACAAGTAGTGCTAAGATATTATATCACCCTAAGTCACTATTTGTGACTTTCAAGACTTGGTTCCAAATGACCAAACTGTTCCCAAAACACAAATTATCCTCAAAAATTAATATTTGTCAGTATTGAAGATATTTAAAAGACTGGTAAAAACTTGTAGAAACTGCTCCATAAGAAAATTTCCCAAACTTTAAAGCTTCTCAAGGTGATTACTTTGAAATGATTCTCAAGTATTTGATTTAAAAATTCTGATACATTTATTTATTTGGTTATTAATCCTCACCCAAGGGTATGTTTATTGATTTTAGGGAGAAAGAATTGGGGGGGAGAATTGGGGGGGAGAATTGCGGGGGCAGGGGGAGAGAAAGAGAAAGAGAAACATCGACATGAGAGAGAAACATCAATTCGTTGCCTCCTATACCAGGGATTGAACCTGCACCCTTTTGGTATAGCACACTATGCAACAACCAACCAAGCCACCCAACCAAGGCCTGCTAATATTTATTTTTTAAATTGCTTCATTTATAAGTCACCTTAAACTAAAATATCTCACCTCTTCAAAGTTGGCCTATGGGTGAATGACTAGGAGGTATCATAGAAAGAACTTGGGCAGAGGGGGTTGTTTTTTGTTGTTGTTGTTTTCTTTTTAACTAGACTTGGGCTCAAAATGGAGCTCTGTTATTTAGTATCTGAGTGGTGTTGATCAAGTTACTTAAGTTTTACTACCTTATCAGTAACAATGGATAATGATAGTAGTTCCTCATTAGGGTTGTGAGAACTAAATCAGAGACTATATGGAAAGCCCTTTAATATGGTGCTTGTCACATAGTACACACCTAGAAAAGGTTAAGTATTATTATTAATACTGAGATAGGTGATCAAGCAGGGAAGTACAGTTTCAGTCAAAGAGGAGGTATGACTATAAAGTAATGAAACTGACTTTGGGAGGGCAGTTGCTTCTGAAAGGAGTTTTTTGACCAGAGTTCCTGGCACATTTTACACCATGTCCACGTAATTGTGCCAAGTGTGTAGCTTCTCTCTTTAAAGTAATTGGGATGTATTCTCGAGAGGATTGGGAGATAGTAAATAATATAAAGATGACAGTATAATCATAAATGATACTAATAAGGAAGAAAGAAGTGCCTGGAGAGGCTGTTGTGAGGGCAGAAGTAGCTGTTCAGTTGTGAATATTGCAGATAAAAAGCAGGACATAAAACTGAACATGAAGAGAGACAGAACCTACAAGACTAGCTTCAGAAACTAGAAATCTGTTATTTGAGACCTTCAGAATATGCCAGTAATCATTTTAAAAAAGGCTTTTTAGTTATGTGTAGAGCATGTATAGCCTTGCTGCTAGGGTGGATGAGGAAACATTAACAAATTAAAGAAAGTAAAATTTGATAGCTCCTCTTATTTCTGTCTTCTTGGTCAAGGAAAATTCCACTTTGGAAAGTGTCAAGCAAGCACTGGTAGTAGGAAACTGAAGTGCAGAATGTGTAAGGGAAGTACACAAAAGGGCTTTACTACTATAAACGACGGTAGGGTCTCCCCTCTCTGATGAACTATATCTCATTTCAGTGGGAGAACTTGCTTAAATGATTGCTGAATTTCTGTTTGTAATCTTTGGATAATCTGGGACTTAGTTGATGTAGGTTCTTGGCAAAATTCTAGACTTGATTATTAAAAGGATGGTTTGTACACACAGGAGGAAGTGGAGGTCTCTGGGAGTTAGCACAAATTTATTAAAAACTTATTTTCTTTATAGAGCTACTAGATAGGTAAATCAGAGAAATGCTGGAGCATTTCCATATAACTTTTGGAATCAACTTGTAGATTTCCTCAAAAAAGTTTTGGGAAATTTTGTTTGGGATTCTATTGAAACTATAGATCAATTTGTAGAGAACTGATTGTGAACATTGAGTGTTCTAATGCATGAATATGACGTCTTCATTTACTTAGGTTTTTTCAGTTTAATCTTAACAATATTGTAGCTTTTAGAGTCTATGTCTTACACATATTTTGTTAAATGTATCCCTAAATATTTCATGTTTTTTGATGTAAAATTTTCATTTCTACTTGTTTGTTGCTAATAATAGAAATGCAATTGATTTTTATGTGGTGTTATGGTATCCTGATTCCTTATGAAATCACTTATCAATGCCTATAGCCTTTTTGTAGACTTTTTGAGCTGTTCTACATAGATGATCATGGGTTTGTAAATAAAGACAATCTGTATACTTTTTATATCTTTTTATGCCTTTTTTTACCTGGCTAGGATCTCCCATAGGACATTGAATTAAAATTTGCTATTTTATCCAGTCTGTCAATCTCTACATTTTAATTGGAGTGATTAGACCATTTACTTTTAGTAAATATTGGTTTGGTTGGGTTGGCTGAAACTCATCCATCTGGCTACTTATTTTCCATTCCACCCATCTAGTCTTTTTATTCTTGCCTTATTTTGGATAAACTAAGTATTGTTTTAAGCATGTTATTTTATCTCCATTTTTGGCTTATTAACTGTATTTCTTTTTTTTTAGTTGGTTGCTTTAGGATTTACAGTGTACAGTTTTAACTTACCACAGTCTACTTTCAAACAGTATTATTTAACACCATGAATAGTGTATGACTCTTAATCAAAATAGTTCATTTCCTTCTCCTTCTCTTTATGCTATTGTTGACATAAATTTATTTTTTTATTTTTTTAATATATTTTATTGATTATGCTATTACAGTTGTCCTATTATCCCCTCTTCACTCCCCTCCACCCTGAACACCCTCTCCCACCCACATTCCCCCCCTTTAGTTCATGTCCATGTGTCATAAGTTCTTTAGCTTCTACATTTCCCCTTCTATTCTTGCCCTCCCCGTCTATTTTCTACCTACCATCTATGCTACTTATTCTTCGTACCTTCCCCCACTCTCTCCTCCTTCCACTCCCTTGTTGCTAACCCTCCATGTGATCTCCATTTCTGCGTGTCTGTTCCTGTTCTAGTTGTTTGCTCAGTTTCTTCTTGTTTTTGTTTCAGGTGCGGTTGTTAATAATTGTCAGTTTGCTGTCATTTTACTACACATGTTTTTTATCTTCTTTTTCTTAGATAAGTGCTTTTAACATTTCATACAATAAGGGCTTGGTGATGATGAACTCCTTGAACTTGACTTTATCTGAGAAGCACTTGATCTGCCCTTCCATTCTAAATGAAAGCTTTGCTGGATAGAGCAATCTTGGATGGAGGTCCTTGCCTTTCATGACTTGGAATACTTCTTTCCAGCCCGTTCTTGCCTGTAAGGTCTCTTTTGAGAAATCAGCTGACAGTCTGATGGGAACTCCTTTGTAGGTGACTATCCCCTTATCTCTTGCTGCTTCTAGGATTCTCTCCTTCATTTTTACCTTGGGTAATGTAATTATGATGTGCCCTGGTGTGTTCCTCCTTGGGTCCAACTTCTTTGGGACTCTCTGAGCTTCCTGGACTTCCTGGAATTCAATTT
>CM052539.1:96751786-96772265 GCA_028533065.1 Trachops cirrhosus
CAGTGCCTTGCTTCACAATAGCCACCTCACTGGGTCTGCTAGTTGCCACCCCCCAGCCTGGCCCGCCAGCCACCGCCACTTGTGCGCCCAGGGTCTGCCTGCTGGGGACTTGTGTGCCTCCAGGGTTGCTCAGGTCTCTGCTCCGTGTCCCTCGCCCAGCCAGACTCCGCCCCTCCTACCAGTCTGGATGAATGTGTCTATTTTTAACTCCCTGGTTGTTGGACTTCCAGGCACTTCAATTTTCTGTGAGTTCTGGTTGTTATTTTGTTTCTATAGTGTTGTTGTCCCTATCTTGGATGTGCGTGGGGGCACAGTACATATACCTATGCCTCCATCTTGGCCAGAAGTCGACATACATTTATTAACTTTACATTTTACTTATGTTGTAAATCCCACCATATATTGTTATTATTTTTGTTTTGAAAAGTCATATTACATTGTTATTTATTTTAATTCTGGCAAATACCCATAATATAAAATATACCATCTTAAACTTTTAAAATTGTACACTTCAATGGAATTAGGAACATTTACACTATTGTGTTACCGTCACCACCATCCATCTACAGAACCCTTCACCTTGCAAAACTGACACTCTATACCTCTTAAACATCAACTCTCTATTCTCCCCTTTTCCCAGCCTCTGGCTGCCACCATTGCATTTTCTATCTCTATGAATTTGAGTATTCTAGGTACCCCATATAGGTGGAATTATACAGTACTTGTGATTGGATTATCTCACATAGCATAATGTCCTCAAATTTCATTTATATTAATATTTTTGTGGAATTGTCATATTGTTTTCAGTAGTGGCTGCACCATTTCACATTGCCATCAACAATGCACAAGGGTTCCAGTTTCTCTATCAAACATATTTTAAAGCAATTAAAAAGTGAGAAAAATATTTTTATGTTCACCCACACATTACCATTTGCTCTTCTGTCTTTCTTATAGATTCAAGTTTCCATCTGATTTCCTTTTTCTGCCTGAAGAACTTCCTTTACTATTTATTGCAGTGACATATCTGTTAGTTTGTGTTTGTCTTAATCTTTATTTTTAAAGGATTTACCTCCTGGATATATAATCCTAAATTGACAGCTTTTTTTATTTTAATACTTTATATACATTGTTTCATTGTCCTCTGGTGTGTTCTTATGTTTGTTACTCTATACATAATGTTCCTTTTTTCTCTGATTGCTCAAAAAATTTTTTTTTCAGTGACTGGATGATAGTATGTCTTAGTATGGGGTATTTTTTGTGTGTGTTTATTCTGCTTGGTATTTGTTGAGCTTTTGGATTTACTAACTTACAGTTTTCATGAAAATCAGAAAATTTTCGGCCATTATATGATCTCCACATTTTCTTTCTGTTACGTTCTTTTTTCTGTCTCTCTTTCTCTTTGCCTCTTTTGATATTCTCTACTTGAGATTGTTGAAAGATCTCTGAAACTGTTTCTCCCACCCCCATTCTTCTTTGCTCAGAATGCTTCAGTTTGTATAGCTTTTGTTACTGTATCTCCAAGACACTGATCTTTTCTTTTGCAGTGTCTAATTGCTTTTAATCATATCTGGATAGATTTTATTTCAGAAATTGTCTTTTTCATCTCTCAAAGTTTCATTTAGTTCTATATATATTTCTTTACTTTCCATCATAATGTTCATGTTTTTCTTTAAATCCCTGACATGTTAACATGTTAGGCATATTTATAATGACTTAATGTCCTCTGCTAATTTTGTCACTGTCACTTGTACTTCTGTTTCTTTGAATGATTTTTTCTTCATTATGGGTCTTGTTTCCCTGCTTCTTAGCATATTTAGTAACTTTTGATTGGATACTGAATATTGTAGATATAAATGTTTTTGAGTATGTGGATTTTATCTTCTTTTAAATGAGTTAACAGTTTCATTAGAAGTTTTTCTTAAGGTATTATTTTAAAGATTTTATTTATTTATTTTTAGAGAGAAGGGAAGGGAGGGAGAAAGAAAGGGGAAGAAACATTGATGTGAGAGAGAAACGTAGATCAGTTGCTTCTCATACATACCCTGACTGGGAACTGAACCCACAACCCAGGCATGTGCTCCAACCAGGAATCGAACCAGCAGCAGCCCTTTGCTTTGTGGAACGATGCCCAACCAAGTGAGCAACGCCGGTCAGGGCTGTTAGCAGTTTTAAGTTACTTATTTATAAACTTGATCCTTTTAACCTTTTTTTTTGGTATGGATCTAAAGTTACAAATTGCCCTTCATTACTGCAAGGCTAATTTAGCTTTACCCTGTGGGATTTCAAGTGAAAGCTTTGGTTGGGATCCCCATTGGGATTTCTTTGCTTTGGTTGGTTGGAATGGAAATATCTTCCTACCTTATGTGAAATTTTAGAATTTCTCATCTTTTGGTTCCCTGGTCATCCTTTGCTCATCTTGTGGAGTTATACCTTACTCATGCGTATTACTTAATATTCCACAAAAACTCAAGGGGACTCCCCAGTTCATATTTCTAAGCTCTTCCTACATAGTTTCCTCCTCTCTGGAGCTTAGTGTTATGACTTCCAGCCACTTCAGCTTTCCTTAACATTTATATCTATTTTCTAACCTAAGCAAAATTGTCATGGTGTGCTTTGGATCTCATTTCCTGCATTTGGTCCAAATGTGCCTCCAGACAGAAAGCTAGGACAATTATATGTTTAGGTTTATAGCTTATTTCAAATTAATTTTTGTATATGATATGAGGTGTAGGTCAAGGTTTATTTTTTTCTATATAGATATCCAGTTATTTCAATGTCATTTTTTGAAAAGACTATCCTTTCCCCATCAAATTATATTGGCACTGTTATTGAAAATGTGTGTGTCTAGCCCTGACTGGTATGGCCCAGTTGGTTGGGCATCATCCCATGAAGCAAAAGGTCGCCAGTTCAATTCCCAGTCAGGGCACATGCTTTGGTTGCAGGTTCAGTCCCTGGTCAGGGCACCTTTGAGAGGCAACCAATCAATGTTTCTCCCTCACAATTATGTTTCTCTCCCTCTCTTTCTCTTTACCTTCCTTTCCCTCTAAAAATAAATGAATAATTTTTTTTTAAAAAAAAGATAATATGTGTGTGACCATTTTTGGACTCTATCTCTTTCTATTGACTTTTGTCTGATTTCACACTAATACATTGATTTTCAACCTTTTTCATTTCATGGCACATATAAACTAATTACCAAAATTCTGTAGCACACCAAAAAATAGGTATAATTTTGATTTATTCACATTGGATGGCTATTGTTATGTTGGCTGTTTTTTTATTTGACAGTCTAAGGGAAAAGAGATCAGTGTCCTTAACTAAAAAATGTCAGGTATTGCATGTTTTAAAAATTCTTTCAGCACAGCAGTGTCCCTCTTGTGGCACACTGGTTGAAAATTATTGCACCAATGTAATACTGTGGCTTATGACATAAATATATGAAAGAGCTAATGCACAGGTGGCAAACACAAGGCCCGCGGGCCGAATCCGGCCCTCCACCTTGTTGTTTCTGGCCTGGCACCTTGTTTTTCCCCGGCGGCAACACTGAGCTCCTTGCCCCAAGTTAAGGAGTAGTTACATTTATACAGTCCTAAAATTATATTCAGCCCTTTGAAAGCAATTACTAGGCTGACGTGGCCCCTGGTGAAAATGAGTTTGACATCCCTGATCTAATGGGTGGTTCTGACATTATATAAATATTTTATTTGACTTTATAATCTTTATAATCTTTGAAATACAGTGTTTCTACTCCTTTGAATGTAGTATTATGCTATCTCATTAACAATTGAATGAAGAGATTTACTTTAAACATATTTGTCTTACAGGGACCTTTTAATAAAAGTGAAATTTGGAGAAAGCATTGAGGACTTACAGGCCTGCCGACTGTTAATTAAACAGTACATCCCAACAGGACTTTTTGTGGATCCATATGAGTTGGCTTCATTACAAGAGAGAAACATAACAGAGGTACAATTATTAGAGGATTTTTACAACTATTAGAAGATTTTTTTGAGAGTTTTTTTTTTTTAAGGAAGCTATAGTTTAGATTAAGGCAAACTAGTATGCAAGAAAACTAAACTGTAGTATTTTTTATTCATTTTGTAAAAGTGTAAAAAGTAACATCTTTTAATTGGGATAGGAGTTTCTTTTATATATTTTTTTTTTTTAATTACTTTATCATTGTTCAATTACAGTTGTCTGCATTTTCCCCCCACCCCAGCCAATCCCACCTCCCTCCCTTGCTTCCACCCTCCCCCTTGGTTTTGTCCATGTGTCCTTTAGAGTAGTTCCTGAAAACCCTTCTCTCACTGTTCCCTCCTCCTTCCCCTCTGGGATAGGAGTTTCTTTAACAAGTGAGTGATACTTGTACTTGTCAGTGGTGAACCTAAACTGAAGTAGTAAATGCTTTTTGGCAAGTTGGTTCCTAGTTTAATGACTAGAAAAATTATATATGTATCTAAGAAGATTAACAAGTAAATAATCCTGTTTCAGCAGCAACTTTGTTAAATTATTTTTTTTAAGATTTTATTCATTTTTAGAGAGGGAGGAAGGGAGGGAGAAAGAGAGGGAAACATCAATGTGTGGTTGCCTCTGGAGCACCCCTGACTGGGTACCTGGTCTGCAACCCAGGGCATGTGCCCTGACTGGAAATCTAACCAGCAACCATTTGGTTCTCAGGCCGGCACTCAGTGCACTGAGCCACACCAGCCAGGGCAGCAACTTTGTTAAATTAGAGAGACATACCCCAACATCTGTATAATGTGTGTATGAGAGGAAAGGAAATTAATATTTATTGGATTTCTTTTTTTTTAAAGATTTTATTGATTTATTTGTAGACAGAGGAACAGGGAAGGAGAAAAACATCAGTGTGTGGTTGCTTTTCGTGCACCCCCAGCTGGGGACCTGGCCTGCAACCCAGGCATGTGCCCTGACTGGGAATGGAACCAGCAACCCTTTGGTTCACTGAATCTTAATTGAGTAGATCTAGATTAAACCTCAAAATCTACTTTTAATGACTCAGGTGATTCCTATTAAGAAATTTTGGGAAACACTAAGCCACTCTAGCTGGGGAGCAACTTTGTTAAATTAAAGAGACACACCCAAACATCTGTATAATTTGAGTATGAGAGGGAAGAAAGTTAGTATTTATTGGATTTCTGTATGCCAGATATCTTTTTTTTTTAATAAAGGTAAAATTAAGCATTTAAGAAAAATTATGTCCCACATCCTTTACATAGATTAATCTTTATAACAACCCTGGAAATACTGTCTCCATTTTATAGATAAGGATAGTGAAGCATAAAGAGACCAAGCTCATCTAGGATCACATAGGTAAATGAAAGAAGAGCCAAGAAATGAATCTAGGTTTGTCTAATTGCAAAGTTGTTGCTCTTTCCAGAAACAAACCTTACTCCTTAGTTAAGGGGGTTTCTCTAATAAGAATAACCTGGGGGTACTTTTCCTACAGTTTATTGTCTTCCAGGGAATCTTAATTCAGTAGGTCTAGATTAGACCCCAAAAATCTACTTTTAATGGCTCAGGTGATTCCTATTAAGAAATTTTGGGAAATACTGTCTTAGTTCATAAGATTATAATCTAAATATGAATTTTAAAAAGACAAAATATGGATGCACTTAGAGTCATTCATGACAGCAATTTACTTCTAATTCTGTTTAAGCCAATTTCTTTTCTTTCTTTCTTTCTTTCAATTTCTTTTTGAATAGGTAATTACATTCTCATGTTTCAAAATTCAGAAGGTACAGAAAGGTACACAATGATAAGCTTCCACCTCTCTTAATTCCCACTCATCAAGGTTTCTCCCGTGCTCTGTTTTGTGTATATATAGCAGTTTTAATACTCATGTTCACATATATACCAATTTAGATACATATACACATGTGGAAAGACCTCATTGCTTTTTTTCTCATTTGTTTCTTCTCTGAGTCATGAATTCTGAATGAGGTTTTTGAAACTTCAAATAATAGGCTTTGAATTTAAATGCAGTTTTTGGCTTGTAGTGACATGTGTTAGAATTATACTTAAATCTACTTAATGAAATTGTCTTCTGTGTTTTAAGAAAATGGAATTTTTTTTGCATAGAAGTACCCAGAATGAAGTCACATGCCCACACCTTTGGTTGGGATGAGATTGGGATGTGTGCTAGTTGACTGTATAACAAAGATAATGAAGGGAGTAAAGGGTGCCACTATAGATTGATTGATAACTCTTTTTTTCTTGAATTTTTTTTTGCTTCCTAATCTTCTAATCCCAAATTATAAGGCATTTAAGTGAATTTACTTTTTCTTTTGGTAATTTTTAGAAAAATAGATGTCTCATTTATTACATATAAATCATTGGAAATTGATTTCTTGCTCTCTTAGATGCATTTACTTCTGCCTAGCTGAGTTGAGACTGTGGCTCAATTCTTTGTGTAGAGAAAATTTGTCATGAGAAGTGGTATTATGTGATAAATTTAAATGGAAAGAAGAGAATTTATATATAGATTGATGCTTATATATTTAGCTTGAGATCTTGACTCTGTTCCATGACATAAAATTTTGGCCGCAGGAAATAGAACAGTGAGTCTGTATCATATGGGTGATGTGACAACAAAATGTTTTCTAAAGAGCTTGAGCTCTGGCTGGTGTAGCTCAGTGGATTGAGTGCCGGCCTGTGAACCAATGGGCTACTGGTTCAGTTCCCAGCCAGGGCACATGCCTGGGTTGCAGGCCAGGTTCTCAATGGGGGACACATGGGAGGCAACCACACATTGATGTTTCTCTCCCTCTCTTCCTCCCTCCCTTCCCTTCTCTCTAAAAATAAATAAATAAAATATTTTTTTAGAAAAAGCTTGTAAGGACACTGAAATGGAGGACAGGATGTCAGTGACCAGAGGGGAGAGGGGAGGGAATTTCAGGGGAGAAGAAAAGGGTTTACAGGAACAAGTATGGAGGACACATGGACAAAACTACGGGGCTTGGAAGTGGAAGGGAGGTGGGGAGGGATGGGTGGGTGGGTGGGCTGGAATGGGATTAAAAGATAGAAACTGTACTGAATAATCTAAAATAAAAAACAAGAAAAAGCTTGTGATGGTTTGTGAGCAACATCATTTCATTATTAGGTAGATCTATTACACAGATATATTTAATCAAAATCTCTCACATTCTTTGAAAACAGCATTATATTATATTGAAACATGAAATTACCATTTTGTGGTCAAAATGGAAATGCTGTGTTTTTGAAATCATAAATTTTACTCAGAATATGTAGTATTAGGATTTCTGCCATGCCCAACTTGGAGAACAGGTACCAGATACTGTCCCACTTGAAATTAACATCCAAGGATTAATATCCCAGTGTCAGAAAAATATTGTATATTTCATTTTATAAAGTTTTACATTTTTAGATTATATGTATAAGTTGTTCAAAGGCACCAGTTACTATATTTTAATTGGGGATTCTTTTTTAGAGCTCTAGTCCATGAGAGAAAGATTTTGCAAATGTGAATGTAGCAATTTTATAGCTTAATTCATTTAACTTTGCTATGGTCAGTTTGTGACACATGTAGTTGAGTGTCATCATGAAAATGTATAGGTCCATGTCTGTTAACCAATGCATGTGTTTTAGGATTAATTTTTAATGCATAATTTCAATTTCTTGGTAACATGCTATTGCTGTTGTCTTATCTGGAATGAAAAATGGAATAACGAATTATAATTTTTGCAGATCAGCATATAGTCACTGTACTTTTGGGGATTGCATTAATGGTTTCTCACATGTTTGAGAGGTTTTCCAGCATCCAGTCATTGTCCAAATCACTTTTGATTGTCAGGTTATGATTTCCAGAAATGGTTTTCTGTTGTTTTAAATTTAAAGTGATATCCATACGTCAATGTCTGAATTTTTGATCACTTGTCAATTGGTATACCAACATTGTATAATTTTTTTCTCTCTCCCTGTTTAAACTAGGTTTCAAAGAAACTCATACCTGAAACACCTAAGTAGGTTCCAAGACCTCAAATTGTTGTCTGTGGATTAGCTTCTGCTCATTCTTAATTGCTCTTGGTTTAAAATGGATTTGGGTCTCTTTTAAGGTTTATTTAAAAAATTATCTTTATTTTAAAAATTGAGACATAAGTCATCCAACATAAAACTCACACTTTTGAAATGTACAATTTAGTAGTTTTTAGTATATTCATAAAGTTGTGCATCTGTCACCATTATCTAATTCTAGAACATTTTCATCATCTGAAAAGAAACCCCTTACAAGGATAATTTTTGAAATTAAGATACCGGGAATAAAATTTTTTTTTACCATCACCAAATAATCCTTGAGCAACAGAGCCCTCTCTAAAGGCCAAATTGCTATTTCTACCTGCCTCATTTTTCATATATCTTAGCTTAAATTCATATTTTAAAAAATTCTCAGTTTTGGGAGAGTTACCATGTTTTTATTTCTATGAAAAAAAACAATAAAAATATTAAAACAAATAAATAATTAGAGAAATTGAAGTCATAGTACCATCATAAATTCCAAACAGCACAATCAGGAATATACTTTATGTCAGTTCTTATTATGCATAATTTTCAACTAGTCAAACATTAGTTTATATTGTTTAACCTAATTGAATAGGGGAGTCAGTTTGATCTGGTTTCAAATTTCGGCTCCTCTACTTCCTAACTATATTGTTTATCCACTCTGATAACTTTGTCTATTTATATAATGAGCTAAAAGCAGGTCTACATTTGAACATCAAGACAGAATTCATGACTACAGAAGAAATACACGACTTTAACATTGACAGTGAAGACATTGCAATTATTAAAGTTTTGCTTACCTTGGTCCATTCATCAATTCAAATAAAATCTGCACTCAAGAAATTAAAAGAAGAAATTCATGTCCAAGGTGGCAAAGGAGTAAGTGGAAGCTACACTAACAACCTCCCAGGACCAATCTGGAATTACAACTAAATTGTAGAGAAATCATCAACTGAACACTAGGTGGAGAGAAGCCTTATAACCAAGGACAGACCAAAGAAACCACTTCACCACAACAAGACAGGTAGGCAGTGCAGAGTAGGCATGAGAGAGCTACCTTGGCTCCCACTGGCAGCAGCTAAAGTTCCAGAGGAATATTTCAGCACTCAGGGATTTCCCCCTGAGAAGTATGGGGTCTAAACCCCAAGCTGGGGTCCCCAGTCTACAGCACCACAGCTGGAAAGGAACCCAGATAACATCCAGCTGTGAAAAGCAACAGGACGTCTGTCTGCCAGGAAGAGACAGCTGGAGATGCAGAGACCCTCTTAAAGGGCCAATGCCCAAAATTTCTTTTGTAGCCACTTACCCTGGGCTCTGGCAGAGGGAAGGCAGAGTGGATTAGAAATGCTTGAGGAGAGTCTGGGACTGGTGGCTCTGGAGAGAGAACTGAAGAAACAGCTACTAGGATCCATGTGCTCTGTCATCCCCCATACTACAGAAGCCATCTTTCTCAGGTACAGCACTTCTCTCTAAGTGGCATCAACCTGAGGGAAAGCAACAGTGCTGCCCACAGGAATTACTCTACGCCACTGTGTGGTGCTTAAGCCAGGCTGCTGATCACAGCCTGATTAGATCAACAACTGATCTGTTTGATGACTGACGAGTTTAGCAGCTAAGGCAGAAAATACAAAGAAGCAGCCAAAATGGGAAGATAAACAGACCCCAAATGAAAGAATAAGAGAATTCTCCAGAAGAATTAGGTGAAATGGAGACAAGCAATTGATCAGATAGTTTATAGTAATGATTATAAAGATACTCAACAACATGAAAAGAGACATAAAAACCATTAAAAAGGACCAATAAGTAATAAAGAAAGCAATATCTGAAATAAATAATACACTGGAAGGAATAAACAGTAGGTTAGATGAAGCAGAAGATCAAATCAATGTTTTGGAAAACAAGGTAGGAAAAAACACACAGGCAGAACAGCAAAAAGAAAATAGAATTTTAAAAAATGAGAGCTTAAGAAACATTTTGGACAACAAGAACTGTAACAACATCTGCATCATGGGAATACCAGAAGGAGAAGAGAGTGAGCAAGGGATCGAGAATCTGTTTGAAGAAGTAATGACTGAACTCTTCCATAATCTGGTGAAGGAAAGAGTCACACAAGTCCAGGAAGCCCAGAGAGTCCTGAACAAGTTGGACCCAAAGAGGCCTATACTGAGACACATCATGATTAAAATGACAAGGCTTAAAGACAAGGAGAGAATCCTAAAAGCCACAAGAGAAAAGCAGGTAGTTACATACAAGGGAACACCAATTAGCTGTCACCTGATTTCTGAACAGAAATATTTCAGGCCAGAAGGAAGTGGTATAAAATATTCAAGATGATAAAAAGCAAGGACCTACTTTACCCAGCAAAGCTATATTTAAAATTGAAGGAGATATAAGGGGTTTTCCCAGGCAAGAAAAAGCTAAAGGAGTTGGTAACACCAAACCAGTACTGCAACAAGTATTAAAGGGCTTGCTTGGAGAAGAAGGAGAAGGAGAAAGAAGGAGGAGGAGGAGAGAAACAACAACAACAACAACAAAAAGAGGAAAACAGCCTAACAATAAAATGGCACTAAATATGTATATATCACTAATCACCTTAAATGTAAATGGCCTAAATGCTCCAACCAAATGACAGAGGGTAGCTGAATGGGTAAGAAAACAAGACCCATATACATGCTGCCTCCAAGAGAGTCATCTCAGATCAAAAGATTAACACAGAATAAAAGTAAAGGGATGGAAAAAGATACACGAATGGAAAATTTCAAAAAAAGCTGGGGTAGCAGTACTTATATCCAACAAAATAGACTTTAAAACGAAGGCTACAGTAAGAGAGAAAGAAGGATACTACATAATGATAAAGGGAACAATCCAACAAGAGGATATAACCCTAGTAAACATTTATGCATCCAAAATAGGAGCACCTAAATATGTAAAGCAAATCTTGATGGACATAAAGGGAGAGGTAGACAGAAATACAGGCATAGTTGGGGATTTTAACACCCCATTGACTTCAGAGGACAGATCTTCCAGTCAGAAAATCAACAAGGAGAGAGTGGCCTTAAATGATACATTAGATCTATGGATTTAATCAATATCTTCAGAACATTTCATCCCCAAACAGTAGAATATACATACTTTTCAAGTGCACATGGAGTGTTTTTTAGGAGAGACCACATGTTAGGGCACAAAACAAGTCTCAATAAATTTAAAAAGATTGAAATCACATCAAGCATCTTTGCCCACAATGCTTTGAAACAATTCCAACACAAGAAGACGGGGGGGACGGGGCCACAAAGACATAGAAACTAAATAACATGTTAATGGGTCAACAATGAGATCAAGGAAGAAATCCAAAGATACCTTGAAACAAATGAAATTGAGGACACTACAACCCAAAATATATGGAGCACTGGGAAAGCAATCCTAAGAGAAAAATTCATAGCATTACAAGCCTATCTCAAAAAACAAGAAAAAGCTCAAATAAACAATCTAACTTCATTCTTAAAGAAACTTGCAAAAGAACAACAAAGCCCAGAGTGAGTAGAAGGAAGGAAATAATAAAGATCAAAGCAGAAATAAGTGAAATAAAGTCTAAAAAATGATACGAAATGTCATGAAAAGATAAATAAGTTGATAAACCTTTAACCAGGCTCATCAAGAAAAAAAAGAGAAGGACCCAAATAAAATCAGAAATGAAAGAGTGGAAATAACAACTGACACCAAAGAAATACAAAGGGTTGTAAGAAAATATTATGAACAATTATATGCCAACAAATGGGACAACTTGGACAAAATGGATAAATTCCTAAAAACATACAATCTTCCAAAAATAAATCAAGAAGAATCAAAGCCTCTGAATAGGTAGATTAAACCTAATGAAATTGAAGCAGTAAAAAAAAAAAAAAAAAAAAGCCAACTCCCAACAAACAAAAGCCCTGGACCAGATGGCTTCACAGGTGAATTTTACCAAACATTCCTAGAAGAAATGACAGCTCTCCTCAAACTATTTCAAAAAAAATTCAAGAAGAGGGCAGATTCCCAAACTCATTTTATGAGGTCAGCATTATCCTAATTCCAAGACCAGATAAAGACAGTACAAAGGAAGAAAATTACAGGCCAATACCCCTGATGAACATAGATTCTAATATCCTCAATAAAATATTAGCAAACAACTGAATACAGCAGTACATCAAAAAGGTCATACAGCATGATTAAGTGAGAGTTATTCTGGGAATAGAAGGTTGGTATAACATTCACAAATCAGTAATTGTGATTCACCACATAAACAAAATGAAGAATCAAAACCACATGACCATATCAATAGATGCAGAAAAACCTTTTGATAAAACCCAGCACCCGTTTACAATAAAAACTCCTAGCAAAGCGGGATTGAAGGGAACATACCTGGATATAATAAAGGAATATAAGACAAACTTACTGCTAGCATCATACTCAATGGGCAAAAACTACAAGTGTTCCCCTTAAGATTGATAACAAGACAGGGATGTCCTCTTTCACCTCTCTTATTCATATAATACTGGTCCTAGTCACAGCAGTCAGACAAGAAGAAGAAATAAAAAGCATCCAATTTGGAAAGGAAGAAGTAAAACTGTATTTGCAGACAACATCATACTGTACAGAGAATCCCAAAGATTCCACCAAGAAACTGCTAGAATTGATCAATGACTTCAGCAAAGTGGCAGGATACAAAGTTAACATCCAGAAATCAGTTACATTTTTATATGCCAATAACAAACTAACAGAAAGGAAATTAAGAAAACAATCCCATTCATACTTGCTTCACAAAGAATAAAACACCTAGGAATAGACCTAACCAAGGATGCAAAAGACCTGTACTCAGAAAATTGGAAGACAAATTTTAAGAAGATGCAAATAAGTGGAAGCACGTACTGTGTTCATGGATAGGAAGAATTAACATCATTAAAATGTCCATACTATCCAAAGCAATCTATAGATTCAGTGCAATTCCTATCAAGATACCAATTACATATTTCACAGAACTAGAACAAATATTTCAAAAATTTATATGGAGCCACAAAAGGCTCCACATAGTAACACCAATCCTGAGAAAGAAGAACAAATTTGGAGGAATCACACTACCTAATATCAAACTATACTATAAGACCATAGTAATCAAAACAGCATGGTCATGGCACAAAAACACACATAGATCAATGGAACAGAATAGAGAGCCCGGAAATAAACCCGTGCCTTTATAGTCAATTGATAGTCAACAGAGGAAGCAAGGACATTCAATGAGCTAAAGATAGTTTATTCAATATGTGGTGTTGGAAAAGTTGGACAGATACATGCAGAAAAAGGAAGTTAGACCACCTTCTTACAACACACACAGGAATAAATTCAAAATGGATCAAAGACTTAAATGTTAGACCGGAAACCATAAAAATCATACAAGAAAATGTAGGCAGCAAAATCTTGGACATTGCTCATAACAATTTTTATTGGATATACCTCCACAGGCAAGGGAAACAAAAAAAAGTAAACAAATGGGACCACATCAAACTGAAAAATTTTTCCAAGCAAAGGAAATCATCAACAAAATAAAAATACATCCCACAAAATGGGAGAACATATTTACTGATACATCTGATAAGGGGTTAATGTCCACTTTTTACAAAGTACTTTCAAAACTCAACACTCCCAAAACAGCCCAGTTAAAAACTGAGCAAAGGACCTGAACAGATATTTCTCCAAAGAGGACACACAGATGGCCAACAGACATGAAAAGATGCTCAAAGTCACTAATCATCAGAGAAATGCACATTAAAACCACAATGAGATGCCATCTCACACTTGTCAGAATGGTTATCAATAAATCAACAAATAACAGGTGCATGGAGAAAGGGGAAACCTTTTGCATTGTTGTTTGGAATGTAGATTTGTGCAGCCACTGTGGAAAGAGGTATGAATATAACTAAAAAAATTAAAAATGGACCTGCCTTTTGACCCAGTGATCTGACTTCTGGGAATATATCCAAAGGAACCCAAGACACTAATTTGAAAGAACATAAGCACCCCTATGTTCATTGCAGCATTGTTTACAATCACCAAATATGGAAGCAGCCCAAGTGTCCATCAGTAGATGAATGGATAAAACTATGGGACATTTATACAATGGAATACTACTCGGCCGTAAAAAAGAATAAAGTTTTACCCTTTGCAACAGTAAGGATGGACCTGGAGAACATTATGCTAAATGAAATAAGCCAGTCAGAGAAAGACAAATACCATATGATTTCACCAATATGTGGAACCTAATGAACAAACTGTACTAACCAGCAAAACAGAGACAGACTCATAGATGGAGAGCAAATGACACCCCGTTGGGGAGCAAGGTTAGAAGGTGGAGGAATTGAGCAAAAAGGAAAAATGACTCATGGACATGGACAACAGTGTGGTGATTGCTGGGGGAGGGATGTATAAGGATATAAATGGTAATGGAAGAATATTCAATAATTATATTTAAAAAAAAAAGGAAGCCCTGGCTGGTGTGGCTCAGTTGGTTGGAGTATCTTCCAGTAAACCCAAAGGTCATGGGATCAATTCCTGGACAGGACACATACCTAGGTTGTGGGTTTTATCCACTTTCGGGGTGTATACAAGAGGCAAGCAATCGATGTCTCTCTGTCACGTTGATGTTTCTCTCCTTTGTTCCTCTCTTCTACGGTGTCTAAATATAATCTCATGACCTTTGCCACTGAGTTCAACAACATGTGAAAAAAATACAGCAGTTGGTGTCATTATCAAACAGGAGAATTAGGATTTTTGCTGTGATGGGAACAAGTTAATGCTGATTTGTTCTCTGAGATATGTCAGGGCTTTGCATAGATAATCTAGAGAGAAGTTGTATGTGTGAATACATCCATTCACAAACACAGGTATGTATGTAATGCCCATATACTTGTATCAATATGTGTACATCTATGGATACATACATAATACACAAACGTGCATATTATAATATAGGGCTAATTTCTTCCACATGTACATTTTTACTTTTAGTGTAGAATACTTACCTTAAAATGGTTTTTACCATATTATTTCTTATAGGAATTATTACCATTTTTTCCATTACCTTTTCATAACTAGTACAGAAAGAGTGCTGATCTTTGCTTTGAGTTCCTGACACAGTGCTTTATCTCACTACCATCTTACCTGCTTCCCTGGAGAACAGGAAATTACTAGAATGATACCAGTCATTTTAACCCAATAGTGGGTTAATTTTTTTTATACAGTGGTTTTCATACTTATCAAATAATGCTGTATTTATTCACAAAATTTTTCTTAGTGCCTGTTTTATCACCTAAACAAAGATTGATAAATTACATAGAAGTAATTTTTGTTAGGGGAAAATTTTGCATCTCAGTATAATTTCTTCACTTTACTTTTAGTAAACAAACTTATTAAACACAGATCATCATGTCTTGTGTTTTCTTATAGTTGAAGATGGAAGGGCAATGGAATTGTTTATAAGGGGGATGAATTTGACATTTCTCTTCACCCATATAGCAGTCTTCTGGTTTAATTTTTGTTTTTTAAGTCTTTCTCATTCATCTTTTTTCTATTGGGTTAATATTTATTTTCTTTTTGACAGGCAGTGATGGTTTCAGAAGATTTTAATATAGAAGCTCCCAACTATTTATCTGAGGAATCTGAAGTTCTCATTTATGCCAGACAGGATTCACAGTGCAATGATTGTTTCCAAGCTCTTTTGCCTGTGCACTACCGCTATCATCGGCCACATAGTAAAGACGGAGAAACCTTTATTGTAGTCAATAACCCTGATTTACTGATGTATTGTGACCAAGGTGAGGGTTGCACATCTTTTCTGAGGGTTGAAAATAAAAAGGTATGGTGGCAGGTCTGATATCAAGGGATAACAAAGCATGTTTCTTTTTTCTTTTTAACTTTTTGATTATAAAATAAAGCACAATATAAAAAAATTCACAGATATATAGTTTAGTGAATTATTATAAGGCAAATATCCTTTAACTACTACCCAGGTCAAGAAATAGAACTTTGCCAGCCACCCCAGCAACAATTCCATGTATCCTGTCTCCCTCTTAGCCACATCCTGTCTTTTAAGGCTAAACCCACTATCCTGACATTAATCACTTCCTTATATTTCTTTATACTTTTATCACCCACATGGGCATTCTTAAACACTAATTTAGTCTTGCCCATTTAAAAAGTTTTCTCAGAGTTGGGGTTTTGGTGACAGTATTCATGTAGTTCATCTGATCTCTTGATTTCCTGGGAATTGGCAGCTGGCTCCAGAGGTGTGATCGATTCAGGTTTACTTCTTTTGGCAAGACTATGGGTGGTGCCATGTTCTTTTATGAGTAGATATATAATGTCTGGTGTGTTTCTTTTTTTCAGACATTGGTCCTCATTGCCCCTTGACTGCTTTCCACTTATTCGTGCTGGCATTACAGGCCTGCAGCTATTGCTTTTGAGGGGGTACTTTATCACCTAGTTTTGCTATACACATAGTCCATGAGTTTTTGGTTCTGTATGTAGTTCTGTATTTATGTGTAGATTTGAATAAATAAAAACAAACTATGCTTTCACCATTTTTGGTTTTCTTAGAATCAAGACTTTAAGAAATTCCTTTTAGATTTTGGTTCTTCATGTTTCCAAATTTTGGCTGAATAGAATGTTTGCATAAGTCACTAGTATGATTACTAAAGACTGACAGATAGGAAGTGTTTAATCCATACATTTGCTGCCATCATATATTTCATAATGAGAAAATAAAAAAGTGTTCAACTGTGTTAGCTTTGTTCATCCAACCTAGCTTTCTGTTTCTATTAGTGGTACCTTAAAAAAAAAAAAGCTTTGATTTTAGAGAGGAAGGCTCAGAGAGAGAAAAAAACATCAATTTGTTGTTCTACTTATTTATGTATTTATTGGCTGCTGCTTGTATGTGCTCTGATCAGAGATCAAACCCGCAACCACAGCTTATCAGGACAATGCTGTAACCAACTGAGCTACCTGAGCCAGGGCTTCATTGTACCTTTGACATACCCGAAGTAAAGTTTGAAAAAAATATGCCCTCCAGAGAAAGAATCTGGGGTTCTGGTATTGTTTTGTTTTTTGGTCTGAGTGCTTTTTATATGTATGCATTTAATCTCAGAAATTTATTGAGTTGTGTGCTTAGGTTCTATGCACTGTTCTAAATATGTTTTACCTACTTCAAGAAATAGTTTAAATTAAAAATTTTTTGAAGTTAGTCCCTAGTTTAATGAGATTTGTTAAGAAGTAATTTTATAATTCTTCACGCATTCACTTAGAATAGGCTATTAAAATAAAACAGCATGTAATAGATAGATCCAAATCGTGTATGTTGTGTATTAAAATATTTGAATACTTATATACCAACATGACTGATTGCTTTGGCCTAGCTTCTAGTCTACATACAGGTTTTCTGATATGATCTTCTACCACTTTTCTCAGAGTTTCCAATTTTGAAATGCTGGTCTCAGTCAAAAGTGGCAGCTCCTTGTGCTTTGAAGAGTAAGGATATTTGCCAGTGGGACAATATGAAATATAAATCAGTAAGTTAATATTTTATGTTTTTAGATCATGCTGCCTCATCTAAAATTCTTTCTATAATGTTTCTGCCACATTTAGGGGATTAAAATTTTATGTTCTACCATAGAAAGCTGGGGGTTTTTGTGTTGTTGTTAATATTGTTTCTTTGCTACTGACAGCAACAGTGGTTTCTCCTTTATAAAGAGGCATTGAATCATTTACTTTGAGGGCTGGTAATTAAGCATTAATTCCATGCCTCATTGGTCCAGATCTTAAGTGTAGCTGATAGGCTTTTTAAAGATGTGGAATGGCTAAGAAAAATAGTAGTATATCCATCTCGTTAAAACTTTGGTTTATTTAGAAATTTTTATTAATTTTTTGAACAGCAAAATATAGTTAACTTCATTGTTACATACAACAAGTGAAAAAAGGAAAATAAAACTTAAAGTAGAATCATTTCAACTGTGATTAATTTTTAGACAGTTGTATTACTATTATATATCTATTATTTTATTTGTATTCTTTTTCAGAGAGAGGAGAAGGGAGGGAGAAAGAGAGGGAGAGACACATCAGTTGGTTGCCTTCTGTACATTCCCCGACTAGGGACGGAACTGGAAACCCAGACCTGTGCCGTAACCAGTGACCCTTCTGTTTGTGGGATGGTGCCCAGCCAACCGAACCACACTGGCTAGGACGCTATTATATATTTAAATCTAGGCTGTTTCAGACCATTTTTATAGTTTTGACCTCCTAACTTGTTTTTAGTTATTAAATTAGGTAAGTGTTAATAATTGATTAACACTGGTTTTGTCTAAGAAGTCTACAGTTTTCTTTTCACCTTCTTTATTTTTTTAAATTATTTTAAAGGATTTTATTTATTTATTTTTAGATAGGGGAAGGGAAGGAGAAAGAGAAGGACAGAAACAACAATGTGTGGTTGCTTTTTGCGCACCCCCCCACTGGGGCCCTGGCCTGCAACCCAGGCGTGCACCCTGATTGGGAATCCAACCAATGACTCTTTGGTGCGCAGGCCTGTGCTAAATACACTGAGCCACACCAGCCAGGGCTCTTTTTACCTTCTTTAGTTAACATGGTCTACTTATTTCCTCTCTTCAAAATGGTTAACTCTTTACAACACCTCCAGTCCCTCTCCTCTTCCTGGAAGTTAGGAGCTGGAACTGAAAGTTCCTACTCTGTTGTCATATGGTTGGCTCCATTGGCAACCAGCTTTCATCCTTAGATGCTTTTCAAAAATGACTTCATCATCATAAAAGACACTTGGTCACTCTCAACACTTAGGAAATTCCAACAGTGTGGGGAGGTTTGAGCAAGGAAGGGGAATGAAAACCAAATATGTATTTCTTATTATATAAATCACAGTATCACATGCTACTTGAAATTTTTAAAATTCTAAAATACATCTGGAGAATTGCATTAGATTTTCTTGTGTGAATAAAGAGTATGATTAGTGTTTATTTATGATTATTAATTTTTTAAAAATTGGTGATGTGCATTGCTGTAAAATAAGTAATTACTCTGTTAAAACATTTTTAGTTCAATTCCATTTAAGACTGTGCAACGTCAAATACGAGGTCATAATTAAGCAGTTTGATTTTTTTAACCCTGACCTGTGTGGTTTGGTTGGACATAGTCCTGCAAAGTGAAAGGTCACCAATTCAATCCCCAGTCAGAGCACATTCCTAGGTTGCAGGTTTGGTTCACATGCAAGAAGCAACTGATCAGTGTTTCTTCCTCACATCGATGTTTCTCTCCCTCTGTTTCTCCCTTCCTTACCCTCTCTAAAAATAATTAAATATGTCACTTTCTGCCAAGATGGAGGCATAGGTAGACACGCTGTGCCTCCTCGCACAACCAAGATAGGGACAACAGCAATATAGAAACAGAATAACAACCAGAACTGACAGAAAATTGAACTGTATGGAAGTCCCAACAACCAAGGAGTTAAAATAGACACGTTCATCCAGACTGGTAGGAGAGGCCGAGTCAGACAGCCAGGGCAGAGATGGGTCTCGAGGCACAAAGAGCCTAAGACTGCAGCGGGCGGACCGTGGGCGCACAAGCGGCAGCTGGCAGATCCCGCTGGGAAATAGAGCCTCGGGGCACTGATTGAAAACACCTGTGGAGGTTGAGGCACAGGGAGAGACTCCCAGCCTCACAAGAGAGGTCGTTGGAAAGACCCACGGGGTACACAAGTCCACCCACATGGGAATCAGCACCACAAAGGTCCAGTTTGCTTGGGGGAAGTGGCAGAAGGGACTGAAATCCAAGGGACAGTGGAGCAAGTGCCATTGTTCCCTCTCAGACCCCTGTCCCACATACAGTGTCAAACAGAGTGACTGGGCTGACCTGCCCTGGTGAACACCTAAGGCTCCACCCCTCACTACATAATAGGTGCATCAAGACAAAAAGAAAAAAAACGATGGCTGAAACAGAAGAACAAACGAAAGCCCCAGAACCCATCCTTTTAAGTGACCAGGAGATAGCCAACCTATCAGATGCACAGTTCAAAGCACTGGTGATCAGGAAGCTCACAGAATTGGTTGATTTTGGTCATAAATTAGATGAAAAAATGCAGGCTACAATAAGTGAAATGAAGAAAAATACACAGGGAACCAATAGTGATGGAATGAAAGCTGGGTCTCACATCCTTGGAGTGGACCAGAAGGAAGAAAAAAACATAAACAGAAAAACATAAACATAAACAGAAAAGAATGAAGAAATAAGAATTCAAAAAAATGAGGAGAGGCTTAGGAACCTCTGGGACATCTTTAAACATTCCAACATCCGAATTATAGGGGTACCAGAAGGAGAAGAGGAAGAACAACAAGTGGAAAACTTATTTGAACAA
>CM052539.1:96772765-96789324 GCA_028533065.1 Trachops cirrhosus
AAACACACAAAAAACAAAGAAAAGAAAACAAAACAAAAAACACCATTGTTGGTTTCAGACTGGCCAAACCGGTCTTCTAGCTGGCTTCAGCACACTGAGGGGTGACTGGAGACAGTTTTTCTCTGTTCCTGTTCAGGACCCAGTTAGCCTCCCGCGCACTGTTCGCAGTGTAGGCATGCGCTCTCCCCCTAGCCCGTCTGGTGCCTCCCAGAAGGGATCCGTGTGTTAGGGCGTCTGGGTACAGCTATGTGCGTCCTTGGGAATTCACTGTCATGTGTTCTGATGTCCCGCGGAGCGCCTGCGCCTTTTCCTTTTTCAATGCTGTGGTTTCTGAGACTTTCACCAAACCACGCTCTCTCTTTGGGTTTTTCAATGTCCGCTACAATTTGCGATCTCCTATTTTAATTTATGATGTGATAATGTTGGCTCTTTGCTCTGTCCCTACCTAAAATGACTCGGATTTTTTTTCCTTGTTGTGGGAGAGTAGAATCTGCTGCATCCTACCACACCGCCATCTTGCGAAAGTCTGTCTGGTTAACATTTCTTGAACAAAGAGGTTAAATGTTTTTACCATGGAAATAGATATAAGGTTTAATATGCAAATATCTCTCTGATTTAATACTACTAAGGTCTAAATAGCTATTATATACAGAGAACAAGTTGTGATTTGGGAAGGGAAAAGACAGACAAGAAGGAGAGAGCCTGGGAGCACCACAGAGGTCACAATGGGAGGGCTGGAGGTGACAGATTATCACACACTAGCTATTAACGACACTGCCTTATGGTGATTCCGGCCTACTTTTGTAAGCACTTCCCCATGTATTTTACACATTTGATCCTTCCTTTGAGCTAGGGAAGAGAGATATACCCCATTTTACAGAGAAGGAAACCAAGGCTCCAGGAGATTGTGGGATGGTAAATTACCAAGTTGGAGCTGGAACCCAAAATTCCTAATTTTCCTTCCAGGACCCTTGAATCACACTCAGATGCCTTAGCCAAATCACAGCTTAACCAGGTTTAGACCTGAGTGAGCATCAGTGGAGGTGGAGTAGATGAAGGACCCACGTGTTAAGGGCAGTGATGGAGCCTAGGCCAAGACCCACTGAGGAATGGCCAGGTGCGCTGACACTGCCAAGGTCACAGGTTGACAAAAGGTCACAGGTTGGGAAAAGGCACACCAAGTCAGACAAGGAGCAAGGAAAGAGTTGATTTGGCATCTACATGCCAGGACTTTGATTCCACCCCATCCGCATTTATAGGATCATTCTCCTACTCATCTCTTTGCTTCCCTCTCCCACTCCAACTGTTACTTAACAGCAAGTGGGGTCGGTCCTACTGCACACCGCCACCCTCTAGGCAGAATTTGGGAAGCAAAGGTTTGGTGATAAAGGAAAGGAATCTTTTTTCAAAAGCTACTCAGTTTTGGAATAACAGCTTTCCACATGCATTAGTCACTTAAGCCTATTAATTCAGGCTAAACTCTTGAACTCTTTAGTTACAGCTTCAATTATTTAAGCCTATCAGTTAAGGCTTAAATTTCTTTATTATTAGAGAGACAGGAAGGGAGGGAGAAAGAAAGGGAGAGAAACATCAATGTGTGATTGCCTCTCATGTGTCCCTCACTAGGGACCTGACCTGCAACCCAGGCATGTGCCCTGACTTGGAATTGAACCAGTGACCCTTTACTTCGCAGTCCAGCTCTCAATCCACTGAGCCACACTAGCCAAGTCTAAGGCTAAAATCTTTAATTCCTGAGTTCCCCTATCATTCCCCCTGTTAGTTTAATTATCTTATTTCTACAGGGCTAGTTTACAAACTAAAACAATGTAAGATACAAGAACTACACAATTCTGGAAGAATGGCAGGCTTCTGCCTCAGAGCTCCTCCTCTCTAAGACAACCAAAGAATAACTCTGCCACCATCTACCGGGCCAGCCCGATCCTAGGTTGTGCCCAGAGGTTCTTCATCCAAAATCCACCCAAAATACCATCCTTTGGGAAATGCAGGCAGCTGTAGCACAATCATCCAGGTGTCCTCGAGGAAGAGAGCCAGAGAGTGAGCCAGTCTCTGCCCTCCTTTTATTTTAAATCTTCTACCCATAATTCTAGAGGCATTCAGTTTCTTAGCCAGTCCTGTCCTAGGCTGTTTACCATTGCCTTGGTCAACTTTCTACTACAGCCCCTTCTTCCTCCTCCCCAGTGATCTGATCAGATCTCTGTGCATCACAACTCCACACTCACATTTATAGTCATGGCAAGCAGGAAAATACATGACTATTCCCTTGAGTGCAATCAAAAACCCTCCTAATTCTTTGAACTTCTGCTTTATCGCCTAATTAGGATGGTTGAAGTTTTATGACTCAATGGCTTCACTCCTTAATTAAATCTGATTGATCTATGTACTGGTATATTCGATCTTAAATTCCTTCATATTCTGTCTACCTGCTAGTGCTACAGCACCTTTAGATATTAAATGGCCTGCAGTTGGATTTTGTGCCCCTCCCACAGCTTGGCTTGACTTTAAGTCACACCTCCTGAAAAGGTGCCATGCTGATGACACAAAGGCATGGGTATGTTCCACAAATCGTGTGATCAAATGAGAACAAATATACAGTAATTCCTCTGGGATAATTGGATGACTCCTGAAACTTACTGCAATGTGTCGGACTGATGATAGCAGTGGGAGGGAGAAAGCACTGAGGAGTCAAGAATATTAACAATTAAAAAGCTAGTGTGCATAGCCCAGTGATGATTACTAGACTCAGAGAGAACAGGACTAAGCTTCAGAAGTCTGGGCACTTTTTCTGCCTTTCATAGTTCATCTTTCTATCACTTTACTTCCTTTCTATCTTTTATTGTTTCTTTCTTTCTTTTGCTCAGATTAAGATGGTAAATCCCTCTCCATGAAGGGTGAGATTATGAGATCTGAGGGCTGGGGAGAAAAAAAAAGCTAGTGTGCATTACAAAGATGGCATTCCATGACTTTTAAATTTCCACTTTTTTTTTTTTTTTTTTTTTAGCCCTTACCACTTCTTATATAATTCTAAAAATAGCCACCAGGGGACAGGAGTATGCCAACTTCAGATGTTAGAACCCGCCTGCTTTGTGTTTCCTCTGGGAGAATTTCCTCACAGAGCAATTACTGTTTCTATTATACAGATTAAGAAAGTAAGGCAAAGTGAAGTAAATGTAGGCAGCTTAGCACCATGTGAGTGGCCGAAGTAGAACTGGAACAGTGGTTTTGGTAATCCTGGTAGGCTCTTTCAGAACTCACCTGAGTTTGTAGCTATGATTCCCACATTGTTTCAGTGTTAAAAACCTCCTTTAATTAAAGGCAACAAATTAAGAAAACATTGAACAATGTTAATATAATGGCTTCCTTATTCTTATTTTCTAACTTAAACCTAATTTTTATCATTCATAATCCTTCTTTCATCTCTGTGCCCAATGTCAGAGGGAGAGCATATTCCCCTCTACTAACTTTGACTTTTATGTCCCTCATCTAAGAAATTATTTCTGCTAGCTTCTGTTCTGTTGTTTATAATTTACAGACTGCAGCAGAATCGCAATGAGAGAAATGTGTGTGTGAGCTGGACTTGATCTACAAGTTAGGGATGGCTAGATGTCCTAAGAAGGAACACACACTCTATGGGGGTGAACAAAGCCTGTCACCAAATGCTTTCAATATTTCTTTTTCCAGTTCACACCAGAAGCTTTGTTAACTAGAATAATGGGTGTTAAAAATGTTTCACTGAAGTTAGCAACATGTCAAGATGTGTGAATTCTCTGGAAATATCAAAGAGCATCCCTAACATTAACCCCATCTGTTATCTTCCAAATAGACCCTCATAATTATAAACCCCAATTGCCTTAAGTTACGTTTTGTTTGCAGTTTGTTTGGTAGAAAATTCCTGCAGCAATCATATCTGCATCTCTTCCTTCTTCCATGAGGGAAAAGTTGGGGGATGAGAATAGTCACCTACATCCTTACCATTAACTACCGGCTGGAGGAAACATCTTTTCCCTTCTTTCTGTTATTCAGAAGCCTGCTTCACACAGCTCCATTATTCTTTTCTATCTTTCTGGGAGTACATTTGTATCAGGTAATTAATAAGCCCCTTGGTGATCTTTCCTAAGCTAGGTTGTGACACTTTGGCAATTCCCTTTTTGAGAAAATGTTTACATCAGATGTTTAAAATTATAGTCTCCCTTTAAATACAACATAAAATTGAAAACAAATGCATGTATTTAGTCATTATGTGGTGGCTATTTTTACACTTACTTTCTAAGGAGATATCTGCTGATTACACTAAGTTCTGGCATCAACTCAGAAATTAGGACAACCCAGCCCCTGTCACGCCACATCGGTCTCCCACATTCATTGCTTATGCCACACTTTCCTTACCTTTTGTCCACATTGCTATTATTGTCTAAATTGGTTGCTGTTGTTCCACAGTTCTTTTTATTTTATCAAAATGTAGCAAAGTATGTGAATTTAAAATGTACAGTTTAATGAATACATATGTATACACCCTCAATTTTCAATCTTTTTCATCTCATGGCACACATAAAGAATTACTAAAATTCTGTGGCACAAAAAATAACGGTGTAATTTTGATTCATTCACATCAGACAGCTAGTGTTGTAATTTTTTTGTTTGACAATCTAAGGGAAAAGAGGTCAGTGCACCTGACTAAATAGTCAGGTATTGCATGCCTTAAAAATTCTTGTGATCCACCAGTGTGCCTGCTGGGGTGCACCAGATGAAAATTGCTTGAATCAAGGTCTGTCCTGAAAAAGTCTAGCCATTGTTAATGTAATGAGAATGGTTTGCATAGTAGCAATGTAACCTGGCAGCCAAGGAGAGTGGACTGGAATGCGCATGTGTGAATAATGATGACTTCACTGTGCTAGTCAGTGGAGGTGGTAGACACCATCAAGTGAGCATGTGTACTGTGTGGCCATGGCATTCAAAATGACTGAGCGAGTAGAGCAATGAATCTGCATCCAATTTTGCACTAAGATCGAACATTCCTCCTCAGAAATTGTTTGGGTGATTCAGAAGGCCACAGCTATGGGTGACTGGTAGGGGCAACTTCATCATGACAACACTCCCGCTCATGTATCACATCTCATGCAGAGTTTTTTGGTGAAACATTGCATCACCCAGGTGACTCAACCTCCCTATAGACCAGATTTGGTGCCCTGTGACCTCTGGCTTTTCTAAAAACTCAAATCACCTTTGAAAAGGAAAAGATTTCAGACCATTGATGAGATTCAGGAAAATATGACAGGGCAGCTGATGGCAACTGGGAGAACTGTGTGAGATCCCAAGGTGCCTACTTTGAAGGGGGCTGAGGCGTCACTGTCCTATGTACAATGTTTCTTGTATCTGCTTCAACAAATGTCTCTATTTTTCGTAGTACATGGCTGGATACCTTCTGCACAGACCTTGTACACCTATGTAATAACACCAGAGTTCAGTTGTCTTGTATATAACCATTGACATACTTACTCATCCGCAGTTGGTGAAGCACATCACCAACAGCCCAGAAGCTTCCCTTATACCCCTTCCTTGTCAGTACCCAATCCTCTAAAAGTTATAACTACTCTGACTTCTACCACAATAAATTGTTTTTATCTTTTCTTGAACATAACTGAATCATACAGTATGTACCCTTTGGCATTTGGTTTCTTTGATGAATTTAGGGTGGTTAGATTAATCCACTGTGGCACGTAACAGTAATTCACTCTTTTATGTTGCTGTGTGATATTCCACTATATGAATATATCACAAATTGGTTATCCAGCCCTCTGTGGATGTACTTTTAGGTTGTTGCTAGTGTTTGGCTGTTATGAATAAAATGGCTAGAAGTGTTTTGCACATGTTTTTTGGTGGACTCATTTTTCTTGGATGTATACTAGAAATGGAATTGCTGGGTTGTAGGATAGGCATACAGTTAGCTTTAGTACATACTAACCTACCATTTCCCAAAGTTGTATAAATTTACATTCCCACCAGCAATGGATAGAGTTCAGTTGTTCCATATACAATTGTTAATATACTCATCAGCAGTTGATATCTGTCTTTTAAGTTTGAGTCATTGTAGTGAATGAGTATTATAAATTATTGTGGATTTAATTGCATTTTCCTTATTTGAGCATCTTTCCATGTGTTTATTTGTCCATTTGGATACCCTCTTTTATGAAATCTTTGTCTTGCCCATTTAAAAAATTAGGTTGTCTTTTTCTTATTAATTTGTACAAGTTCTTTATATAGTCTGATAATGAGTTCTTTGTAAGCTATACACAAATCTTTGTGAGTTCTTTATATTATGAAAATCTCCCAGTACAAGGCTTAATTTTCACTCTCTTAATATTGTCTTTGATAAACAATCTTAATTTTAATTAGTTTAAAGCATATATTATTTTTTGTGTGTATTGCCTTATGTGTCCTGTCTAAAATCTTTGGCTACCTCAAAATCATGATGATATGTTCTTTTATTTTAAGATTTTATTTATTTATTTTTAGAGAATGGGGAAGGGAGGGAGAAAAACATCAATTAGTTGCCTCTTACACATTCCCTAGTGGGGACCTGGCCCGCAGTCCAGGCATGTGCCCTGACTGGGAATAGAACCAGCAACCTTTCAGTTCTCAGGCTGGCACTCCATCCACTGAGCCATACTAGCCAGGGTGATATGCTCTTATTTTCTGATAGAAATTACAGTATACTGTTTTACATTTAACATTCAGTTCTATGATCCATTTAATTTTTTATTTTTATTTTATTATTGTTGTTCAAGTACCATTGTCTCCATTTTCATCCCACCATACCCCTCATTAAATATGTTGTATATGGTATGAGATAGGGAATCAATGTTCTTTTTTTTCTCTGTAAAAATATCCACTTGTTCTAGTCCCATTTATTGACAAGACCACCCTTTCCCTGTTGAATTTTTAGTGTTGATTTTGCCATACATCAAGTGACTATATGTGTTGAGTTTATTTCTGAACTCTCTATTCTCTTCTGTGGTTGTCTTTATTTATCTTTACTCCCATACAATACTATCATGATTAATCGTAGCTTTACACTAAGCCTTGAAATCTGGTAGCATAACTCCCCCAGTTTTGTTCTTCTTGAATAAGTCTTTACTCTTCTAGTTCCTTTCCATTTCTATATAAATTTTAGAATCTTCCCATAAATTTTTATAAAAATATTTCTGGACAAAAACAAACAAAATACTTTTTAAAACAAAAAAAAAGAAAACAAACAAACATTAAAAAAGCAAAAAATACATTTCTGGAATGTTGATTTGGATTGTGTTGAATATATATGTTGTGTGATCAATTTGGTGAGAGTTGTCATCTTAGAAATACTTCTATTGTGTCTAATGAGTCTTCTATTGCATCAACATCATATATTTCTCCATTTATTTGTTTTATTTAATTTCCCTTAGAAATATTTTGTAGCCATGGCTGGTGTGGCTCAGTGGATTTAGTGCTGGCTGGTATACCAAAGGGTCACTGGTTCAATTCCCAGTCTGGGCACATGCCTGGGTTGCAGGCCAGGTCTCCAACTGGGGGCTTGCGAGAGGCAACCACACATTGATATTTCTCTCCTTCTCTTTCTCTGTCCCTTCTCATCTCTCTAAGAATGAATAAATAAAATCCTTTTTAAAAATGAAATATTCTGTAGTGTTTAGTGTAGGACTTATGCACATCCTTCATTATATGTATTCTTAGATATTTAATGTTTATGTTATTAGAAATTATTTTCTAAGATTTCCATTTTCTAATTAGAAGCATAGAGAAATACAATTGGTTTTTGTTTACTGATTTTCTATCAAGTAACCTACAAGTTCTAATAGTTTATTTGTAGATTTTTTCAGATTTTCTATGTATATCATCTGTCATCTGTGAATAATGACATTGACAATTTTTATGTCTTTCTCCACTTACTTTATAGTTATTGTTAGAACCAGTGGTACCATAATGAGTATTGATTGTGACATCACTGTGAATCAGTCACGTTTTTGATGTCAGGGGAAAGCATTTAATATTTAAGCATTAAGATGGGTACCATTTATTAGATTAAAAGAGTTTCTTTCAATTATTGGGTTGATAAATGCTTTTATCATTAACAGTTATTGAGTTCTGTCAAATGATTTTTGTATATTAAAGAATTACATGGTCATTTTCCTTTAGTCTGTTAATATAAAATTTACATTGATTGGTTTCCAAACGTTATAATAATCTTGCATCACTGAAATAAACCTGGCATTGCTGATTAAGATTTGATCTTTTTTTTGTATATTGCTGGTTTTGATTTGCTAATATTTTGGTTAGGATATTTATGTATAGGTTCATAAAATATGTTGCCTAATAATTTTCCTTTTTTGCTAACGTCTTTTTCAGGTTTCCATATGAAGGTTATCTTGGCATCATAAAACAAGTTGGAAAGTATTCTCTTTTCCCGTCTTCTCTGAAAGTAAGTGAATAAAGTTGACATTGTTTTTTTCCTAAATATTTTGAGTAACTAACTAGTGAAGCCATCCAGACATGGAGTTTTCTTTGTGGGAAGATTTTAATTACAGATTCAAGTTATAGGACTTAAGATTTTTCTTTCTTATAATATTAGTTTTATTGACTTGCATATAATTCTAATTTCATCTAAATTGTTAAATCTATTGTACAAAGATAGTTATATCATCTTATAATATTTTTAATGTTGTAGGATCTATGGAGGTATTCTTGTTTTCATTACTAATATTGATAATTTGTGTTTTCTCCTCTTGATTGGTTTGCTAGAAAGTTTTAAAATAAACTTTCTTTTAGAATAATTTTAGTTTTACAGAAAAGTTGTAAAGATAGCACACAAAGTTCCTATATCCCTCTTACCCAATTTGTTTCTCTTAGTACATTTGTCAAAATTAAGAAACCAATATTGCCACATTACTATTAACTAAACTCCAGGCTTTACTCATATTTCATTAGATTCTTCTCATTAGTGACCTTTGCCTGTTTCAGGATCCAACCCAGGATGCTACATTGTGTTTAGTTATTAGTCTTTCCTTGTTTTTCCTGACAGTTTTGAGAACAACTGGTCAGATATTTGTAGAATGTCCCTCGAATTGGGTTTGTCTTAGGTTTTTCTAATGATTCAATTGGGGTCATGGGTTTTGGGGAAGAATACCACAGAGGTGATATGCCCATCTCATCACATCATATCAGAGTGTATAATATCCACCCCCTGGGGGACTTCTGGCCAAGATGGAGGTGTAGGTAGACACACTGTGCCTCCTCACACAACCAAAAGAAAGACAACAACAATTTAAAAACAAAAAATCACCAGAACTGACAAAAATTGAACTATATGGAAGTCTGACAACCAAGGAGTTAAAGAAGAAACATTCATACAGACCTGTAGGAGGAGCAGAGACAGGCAGCCGTGGAGAGAGGACTCACAGCAAGGTGGTGGCTGGAGGACCAGGGCAGGCAAGGTGGCGGCTGGTGGACCCAGCGAGGCTTCAGATTGTGGAGCAGGGCATGCAAGGCTGCAGCGGGCGGACCCGGTTAGGAAGTGGCTGGAGGATCTGGTGGTCCCACACTCGTGTGCAGATAAACCGGGAGAAACAATTGGGAAGCAAGATGGACTGCGAAACCCGGGGTCCCAGTGAGGGGAAATAAAACCTCAAACCTCTGATTGAAAACACCTGTGGGGGTTGAGGTAGCAGTGGGAGAAACTCCATGTCTCATAGGAGAGTTTGTTGGAGAGAGTTCATTGGGTCCTAGAACATACACAAGCCAACCCACATGGGAATCAGCACCAGAAGGGCCGAATTTGCTGTGGAAAGTGGGGAAGTGACAGAAATCTGGCAGAGAGTGGAGCAAGCACCATTGTCCCGTCTTGGACCCCTCCCCCACATACAGCACCAAAACAAGGCTACGGGAGTTGCCCGGTCCTGGTGAACACATAAGGCTCTGCCCCTCACTACGTTAACAGGTGCATCAAGATAAAAAAAAAAAATGGCCCAAACGAAAGACCAGATCAAAGCTCCAGAAAAAATACAACGAAACAATGAAGAAATAGCCAACCTATCAGACGCACAGTTCAAAACACTGGTGATCAGGATTCTCACAGAAATAGTCAAATTTGGTTGCAAATTAGATGAAAAAATGAAGGCTATGCTAAGTGAAATAAAGGAAAATGTACAGGGAACCAACAGTGACAGGAAGAAAACTGGGACTCAAATCAATGGTGTGGACCAGAAGGAAGAAAGAAACATTCAACCAGAACAGAATGAAGAAAGAAGAATTCAAAAAAATGAGGAGAGGCTTAGGAACCTCCAGGACATCTTTAAATGCCCCAACATCCAAATCATAGGGGTGCCAGAAGGAGAAGGGGAAGAATAAGAAATTGAAAACTTATTTAAACAAATAATGAAGAAGAACTTCCCCAATCTGGAAAAGGAAATAGACTTCCAAGAAGTCCAGGAAGCTTAGAGAGTCCCAAAGAAGTTGGACCCAAGGAGGAACACACCAAGGCACATCATAATTACATTACCCAAGATTAAAATTAAGGGGAGAAGCTTAGAAGCAGCAAGAGAAAAGGAGACAGTTACCTACAAAGAAGTTCCCATAGGACTGCCAGCTGATTTCTCAAAAGAGACTTTATAGGCAACAAGGGGCTAGAAAGAAGTATTCCAAGTCATGAAAGACAAGGACCTACATCCAAGATTGTTCTATCCAGCAAAGGTATCATTTAGAATGGAAAGGCAGATAAAGTGCTTTTGGATAAGGTCAAGTTAAAGGAGTTCATCATCACCAAGCCCTTATTATATGAAATGTTAAAGGGATTTATCTAAGAAAAAGAAGATAAAAAATAGGAACAGTAAAATGACAGCAAACTCACAATTATTAACAACCACACCTGAAACAAAAACAAAAACAAACTAAGCAAACAACTAGAACAGGAACAGAAACAAAGACATGGAGATCACATGGAGGGTTAGCAACAGGGGAGTGGGAGGAGGAGAGAGGAGGAAAAGGTACAGAGAATAAGTAGCATAGATGGTAGGTAGATAATAGATGGGGGGGCGGTTAAGAATAGTATAGGAAATGTAGAAGCCAAAGAACTTATATGTATGACCCATGAACATGAACTAAAAGGGGGGAATGTGGATGGGAGGGGGTGTTCAGGGCAGATGGGAGTGAAGGGGGAGAAATGGGACAATTGTAATAGCATAGTCAATGAAATATATTAAAAAAAAGAAGTACAAATAGGTAGTTACAGAATAGCCATGGGGATATAAAGTACAATGCAGGAAATGGAGTAGCCAAAGAACTTACAAGCATGAACCATAGGCATGGACATAGGTGGGGGGATTGCCTGAGGGAGTGGTGGGGTGTTGGGTGGATGGGGGGAAAATCAGGATAACTGTAATAGCATAATCAACAGAATATAATTCAAAAAATAAAAATAAAATGTTAAAAAAATATCCACCCTCTGGTGATGTGCATCTTGATCGCTTGGTTAAAGTAATACAAACCTGACAGTTTTCTCTGCTACAAAGTTGCTATTTTTCTCTCTCCATACTCTGTTCTTTGTAAGTAAGCTACTAAGTTCAGCCAACACTGAAAAAGCAATGGGGCCCTTACTGGTGTAGCTCTGTTGGGTGTTGTCCTGCAAAGTGAAAGGTTGCTGGTTCTATTCCCAGCTGGGGTGAGTGCAAGAGGCAACCTATTCATGTTTCTCTCCTTCTCTTTACCCCTCCCCTTCACTCTCTCTAGAAAATAAATATAAAATATATTCACTGAAGATGGCGGCGAGGTAGGTGGAAGTGGATTCCACTTCCCCCTACAAACAGGTGAAAAACCTAGCCAATCTATGGAGGAACAGAGCAAACAGCCAACAATACCCCAGCATATATGAAGATAGGAGATGAAAAACTGTAGAGGACATTGAAAAACCAGATGTGAGATAAAAAAAATCCTGGAACTGTGAAAAGACCAGAGTTGGACCCAAAGAGGGGGCATCCTAACAGCTGAGACAGTGAGATAAATTTCACTTTGCTACTACAGAGAACTTGCAAGTTATTGTATATTTGTACTTTATTTTTTTATATTATTCTTACATCTTTTATTTTATTAGTATTTTTCATATCTTTTCTTTCTGTTTAGTCTTCTTCGTTTGGTTTGTTAAATTGCATTGTTTGACTGGTTTCCCTTGTTCTCTCTTTCACAGTGTATTGTTCATTTACTGTCTTTCACTTGTGTTCCATTAGCACAATACTCTAGGTTCTATACTTCCTATTCTTGTTATCCAGATCACATAGATTCTGTCATATGATTGTTGCTCCATTATTATTGTAAATAATAGCTCTTCCATACAATTGTAAATACTACACAGCACCCCTCCCAGATCTTAGCTCACTTCACGGTTTCCTGAACTCTATTACTGTTGTGGTGAACTCTATTCTCTCATACACTATACCTATTTTCTATCCTTTACTCTCACTTTGCCTCATAATCTGACATCCCACAAGCTCATTGTTTTCTAGATCCAACTCACACTCCTTCCCTCCCCAACAAGAGTCTTATCTTCTTTCCACCCTTTCTAAAAAGTGGCTAGTTGGGTGGAATAGCACGGTTAACACTATACATATCCAAAGGATCTCCTATCTCTTCTCTATAGGGTGGTACTGTAAATATCATAGAATACACTCTTGCTGTCTTAAACCATTTTGCCTTTCCCCACCAAATGATCACAAAAAAGTGTAAATGGAAGCTGTGAACACCAGGATAACTGCTGGAAGAGAAAACCCACCAACAAAGGAACAACCAACAGATAACAACAGAAGGTGAAGGTGGGAGTGGAAGCCACACTAACTTAACCCAGGACCTATCTGGAAATACAACTAAATAATGGAGAAATTACTCAGAACAAACAAATGAACAAGAGCAAGAGAGAATCCTCAAAACCTTGTACACATGGAAGAACCAGCTTCAGCACAACCTGCCTACACCTGCACAATAAAATACAAGAGGTGGTGGACAGAGTGACCCTCAGTTAACCAGCAGTTGGGAAGGACCCACCAAAGAAAGATCCAACAACAATCAAAACCCAAAGGCAAACACAGAGCCAACATAAATGACAGCCCAAGACCAGTGAGCTTGGGAGATCAAGGAAATGGCACCACTGAATCTCACAGATGTTTTACCACAGAAGTACACAGCATAAACCCAGGGAGTCATAACAGATAAATTTAAGAAGTAGAGGCTAACAACAACAGTCTCACAACCAATA
Organism: Trachops cirrhosus; assembly: GCA_028533065.1. Lineage (NCBI taxonomy): Eukaryota > Metazoa > Chordata > Mammalia > Chiroptera > Phyllostomidae > Trachops > Trachops cirrhosus. Next base: position 96,786,072 of record CM052539.1, read on the forward strand.
GGAAGACAAAGGAAAAATCCTCAAATGAAAGGAAAGGAAAAAGTCTCAGGAAAAATGCTAAGTGAAATAGAGGCAAGTCAACTATCAGATATTGAGTTCGAAACAATGGTTATAAGGAAGCTCAATGAGCTCACAGAGAATTACCAAAAACTACAGGGAAACTACAATGAACTCACTGCAAACTATATCAACATGAAAAAGAAAATAGAAACTATCAACAAGGGCCAAGAGGAGATGAAGAATACAATTTCCAAACTGAGGAACACAGTAGAAGGAATCAAAAGCAGATTCGAAGAAGCAGAGGATTGGATCAGTCAGTGGGAGGACAAAGTAGAAACAAACACCCAGAAAGAGCAAGAAAAGGAAAAGAGGCTCAGAAAGAATGAAGAGGGATTAAAGGAAATGCTGGACAACATGAAACATAATAATATCTGTATGATAGGGATACCAGAAGGAGAAGAAGAAGAGCAAGGGATAGAAAACATGTTTGAAAAAGTAATGATGGGAAACTTCCCTAATTTAATAAAAGAAAAAGTCACACAAATCCAGGAAACACAGAGAGTCCCAGTCAAAAGGAACCCAAAGAGGCCCACTTCAAGACACATCATAATCAAAATGGCAGAATTCCAAAATAAAGAGAGAACCTTAAAGGCAGCAAGGGAAAAACAGGAAGTAACATACAAGGGAGCCCTGATAAGACTAGCAGCTGACTTCTCAATGGAAAGGCTCCAAGACAGAAGAGAATGGCAAGAAATATTCCAAGTAATGAAAACCAGAGGCCTGCACCCAAGGCTACTTTATCCATCAAGGCTCTCAATTAAAATGGAAGGCCAAATAAGGAGTTTCCCAGACAAAAGAAGCCTCAAAGAATATACCTCCTCCAAGCCAGGTCAGCAGGAAATTCTAAAGGGTTTGCTTTAAGAACAGGAAGAAAAACAGTGAAAGACAGAGGAACACAGGTACAGAAAAATGGCAATGAATAAGTACCTATCAATAATAACCTTAAATGTAAATGGATTAAATGCCCCAATCAAAAGACATAGAATGTCTGAATGGATAAGAAAGCATGACCCACACATATGCTGCCTACAAGAGACCCATCTCAGGATAAAAGACCTACACAGGCTGAAAGTGAAGGGCTAGAAACAAATTTTCCAAGCAAATGGACAGGAAAAAAAAGCTGGGGTAGCAATACTCATATTGGACAAAATAGTCTTCAAAAAAAGAACCATAAAGAGAGATCCAGAAGGTCACTTCATAATACTCAAGGGAAGAATCAATCAAGAAGACATAAACATAGTAAATATATATGCACCCAACATAGGAGCACCCAAATACATAAAGAAAATCTTAGAGGACTTCAAGAAAGATATTGACAGCAACACAATTATAGTAGGAGATTTTAACACCCCACTGTCAAAAATGGACAGATCTTCCAAACAAAATATCATTGAATATATTATGGCATTGAACAATGCCTTAGATGAAATGGACTTAACTAATATATATAGAGCCCTTCATCCCGAAGAAGCTAAATACACATTCTTTTCAAATGCACGTGGAACATTTTCAAAGATAGACCACTAAACAAGCCTCAACAAATTCAAGAAAACTGAAATCATATCAAGCATTTTCTCTGACCAAAAGGGACTGAAACTAGAAACCAACCCCAAGGAAAAAAAACCCAAAACACTCAAGATCATGGAGATTAAATAGCATGCTATTAAACAATGAATGGGTCAAGAATGAAATTAGGGAAGAAATCAAAAAGTTTCTGGAAACAAATGAAAATGAACTCACAACAACCCAAAACTTATGGGACACAGCAAAGGCAGTCCTGAGAGGGAAGTACATAGCGATACAGGCCTACCTAAAAATGATAGAAACATTTCAAATAAACAACCTAATCCTATGCCTACAAGAACTTGAGGAACAACAACAAAGACAGCCCAGAGCAAGTAGAAGGAAGGAAATAACCAAGATCAGAGCAGAATTAAATGATATAGAGACTAAAAGCACAATTCTAAGGATCATTGAATCCAGGAGCTGGTTCTTTGAAAAGATAAACAAAATCAAGAAACCTTTAAGCAGGCTTATCAGGAAAAAAAGAGAGGGCCCAAATAAACAAAATCAGAAATGAAAGAGGAGTGATTACAACTGATACCACAGAAATACAATGGATTGTGAGAAATTACAATGTAAAACTATATGCCAAGAAATCTGAAAACCTAGATGAAATGCACACATTTCTAGAAAAATATAATCTACCAAAATTCAATAAAGAAGCAGAAAGCCTGAACAGACCAATAACAGCTGATGAAATTGAAACAGTAATTAAAAAGCTTCCGACACATAAAAGCCCTGGACCAGACGGTTTCACAGGAGAATTCTACAAAGCATTTAAGGGAGAGATAACCCTCATCCTCTACAGATTATTTAAAAAAATTCAAGAAAATGGAAGAGTCCCAAACTCTTTTTATGAAGCCAACATCATCCTAATCCCAAAACCAGATAAAGATGTAACAAAGAAAGAAAATTTCAGGCCAACATTGCTGGTGAACATAGATGCTAAATTCCGCAACAAAATACTGGCAAACCACATCTAGAAATACATTAAAAAGATTATACACCATGACCAAGTGGGATTCATCCCAGGGATGCAAGGATGGTATGATATTCAGAAATCAATAAACATAATACAGCACATAAGCAAAACAAAAGATAAAAATCACATGATCATATCAATAGATGGGGAAAAAGCATTTGATAAGGTACAGCACCTATTTATGATAAAAACACTCAGCAAAGTGGGAATAGAGGGAGCATTCCTCAACATAATAAAGGCCATATATGAGACACCTACAGCCAATATCATACTCAATGGACAAAAACTTAGAGCTTTCCTATTAAAATAAGGAACAAGACAAGGATGCCTGCTTTCACCATTCCTATTCAACATAGTACTGGAAGTCCTAGCCACAGCAATCAGACAAGAAAAAGAAATAAAAGGCATCTCAATTGGAAAGGAGGAAACAAAACTGTCACTGTTTGCAGATGACATGATAGGGTACATAGAAAATCCTACAGACTCCACCAAAAAACTACTCGACCTAATAAATGATTTTGGCAAAACAGCCAGATACAAAGTCAGTACTCAGAAATCAAAGGCATTTTTGTATATCAACAATGAAACATCAGAAACAGAAATCAGGAAAAAAAATCCCATTTGATATAGCAACAAGAAAAATAAAGT
>CM052539.1:96789424-96802121 GCA_028533065.1 Trachops cirrhosus
GGTAAAAGACCTGTACTCAGAAAACTATACAACACTGAAGAAAGAAATTAAGGAAGACAGAAACAAATGGAAGCATGTACCATGCTCATGGATTGGACGAATTCACATCATCAAAATGGCCATACTACCCAAAGCAATTTATAGATTCAATGCAATCTCTATTAAAGTACCCATGACATATTTCACAGCTATAGAATGAACATTTCAGAAATTTATATGGAACCATAAATGACCCTGAATAGCTGCATCAATTTTGAGAAAGAAGAACAAAGCAGGAGGGATCACAATACCTGATATCAAACTGTATTACAAGACCACTGAAATAAAAACAGCTTGGTACTGGCATAAGAACAGACACATAGACCAATGGAACAGAACAGAGAGTCCAGAAATAAACCCAAGTCTCTATGGTCAATTAATATTTGACAAAGGGGGATGAAGCACAAAATGAAGCAAAAATAGCCTCTTCAACAAATAGTGTTGGGAGAGCTGGACGGCTACATGCAAAAAAATGAAACTCTATCACCAACTTACACCATACACAAAAATAAATTTAAGGTGGATAAAAGAATTAAATATAAGTTATAACACCATAAAAGTCCTAGAGGAAACATTGGCAGGAAAACCTCAGACATTCCACGAAGCAACATCTTCACAGATATGTCCCCTAAAGCAAGGGACATAAAGGAAAGAATAAACAAAGGGGACCTCATCAAATTCAAAAGCTTTTGCATGGCCAAAGAAAACAGCATTAAAATGAAAAGAGAGACAACTGTATGGGAAAACATATTTGCCAATGATACCTTGGACAAGGGCTTGATCTCCAAAATACATAAAGAACTCACAAGACTCCTCTCCAGGAAGACAAAAAACCCAATTTAAAAATGAGCAAAAGACTTGAACAGACACTTCTCCAAGGAGGACATACAGAGGGCCCAAAGACACATGAAAAGATGCTCAGTATCACTAGCCATCAGAGAGATGCAAATTAAAGCCACAGTGAGATACCACCTCAAACCCGTCAGAATGGCCAACATAAACAAATCAACAAACAAGTGTTGGAGAGGATGCGGAGAAAAAGGGACCCTAGTGCACTATTGGTGGGATTGCAGACTGGTAAGACCACTATGGAAAACAGTATGGAACTTCCTCAGAAAACTAAAAATGGATCTGCCTTTTGATCCAGCAATCCCGCTGTTGCGATTATACCCTAAGAGCCCTGAAACAGCAATCCAAAAGAACCTATGCACCCCAATGTTCATAGCAGCATAATTTACAATAGCCAAGTGCTGGAAGCAACCTCAGTGCCTGTCAGGAAATGAGTGGATCAAAAAACGATGGTACATTTACACAATGGAATTCTACACAGCAGAGAGAAAGAAGGAGCTTATATCCTTTGCAACAACATGGATGGAACTGGAAAGCATTATGTTAAGTGAAATAAGCCAGGGGTGAGGGACAAGTACCATATGATCTCACCTTTAACTGGAACATAATCAACAAAAGAAAAAAGCAAACAAAATATAACCAGAGTCACTGAAATTAAGAACAATAGCTGGAGAGGAGTGGGGAGGGGACAGTGAGGAGAAGGGTTTTCAGGAACTACTATAAAGGACACATGGACAAAATCAAGGGGGAGGGTGGAAGCAAGGGAGAGAGGTGGGTTTGGAGGGGGTGGGGGTGGAGAAAATACAGACCACTGTAACTGAACAACAATAAAATAATTTTAATAAAATAAAAAATAAATTTTAAAGCAAGAAGGATAAGAGGAGGCTAAGCTTCCTCTCCTGGAGTGGAGAGGGTCTATATGCATTATTTGAAATGCTTCTATAAGGAATATTTGTCTCTTCTTGCCCATCTATTTATTCAATCATTTCTACATATACATGGATCTGGAGTAAGTCAGGGAAGTATAAAGAGTGGATATGAAAGCAAACAGACAGTTGACTGGCACCAGGGCCAAGCCAATATTCCTTAACTTGTTTTCTAGTTTCTTTGAGATTCTGAGGCTCAGAGCCAGAACTAAAGTGTCTTTTGGATGACTGGATCTGGGATGGATGGATGTTCTGGGTCACTCAGCTTTGGAACCAAGAAAAACGGCCATTGTGTAGATTTCTGTCAAATGCACAGTTGACACAGGAACAGAAACTGATCCTCTCTTGGAAGCACATTAAATTAAGAAAACTGAAGACACAGAAAAGAGCTTATAATACACATGTGCCACCCTTTCTGTAACTGCCCAAATTACAGCAAGGAGAACCTCAAACCTGTACTAACCAGAGTAGTTCTGTACTCAGCTCTCAAGGATACAGAGGAGAGTCAAGAGTAGTGGAGAGTCTGGGAAATGGAAGTGAAGAAAAATAATTTGTAAGTGTCAACCTATGAGAAGAAATGAATCTTTTTATGTATCCCCAAAGTTAAGTAGTATCTGGCACATAGCAGGGTTCAGTAAATATTTGCTGAATGAATGGTTGTGTTAGAGATCTGTGCCCAATCCCTCAGGAGAACACTGAAGGGCATGAAACAAGGAGTAAGACATTTCAGTGCATAGCTTATGTCAAGTACAAATGCACTGAACCTGGCTGGCTGGTGTGGCTCAGTGGATTGAGTGGTTGCCCTTTCGATTCCCAGTCAGGGCCTGGGTTGTGGACCAGGTCCCCAGTAGGGGACACTCGAGACACAACCACACATTGATGTTTCTCTAACTTCCTTTTCTCCCTCCCTTCCCCTCTCTCTAAAAATAAATAAATACAATCTTCAAAGAAAAAGTTAAACCTAAAAGATCTAGGTTGTTGAAATCATAGGGAAGACACTGAGCTGTAATTCCCTGATTAAGACATCGAGTTGAGGATGTGGGGGTGGGGTGATGAAGCTGGTTTTGTTTTTTTTTTTAATGCTCTTGTTGACTGATACCAAGAAACCCGTGGGCAGTTCTCCAGCAAAGAGCTCCTTGTCATGCTCAGTAACTTCTAACTTTCCTCTTGCCCCGTCCTCCTCAGTTGCTGTCAGTTGATTTGTGGCGGAGGGGAATTCCAGCCCATTTTAGGGAAATTAATAAGGAGGTTTCTAGTCAGTATCCCTTAGATGGATCCTGGGACCCTGATGAGAAAAGTAGGTCTGAGACACACAGTTCGCAGAAAGCTATGGGGCCAAGAATGGATATGAATTAACTAAAACCCTCACAGACAACAAACAAAAAAATCTATATAGGTGTTCTCACAAATCTGGAAACTCAAAGATTTAAATAACCAGATAAAAGAGGGTAACAGAAGTTAAGTCTGCTTCACCTTCATCTTTGGGCCATCAACAAATCAGGCATCTCCATATCACTGCATTTCTTAACTAAGCTCTTCCTCCTTTTAATTAATTAATGAATTAATTAATTTTACATGCATATTTTTGATTTTCCAAGTACGTTTATTAAAGCTGGGAATGGTGAAACAAGGAAGGGCTTACAATAGAAGAAGCAATAGGCGAGAGCCCAGAGGGGCTGCACTGGCTCACTGGGAAGCCAGAGAAAAGGGGCCCTGGAGATGGGTTGAGGGGGGTTAGCCGGGGATGAGCTGTCAGGCTGCACACTGTTCCCCTGGTTGTAAGTCTCACGGAGACCCTTATTGTTCAGGAGATGCACATCTGTGGGGGAAGAAGAGAGGGGAAGGGGAAGGTCCAGGCCTGCTCCCAGAGGGAGAGCATTCCTGCTCTTAAGTTTATTCTTTAAAAAAAAATTTTATCCTCCTTTGATGACACTTTTTCATTGCTTTTAGAGAGATTGGAAGGGAGAGAGGAAGGGAAAGAAACATTTATCTGCTGCATCCCGCAGGCACCCAGACCAGGGATTGAACCTGCAACCTTTTGGTTATTGACTGATGCTCCAATCAAATGAGCCACACTGGCCAGGGCCCTACTTTTATTCTTAATTAATATCTTATTTATAAATATTTACAATATTTGTCTACTTCACAGAGTTGATTGGAAAGTTCCTTCAAATCATAGGGTGTTAGATTTGCAAGGTGCTGAAGCAATTATCCAATTCAACCTCCTCATTTTATAGGTGGGGAAGGGAAATGTCTGGTTTAAGGGTACGTGTCGAGTTAGATGCCAAGTGGATACTATGATCTCAGCTATAACTCCCAGTCTAAGGCCTTTTCTGTTATTCTAGGGGTGCTCCTCTACCTTGAGTAACCTCATAGTAGATTTCCTACCTTCCCACCCATCAAGCTCAGGAATAGACAGTGGAAAAATGTATTAAACGATTGATTAAAAAAAAATTGTATATACAGAAAGGAGCAGCTTGAAACTGTGACAAATAATACATCCCATGGAAGATAGAAATTGTTAGCTTTTGAGGACTCAAAGGAGTAGATCCATTTAACCACCAACCATCCCTCACTTTTTTATTGATGAGAGAGAGAGGAGAAAGAGAGAGGGAGAGAGTAGAAGACATCAACTTGTTTTTCCATTTATTTATGCCTTCATTGGTTGATTATTGCATGTGCCCTGACTGGGGATCAACCTTGGTGTATTGGGATGATGTTCTAACCAACTAAGCTCCCCAGCCAGGGCAACTATCCTTATGTGATACAAGCCCCCAAAGGAAGCAACACTTAACCATCACAAAGGAGGTGATGAGCACTGTCACCCACTACCAGAAATTAAGCAGAAGCTAAAATTTAATATTGAAACCCAATAATGTGAGAACCTAGTATTTTTGGCCAGCCACCCAAACTTAAATTGTCCCCTGAAAATGACCAGATCTCATAGACATGAAAGTTCAGGCACTAGTTAACTCTTAACAGACAAGCCATGGTAACTATCTTGGGCCATCAGCAAACCAGGCATCTCCATATCACTCCATTTCTTAACTAATCTCTTCCTACTTTTAATTAAATAATGAATTAATTAATTTTATACATATATTTTTTATTTTCCAAGTACGTTTATCAAAGCTGGGAACGGTGTTGTAGAGTTGTAGGTCTGGGAAGAGCTGTAACAGGAATACAGCTCTCTAAATAGTTAAGTCAGCCCTGTCTGGGTAGCTCAGTTGGTTAGAACATCATCCAAATACACCAAAGTTGTGGGTTTGATCCCCAGTCAGGGCACATAGAAGAATCAGCCAATGAATGCATCAGTAAGTAGAAAAACAAATAGGTGTTTTTCTTTCTCTCTCTCTCTCTCAAATCAATAAATTATTGAAGGCCCTGGCTGGTGTGGTTCAGTGGATTGAGCACTGGCCTCTGAACCAAAAGGTCGCTGGTTCGATTCCATGCCAGGGCACATGGCTGGGCCGTGGGCCAGGTCATGTAAAAGGCAACCAATCTATGTTTCTCTTGCACACTGATGTTTCTCTCCCTCTCTTTCTCTCTTCCTTCCCTTCTCTCTAAAAATAAAATAATAAATAAAATCTTAAAAAAATTAAAAAAGAATTTAAATGGTTAAGTCATTATAACTACAAACAAAATAAAAAAGAAACAGTAAGTTCCAACATTTTGCAAGGGCACAGAGACTTGCATTTATGGAAAAGAGATCAACATTAGAAAATTAAGTTACCTTCCCTGACTGGTGTGGCTCATTTGGTTGAGTGTCGTTCCACAAAGTGAAGTGTCACTGGTTCAATTCCCAGTCAGGGCACAAGCCTAGGTTTCAGGTTCAGTCCCCAGTTGGGGTGCATGCAAGGGGCGGCTGATCAATGTTTCTCTCTCATATCGATGTTTCTCTCCTCTCTTTCTCCCTCCCTTCCCCTCTCTCTAAAAATCAATAAGTAAAATCTTTTTTAAAAGAAGGAAAGAAGGAAGGAAGGAAGGAAGGAAGGAAGGAAGGAAGGAAGGGAGGGAGGGAGGAAGGGAGGTTGGAAGGAAGGAACGAAGGAAGGAAGGAAGGAAGGAAGGAAGGAAGGAAGGAAGGAAAGAAAGAAAGAAAGAAGGAAAGAAAGAAAACTAAGCTCCCCAAAAGAAGTAAAATTTGGTCATGAATTCACAAAAATATATCCAAGGAAAGCAGCTGAAAAATGAAAGAAGAGGGGCTGAACGTGGGCAAACTGGGGAGAAAAAAAGTAAATAAGTCAAAGAGGAAAAGATAATAAATTCAGAGATGACCCAACAGAATTCAATGCTCATCACTAGTGGCTGAGTTTCTGAATTAAAGAAGTATCAACAATATTCTTCCTTTGAGACCTGAGAAACATTGTACATATTTATAAGATCTTAAATGCCAAAAGGGGACAGTACTCAAGTTAATAGCTATCAATAAGAAAAAAATCCAGTTGTTAAAAGATTTCACCATTGGTCTGAATAAACTTAAAAAGTGCAAACAAAGATGGTGGGAGAGGGAGTGGAAAGTGGGAGACCTAAAACCCACAGAAAGCTGAATAGTTGCACTAACCCCTCCTCATCTTGAAAACCTCAGTAAAAGTACCAGCAGCTAAAGACAAATAAAGCACATTTTAAAAAGACTGTACTTTCATTTCTTTCACACACAGCAGTATATTCCAGGGTTCGTAAATATCAATTTCTCATTTGTAACACATTCTTTATGCAAATGGTTCTTTCATTTTGAAATGTACTGTCTTCACAAATTCAAATATCTTACTTTCTTCCCCTTTTAAATCTTGTTTCCTGTAATTAATTTTCCCTATAGACTGTATCTCCACTGAACCAGTCTATACTTTCATGCATTTTAAATTTCTCCTGTTCTACTAAACTTTTATTCCTTTAATATTCACAAAATGGTGATACCTCATTCTTTTTCCACTCTTGGACCCTCTTTTTATTTTGTATAATTTCTTCACTCATCTATCCTCACACACATATTCCAATGACATTAAAGTCCATGGGAAACTGGAACTTAGGTAAAGGACTATGTTTCTTTGCCTTACCCTGGGCAATTAGTTTCTCTAGAGTCATTAAACAGATCCATTCTCTAGATCCATTAAATGGATTGATTTTGCTCAATAGTTTGACATGCTCACATGCTGCATTGCATTTTCATTTCCACCCCATTCATATAACATTACAACTCTTTTCACAACATGATCATTCCAGGGGTGTCCAACCTGCGACCTGAAGGCTGCATGGGGCCCAGGATGGCAATGAATTTGGCCCAACACAAAGTTGTAAATTTACTTAAAAACTTTTTTTGTTCACCAGTTTTCGTTAGTGTTTGCATATTTAATGTGTGGACCAAGACAACTCTTCTTCCAGTGTGGCCCAGAGATGCCAAAAGTTGGAGACCCCTGAAAGCTTTCAGTTCCCACGTTATATTTATAGTCTGTCCTTTCTTAATGAACACTTGCATCGTATTTGTTCTGATTAATACCATAGTAGGATTGTAGCCATTTTTGCAGTTAATGTCAGTTCTTTTTCCAACAGTGAAAAGGAAAAGAAAACTTAATTCAGTCTACGTTACAATGCTCCCCGCACTCAGGAAGAGCCTGCTGACAGAGCGGAGTGCTTCCCTGTGCCCATCAGGTTGTTACATGACGCGTATGTGAGGTGTTTTCTCTGGGATACGACACATGCTGCAGGTTATATGACAAACCTTCATGAAAATCAGCCCAGAAGATAATTTAAATACCGTTGGAGCTTCTGGGAAAGAAGAGTGAAGTGGAAAACATCTTTAGAAACAAAGCTGGATATAACAAAAGGAGAACCAAGGTGGTCTTATCGATCAAGGTGTTTGTGTCTGCTGTCTGCTTGCCTGTGTCTCCACCTAGGAGGCCGTCAGTATTTGCCTGTTTGGAAACTGCAGGAGTTAGGGAGGCAAAAGATACTTGTATTTCAAGGGGAAAATATAACATTTTTGAAATGTTAGAAAATTGGAGGGTGTTTTCTAATCAACCATTATGATCAAAGTGGAATTTTTTTGTTGTTATCTCTCTTTCAGAGGAAGGATGTTCTACCATGTGAAACACAGGCAACAGAGGAAGACGCTTTGGTAAAGAAATCTAGCTTGAAAAAGTTTGCTTGAAAAGTTTAAGAGAAGTTTTTTGCAGAATCTCAATATCTTAGGAGAGTTGGCATTAGCAGATCACAACTTGGAAAAATCTTTCCCACAGAGCTCCAAAAAACACTAACAGAAGGGCATGGGGAAGGTACATGGCCAAACCAAATTTTAACTGGGATAAAACTGGCCTTTTGAAGAAGAGAAGAAAAAAAGTCAGTTACTGATAAGCAAGACAAGGATAGGCTATTTTGCTAAATTTAAAGTTGTATGAGTGACATCAATAAACATACGTATCTATAAATACATTTACGTATGTGGCAACCTGCTGGCCCCATCTGTGTACTGGACCCCAGGGCCAGGTTGGTAATTTCAGCTAAATCTCGGGAAGCATTTTACTGACAGCTTAGATGCTTGTAGCGGCAAAACAAAACATAATCTGATATTAAAATGATTCTTTCCAATGCTGCAAAACTTTGGGATAGTGCCTTATAAACAGAAGGATATTAAGGGCACTAAGCAGGGGATATATTTATTTCTTTGGCAGCATGTCCCTAAACATATTTCCTTATTCTTCCTTTCAAGGTCTCCAACTTGGGTCTGTTCTGCTGTTTCTTAAAAATGTCCTTTTTATATAGAGACATTATTTTCTGGATCCTGATGGGTTTGAGAACTGGCTGACATTTGGGATGTGCCTTTTCCTCTACATCTCCAGGAAAAAGTGAGCTGGGTCTCATCCTGGAGGCTGGCATCCCTGACCTAACCGGAGGACCTTCACATTTCCCCACTTTTTCCTCTTTTTTCTTTATTTCTAACTTGCATTTTGCAGCATTAGTAGAACAACAGGAAGCTCTGGGTTTCCTCTCCAGGGCATTCAACTGAAGGGGTATGCTTACCACACTGATAACAGTAGCCAGAAAAGGAACACACCCACCCTCCAGAAAGCATGGCCCTCCTCCTCACTCTATCTGCCCTCCCATGCTGGCCCACTTCCCCTGAAAAGCTTTGGAGGCCCTATTGGAGTCACACAATTCAGGCCACTCCAGTGTTCAAGACAATCTGATCCCATTAAGATTTGTTTGGCCACAACCTTACTCATGCTCTCCTCTTAGATTGTGTTTTAGAGATCTGTGTGGAAAGACTATTTTCAAATTGCAATCTGCTAACTCTATCTCTTTTAAGATTTCAAGATTCTGCAAGAATCTTGTGTTGGTCTCAGCATCATGTGAGATACTGTTGTCTAAGGTTACTGAGGGTCAATCATTGTGACAGACTAAATTGGTATCAGCATTGCTATGCATGTTCTTATATGCAAAATGGTGTGTTGTATTGCCCTTTCTAAGCTAAACACCCTTGAAATAAGCAAAGAGAGGAATTATTGGTTACTAATTCAATGTGTCCAGGGATAAGAGTTTTAATTATAACAGAAGTCTGGAATCTAGTTTTCCAAATTTTTCATGTTAAAGAATCTGGGGGTGGCAGAAGTACAGGACTGAGTGCCTGAGGAGTGACCACAGGACCAAGAACAGCCAAAAAGCATCTGAGTGCACTCATTACACTGACATGAAGATGAGACAATCAAAATGAAAGCTGTGTTAAGGATATGAGTGAAAGACACAAATAACTCTTGGGAGCACTCACTAAAGACAGTTTTTAAAGAGCCTTGAGAAATAAATTTGAGAGAGAATCCATCCGGGATGCCAAAGTCTGTACGTTGCAGTCCTCCTGTGGTTTAGCTGGTCCTCATCTACCATTCATGGTCTACCTGAGCTCTCAGAGGCCCTGGAGTGAATGGATCAGTGTTTCACAACACATCAGTTGCTGAATGAGTGCTCTGTCTGTTGATGTTTAACCTAATTTTTCTTCTCAGAGATATTACACCTATAAATTTGGGTTCTGCATTTGAGAGACTTGGATCAGATGGTTATTCCAGAAACAGTCTTCTCCTAGGCAAGACAGTTTCCCTGAGCAGTCCCCTCACCCACAATGAACCTTTAAAATCTTGGCAAAAAACAGAGTCCTCTTGCAATCAACCTTTTGTCTTGATTTTGAGCAGGAAGATGCTGCATGGCTGAAGGAGAAAGGAATTGAGTGAGATTATTCTGTTGTAAATGACCTCTAAGCTATCACCGAACCATGCCGCTGCCTTCAGAACAGCCTCAGAAAGATGGGTGACCTCCAACTACAGCAAATCCTCACCTAACCTTGTCAGTGGGTTATTGGAACTGTGGCAAAGTGATGTATAACAAAACCAGTTTTACCACAGGCTAATTGATATAAGCAAGAGTTAAGTTCCTATGGTATCACATCAATATTCTAGAGAAATGACATTATTTGAGGACCCACTGTACTCTGGACTTCCTCACCTGTGTTCCATAGAAACTTCTCCATGTTTGCTTTTTAATCAGCAAACGTGCTATTTAACAACCACTAGCCACCTATAGGTTGACAGTTTGATAAACTTGATAAAGATGATTAAGTTGCTGCGGCTGCTTTTTTCTTCTTTAGCTTAATGCCAACATCTTTACCACCATCATTTTCTGTATGACCTTGAGCAAATATGATCTGCTCTCAGTCTAGGATTTTCCTGAATTAAGTAAAATTTTCTATATAATACACTTAGCACAAAATAAGTGCTTGATAGGTTTTTTAAAAATTAAAAGTTTAAAATTATAGATGATGTACAATGCTATATTCATTTCAGATGCATATCACAGTAATTAGACATTTACATACCTTACAAAGTGATCACCACAATGAGTCTAATTCCCAATTGGCAACATACGCAGTTGTTACAATACTGAGTATATTCCCTATGCTGTACATTAGATCCGTGTGATTGATTTATAGATGGCAGTTTATTCTTCTTAATCCCTTTACCTTTTTTGTCCATTCCCCAAACCCCTTCTATCAACAGCCATCAGTTTTTTCTTTGTATCTATGAGTTTGTTTGTTCATTTATTTATTTTTATTTTCCTGATTTTGAAATCTGATTTCACATACACGTGGAGTGAAAAAAAACAACAACAAAGGGATTTCACTTACATATGGAATGAGAAAACCAAGTCTTTCTCTGTCTGACTTATTTCACTTATCACAATACCTCCTAGGTCCATGTATGGTGTAACCGATGGCAAGATGTCATTCTTTTTATGGGTGAGTAATATTCCGTTAAGTATATACCACACTTTCTTTATCCACTTATCTATGTGATGGGCACCTAAGTTGCCTCCACATCTTAGCTATTGTAAATAATATTGCAGTAAACTTAGGGGTGTATATATATTTTCAAATTAGTGTTTTCGATTTCTCTGTTAAATACCCAGCATAGGTCCTATGCTTGGTGATTCTTGATGAGGATGGTGTAGAAGATGACTAGTTAGTGAGGAGTATTTTTCATTTTCATTATAACACTTTTTTCCTTAGCCCCATTTTCTGTTTTCTTTGGCTTGATGCCATCCCAACACCCATACTTTTTTAAAGAGGGTCTCCAAAGTTGGAAACTTCTTCCTCTCCACTTTGAGTTACATCTGAATATATCTGTAATATGATGATGTGCAACAGCTTACTCATGCCCAACTTGTTCCTCATGTTCACCCATAAGGAATCAGAGGGATAATCATCTCCAAGGGATTTGCCTTCATACCTCTGTCTGAGTGTTTATCCTTCTGTGACTCCCTGATACAAGTATGAGGATTTCTCTGGATCAATATTACTAAATAAATGATCACCACATACCTGGGGGTCTCAGCAGGAACCAGATAGGTGAACTAGGAATACCATTCAAACAAGAATAACTGAGGAGGATTTATGAAGGGATGGTTTACAAATGGGGAGGCAGGGAAAGGTGCATCACAAGGAATAATGCAGTTACATAGGGCTGGTAATGACAGAGCTGTTTAGTGTCCCTAAGCCCAGAGGGGAGAGGAACCTCTGGAGTGCTTCCCAGAACCCCTTGGGCACCGGGGTTCTATGTAGAAAGGGCTGCCTTGAGAGGACTGTGTCTTTGTTGTAAGTGAAGTCAGTGTGAGACAAATCCACAGGGAGGAGTCAGGAGAATAAATACCCTGATCTCACTTTTCTCCTTCCCTCTGATTTGCCAAGACTTAGGCTAATACAGCTGGATGCCAGAGGGCAAGGCAGCCCCCTGAGGTCAGCCTTCTGTGGTAGGACAGAAGAGGATGAAGAGTGGATTCAGAAGGGCAAAGAGAAGATAACTGGCATAATAAGTAGATAAAAGTGGACCATGCATGGGTCAATGATGACCAAAGATGACCAGTGGTATGAACCAGAGATTATAGTATATCCAGTTTCTTAGAACTGGGGTCCTTAAAAAAAATCACTTGAGAGCTTGTTTGGAGGTTCTAGCAGGGGAGCACAGCTACTCGTATACCCTTGACCAAAGATCAGTCCTCTCCTCTAGTTGGGAAGGTTGTCCTCTTCAACTGAGCCCGCAGCTTTGGGATGGATGCACATGGATCAGTGAGGGAGGAAGGGGACACCTGCCTAGCCAGCCAGATCAGCCGAATCAACCCTGGTGATCAATAGGGTGACAGATGTCACATCCACATTAGGAATAAACCTAACCAAGGAGGTAAAAGACCTGTATGCAGAAAAGTACACAACACTGAAGAAAGAAACTAAGGAAGACACAAACAAATGGAAACATATACCGTGTTCATGGATCAGAAGAATTAACATCATCAAAATGTCCATACTACCCAAAGCAATCTACACATTCAATGCCATACCTATTAAAGTA
>CM052539.1:96802621-96841852 GCA_028533065.1 Trachops cirrhosus
ATGGAGAGTTAGCAACAGGGGAGTGGGAGGAGGAGAGAGGGGGAAAAGGTACAGAGAATAAGTAGCATAGATGGTAGATAGAAAATAGACAGGGGGAGGGCAAGAATAGTCGGGGAAATGTAGAAGCTAAAGAACTTATGACACATGGACATGAATTAATGGGGGGAATGTGGGTGGGAGAGGGTGTTCAGGGTGGAGGGGAATGAAGGGGGGATAATAGGACAACTGTAATAGCATAATCAATAAAATATATTAAAAAATAACAGCAAAAAAAAAAAGAACTGTTCCTTTTGCAGTCTTTCAAGGAATTGAAATTTTTTCCATTAAGAGAATTTTGTAAAGATCGAAATAAATGGAAATCCAAAGGTGCTATGTCTGGTGAATATAGTGGATGAATCAGAATTTCCCAGCCAAGCTGTAACACTTTTTGCCCAGTTGTCAAAGAAACGCCCGGTCTTGCGTTATCCTGATAAAAGATGGTGAGTTTATGAGTTTTCTGTTGACTAATTCCAGACCCTTTTCATCAAGTGCTGCTTTCAGTTGGTCTAACTGGGATCAGTACTTGTTGGAATTAATTGTTTGGTTTTCCAGAAGGAGCCCATAATAGAGGACTGACTCCCTTCCAATCCCACTATACACACAACATCACCTTCTCTGAATCAAGACTGGCCTTTGGTGAGGTTGGTGCTGGTTCATTTCATTTGCCCCAGGATCTCTTCCATTCCACATTATCGCAAAGTATCCACTTTTTATCACCTGTAACAATTGATTTTAAAAATGGAATGTTTTCATTATGTTTAAGTAGAGAATCACATGTGAAAATATGGTTAAGAGAATTTTTTTTTTGCTTAACTTATGTGGAACCCAAATATCAAAGCAATTAATATAACCAAGTTGGTGCAAATGATTTTCAATGCTTAATTTGGATATTTTGAGCATGTCAGCCATCTCCCACGTGGTATAATGTTGAATGTTCTCAATTAATGTCTCAATTTGATTGCTGTCAACTCCCACTGGTCTTCCTGACTGTGGAGCATCATCCAGTGAGAAATCTCCACCACAAAACTTTGCAAACCACTTTTCATACTTTTGATCAGTCACAGCATCTTCTCCATACACTGCACAAATCTTTTCTTGCATTTCAGTTGTGTTTTTGCCTTTCTTGAAATAATAAAGTATAATATGCCAAAAATGTTGTACATTTTCTTCCATCTTCAATATTAAAATGGCTACACAAAAATTCACCAGTTTTGATGTTTTTTTTTAATGCACGCTAATACGACAGCTATCACAATACGATATAACAAAATTGTTTCAAATGAAGTTAAAGACAACTAAGCACTACTAGAGCCATCTTATGGGGAAAAAAGAATGAACTTTTTGGCTTCAGAAGGGCTGTCTGATCCCCACTATCTGCCTTGAAGGCCTAAGAGTCTGCCTGAAGTTTCCACCACTTGCGTAATTCCTTTATGCTAAGAATTTGCTTCAAGAAATCCTCTGCTGAAATGTGCATGCTGCCTAAAAGGGTGTGGTGCACATTCGTCTTTCTTTTGCCTTCTCAACACCAAACTTCCCTTTCTCTTTTGAGAACCCCACCCCTTATGAGTATTTCTAGGAAGCAGAGCCTGTTTTCTACTATAAAAACCTCAGCAGAAGGTGCAGCAGTTGCTGTCTCAACCCTTCTCATAGTCAGGGCAGGGGCATGTGACCTAGGGTTGACCAACCAGTTTCATCTGCTCCAGACCGCAGATTGGGAACTGGTGACACAGGACAGCAGAATTTGGGAGAGTGTTCATTTTGGCAGTGGGCCTGGGAGCTGGTGACACGGGACAGCAGAATTTGAGAGAGTGTTTATTTGGCAGTGGGCAGCAGCAGTGGCAATGACCCTGTGGCAATGGCCCTGTCCAGAGCTGTCAGTGGCAAATGGTGGCATCTAGCAGTAAGGGCTCTCTGCAGTCACGTTCTCACAGTTATTGTTTATGGTGCGTCCTGGGCTGCGGTCCCAACTTCTGTGTAGGATCCCCATTCCTGCCCATTTCGCAAGTCTGTTCCTCAGCCTCCCCAGAGAACCTAGAGTTCCCCGGCATCCTTCTACTGAGTCCCCATGCTGCTTCAATGAGACAGAGTCATCCTCAGTTGCAAGGATCTAAGAACACTGACTGATACAAGGGGTGACACATTAACTCAAGAAAAGTCATAAATATATCAGCCACAGATAGATTCATTTGTCTAATTCATTGTCATGTTGGGAAAGGACAGGACCCCAGGAAAAAGCTGATGGGAGTACAAAATAAGGTGAGTCTAGTCTTATGGACATTGGTTGATGGGGCTCTCCTAGCAGGACATTTGGACATAGTTTCAAAGCAACCTGAGGGACATCCAAGGTACCAGGCCAGGCCAGTGCAGGATGAAGACAGACAAATGGACAGGAAAGACGGAGGTGCAATAAGGGGAAAGTTAGCACAGCTTACACTGGTGCTGCTGAGTGTGGAGCCTTACTGACACGGCCTTGATTGTACCCTGTGGAGCACCCAAGGGAAGCTTCTGCTTTATCAGAGTAAGACCACCGATTTTATCTCTTTGATTTGCCTAAACATTTCCACTGACATTAGGATTCATGATAATAGTAATCAGTTTGTGGGATTTCTATTCTCTTCCCCCCCTCCACCCCCCAACGACAGCATTTAGTCCCTTTATGATTTAATACTCAGGGATAAAAAGTGCAAGGGCAGTGTAAACTCTAAACTACCCAAAAGGGCAAGAGCTGTGTCTTTATTATCTTTTCCTCAGAGAGGAGCATAGAAACTGTTCACTACTCTCTAAGGGAAGGGAAGGAGGAAAGAAAAGAGGAATGTAGTGAGTACAGATTGTAGTGGAACAAGCGCTAAGAAGTTGTTCATGGTTTTTTTGTGAAGAGGAGGGGTAATCCACAAATCAACAGAATTCACTCCTTTCTGCATTCCTCTTTACTTCTGCTCAGATCAAGGACTGTGCTGGTGTTCAGTTCACTGCACAAATAAACTCAGGGCCCTGTTATTGATCTGCCAGCTTTTCTATGGAAGGGTCACGTTTGCCTGCCAGCAGCTCCAGCAAACCCAGGGCACCTGCAGAGGACCCTCTCAGGCCCACTGGTAATGCAAGCCAAGATAGGAGGTGGCAGTTCTCACGTCTGATCCCCCAGCTCGGCTCTGAAATTCTGGTTCTCTGTGAACTCCCAGGGCGCCGACTCTCACACATCCACTGGACCTGTTCTTCAAGCCGTTTCTGCTGTGGGGTGGCACTGAGTTGCCGCCCTTTTCTACCAGCTCTATGAATATCATCAAGGAAATGGCACTGAAAAATAACCTCAATCAAACTATCAAAAAACACTGAAGAAAGAAAACACACAAGCTGGGTTTGACTTAAAATTTTTCTCTGAGACATGTTTTTTATTTTTGTAGAATGTCAGTTAATAAATATTTTAGGATGATAAGGATGAATCATGATGATGGTTCTAAGGAATGGAAACATTTTATACTTTAATTTAAAGCTCAATTCATCAGCCTTATCTTCTGCATCAGATCTTGAAATCTGGCAGAGAAAGTATCTCTCATGCACAGGCCGAATTTCTCACCTTGAATCATAGCCAGATCAGTATATGGAAGGCCAGTGGCAGCGGCTCTTGATCACCTGAAGCAGAGGCTTCTTAAAAGTGAGGAAGATGACAGTGCAGGCCACCAGCAGGGTGAGGCAGCTGGGAAGAATGAGCACAAGGTACAGCAGGCCCATGTCCACCCTTTCCCACTTACAGTCCTGAGGCATGCCTCTGGGCAGGTCCGTCAGGCGAATGACCTTGGAGGAGAGGTTGCAAGTGATCGTGGCCAAGTCTGCGATGGTGTGTGGATGCTGCAGGGCCTCCCAGCCTTCCACCCCGCAGCAGTCATATGGATTCTGACTGAGGTAGATGGTCCGCAGACTTGTCAGGAGCTGCGCAGTCACAGCCCTCTGGGGTAGGGCTCTGAGAGAGTTCCTGCGGAGATCCAGGGTCTGTAGGGCCAGGCTGCCCCTGAACCTTGGGAAACGGGTCAAGGAATTTCCTGACAGATCCAAGTCCCTCAGATTCCTAAACCCAGAGAAGTCCAACTCTGTGAAGCTGGAACTGAGGCCCACATTCCTGAGAGACAGGACCTGTAATGTGGGAGCAATATTCTGGAGAGGGGCAATGCTCCCATTGAGAATCCCCCAGTTTCCAGACAGGTCTAAGTGGGTGAGGGCAGTCCCCTGGAATGAGCAGTCTTGTAATGCTCCCAGCGCACAGCCCTTCAGAGAGAGGCTCCTCAAAGATGCCATATTCCTGAAATCCACGCAGCTGGGGGGACCAATGTGGTCTAACCCAGCCGGCTGGGGACAAAGTGAGATCTGGTTGTGGCTCATGTCAACTGTAGTGATGTTATCGGCATCAGCAAAAAGGCCAGTAGGGACATGCAGAAGCTGGTTGGAGCTCAGGTTGAATGACCGGAGGCTCCTCAGGCAGCCGGGGAGCCCCGGAGTCAAGTGCAGCTCCGACAGCTGGTTCTGGCTCAGATCCAGCTCCATGAGCGCTCCTGGGGGCTCGTGCTCCCGGATGTGGAGTGTCATCAGGCAATTCTGGTTGAGGTTCAGGTGGGAGAGGGAAGGCATTTTCTTTAGGAAACCATCAGGCAGGTATTGGAACTGGTTCTGGCTCATATCCAGGAAGCGAAGATCTGCAAGATCACTGGAAGCAAACTCTTCCCAAAGGTTAATTGTGGTGATGTTGGTCACATTGCCATCCACAAGGAGGAACTGGGCCACCATCTCCTGTGGTGACGAGGTGTTGTACAGGTCCCTGTAGAAGCCCATGTTATTGTCCTGCAGTAGGAGGGTGTGCAGCTTGCTGGATTGGGGCAGGAGTGGGAAAAACAGCAGCTGATTGTGAGAGAGGTCCAGCATCTCCAGCTCAAAAGCAGCCTCTTCCACTGATGCCAGGAACCATTCCAGGGCATTATAGCTGACATTGAGGGACTGGAGCTGTGTGAGGCTGAAGTCCACAATGCAAGGGAGGTTGTTATAGGCCAGGTTGAGGTGTCTCAGCTTAGTCAAGCCTTCGAAGGCTCCACCCTCAATCTCAAAGATGTAGTTCCTCTGCAAATCCAGCTCCTTGAGGTGCCCCAGGCCTTTAAAGGCAGAGTCATCAAGCCTCATGATGGTGTTCCTTGCCAGGGACACAGACTCCAGTGAAGATAGGTTCTGGAGCATGAGGGCTGCCATGTCTTCCGTCAGGGAGTTTCCCGACAAGTCCAACCTCCTCAATGCCTGCAGGCTGTGAAAGGCAGCTGCGGTCTCCCGGTAGCTCTCTGAGAGGGAATTGTCAGGCAGTGCCAGGCTGTGCAGGCGGGCCTGCCCTAGGAAGGTGTCACAACCAATGTGTTCCAGGTGGCAGCTGTGCAGACTGAGGCTCTCCAGGAGAGGGTAAGGCTGGAGGGAATGATTCCCCAGGATCTTGAGAGGATTAGAATTCAGGATGAGTGTCTGCAAGTGGGGAGGGAGATTGCTGGGCACTGAAGCAAGGTTCTGTCCTTGACAGTCAGCGACTCCATCCACCTAGGTTTAAAAACACAGTGGTCAGCAGGGAGGAAGCCTCTGAGACAGAAGTCTGGGTATAAAAGCTTAGTTCATTCATCAGACTGTTCCTGCAACTTTTGGGAATGGCTCTAGAGATCATAAGTTTGTTTTTTTTTTAAAAAAAGGATCCGAAACTGTAGGAAAAAAATGGAACTTTTCTTTCTTCTTTACCTTCACACTGAAAGAGTCAGCTAGGAGCTGAGTTCCAGGCCTCATTTAAAACACACAGCATGGCTCTGGCCAGGTGGCTCAGCTGGTTGAAGCATCTTCCCATACACAAAAATGTTGTGGGTTTGATCCCCAGTCAGGGCACATACTGAGGTTGCAGGCTTGATCTGCTGTTGGGGCATGTATGGGGGGCAGAGGGTGCGGGGCTGGGGGTTTGGGGGGGTGGGGAGGGCAACCGATCAAATGTTTCTCTCACATCAATGTTTGTTTCTCTCTCTTTTTTCCCTCTCTCCCTTCCTCTCTCTCTAAAAATCAATGAAAACATGTCCTTGATCGAGGATTTAAAAACAAAAGCAATAAATAAGCAAATAAAACACAGAGCATTTTAGAGAAGATCTGAGCACCTGTCCGTTATGTTCTGCATGCTGACGGCTGTGCTTGCTGTTTGGGCTCAGCTCTGAGAAGAGTTAAGGGCCAAGTCTCTGTGTGGGTTTGAATCCTAACTCTGCTACTTGTTTCCATGTGACCTTGAGCAAATAATTTAGCTTAAGTGTGTTCTTTCCTCTGAAAAATGGAGGTGAAGATAGTACTCACTTCAGAGGATTGTAGTGAGATTAGACAAGAGGCTGCACAGCGCCTCACACGCAGTGGGCACCATTGATGCAATTGGTCCATATTGCATTGTAAACATTTTTACCATAACACCAGTGTGCCTAACAGGGACACTGCCCAACAACTGGCAGTGCTGTGGCATCTTCGTTTCACCCAAAGAAATTTTGTCTGGGACATTCCTCTACATTCTGGGTTGACATATGTTACAGCTCAACAGGACTTCAGAGCTCGTCATCGTCTTGAATTGCACGGAGTGGGGTCTGGAGAGAAGTGGAGAGTCGACGGCAGAGCTGGAACTGGATGCACAGCTCTTAATGCCAAATTCATTGCTTTTCCTGGATATTGTTCTTCCACAATTGTGCTGCCTAAGAAGGCAGGAGGAATGGGACGACCCTGGTCTCATTGCAGAAGTCACTCAAGCCTCAGGATAAACTCAGCCAAATGGCTTACAAAATTGGCAAAAACAATCAGCTACAGGATGTTAATTAGGTGTCCAGAAAAAAGTTTTAAGTGACAAATAGAAGAGCAATGGCCTTCCTTTGCACAGATTGGCCAGAAGGACAAGACCTGTGATTGCCTAAAACTGTGGGCACAATCCCAGTGGGCAAGTGGAGTAATGGAAAAGGGGAGACAAATCCTGACAGAGAGGAAGAATCCCAGGTTTGGAGAGATGACAGACTCAAGTCTGAGTCTTGGCTCTGACATGTATTAGTTTTGGACCCTAGACAAGGAATTAACCCTTCACAGTCCCAAGTTCTTTTTCTGATTATTAAAATAAAACCTTCTAATAATTACAAATGTATACAATACAGGAATACATAAAATTAAACTCCTTTGTAATTTCAGCCTCTCCCTCAAAGAAATGCCACTAACCTTTTGTTACATTTGCTTCTGGGCTTTCCTAAAGATATCACCTGTCTTTTCTTGAAAAAAAATTTTTTAGTGAGACTGCACTCTAAAAATTATTCAGTAATCTACTCTCCCCTCACCTCCACCTCAATAATACGTGATAGACATATTGCCTTGGCAATAAAAATAAATTTGATTACATTTTGTTTAGCAACTGTCTAAACATTGCATGAATAGAACAGTGGTAAAAAGCAAGAGTTTTAGGGTTAGTCTATCTTGATTTTGCTTTTTAACATATTGGTGACCTTGGTCTAGTTACCTAACCAGTTGGGATCTTCAGTACTCCACCTGAAAAATGGAAATTATACTTGTAATTTTTTCATAGGGCTTTTTTTGGTAAGGAGGATTCATTGTGATTGTTTATGTAAAAGACAACAGAACTTGGTACATAAATGCTTAATAAATGTTAACTATAATGATAGGCATGAACTAATCTATTAATCTGTTGAGCTTTGCATTGTATCTAATTTCCAGATGAATTTGTCAAGTTTCTTCCATACCTCCCCTTCCCCCTAAAAGTCCTTGGAATTTTGACTGGGGCTGCATTACAGTCATGGATTCCCTAGGGGAAGAGCAGACATGTTTACAAAATTAAATCTCCCCATGCAGAAACAAGGTGTATTTCTTTATTTGAGTAAGTCTCGGTCTCCCCTTCACAGGGACTCTCTGGAGAATGTTGTGGCTAGGGGTTTTCTGAAAAGTGTGAGACCCTGCTTCACCACAGCTGCAGCAGTCCTGGGGGTCATACTCCTGCAATTTTCTCTGGCCCCACTGAAGTGCTGCAAAAGGACCATGGGGCCATCAGAGCCCAAGAAAAACTCGTGATGCCCATTTTATGATAACGTCACATGGCTCAGGCAAGGAAGGGCAATGGAGTACACCTGGACTATCAACCCCTCAGCCCTCAATTCAGAAAAGCCACAGGAAATCCATTCTGCACTCACTGCCAGCGAAGTCCCTACTCCTGCTCACCAGGTTAAAAGAGGGTCAGGCAGGGAGTTTAGCCTGAATCCTGAAAGACCAAAGCATTCATGCTTCATGCCCTCCTCTTCCTGTGTCTGGTAACTCCTGAATTAGCTACTGCAAAGTTAACCTTTCACTGCGCCTGTAAGGGAACAATGGAAATCTGTGTAGCAGAGACTAACAATAGCAACACAACAATAATAATAGATAAAACCCACAGCACTTACTACGTTCAAGGCACTGTCCTGAGTGCTTTATATACATTAACTCATTTAATCATCATAACAGCCCAGTGTTATGGCATCATTGGTTGGTACTATCATTACTTCCATATTGTACAGATGAGAAAACTGAGACCCAGAATGGCCAAATGTCACCAGCTAGTAAGTGGTGGAGCTGGGTGGGATTTTAAACCTGCTGTGGCTCATAACCTCTACCTCATACTGGAGTACACTACAGGGTAGCAGTAAGAGGTTGCTGAAAGTGGTTAAGAACTATCACCAGCTGGGATTTAAGATTCATCAGCCTTAAGAACACATTTTTAAATGTTAACCCTGACATCCAATTTGTCTTCCCAGTACCTGGGATATAATAGGGCTCAAGGAATGTTTATTAAATGTTTGTTTCTCAGGCAGGTTTTTCATATTGGTGAGTTATAGGCAAAGTAGAGACTTTCTAGAAAAGTGCTCAGTTGTTACGAGCCAGTCTGCTCCCACACGTGGACAGAAAGTCCTGAAGAGAGCTGACCACAAAAGCTCAGGTATCTCCTTCCTGGATTGTCTTCGACTTAAGCACCATCAAGGACGTTGCTGTGCAGTGCTCATGGGCAGCATGCTGTTCAGTACAGCTTTTTTATTTTTATCTTTATTTACTGATTTTTTTAGAGAGGAAGATGAAGGGAGGGAGAGAGACGCATTGATTTGTTGATTCACTTATTTATGCATTCATTGGTTGCTTCTTGTATGTGCCCTGACTGGAGATTGAACTCACAATCTTGACGTATTGGCAGGATGCTCTAACCAATGAGCTACCTGGCCAGGGCATTCAGTACAGCTTTTTAAATATTTGCTCTCAACTCAATCTCAAACTCTGAGGCAGGGCACCTCCAACTTTAATACACCCCACCATTATCAGATTCTGATAGCATTAGTGGAGCTCAGTCATCCAGATTTTTAAGAAAGTGCTTTTGTTCCAGGTGGCTAATTTGGGCCTATCTCTAGGGCCTCATGTCTTCAGAGGATATGAAAAAGTTGGGGCAGAGCCTTTCCTAGGCATCATCTTAAACCTTCGGTTAAAGAGCAGGTTGCACATGGCATCACACTAGGGTAGGTACAGAGTGATTCTGATTCATTCATTCCCTGTCCTCCTTGACTGACAATCCATCAGCTTTCCAAAGAGACCAAATCTTGTCAGGACAGGAGCAATGGACAACTCAGAGTTCCCGGGAAAACTCACCAACTTACAGCCCCTTTGTGAAGCAGCTGTGGCCGTTCCACTGCGGTATCTCCATTCCACTGTCAAGAAGTGAAAACCAAGGCAGAGCCAAAGAGGCAGCAACTCCATCTCAAGTGCAGCACTGTGGACAGAGGGCAAGGAAGAAGCAAGTAAGAGGACGGATGTCCCAGAGGGCTGCTTTGCACTCTCAGTAGAAAGTGCCAGTTCCCAGTTATGTCTGGTCTTGGAACGTCACAGCTGCAGGCAGGTGGAAGCCCAGACTCTTCACATAACTCAAGTTAGCCAACACTTTTAACTTTTCGCTACAACTGTCAATAAGAACCCATTCTCATTTTGCCTGTACCATCTGATGGACGAGTGGCTGAACACTGAAACTGCCAGAGTTGACTTATTCAAGGTTCAAGATCAACTTAGTGGCAGGGCTAGAAACAACCAGCAGGTCACCCTCCTCAGGCTCCACAATGAGAAACCAGACTAATTTCTCTCACTGCAGGTGCTGTTGAATTGACTACCCGTGGGAGAGTTTATAGCCCAGTGGAATCCCCTCCCAGCTTGGCATTCCTCAGAATCTGAGGCAAGTGCCTGGCCCCACTGTTCTGACTGCCCCATCCTCTTCTTGATGCCTTCCTGGGAAAGGCCACAGGGTCTGCTCTCCAGTCTTCTCTTGGGCGAGCAGCACCAGCACTAACGTGAACCTCCTCCCTCACCCATGGACCCTTCTGCCTGACACATCTCGGCTATCTAGGGCCCCTTCCTCTTTCCCTTTCTTTGAATAAGTTTACACAATCTCTAGGGCTAATTTTAACTTCCTGGTCAGATTTGAATACTCACCAGGGAAAACAGACTAACAGAAAAGCTAAGTGAAACCAGGTGAATCAACTTCAACCTTTTCCTCAAGTCAGGTCAGCTCTCCTAACCACAGAGGGAACCTCCAATTCAGATTCATCAGTACTTGCCCAATACTGGGAATCCTCTTCCCAGACCCTCCTTCTGCTTCTGCACCGGTGCAGGAATTATCACTTCATGGCATGTGCGGGGCACAGATGGCAAAACAGAGCCATATGGGCTTCTGTTCTCAGCGTCCTCCCAACACACACACACACACACACACACACACACATACAGGCGCGCACACGCACACGTGCACACACACACACCGGAAACCTTGGGATCACCACCCACCTTGAGATAAGGTTGTTGGACTAAGCAAATTCCAAGATGCCAGTTAATGTCAGATAAACAAGAAATAACATTTTAGTATAAATATGTCCCATGTAATATTTGGGATATACTTATACTAAAAAAATTCATTGTTTATCTGACATTCAAAGTTCAGAGTTTGTTTTGTATTTTACTGAGGAGAGGCAAGGAGATGGCAGCCGTGGACCTGTCCCCTCCTCTCCTCCCTCACCAAGTCTGTCAGACTTGGGATGGCACTTGCCGTTGTGACACTGACCCTTCTAGAACAGCCAGCCCCATATATTATAATACTGACTCTACATGTGTTCAAGGAGGGAGTGCAATGTCTCCAGGGAGAATGTAGCTGTCGGACTGGAATGATAGATAGGCCAGTGTCACTTACGTCCAAAGTGTGATTTTAATTTCTGGGTCAACAAGACAATTTTTGAAAATTTAAAACATATTTTCTTCTTTCTCTTAAACTTAGTCAAACAGCCCAGAAAAATTCTTGCTGTACCCTCTGGGCAACTTCTTCTGTCAGGAGATAGCATGGGAAGATTATGGGATCTAGAACCAGACATATCAGGATTTGAATTCTGGTTACAGTATTTGTTATTTGTCCTTGAGTAAGTCACATAAAGTCTCTGAAACTCAGTTGATCCTTCTATAAAATGAGGATAATTACAACTATTCAGAGTTTTAATGAGAATCAAATACAATAGTATATGTGTGTTTAGTTAACTATGAAGGTAGTTGATAATATAATTATTATTTATGAGTTCAAAACACAGTGAGCTGGCTGTGTGCATTGTTATTCCTACGTAAAATTGCCAACGTAATTTAGCACCTACACAAAGAAGGAAAAATAATGAATATATCATTATATCAACTAAATATGTGAAAATATGAAAAAAGGTTGAATTAAAAATTTGACATTAATAAATTCCAGAACAAGACTAATCCTGGGAACAGAGGACTATGCTGGGTGAGAGCTGTTTGTCCTCAAATCCATGGTTTATTCTCGCCCTACCCTGCTCTGGTTTGCATGAAGCTGGCTTCTGAAGGCTCTGTGTCTAAGCTCTGGATATCAGTTGGCCTCCAGCTGGCTTGATCAATGGGAGGCACTCCTGGGAGATTAGAAGGCAGAAGGAAGGAGAGAATCCAGGGTATTTCTCTCCCTCTCTCTCTGTCTTGGACAGAGAAGTCCCTGAGCTTCTTCTGGTGACTCCTAAACTCTGGTAACACCCTCCTCCCTTTATCATCATTCTGCCTAGGGGAGGTCACAGCTTCCTGAAGTTACTGTTCTCTGGGACGACTGTCTGTTGTCTGGTTGATGTCTCAGCCTCTTCCATCATGTATAGACAATTTCCTGCATTAAATTTCCTCAGTTTTAAATAATCTGTGTCCTTCTATTTCCTGGTTGGACTCTCACTGATACAAAGATAGAAATGAAGATGGGATTGAAATAGTACTAAACAAAAAAGGGTCCTGGCTGGTGTGGTTCAGTTGGTTGAGCTTTGGCCTGTGAACTGAACAGTTGCTAGTTTGATTCCCGGTCAGGTCAGTTCACATGCTTGGGTTACGGGTTCGTCCCCGATCAGGGCATGTGCAAGAGGCAACCAACACATGTTTCTTTCTCATATCGATATTTCTCTTCCACTGTTTCTCCCTCCCTTCCCCTTTCTCTAAAATAAATAAATATTTAAAAAAAATAAATAAATATTTAAACAAAAAAGGTATATAATGACTCTAAGAAGAAATAAAAGACTCAAAATAATAATAATTTAGGTTGAGAAACACATCCTGGAGTGTGTAGCTATAGAAGGCTTCCTCAGAGCCACGCCACTGAGTTTGGATGCCAATCTCACCAGGGAATTTTCTGAAGTCTCTCCTGTGTGCACAGGACTGCGTCTCTCTACCCACACTCAGCCTCAGGTGGGTGACAACCACTCAACAGTATCTCTAGCTGTATGAAACTGTCTAAGCTTTAGTGTGCAAATAGTAACTGTCTCATTTTATTCCTCTTTTTCTGACATCTTCTGAAAAATATACATCCATTTTTTAAGACAAATGTCACTCATCTTAGATACATTGTTGGCAGAGAAAGAGAAACCAATTATGATGAAGGGCACGCAGGGCAGTTTGACATTAAAAATTTAAATGAGGAAACTTGGAACCTCTCCTCATTCTAATTAAAAGGACTTAGATCTATGATTCTTATTTCATGGGCTATGAGCCACTGGGGAAGCCATGGAGCCAACATAAAGGAACTACAAATCAACTCATGTTCTGAGTAGGAGCTGAATGAGAACTACAGGTCCTTCTAGTCTGGGTTACTATTGGGTAAATACTCCATATAAGACTTGAAATCCTGACATGAGAAGCAGATAGCATTAACAGACTCTGCTTATATCTGTTCTTTTTAAACCAGATAATGAAGTCGAAGATTTTCTTTCAAGAGCAGAGGCAGTAAATAGTAAGTCCCATTCTCTTTGTTATACAGCCCATAAATCTTATGTTCTTTCACTCATTTAATAATTTCTATAAAGCTTCTCTACATATACCTTTTATCCAGTCATTGTTGTTATGATTATGACTAACACCAGAGGCTGTGAGCTTCTAAAGCCTTGAAAGACAAGGCACCATTGACCCAGGTGCTGGCAGGAGACAAGATTCTGTGTTGTGTCTGTAACACATTTGACTTGGAGATTTTAAGATTATAAATCCTACCTCATGTCTAAGTGAAGTCCTCGTAGTGTTTCATTTATATTTTTTCTTTGTCTTCTAACTATTCTGTTTGTGTTCAGTCATCACAAAATGTCCTTGCTGGTTCTTTTCTAAGAAGTCTTGAAATATTAAGGTTTCAGATGCTCAATGGCATCTCATTAATTTTTAGACGATGCATTCTAATTGGTTATCATGGAAACCTGAGTTTCAACCCCATATCCATCCCTTATCTATGAAGAGTATTCCTTTTTTCTGTAGAAAGATAATATGGCTTTTTGTTTGGCTGTTCTCTCTTAATCTGGTCATAACAAGTAAGAGATGAAAACAGATTCATTTCATAAAAACAGCATGAATCAAGACTGTATTCTGAAACAAGAACACTAACATGAGGAAGAAGAATGCATAATGGCTGAAAAATTCCTCTCTTTAAAAAATTATGCTTGTTCACCTTTTACTTACTTTTTGTTGTTTGCTTTTTATATTTTCACAAAATAATAGGGAGAAATTCCTGCTTCATTAACCCAAGTAAGTTATAAGAAGACTGACTGATGGCCCACGGTCTGTGTAAAACAACGAAAGGGATGGGACTATTTACTCCTTCTGGAAAGGGCTTCCTGATCCTGCTCTTGTGGCTTGGCTGTAACCTAGGGCAGTGCCCCCATACCCATCCCATGTCCACATCAGTTCTGGGCTCAGGATGCTTGGATGGGAGAAGATGGCCACATGCCAGCCTAGGACTGGCTGCAGTGCAGGGGGCATGTGGGTGATGCTTGCTTTGCAATGGGCAAGGAAGAAAGGGTAAGTGAAAACTGTTGACTGGTCTCTGCTTCTTGAAGTACTGAAATTTCCATCAAAATAGTTCAGGAGTACAGTAGCATTCCTTTTTTGTCAGGCCCTCTGACACATAAACCTGTACGTATACCATTTTTAAATGTATGTAGATTTACCTATACTAATGAAATATGACTTGTTGATAAAGGATTATTCATTTCAAGTTGTTTTCTCTCACGATGTAATGTCTTAATCAACTGATAGTAAAACACAGCTATCAGGTATTTTTGTCCATAAAAAGATCTTATACTCAAAGTTTGGGAATACTAAGGAGTAACTCTGATCTAAGTTTTGGTTTTGTTTTGTTAGGGTTTTGGGATTCATTTTTGGGAAAGAATGATGGATTTCTAATATTCAGAGGCATCCTTCCTCTCACCTCTTCCCCAACCCCCTCCTTTCCCAGCTACTCTTACTACAGCAGCTGCCACCAGAGCTGGACTGCAAACTTTTTGCTAAAGGTTCTGTTAGTGTTAAGAGTGTTATACAATACATATATTAGCATGTAATTGAGAATTTTCTCCTCAAAGAGGCTGGAAAAGCTTTAAAGAAAGAGGACTTTGCCAAAAGTGGGCAACTCCCAGAGGCATTTGATGTTAGAAACAAGTATTTGTAAACTGGTCTGAGGAAGGGATCTCTAGAAGCAGAGGACGCACAAATTGCATGTGGAAATGTGTGCTGGTGACTCCCGAACACAAAAGACACAGGTGCAAGATAGAGGTCTCCCTGGAAAGGGCATCTGCCTTTGTTTAAAAACAAAAGAGCAAATCCTACCTGGGATACTGGGAGAAAGGGAAGGCAGCTGGTCACAGACCACAGACAATAGATAACAAAGAACAGAAGCCTCAGACCATGACCACGCCAAAAACAATTCCTGCTACCAAGAAGTATTTGAAAGCCTCAGGCAAGCAGCTTTGGTCTCTTTGACTCTTAGTAAAAAAAATTAGGGTGATCTCAACTTTCACCAAAAGTTCAAACTTAGCATTTCCCATGGCAAGACCACTGCATCCTGAGCCTCCAGGTGTGATGCCTTAGGTGCCACAGAACTCTGCCTTGGTAGTACCCTAGCTAAAAATGTTTGCCCTGAAGCCTAAAAAACAGAGAAAATGGAAATGGTGTGTGTGTGTGTGTGTGTGTGTGTGTGTGTGTCTGATTATAGGTGACTAAGAATCATAATTACCAGGTCCAAAATCCACCTTAAGTGAATTTTGGGTTTTTAAAAATCTCTGAAAGAAGAATTTGAGACAACTGCGGAAATTTACATGTGTGCTAAATAATGTGTTTTCAGATGGTATTCTGTATGGTAGATATTATCAGGTTATTACTAGTTTTCTTAGATATGATAATAATGTTTAGGTTATATAGGACAGAGCCCTTATTCTTAGGAAGTGTATGCTGAGTATTTCAGGGTTGAAACTTCATGATTTCTACAATTTATGTAACCTACTTTCAAATGGGGAGAGAAAAAAGTTAAAGCAAAATATTACCAACTGGCAAATTTAGTGTTGTACTTTCTTTTAACTTTTCTGTAATTTGAAGCTTTTTAAGATTAAAAAAAATAGTAAAAAGGGATAACTGTTTGAGTTCCTAAAGGGAGAGGGGAAATCATACTAGCCTTTTGTCCCAAAATTTCCAGGAATATACATTTTCAAATAGTCTTTTAAGAAAGGTTCTCAGTAAACTTTAAATTAAAAATGCACATACACATATCTGGGAGATTTAAACATTTTGGCATTCGAACTAGAGTTTTGACACAGCTTCTCATACCTGGAAAGAGCTGAGAAGTGTTAGACCACGTGTCCTGATTGTGGTTCAAGAAATATGGTTGATGTACCAACTTGCACTGTCTAGGTCAACTGCTCTGCCCACAACACCCAGCCCCTCTGCAGAGCTAGCCCTCAGGAGAAGCACATGACCTCACCTCCACCTCCACCTAGCTGACAGAATCTTGGGGAAGCACCTGACCCAGGGAGGTCAGTTCTAACCTGCAGCCAGCTCCCTATGAATGATCCCAGTGAATAGAGACAAGGAAGAGAATCAGGTAATTAGAAGTGAATATTGAAGCTAAGAGACACAGAGAGAGAAGCAGAATTGAATTTTTAAGGGATGTTGCCTTGAGGAATAGAGCTAGGAAGTAGATAACAAGATCTATGAATAGTAAATAAAGAAAGAGTCAACAGAGGGCAGAGATCAGAAAAGACTGACTAGTAGGAATGGCAAGGGAGTGGACCATACAGCTGGGAGAGAGGGGAGAGCCTCTGAGGCCGCCTCAGGGCTTTTGCCGGCTCTTTTCAGGGCCTGGGCCATTTCCAAGCTCTGTGTTTCCTCAGGATAGCCACTCACCACCGTCACCACCCCCAGTGGCTGGCCTAAGTATTGCCAACAAAAAGAACCTGACTAAAACAGGACTTGTGCTCTTTAATAAGCTTAAACACAAAGGACAAAACTGAACATATTATTTTTATGTGCATGCAAGCTTCATGATGCTACCTGAAAATTGTAGAAAGTGGCTGAAAACTGAATCGAGGAATGTATTTCTCAAAGTGCTTTTTAATTACAGGCAAGAATCATCAAGGAATGATAAAACTAAAGAGTGAAAATTTGTTGGGAGACAAAATACTAATATAGTCTTAAAGTATATTATTTATGCAACTTACTTGTTAACTTTACACACGTGAAAATAGCTTTATAGTGGAAAAACTGGCAGACACCTCTTTAACCAAATGACTACATTACTTAAGGGCCCTTACTGGGGTATGGACAAAATTTGCATATAGATAATAGATGAAACAATAATATTATATCAATGTTAAATTTCTGGATTTTGACCATTGTACTATGGTTATGTAAGAGACTGTCTTTGTTCTTAGAAAAGTTTACACTGAAGCAGAGGTGTCCAGCCTGCGGCCTGCATGTGGCTCAGGATGCTTATGAACGTGGCCCAACACAAAATCGTAAATTAACTTAAAACATTATGAGATTTTTTTGTGATCACATGCCACAATGTATTTAATGTGTGGCCCAATACAACTTTTCCTCTTCCAGCGTGGCCCACAGATGCCAAAAGGTTGGACACCCCAAGGAAAGGGGCATGATGTTTGCTACATTACTAATGTACCAGTTTCTCCTCATCCTCATCAGCACTTGTTATTTCTGTTGTGTTTATTATAGCCATCCTAGGGCGTGTGAACGGCTATCTCTTTGTGGTTTGCATTTGCATTTCCCTAATTAGTAATAATGTTGAGCATTTTTCACATGTTTATTGACCATTTCTCTATTTTGTTTGGAGAATTGTCCAAAATGCATGCTTTTAAATCCAAAAATTGCTTTAATTATGATTTTGGAATTGCACATAAAAGAAAATGAAAAAAATGTTATAAAAGTAAAGAAGTAGTTCTATTCTTTGGTCAAAGTAATGCATTCCTATATTTTGCAAAGAATCTATGTTCAAATGGTGGGTGCATTAAAAAAGAACTTGCAAACTGAAGATTGGGACACCAGAGCATTTAGAATTGTGATGTGTGCATTCTCCTTATTTGCTCCCTGGCTTTCTCTCTTAATGAGAAGTTGTTAAAATATAGACGACAGAATGGCTTCTGAGTCCCCATCTTCCCAAAACTGTCTCATACCCTGCAACTAGGAGAGCAAACTGACACACTTTTTCTGAAGCACAATTTAGCATAATTTATCAAAGATCTTGAAAATGTAGATTATTTTTGTCTCAGTAGTTCTACTTCTAGAAATTTATCCTAAGGAATACCAATGTATGTAAAAGTATTTTTTATACAAATACTCCTTGCAACATTAGTGATAATATTTAAAAAGTGGAAACCACCTTAAAATCCAACAATGGAAAGATTGGCTAAACACATTACAATACAACTACATGGCAGAAATAATGTGCTGCAAAAAAATGCATTGGTAGCATTTTTTGGTAGCAATATTTATTGACATGGAAAGATGTTCATAATAAAACATTATTAAGAAAAAAAGAAAAGTACAAAACAATCTACAGTATATCCCAACTTTGTTAAAAGAATATGTAACATCTGCATATGCATAGAATATATTTTAAAAGATCCACATCAAACTATCAACAATGGAGAGAAACACACCTGATTCTTACTTTTAACATATCTGTATTTTTTGTTTCTTTGTATTTTCTAATTTTCTAACAACCCACTTCAATTACTGTATTAAGACAAGTTTTAAAATAATAAAATCAATCTAGTGAAATAGAGAATTTCTTATAGGTATTTAGATTGAAATTATTGTGGGTATGCTTATAACAGTCACGTTTGGAGTTAATGGAAGAACAAAATATCATTGGCTAATGATTAAAATAAGTTGTGATAGGCTTCCAGTCAAGATGGCAACATGGGCCCACATGGCTCACCTCTCTGCACAACCACATCAAAATTACAACTAAAATCTAGAACAACCATCACTCAGGAATGTCAGAAATCTGGTTGAATGGAAGTCTGACAACTATGGAATTGAAGAAATCACATCGGATGCCGAACAGGCTGGCACCACACCCACATGGATAAAAATTTAGGAGGCATATCTCAGGAGTGAGGAGTCCCAGACTCACACCAGGCCCCCAAGCCCAGGATTCCAGTGCCAGGAAGATAAGTCCCCATAACTTCTGGCTGCAAAAACCAGCAGGGGATTGAGTCGGTAGAGGCGGCTGCTAGAGCACTAAGCAGTTCCCCTTGGGGAACCCACACATGGACTCACCTATGCAGACTCACTCCCCCTGAACTTTAGCACTGGGGTGGGAGCCTGAAGGGCACCAGTGGTATACAGGGAGAGACTGAAGTGTCTGGCATTGGGGTGAGCAGAGGCCATGGTCCCTCTGCTGAGTCCTCCCCCCACAGAGCCAGTGGGCTGGTGCCACATCTGAATCTCCATCAACCTGGCTAACCCAGTGTGACCCACCTTGGAGAGCCACAGAGGCTCTACCCTACCCAACTTTCTCGCTCACCCAAGCTACTTTTCCAAAAGAATAGCTGGTCTTGGCTCCTAATCCTATCAAATAAGCAACAGCAGGCTTCAGTGAGCCCTAGCAGCAGCCAGGTTAGAGTCACAGTTTGGCTTCTCCCCCAGTCTCCAAGCCAAGCACAAGTATTAGCCATCTCAGATTGCTTTGCAGCTCAGGAAGGGTGCCCCTGGCAAAACACAGATGGGGGTTTACCCTGGCCTGTACCACTCAGGAAACCCGAAGACCAACACACCCAGTGGACAGCTACAGACCACATCAGAGTACTACCACCCTGCCCCTGCACAGTTGATCCTTCACAGAGGGTGGTTGGTGGTCAGTGGTCACAGCCAATCCTTGCAGCTGACTGGCCTGGGTAAATCCCTCCCATTGACCTGCCAACAGCAACCAAGGCTCAACTATGAGAGGAGGGCATACTCAGCCCTCACGAAGGGCATACCTCAAGTACCCAGCTTGGATAATAGGAGAGGCTGTGCCACTGGACCCTACAAGACACACTTACTACATGGCCATGCTACCAAGACATGGAGTCATAGTAGCTCTACTTAATACATAGAAACAAACACAGAAAGGCTGCCAAAAGGAGGAGACAAAGAAACATGGCCCAAATGAAAGAACTCATCTGGATCAAAACTCCAGAAAAAGAGCTAAACAAAATGGAGATAAGCAATCTATCAGATGCAGAGTTCAAAACACTGGTTATAAGGATGCTTAAAGAACTTAGTGAGGACCTCAGCAGCATAAAAAAGACCCAGTCAGAAATGAAGGATACACTAATTGAAGTAAAGAACAATTTACAGGGAAACAACAGTAGAGTGGATGAAGCCAAGAATCAAATCAACGATTTGGAACATAAGGAAGCAAAAATCAACCAATCAAAACAACAAGAAGAAAAAAGAATCTAAGAAAACATGGATAGTGTAAGGAGCTTCTGGGACAACTTCAAGTGCATCAAAATTCATATCATAGGGGTGCCAGAAGGAGAAGAGAAAGAGCAAAAAATTGGAAATCTGAAAAAACAGTGAAAGAAAACTTCCCCTAATTTGGTGAAGGAAATAGATATGCAAGTCCAGGAAGAACAGAGTCCCAGTTATGACAGCTGAAAAGAGGCCCACTCCAAGATACATCATAATTAAAAGGTCAAAGGTTAAAGATAGAGACTCTTAAAAGCAAGAGAAAAGAAGTCAGTTACCAGAAGGTTGCCAAATGAGAGGCAGCAAAGGGAAAATGGGAGAAGAGGTGAGGGGAGTAAGAAGTACAAATAGGTGGTTACAGACTAGTCATGGGGATGTAAAGCACAGTGTAGGGAACGGAGTAGCCAAAGAACTTATAGGCATGGACATGAACAATGGTAGGGGCATTGCCTGAGGGAGAAGGGGGTGCTGGGTGGAGCAGAGGGGTGCAAAGGGGGGAAAAATCAGAGCTGTAATAGCATAGTCAATATAATTTTAAAAAATTCAGGGGAAAAATAAAATAATTTTTATTATGGGTATTACTTTCCTTTTTTAGGGTCCAGGGATTTAGATTTGGAGTTGCATGTTCTTAGCCCAACCCCTGGAAAAGAGGCAGCAAAAGGTGAAGGAAGAGACCAGGCTAAAGGGACACATGGAACAGGTTCCAAACCTGGCTCTAACCTGGGAAACACCACCCAACTGCTTGCCCTCAGTTTCCTCCCCAGTAAAATGGCAATCATAATGCTTGTGTTGCAAGGTTGTTACTGTACTCAGACACATTTTAAAAGAATGCTCAAACAATATTCTTTGTCATTATTACAATGTCTTTATCCCCAGCAGGTTGTCAACCTGCCTATTCTTCAAATGCACCCAGGATGGGAGCTTACTGCTTTCTCAGTGGCTGGTTGTACTATTGGGGTCCCTTGACATATGCTTCTAGCAGTTGGTCCCCCCTTTAGCCTGCACAAATTAGTGAGGAGTTGTGGTCTTCTGAACTTGTTGGAATTCTCCTTAAATATATGGTCCTGGGAATTTGTGTGAGAAAGAACAGTTCCATCACATATGTCTTTTCTGGCAAATGCACTATCATTCAAATTTAGTAACTGACCATCTTTTCAGGAAGAACTGTAGCATTTCTTTTTTTTTTATTTTTTAAAATTTTATTCTTGTTCAAGTACAGTTGTCTACCTTTTCCCTGCTTCTCTCCCTGCCACCCCAGACATCCCCACCTCCCTCCCTTGATTCCACGCCCCCCTTGGTTTGGTCCACGTGTCCTTCATGTAGCATTTCTGAAAGGACTGCTTACCACTATTTTGGAGGTGAGAATAGTCAGGCTAGAGAGATGAAATGATATGAACAAGGTGCCACAGGGAACGCAGTGTAATGGTTTCCAAGTGCTGTTCCTACCCCAGGGCTCCACCCAGCCTTGTGAGAAGAGTCTTGTATGGGAATGGCGGAGACTCTGTGTCTTCCTAGAGGGAGGTTGGAGCAGCAGGTCTCCCTCCCTTGGGCAGCCAGTGTGTGGAGTGCTTCTGAGCACTACCCTGCTTGACTTTGTCTCCTCAGGGCTACAAATGAGTCAGCTGGCTTCCCTCTGTGGTTAGGGTCAGCCCTTAGGACCAATAGAGGTCATTTCATTGGTTCTAATCCATGGCCACAGGCTGCATCTGGCCACAGGTCTTAAAAAGTACAAATCTGCTCCCCTGCGGAGATAACACCTTGCTCTTACACAGCCGGTGGTAGTGCGGTGGTGTCACTTTTGTATACAAGAGACCCACATATCTGTGGATAGGCACCCAACCAAACTTGCCATTTGTTTTCAGTGTCATGGGTTTGTTCTCTTTGGTCCCTTCATCCCAATACCTGACTTGCCAACCTCAGAGGGTGTGTTGAGACTGAATGAGAGATGTATGTGAAAAAGCTCTGTCAATATAAGGAAATGTTATGGATTTCATTAGTAAGCCATGTAGTATCAGAATTAAAGGAAAGGCAGAGTTCCTCTGTGCCAACGAGGAGCTGGTGTTGAAGTAAATAAAACAGAGGAGTTGCAGCACTTTCTCCCATCTGTGTGAGCTGCAGGGTGTGAACTTTGGGGTGTGGGAGACTATGGGCAAGAAAGGGGTTACAGATGATAACCAAGGCTTATTGCCCAGAGTGGAAATATATCCCCCCTACCCACTCCTTCAACCTTGGTTCTTGAGAAAGAGTACAACTGAGAAATTAAAT
Source organism: Trachops cirrhosus (assembly GCA_028533065.1). Classification (NCBI taxonomy): domain Eukaryota; kingdom Metazoa; phylum Chordata; class Mammalia; order Chiroptera; family Phyllostomidae; genus Trachops; species Trachops cirrhosus. Next base: position 96,825,266 of record CM052539.1, read on the forward strand.
GATATGGATTTCTGGTTACTGACCAGCTGAACGGGATAGTACTCAAGATCCCAGATTGCTTTCCAGACCCTTAATTGTAAGAACTGATGTTTATGGAGTGCTTACCTTGGGATAAGTGCTATGCCAGATGCTTTACACATAAGAGGGTCCTCACAAAACCCTCACAGGTAAATATCATCCCCATTTTACATGTGGTAAATTGAGACTCTCCCATGTCAGAGTAGCAATTCAAACAGTCTGTGGTTGAGTCCAGTAAAGCTCAACTTCAATACCACAAGCCCCAGTCACCCAGGATGCTTGCTATCCTTGACTAAATCATGCGTTTTCACACCCTGTTCCCTCTGTGGGAAAGGCCCTTTTCCCTTTCTTCTCCAACCATCCAACTCCTATTCATCCTTCAAAACCCAGTGCATGTGTCACCTCCTCATCACAGCCTAACAGTTCATAATGCATATAATATGTAGTATAATATAGATAGTTACAGTGCTTATGGGAGATTTTTAATTATTTGATTTTTAAAATCATATGTTTATGAAAATGAATATGAGGAGCTACTGTCAGTGATTTAATTTTCCTCCTTTTTATTTAAATTTTTTTAACATATAGCATAGTTGAAAGAATGTGACAGTTATCACTCATATATCCATTATGTAGGTTTTACTATTAACTTTTTACTAGTTTTTACCATATGTCTATCCATCTATCCTTTTTTAAAAAAGATTTTATTTATTTATTTTTGGAGAGAGGGGAAGGGAGGCAGAAAGAGAGGGAGAGAAATGTCAATGTGTGGTTGCCTCTCTTATGACTCCACTGGGAACCCAGCCTACAACCCAGGCAGGTGCCCTGACCGAGAATTGAACTGGCGACCCTTTGGTTTGCTGGCCAGCACTCAATCCACTGAGCAATACCAGCCAGGGCTCCATTTATCCTTTTAACCATCCATCCATCTTATGTTTTTGACGCATTTCAAAACAGATTGCAGTCATCAGTATACTTGTACCTAAATACTTCAGAATGCATATCAAGTGATTTAACTTACAAAAGAGTTCCTACATTTTCAGTCTTCTGGGTCAATTTAATTTACTTAATCTAAACTTAATTGAGATTGCAAACTCAGGTGTTTTATTTGGGGAAAATATTTCTGTCTTGTAAAAAAAAATAATTTGGTAATCACCATCTTACTATTTTCAGCCAAAATTAGGAGAAAAGCAGTTCACACTAAAGTGTAAATTACTGATCTCCTCTTTTACACACTATACTTTAATGGATTTTTATATAGATAACGATAAAAAATAACAAAATTTCAGGGTGTAGTTTCTGGATGGTAGGGGAGACAATTTTGCCCTTTCAAGATCCCTCAAATTGTGCCAGCAAGGTGACTCTTCTAAAGCTATTTTTTTTCCTCTAAAACTTATTTGAATTCATAGAAGAATATTGCCTTCTATCCCCAAAATAATGATTTTTAGGGAATCCTTGAAAGAATCCAAGACACTTGGATTATAACTTAATGCTGCTGCTTAATAATAATAGCACTAGAGATTGCAAAGGCTTCTTACAGGCATTTGATCTCATCTAATATTCATAACATAGCTCTACATAGTAGGCATTATTATGTCCATTTTTTTATTGTGGCAAAAGATGCATATAATTTATCATTTTAACCCCCTTCCAGGAGAATTAAGTACATTCACATTGTTGTGCAACCTCGCCATTGTCCATCTCCAGCACCTTTTCATTGCCCCAAACTGAAACTCTGTGCCCATTAAACGCAACTGCCCTTTCACTCTCCCCTCCCTTCAGCCCCTGGTAACCACTATTCTTTCTTCACTATACATTTGCCTATTCTAGGTACCTCATGCAATAGAATCATACAAGAGGAATCATGTAAGATCTGACCTTTTGTGTCTGGTTTATTTAATTTAGCATAATGTTTTCAAGGCCACTCTATGTTATTGCACATATCAGAATTTCATTCCTTTTTATGGCTGGATAATATTCATACATACACACACACACACACACACACACACACCATATTTCAGTTATGTATTCACCTGTCAATGGACAGTCGGGTTGTTTCTACCTTTTGGTCACAGTAAGTAAAGCTGCTATAAACACTAGTGTACAAGTATCCATGTTTTAGTCCCTGCTTATTATCTCCATTACACAGATAAGAAAACCCAAGACTTGAAAAAGCCAAAGTAAATTTCTTAAGTCACATAGTTTGTAGACCCTGAAGTCAAAACCAAATCTGACTTTTGGCCCAGGTAGGAGATGTTCAATGTGCACCTGTCTGAGAGGAATGTACATTGAACGAATATTCAGCTGGGTTGCATAAGTACATATTTATTGATAAATAGCTACCTCATGGGTACACCCCGCCCCTTAGCTGCCTGGCCACCCTCTTAAAACTCCCAAGGTCCCCACCATGATCCAGCAACCAAGGAGGTAACATCTGACTCAGCAGGGGCCTCCAGGACCTTGCTGCTAATGAAAATGTCCATTCTGATTGGTCAGTGCCTGTACAATATGGTGTTTGATATTCTGAGTAGCACGCCTGAGTGTTCATGGGGCCATGGTCTTCTGTGGGGATGGAGCAACCTGTCAACACCAAGAAGTGAAACTATGACAAAGATGAGGACCTTTAGAGGTTCTGCAAAAGGAGCTAGAAAGCCTAGGAAAACTGGGAGTTTAGAAGAAAATACGAAGCCAGTATTATTAACTAAGATGAAGCTAAGAATACTCAGAAGCTTCAGTTTAGGGACCTGAGGGAGGGTGGAAGAACATAGAACAAGCCCTGGCTGGTGTAGCTTAGTGGATTAAGCGCGGGCCTGTGAACCAAGAGATCACGGTTCGATTCCCAGTCAGGGCACATGCCTGGGTTGCAGGCCAGTTCCCAGCAGGGAATACACGGGAAGCAACCATACATTGATGTTTCTCTCCCTCTCTCCTTCCCTTCCCCTCTGAAGATAAATAAATAAAATCTTAAAAAAAAAAAAAAGAACATAGAACAAGAGAAAGGCCATCATGGGGAGTCCCATGAGGAGATCTCAGGGTACCAGGCTGGGCAACGACAGGGAGGCCATTAACATATCTGAAGCTGAAGGAGGTGGCCCAGGGTTAGACAGGAAAAGACCCACTTGCCACCGACCATGCTGGCTGAGGGAAAGAGCTCAGCCTTGGCATCTGGTGGGACCACCAAGAAGAGACACTGGAAAGGCAGGAGAAACCTGAGGGATCATGGCTGCACCAGGAGAGGAGATAGTGTCCAGCCTGAGATCTAAAATGGAGTGACATGAGGTGATTGGAGAACATGGTGTGTACTCCAAGATGAGCCCCTGCAGTCTGTGCAGGTGGGTGCTGGGCTGCCTAAGCCACAAAGGCCCTGCTTGAGAAGAGCCAGGGTGAAAAGACAGAGCCCCAGTGCCATCTCCTGAGCAGAAACCCCCTCCCCATTCCTCTCTTTCTTCCTTGGCAACAGAAAGTTAATTAGGGTGCATGGCACAGTACCTGACCAAAGCAAACTTCTGGGTTGAGCATGGAGGTAGGGGTCCCTGTGTCCTCAGGGCTTTGTAGCCATATTTAGCCCATTATGGGTACCAGCCCTGTTCTTCTTGCCCATCTCGCTGGTGAGAACCATGACAGGTTTCCACTTCCTCCTTTATTCCCTTGTTCAGTGTGAAACCACTCATGCATTAAAGTGAGAAGACACATGTGGTTTAGTCTCAGCACCTGACTCCATTTGCTCTGGAGATCAGTTGATTTTGCCTACCCACATTCATTTCTCTTTCTGATAACAATTCCTTAATTCCCCTTGGAGGAAACCACCCCTTCCTTTCTTTTCTTTATTTATTATTTTAATTTTTAATTGTAAAATAGACATAACATAACATTTACCATCTTAACCATTTTAAGTGTATGGTACCGTAGTGTTAAGTACAAATTTACATTGTCATGCAACCAACCCTTAAGAAGTACATGTTTGAGCCTTGACTGGCGTAGCTCAGTGGATTGAGCACGGGCTGCGAACCAAAGCATCGCAGGTTCGATTCCCAGTCAGGGCACGTGCCTGGGTTGCAGGCCAGGTCCCCAGTGGGGACCACATGAGACGCAACCACACACTGATGTTTCCCTCTCTCTCCTTCTCCCTCCCTTCTTCTCTCTAAAAAGAAATAAATAAAATCTTAAAAAAAAAAGTACATGTTTGGTTGAGTTTGACCTTAACTCCTGGATCCAAGGGCTATGACCAAGGCTGGGCCCATTGATGCTATGATCCTATTTCCCCAACCACAGTGATTGGTTTATAATGGCTTCACAAAAGCCGTGAGAATCAACCCAAGGATTGTTGCTAGAACTATTGAGGAAGAGGCTTCTCTTCCTGCTTCAGACACCACACTGGTGGCAATTAAGCTTGAAGCTGTAGGCACCCATCTTGGCCACCAACTTTAGGGCCTACCTGATAATGAAGCCTACGCAGAGGAAAGCAATACTGAGGAATGGAGATAGATGGGTTCCTAGCAATGTTTGAACACCTGGATCCAGCCATGCCTCAAGCTATTTTCCATAGACTTTTTGGTTATTTGAAATAATCTACCTGAGTGGGAGTGGCTCACTTGTTTGGAGAATCATTCCATAACTGAAGAGCTGTGATTTGATTCCTGGTCAGGGCACATACCTAGTTTGTGAGTTCGGTTCCCTGTCTGGGCACATATGTTTAGCCCAGGTGCAGAAAATCCCTGGTCCAGGCACACACAGAAGGCAACCAATTGATGCTTCTCTCTTGCATCCATGTTTCTCTCTCCCTTCTTCTCTCTCTAAAAGCAAGGGAAAAATGTTCTCAGGTGAGGATTAAGAAAATCTGCTTTTTAATTTTTTTTAATCCTCACACAAGGACATTTTTTCCTTGCTTTTAGAGAGGGAGGAAGGGAGAGAGAGCAAAACATCAATGTGAGAGAGGAACATCGAATGGTTGCTTCCCATATGCACCCAAACCAGGGACTGTATGAGCCCAGACCAGAGACCAAACCTGCAACCTAGGTATGTGCCCTGACTGGGGATTGAACCTGCAACCCTTCAGTTATGGGATGACGCTCCAACTAATTGAGCCACACCAGCCAGAGTTTTGTTTTGTTTCTGTTTTTTTTCTGCAGCCAAGCTAATTGGGTTTTTGTTATTGGCAACTAAAAGACCCTAAACTCAGACTTACAGTTACTTGTGAGGCTTGATAAGATACAAGCATCAATGTCCTTTTTTTTCTCCCCTTGACTCTCTGAGGTTCAGAGATGGTCCTTTAACATAGTCCAGAGCCTTCCACACATTGAGCCATGACAATTTATTCAATGATGAAATTGTTTGGGGAGAGCAGGAAAATGAGTGTAATAAAGAAATTTTACTAGAGGCAAAAAATATTTGTCACTAATGTGTGTACACATCAGTGAGCATCACTGAGCATGCAACAAGCATGTCCTGAGAAAGATAATGTTTCTCATTCATGGTTGAAATCCTCCCCTCTCCTAATTTATGTGGTTATAATGTGGATCTGAATATGGCGTGAGGTGCATCTGGTCCACCCAGGAGTCTGGTTTACACCTTGTGGCAGAGATATACACTGTAGCCAGAACACAGCTTATAATCAGTACTGGTGTCCGTCTTCCCTGACAGCAAAAAACCAGAAACGTATATCCCTAACATGGGACCCAGGACAAAGACACCAGTAGCCAGATATCTGTTTGGGAGGCTCCTGCTCTTGAGTGATGGGTTGAAACATTATGTGGGATCAGATCTTATATGGGTTTTCATGAGGTTCCCATGAGAACACCCATTAGATGAAAGCACCTTCTTTGTGAAACAGGTTTTTATTTTTTGATTGTTGTTGTTTTTTTTTTAACTTAAAGTCAGGAGTTGAGCTTTCTGTATTTTTTTTTTCCTGGGCCCATGATTCTATAATTCCCTCTAGAAACTCTCAAACATACATGTAAAAAGCTGTGGGGTGTGTGAGGCGAATAAATAAGTCTCAGGGAAATAAAATGCAGCAACCCATAAACATCCACAGAAATAATCTGTGCAGCGCAGCCTGGGTGAAGGGAGCATAGGACATCTCAGAAGACCAACTCTATAAACAAAATATTTCTACTGTCCAAACCCATAGTAGCCTGTACCCATCACAGAAGAAACCTCCATGGGGGTCCCTTCACTTCTGGAAGTGCGGCACCTGAGACTTGCCCTATCCAGGAGGTCCGTCCTTAGGATCTTGCCTCAGCCTCCTTGAGACCCAGCCATTACTGGGCACGTGGTCACCTCTCAGGGACCAAGTGAGCTGGCAGCCCATTCTGAGAGCAGGCAGTATGGAGCCCGGTCAGTGGCTCCTTATGTCAGCTGCTGAGTGCATGGGAATATACACTGAACCCTCCAGAATCCAGCCCACATGGAGAGGCCGCAAGGGCTGAAAAAGAGCACTGAGCAGGGGATCAGACAGGCCTGGGACTTAGTCTCCCTCTGACACTTCCTAGGTGTGGGTCCAAGTAACAGAACCCTAGTGGATTTCCCAAGAACACTATGTGGGGAAGGGGCTTTGCCTGTCTTCTTCATGGCTTTGTCCCCAACACCTTGAATGGGCCTGCACATGGAAGACATGTGTAAGTATGTGTGGCTGTCAATGAGTATCAGTGTCTTCATCTGGAACATGGTGATTCTCAGTTCAGTGGTAGGGCAGGAAAGAAGATCCAAACATCAAGCACGCTGAGTGCTCACACAGTAGTCTTATTGCATCCATTCACCCAAACCAGGAGGAAGCATGATTGTCCCCGTTTTGCAGATGAAGAAACTGAGGCTCAGAAATCCTCCCCACAAAGCCAGAAATCAAACCCTCGAACCAGGAATCTGAAGCCCTTGTTTCCACTACACCACACCACCTTGCTCAGCTCTGGGTGCTCTTAGAGGGACCTGTTTCCACCTACCCAGAGCTGGAGCCGCTACACTGGGCACAAAAGCAGTGGAGCTTGAATACTGCAAGCCACAACCTCCTGGACGGTCCCACACCTGGACCAGGGACGCTGACCTACCACCCAGCCTGGCCCGCGTTTGCCCACCTCGAGAAGGGTGGCGGCTGCCCACCACACAGGAAATACTCACGGCTCCCGCAGGCCCAGGCGGCTCCTCCGGGTGCATCCTCTCCCGGGGCTCCGGCCTCCTTGAGAGATGGGCTGCCTCCTCTCTCTGGAGCATCAGATTATTTTTGCACTTGCGGAAGGAACTGACGGAAATTGAAGTCACATGGAGAGCGAGCTACTCTGCAACTCAGCACTCACCGAGATCAGACATCGCATGGGAGAAGGAACTGCCCCACGGGTGGATGGTGAGGGGGAAGGGAGAGGGCAGCCAGCGGGAAAGGTGGCCGCAGGACTACCTGCTGGGTTAGTCAGGAAGGAGGGCAGCTATTTTTCTGCCCCACCCCCACCCCAGCAGTGCTAGCCAGGACTTCACCAGCTTTCTCTGTTGGAGATTTGGAGGGGTGGTGAGCTGGGAGGCCCCTGCCTGTGGGCTCTGCTGACCCAAAAACTCTTCTCCAAGGTTATGTCCAAGGATCAATCTGGGGCAGACTTTGGGAATGGGTAAGAAAAATTTTCCACGCAGGAGAAAGTCCACCTTTTGAAAAAGCCATTGAGTCAGCTAGTCTTTATTAATATTTTCCTTTTATGTGTCCAGCACATCAAAAAAAGAAGAGAAATGGAAATTGCTTTGTGGTGGACGGTCAGAAGGCCATAAACTTATTGATCATAAACTGCTTGGATAAATTTTTGTACCTGATGTATACAAAATTCCCAGCTACCTCTTGCCAAGAATTAAAATAATAATAATTGAATTAATAGTAGCCACCATCAAAAGGGTGCAGGACACTATGCTAAAAGCTTTATACGTATTATTTCTTAACTCCTGTTCTCAAGGAGCTTACCATCTGGTGGAGGAGGTAAGATATGGACGGAGTCAGCTGCATGCTGACTGGGTAATGTGGACAACAGTACTAGCAGAGTCAGAGAAAGGAACTGCAGTTCTGCTCTTTTCCATCAGATCTGGGGATTCAGAGTGTCCTGGAGGGTTGGTTCGCATCTCTTGTTCCCTGTTGATTTGTGATTCTGTATTGCCTTATTATCCTTGGCATGTCCATCCTAAAAGAATAGGAGCAAGTCCTTCCTGCTCCAAACATCCAGCAAATTGTCTGCTCTATCCCCTCCTTACCCCAAGCAATTCTACTTATGTATGTTTTTGTACATTGAGGTTCTCTATAGAATTTCTTTTGAGAAAGGCAGCTGTTACCCTTTAAGAAAAAAAAAAACTTAGAAAACCAGTGGTCTTGATGGATGTGTGGGGCCAAGTGAGTTTGTTGGCTCACAGCACCAACAGCTCACCTGCTATCAGCAAGCTGGCTCAGCAAGGGGGACCTAAGACTTGAAGCCAAAACCAATGTTGATTTACAACTGAAAACAGAGGACTTTTCATGCCAACAAGGCTGTAACCCTGACCACACAGTTCAGGATTTTTCCAACTTGGTTGGGGGCTGTGGTTCTTCTCCTAACCATGCAGCACAAGGCAAAAGGGATCAGGGCACTTCCTCTGGAACTTAACCCTCGGTGCATCCCTTCACGGGATGGTGAGAGTCTGGGGGATGGTTCGCCTCTTTCTTTGAACTTGCTCCATGGATTGGGGAATTTGCACCCATCCCCTGCTCAAGCCAAGTTTAGTTCAAGCAGCACATCAGGATCTCTGAGGAGATCTGAGGCAAATGCAAGGAGCAGGGCAGTTCCTAGGTAGAGGACAAAGACTCAGCCATACCTTGCCTCCAGCCTCTTTTCATTGCGGTCCACTGTGGGTTTCATCTAGTCCTATCCGCTCACAATTTCCCTAAACACAGAACAAATGCTCCCCACTCTGTACTTCCTCTGTCAGAAGGATCCCTTGCTTGGAATGGCCTCTTTTTGCCTACCACAACCCTCCCCACCCCAAGGCATGGCTTGGGCTCCCTCACCTCCATGAAGCCTCAACCCTGAACACGTGGTACCAAAGGTCTACAATATCCACTGGCTTCATGACATCTCTTGTATTGTGATTTAACTTTTAGGATTCTTGTCCTGTTTCTTCAATTACACTAAAAACATCTTGAGGGAAGCGGTCATATGTTATTACAAAAAGTATACTGCTCAATGACTTCTGAGTTTTTTTCCCCCTAAACTAAACTTTATAGTAGTTTGTCACTGGTGGGAGGTCTCAGACTCACAAAAAAATGAAGGGCACTTGGGCTTCTGTCTCCCTTCCCACTGCATTTTCAGATGATAAGCAGACACTATTTAGGACTGAGGGGTGGGGAGGTCTACAGCAGAGACCATGAGGGGAGACATTTGGAGTGGGGGTGGGGTGGGGGAGGGCAAAGTACACAAAGTTTCCAAAGAGAGAAACGAGGGCCAGTTTATTTCCTCCAGCTGGGTCTGTGAGAGGACAGTTCATTGTACCCATTGTCAATGTAAGGCACGTCGACGAAGAGATTTTTTATGAGTTTATTTGAGTCAAACTGACAACAACTACTAGGAAGCAAAATCTCAGTGGATTGAGAAAATGCTGTGGAGAATAAGAGTTTTACAGCTTATTTTATACATGAGAATCGAAGGGGGGGACAAAAAGAGGGTTACATAAAATCCATTGCTGGTAGATTAAGGGGATGGTAGAGAGCAAATTGGGGAAATCTGAGATTGGATAAAGAGTAAAACGGAGAGACACACACTTCTTTTACACTGGTGGGTTGAGGATAGTTAACAATATTTACAGCACAGAGAGATCATATGCGGGGAACAAGATAACAATGAGGGGTTCTGTGGTCTCGTGCTCTGTTGTAAGGTTGCCCTCTGAGGGGTTTGGAAAAAGGGGATTACTCTGACATTTCACAGGCATGTATTCTTAGATGCAAAAAGACAACAGACAGGCTTACTTAAGGTAAACATTGACCTTTGTCAAGGAAGCTACAGGGCTAGGCTGTGACTACCTGCCATGACTCACTTTTGGTTAGGAATTTTTATGTTCGGGCCATCCCATGAGTTTGTAAAGTCCACCTGCATGGCCGCCCCTGAACTTGTCAGGTTTAGTATGTAGCATCTTTCACTTCCACACTAACAATGCGGTGGCAGGTCTACCTCTGGAACGGGCGGTGCACTCTAGGTCTGAGATGTCGGCCCTCTCACTCTCAGCTGCGGTGTTCCCTGCTCTGCCTTGGGTTCTCCGCCCCTGGCCACCTCCAGGGCAGTCCTTTCATCTGGCCCTTCACCTTGGTGGCTGGGCCTAGCCAAGCAGTGAACCAGTGGCTCCCCCACTTCTCCAGCCTCAGCACATAACAGGGAGGGGATTTCCTTTGGGGCCTTAACTGGGAATTGTTCTCTTGCCCCACGTCAGCTGGTTGCTGGGGGAGAGTCTTTAGTAGTTTCATTTCCCTCATTTGGGATGTAGTTTTTAAGAACCAAAAATCAAAAAACCGAAAGAGGAGAGGCCACCACCCACAATGGTACTACTCAACCCCTCATGATGCCAGTTGTGGAAAAGCTGAGGGGTGAATGCAAAGACTGAGGGCAAGTGAGGGTGGCTTGTCTAAAGGTCCTTCCTGTCCTTTACTCCTCTTCTCTAACCAGAAGAACCCCTCTTCTCTCTGGGGGAGAGAACTGGGTCTCAAATCCTGTTGCCCAGGCAGTTCACAAAGCTCTTCCAGGAGAAGCCTATGGCCTCCCTCAGGCACTAGTTCCAGTGACTGACTCTGTGGGGGCAATGCCTCTTCCTTTTCTGTAAACACTGATAGTAATCAACATATGGTCAACGATTTTGTGTTGTGCAAAGGTAACAAGATGCTTACAGAAGTATCCTGTCAGTGCCAGGGCGTGACTGGCAGTGGGACATGAAGAGACACATATAACTAACCATCATTCAGTTCAGGGAAAAATGGAAAGGAATCATGGGAAAACAGGAACAAGGGGATGGGAAAGTCTTGGAAAGAAGAGAGCACAACTGATGGGAGATTTCAAGGAAAGCTTTCTGGAAGAGGTGGCATCTGAACTGGGTCTTCATGAGGTGGGGCTGGGTGTGGGGTTGAAGACTGAAGAAGAGATAAGTAAAATGATGACTTGTGATAAGGACACCTCAAGGAGGAGAGACTGTAGAAGAGATGATGGCATCTCTTTGTGTCCCATTGGGACTTTGTTTATGGTTCTGTCCAGTGTTGCCCAAAGGTGCAACATTGTTCATAGGTGACAGTTCTGCCTTTCCTCTAGGGCAGTGAGTCTTGGCTGGGAAGCAGTGTGACTTGTTCACATTTGTATGTATTCTCAGCAATACTTAGTCTAGCACCTAGAGGGTTCCCAGCAAAGATTTCTTTCTTTTCTTTTTTTTTTTTTAAAGATTTTATTTATTTATAGTGAGAGAGAAAGGGAGGGAGAAAGGGAGAGAAACATCAACGTGTGGTTGCCTCTCATGCGCCCCCCACTGGGAACCTGGCCCGAAACCCAGGCATGTGCCCTGACTGAGAATCAAACCAACGACCCTTTGGTTCACAGGCCGGCACTCAAATCCACTGAGCCACACAAGCCAGGGCCCAGCAAAGGTTTCTCAAATGAATTAAACTGTCACTTGCTCAGAGCAATTGGAGAGGTTAAAAACTCGAAAAAAAATGGTTGGTGATTGAGAACCCCTTTTTCATAATTGAAAAATATAAACACAAATCCTTACCATGGTCTCAAGGCTCTGCATGATCTGCTCCCTCCAGTTTCATACCTACCACTTTCCTCCTCACTCCACTCAGAGCATGAAATCCTCATTTAAGCAGCAACTCCTTGTTTAAGCCAAGTTGGCTTTTGTCTCAGAGCTTTTGTCATTTGTTCTTTCTAGGCCATGAATGCTCTCCTGTCCTCCAGATATCCAAACAGTTTACTCCCTATCTTGCTTTAGGCCTCTGCTCAATTGTCACCTCCTCAAAGAGGCCTTCCCTGACTGCACCATCTAAAATAGTGCACACCCCCATTACTTTCTTTTTCTTCACAATGTTTTTTATTCATGTCACTGCTTGATATATTATTATATACTTACTTGCTACTTGTCTGCCTCCCCGACTAGACTGTGTGCACTTAAGGGAAGGAAATTTGTTTATTCGCTGCTATATCTCAGTGTCTAGAATAGAGAGTCAGGTTGCCAGGTGTTCGTTAATTAGTGACCAGGGGTATAGAAATAAACATAGGGAGAGACAACTGCAGTTTCAAGAAACAAGGTCATGAAGGGAAGGATCAATATGTGAGTATCTTTTGTAAAATGTGAAGTGTCATATAAATATATCTATTTTCCTTGGCAGAACAGGTCAGGGAGAGATGAGTAGAAATGGAATCAAGTGCTTAAGTGGGGTTAGCCTTGACAAAGTGGCAAGTATCTGTGTGTGGTGGAAGCCAAGGCAACGTGATGGGGGAGGGAAAGACAGACCAGAAAGGGTTATTGGTCATCCTTGTTTACAAGGACCCACTTGTGAAGTAGCAGGCAATGTGTGGGAGACTCTCGGTCTGCACTGCTGTATAAGACAGTGGGCAGCCCAGGCCTGCTAGAGGAGAAAGTCCAGGTACATACTCAATTTCCAGAAGAGAAAATTGGGCTCATATTGATTATACATTTTGCCCAAGGCCGTACATTAGAAAGGGCCAATACCAACTTATTTTTAGAAACAACAAGTACAGGTTTAAAATTTTTTTCTTCTCATTACAAAAGAATTACATAGCCCTGACTGGTGTGACTCAGTGGACTGAGCACTGGCCTGCGAACCAAAAGAGTGCCGGTTTGATTCCCAGTCAGGGCACATGCCTGGGTTGTGGGCCAGGTCCCCAGTGGGGGGCATTCAAGAGGCAACCAATCAAAGTTTCTCTCACACATCGATGTTTCTCTCTCTCTGTCTCCCTCCCTCCCCTTCTAAAAATAAATAAATAAAATCTTTTAAAAAAGTATTACATAGACACTGAAATGGCTTAAAAGAAGAAAATCAACCGCAGATCCACAGTACAGAAACAACTCACTGTTAACTTTATGGTGTATTGCATTCCAAGCTTTTTCGATGCATACGTAATATTTGTAAAAAAAGTTGAGGTAAGATTCCATATGCTCTTTTGTAAGTTTACATAGATAGTTTATAACAATAATTGGAATAGTTTTTCTAGGTCCTTAAATTTTCATGGACATGATTTTGATTAGTTTCATATTATTCTGTCACTTGGATGTCTAATAGTTAATTATCCTGCCCTGTTTTGTGTGACTTTATAGAACAGGTCCAAAAAACCTTACCCTAAAATGTTGGGGCCAAAAGTGTCTCAAAAATCACAATTTTTCATGGTTTACATATACTATATATTACATAATTCCTCCAACGAAGTCTAGAATCAACACTCCAAAATCAACACAAATATTTTGGCAACAAACATGAATATTCGCATTAAGTGGACAAAAGAGGCTTTTGTCAGCTCAGGTCATGTTTTGTAACCAAATGAGTTTGTGCCAAACTCACCACCCCGCCCCTTGCCAAAAAAAACCCAACACTTTTGAAGCTGGCTTGTCTCACAGCAGTGTCTCCCAACAGCTGTGACACTTTAGAATGGCATCAGAAAGGCATAGCCATAAGGCAAAGTTCTGGCTCCTGAGGGAGGTGAAAGGAGCAAAACAGTGGTGGTGGGATTCCTCAGCATGGGAGGGTGCAGGCCTGGAGGTCAGCTGTAGGACAAGGAGCATTTCCTTAGAAGTGAGGGAGTGTCCAGGGAGGAGGAAGTGTTGGTGACTGAGACCAGAGAGGTCTTGGCAGTGGGGCAAAGTACAAACTGTCACAAAGCACAGGTCAAAAGCTCCTATGTTCATTTCATATCCACCTACCCCCAGAAGATCTGTAAGTCAGGGATAAGGCCACCAGAGGAGAAAAGAGGAGTCCTTCCTATGGGAGGAGAGTAAGCACTACCTTGTTGATTTAGTAGAGGCCTGGGGCAGTGGGCCCCGTCACCCTTCCTGTTCCTGTCAAATGTGGTTTGCTGTCAAGTGGTAGCAGGTTCAGCCACAGTCAAAGGAGGTAGAAGTGAGAGGCCTCCAGAGAGAGAGGCCCTGTAGTGGGTGCCCTGCATCTTGAAGGTGATTTGCTGGAGCCACTTTCAGCTGGGGAGCAGAATGAATGGTGGGGACTGGGGCTTCTGGGTGGTGCAAGGCATGCTGGGAATTGTGGGTTTTAATTGGCAGTTGGGCAGTTTAGCCACAAGCCCAGGGCAGGGTGGGGTCGTTAGAGGGGGGAAGCTGGTAAGGCAGGAAACAAGGAGGAGTGATCTTGGTTTTTTTTTTCTCTCACATCAGGAAACCAGAAGAAGATTGACCTATCAGAACCAATTATTAGCAGCTTAGTAGTGAGTTCAAAAGCTGAATTTAGACCTTTTACTACTCTGTAGGAGATTCTTTTTCTTCATTGCTTCTAGCCATAGTTACCAGGAGCAGTCGAACCAATGATGCATTTTCCATGCACATCTTGCAAATTCTCACCTACAGGAATCTCCCTCCTCTCTCCCAGGTTACTGACACTATCCACTGGAGGATTTGCCTGAAAACACACCTCCCAAAACCACCCCAATTAATGACATCCTATTCAACTTATTTTCTCTAGTTATGTAAAATACCATCTAATTCTATCAGAAATCAGATTCCTGGCAACTATAATTATCCAAGACACATCAGAAAGCTGTCTCAAAAGAAAAGAAAAGAGAAAAGAAAAAAGAAAGCTTTCTCAACGCCAAGCACCTCATTTGTGGGGTAAGCTGAGTTACCTTCCACCTCTCCCTAGAGTAATGATAAATACTTAGAGCTGTGAAAACAGGGGTGATAGCAGAGAAACTAAGAAAAAATATGGATATAAATATACGAGGACAGGGTCGTGTAACTGGGTTTTTTTTTAGTTCTTCCTGACAGCATTGGGTTGCCTTTTCATTTAGGGCTGACAGCCCAGCATGGGGTCTAGGATGCATAAGCTCTCCACTGTAGCGCAATGAACCTCAGTCATTGATGATCATAAGAAGGCTCTCAGTCATCAAGAATTGACTAACTTCTACAGAGAATTTCTACAACTCAATAATTAAAAGACAAATAGTCCAATAAAAAAATAGGCATAAGATGTGAATACATACTTCTCCAGAAAATATACAAGTGGACAATAAGCACATGGAAAGATGCTCAACATAATTTGTTATTAGGGAAATGCAAATCAAAACCACAATGAGATACTATTTCATACTCACAGACAGCTACAATTAAAAAAAGACAAACAACAATTACTAATACACCATTGTAAGAATCTTGAATGGTGCAGAAACCTTGGAAAACGGTTTGGCAGTTTCTCAAAAGGTTAAATAAACATAGGGGCATCATACAACCCAGACATTCAATTCCTAGGTACCCAAAGAAATAAAAAATATATGTCCACACAAAAACCTGTACACAAATGTTCATAGCAGCATTATTCATGATAGCCAAAAAGTGTAAGCAATTCAAATATCTATTTAGGAATGAATGGATAAACAAAACACATACAATGGACTATTCTTCAGCCATAAAAATAATGAAGTACTGGACTTCCGGCCAAGATGGAGGCATAGGTAGACACACTGTGCCTCCTCACACAACCAATATAAGGACAACAAAAATTTAGAAACAAAATAACCAGTACTGACAGAAAATTGAACTGTGTGGAAGTCCAACAACCAAGGAGTGAAAGTAGATACATTCATCCAGACCGGTAGGAGGAGCGGAGTCAGGCAGAGAGGGGTCATGACAAAGCGGTGGCTGGTGGACCCAGCAAGCTGGCGGATTATGGAGGGGCTGAGCACACAAGGTGGCTTGCAGAACCAGGCGGTCCCACATTCGCATGCAGATAAACCAGGCAAAACGGGGGAGCGAGATAGACCTCACAACCCAGTGTTCGAGCGCAGGAAAATAAAGCCTCAAAACACTGATTGAAAACACCTGGGGGGTTGAGGTGCTCGGAGAAACTCCCAGCCTCACAGGAGAGTTCGTTGGAGAGACCCACAGGGTCCTAGAACGTCCACAAGCCCACCCACATGGGATCAGCACCAGAAGGGCCCAGTTTGCTTGGGGGAAGTGGTGGAAGGGACTGAAATCTGGCAGAGAGCAGAGCAAGCACCATTGTTTCCTCTCAAACCCCCCCTGCCCCCACATACAGCATCAAAACACAATGACTGGGCTGACCTGCCCTGGTGAACACCTAAGGTTCAGCCCCTCACTACATAACAGGCTTGTCAAGAATAAAAAAAAAAAAAAAAAAGGCCCAAACAAAAGAACAGATCAAAGCACCAGAAAAAATACAATGAAGTGATGAAGAGATAGCTAACCTATCAGATGCACAGTTCAAAGCACTGGTGATCAGGATGCTCACAGAATTGGTTGATTTTGGTTACAAATTATATGAACAAATGAAGACTATGCTTAGTGAAATAAAGGAAAATGTACATGGGACCAATAGTGATGGGAAGGAAACTGGGACTCATATCA
>CM052539.1:96842352-96901354 GCA_028533065.1 Trachops cirrhosus
AAAAAAAAATAATAGTTCACATGCGGAAGAATAAAGTTGGACCCCTACCTCACACAACAAATAAAAATTAACTCCAAATAACCACAGACATAGACCTAAATCTAAGAGCTAAAACTACAACTTTTAGAAGAAAAGAGTAAATCTTTGTGACCTTGGACTACGCAATGGTTCCTTAGATATGATACTAAATGTCCACTGACAAAAGAAGAAACAGATAAAATCAAATTAATTTCTTTGTACTTCTAATGAACACCATCATAGAGTATATAAAACTATTATAATTCAATCATAAAAGACAAATTTTTCATTTAAAAGTGGACAGGAGATTCGAATAGAGATTCTTTAAAAAACATACACAAATGCCAATAAGTACTTTAAAAGATGTTGTGCATCATTTAAAACCACCAGATACCATTTTACACCTACTAGAATGGCTAGAATTAAAAAACAAGCAAATGAGTGTTGGTAAGGATATGGAGAGATTGGAACCCTTGTACACTGCTGGTAGAAATGTAAAATGGTGCAAATGTTGTGGAAAACAGTTTGGCCATTTCTTAAAAATGTAAACATACAGTTACCATATGATCCAGAAATTCTACTCCTAGGGAATTTCAAATTGAAAGCATATGTTCATATAAAAACACAGACATGGATGTTTCTAACAGCATTATTCACAATAGCCAAAAAGTGGAAATCAAATGTCCATCAACCAATGAGTAGATGAACAAATGTGATCTGTACATGCAATGGAATATTGTACAGTCATAAAAGGGAATGAAGTTACTAGAACTCTCCATTGCCTCAGTTTCCTCACCTAAAAGAGGAATAAGAGTAGTACCTATCTCATGAGATTGTTCTAAGGTTGCTGAAAATGAGGTCATCATAGACAAATCAGTGGAATTCCTATATATCCATAATCAGCAATAAAAAATGTAATGGGAAACTAAGTCCATTCTCCATTTAAAAACAAACAAATATCAGGTACCCATAAGGGAAAAATGCTTCTTTCCTTTTTGGAAGACTTCCATCCATTTGAAAGCAGCTCTACTTGTATGACACGCAGTCTCTCCACCTTTTACTCATTCTGCTTCGAGGAGGACAGAGTGATGTGAGTAAACTTAGGAAGAATAATTTGGGCTGGCTAGGCTCAGTTCAGTTATCTTCTTGGGAAGCAAACTGCTGACAGTGTCCTGTATGTAGCAATATCTGTTAGATCATTTGCATAAATCTTTTGAATGCTTACTAATATTCGTTGGCTTGATCTACCAAGCACTTGGCTACCTGACATAAAGCCACATCTTCTAACCTGATCTGCATCAGCAGTAAAGGTAATATTTTGGCTTCTCAGGCACAACTCCTTTATTTCTCCATTTGTTCCAATCCCAGGTGGGGAATCCTATCTAATTATTGTGCCCACAAAGATAATATTAAAAGATATAAAGGGTGGTAAGATATACCATCATCACAGATGAGAACACACTTTATCATAAAGATATTATTTCTTCCCAAATCTGTAAATGTATATTGGTTTATAGTTTCTATTTTAATACAAATCACAACAGAATTTTTAGGTAATGTGATAAGCTAGGTCTAAAATTCATATGAAAGACCAAGGGCCAAGAATAACCAAAATAATTTTTAAAAATCACAAGGGACTTGCTCTTTCAAAAATGAAGACTGATTGTAAAGTAAGGATAACTAAGGGTGTATAATGTAAGCCTATGTGTAGAGAAATAGACCAAAGGAGTAGAACAGGGGACCCAGGAATGACATGTGTATATGCACACATGGTAAGTGACAAAGGGGGCATTGCAAATCAGTGGGGGAAAGCACAAACTATTCCATAAATAGGACTAGGATAACATGTTAATCACATTGTTTAGTAAGAAAATTTCTACTTTCTCTATAACAAAAAGTACATTCTAGATTGATTAAAGACCTACATTTTAAAAAGTTTTTATAACTTCTTATCCCTACAGATATATGGACAAGAAGTCCCCAAATACTTTTTCTGCCTTTCACAGCCCATGATGCCAACTCGTCATGGTGTTGTCAACTAATGCATGTCCTGGGTCAGAAGACCTGTGTTTCACGAGCCCCCAGGGGCAGAAGTGTAACTCAGAGAGATAAATCAGCTTGCCAATTGGAGGACTACTGGGAGCCTTTCAGATAGCCTAGCAACGAGCTGGCTCTTCAGGAAGAGCTGCAAAGTCTCTGGTCTATAAATTCGCTGTTGTTTATTTGTAATACATTTCTCATGCTAGGAAAGCTGCAACCTTAATCACAAAGGTGGCTTTGTTTGATGATCCTGATTCCTCCAGAATCCTCTAGAAATGTGTGAGGCAACAGGAAATTTGTAGTTCCTCTCCTCAAAACAATGCATGGTGTGCCCGGCTGTGCCTGGCCTCAGCACACTTCCATGTGAAAAGGCCAGAATCTGGGGCACGATATGCATCCCCTTACAGCTGCAAGTTGAAACATGTCTGTACCACGCATTATCTGCAGGGTTTGCCTTCTACCTCTTGCTTAATAAACAGAAATATTGCTGGTAAGAGTAAATTGATCCAAATATTTTGATAATTAGGAAATACCTAACAAAGGTGAGGATGAGCATAACTTATAAACCAAGAATACCATTTTTAGTAATATATTCTGGAGAGACTATAGCCCATGTACAGACACATTCCAGCTTTATTTGCAATGACCAGAAATTAGAAATAACCCAAATGGCCATCAACAGAAGAATAGAGTGTAGTATATTTGTAAAATGGAATATCATACAGTAATTAAAAATGAATTAACAGCTCTGTATTTAAGTATGGATAAATCATAAAGGGACATCATGTTACAGGAGGGCATAAACACCATTATGGTATATATATTGGGGTGGGCAAAAGTGGGGTTATAGTTCTTCGAATGGGAAATAATACAATAATTAATAAATAATAATACAGGAATAAACCCTGTGTTTTGTGTACTTACAACTGTAAACCTACTTTTGTCCACCCTCGTACATAGTCTGTAAGTATGCACAACAATGCTAAACCTGCTTTATGGACCATGCACATGTAAAGAATTAAAAACCAAACATAGAAATGAGAAGTGTCAGTTCTGGAGAGGAAGAGAAAGGAAAGGAATCCGATCACAGGTGAGGCTATATGAGAGTTTTAACTGTATCAGTAATATTTTGTTTCTGGGAAAAAGTGATATGAAGCAAATATGGCAAAAAGTTAAGATTTATTAAAGGTGAACAGTGGGCACACGAGTGATTGTTGTTACTCCCTATGTTTCTGCTCATTTCACAAATGTTAAAATTACAAAGTAATAGTCACAAGACAGAGAAAGCCTCAAGCTTGTGTCTGCAGAAGGGAGTACTTGAGGGAATCAAGCCAGTGGAGTCACAGAAGCCCACCAAG
This sequence comes from Trachops cirrhosus, assembly GCA_028533065.1. NCBI lineage: Eukaryota > Metazoa > Chordata > Mammalia > Chiroptera > Phyllostomidae > Trachops > Trachops cirrhosus. The sequence goes on from CM052539.1 coordinate 96,845,769, forward strand.
GTAGCAAGATGGATTTAAAATTGGGTAGAAGGGGAGTGGACCTTACAGTATTGTTGACATTTGGGACATGAACATCACCTGAGATTTTTAAAAAATAATAATAAACTAAATATTTGGAAGCCTTGATGAAAACAAATTGCTGTAAATTCCATGTAAAGAATTAATGTTCAACAATTGGTTATTCAGAAAACTGAGAAGTATTTCAATACTACTTATCCTTTGTGGGGCTGTTCAAAAGACACCTCCTCCATGAAGGTGCTTGGATTGAATCCCTCCCTCACCCAAATATGCCTTCTTCTTCCTCTGAAGTTCCATAGCACTCTCTCTTCACTTCCCTCGATGTTATCATTTTCTACGCTATGTTATAACTATGTAGATAGGTTTTGACTTCCTTGCCGGGGCATGAGATCCTTGAGGGTAAAGTTTTATTCATCTCTGCCTGCCTGGTGCTATGGGGCTCAAGCCATGTCCTCAGTAAGTACCTGAACAGAGGAGAAAGAAGGACTGAGGAAAGGATCAAACTAAAAAAGCTGCAAAGTGAAGGATATTTATAACAGTCTGTGCTTTGAATGTAGGCCACAGACTTTTGCTGTTTCAACGCTTTCCCCTCTTGGGCCGTTTCCTTTGAGACAATGTTCTGCCAATTTCTACCTTTAGGCTCTCCCTACGGTGCCAGCTTACCAGTGTGGTGCCAGGGAGGTGCTCTCAGAGGAAGCAAAGCAAGAAAATATAATGAAAGCTTTTCTCTGCAGCAGCAGAACACCCAGCTGTCATGCTGGGGCACGTCCCACAGCAGATGACGAGAGCTCAGGTGGGACCAGGAGCCCAGAACAAGGCCGCTCACAGGATACAATGTGGAAAAACGAAGCCAAGGGTTAAGAAGGGTAAGGCTGCAGACAGTCAGGACTGGACAAAGAGGCTTCCGGCTGGGTTTTAGAGTTGCCCAGATGTGGCAAATAAAAATATGGGACACCCAATGAAATCTGAGTTTCAGATAAGTCTTTAGCATAAATACATCTCATGCAACACTGGGGCATACTTACACTTAATAAAAAAATCATTTATCGGAAGTTCACATTTCACTGGGTATCCTGTATTTTGTCTGCCAATCCAGACTAAGGTCTGGGTTGCAGATCACAGCTAAGAGGGACAGTTCGCAGAAGTGAGAGGGGAAGCAGAGAGAAGCTGGCCCAGACCCTGAATGTGCCTTGAGGGTGGGGACATGTGCTGTTCCCGTTGTCTCCCTTGTCCTGACGAACACTGACTCTCCAGACAAGTCAGACTTGCCCCCACCCCTCCTGCCTGCCTCTTCAAGAGCACTGGCCTTCTTATAGGATATATATCCATTGACGTGTCTACCTCCCCTTGAGTGGAAAGTGACCAAGCTTTTGAGTCAGAGATCTAGGTTCAAATCCAGCCTCTGAAACGTAAAGCTGTCTGACTTCAGCAAGTAAGCTATCTTCTGTGAACCTATTTTCTTTTCCACAGAACAGGTACCATTGAGAGTTGTGATAAATAAATGAGATAATGTAGGTGAAGCACATAGTAGGTGCTCAGAAATACTAAGCACAACATCTGTGAAACCCTAGTCCTAATACCACACTGCACACGCTAAGCCATGCTTAGCAGATAGAGCGAAGAGAGAAGTATGAGCTCTATACTGATTCTCTAGACTAGAGGCTCTTAATATTTTATTCTTATTGTCAGTCATGATTCTGATGGAAAAAGAGATAAGAAAGCCTCAGTTGTTATTTTCCACCAGCCAACTCTGATAAGGGCTCTAAGAAGAGAGATGCACAGAGGACAAGCCCTTGTAATACCCTTGACCTTTACCATATCCTGTGCTTCCTCATGGAAGAGACTCCTGCTGGGAACAGCCTTGAACGCCTTGTAGGGGATCCCCAAGTCAGGGACTTGGGGGTGAGGGTGGCAGGCCACAACAGGTCGTGAAATCTGGGGACACATATACAGGCTTCAGTGGGGAGGAGTGCTGAGGGTGCAGTAGGTCCTCTTAAGCCCCCTGTGGGCAAATGACTGACTCCATGTTCCCACAAGAGCTCCTTTTCTCCCTAAAGCCTGTGGCTCTAGGTTCCACTCTATGACGAGTAGGAACATTTCATTTGGCTGAAGCAGTGGATTTGAACATATAATTCTTTTACTGTCTGTCATGAACTGAATGTTTGTGTCCACCCAAAATTCATATTTAGAAATCCCACCCTCTGATATGATGGCATTAAGAGGTGAGCCTTTGGGAGTGATTAGCATTAGTTGAAGGCATATGGGTGGAGCCCTCATGAATGGGATTAGTGCCCTTAAAAGAGTCTGTAGCGCTTGCTTGCCCTGTTATGCTCTCAGCCACATACGGATGCAATAAGTCCAAAGTCTGCAACGTGGAACAGGGTTCTCACCAGAACCTGACCAGGCTGGCACCCCGACTTTCTATTTCTAGCCCCCAGAACTGTAGGAAAGAAATGTCTGTTGTTTACAAGCCAACTAGTTTATGGTATTTTGTTATAGCAGCCTGAGCTAAGACACTATCTTTTCCCTAAAATATTTCCTCAGTTCACCTCATCACCAAACTCTCCTCCAGGCTGTGACCCTTCACTTCAGTACCCCAAAAGCAACCAAAATTATCTCTGGGACCTCTGGGACAGGAATCCAGTGAAATATGTAAGCATCATGCCTACAGAGAGGGAGCAACTTATTAACAAAGCAACTATGTTGTTTTTAATGCTCAAAATGAGCAGCCAGTGAGTGAGCAGTTGGATGCTAAGGACTCAAGATCAGTCAAACAAAAAAGCAGATCACTGAGCTTTCCTTTGAATTTCAAACCTCATCATTCTCTCTCTCTCCTCTCTCTCTCATAAAGCAGGGACCAGAAGCTTGGGGCAAGAAGCATCCCTTATTTTTTCAAGATCCCCCAATCCTGAAATTCTTATTCTTGCCTTTAACAAACCAGCTCCTGCTAACACCCCCACTCACCCTCCGGTAGTGTCTGTTGCCTCTCAGAGAGGAGTCTGCCATTGAAACACTCGTCCTCTCCCTTGAGATGCTGTCACACCATGAGCCTCCAGCCTGCTATGGGGTTGCCTTGTTCTCCCCTCTGTATCTTTTTCTCCTCACCCCTTTGAGCCTCTTTATCTTTCTTCCCTCAGATTCCCTAAAAGTATTGCTCTTTATATGGTCACAGTTTGAAATAAAAGCATTATTTGTTAGCATCTTTGTGCAGTATCCTGCATCTTTTCTTTGTGACTGCCTTCCACCTAACTCCCCCCTCCGACTACCACCAGCCAAAGAGCCATAAGCTGGAACCCTAGCTACTTCTTAGGTACTACGTAAACCCACTCTCAATCCCATGTCATGACCACAGCTGATAGGACCAGTGGTGGGAAGTGGAGTCCCTATCTTTGAAATTTGGTATTGGGACTGAGAGTCCAATCTCATCCTGGGTTGACCGCTTGACAGGAGGAGAGGCATGGGCAGCCTACAATGAGACTGTGTAGAAGAGGGTGTTCAGGGAAAGAAGGAAAAGACATCTCATTCCCAGGCTCCTGATGACTTTCCATTCCCTTGTCGAAGTCCCTCATAGATCCAAAGGCATCCTTGCCAGTGACCTCTGTGAGATACCCTTGTACCTCCATAATCAACTCCTTTTGTTAAACGACCTCAAGTCTCTGTTGCTTTGAATATTTTTTAAAATGTTTTCTATTCTTAATTTTCGGACCAAATGAGTTAAAGTTTTGTATTTCACACATACACAAAAGAACCTGCCTTCCTTTCCCCACTGCACACACACAATGCTTTTCTCTCAGGTTGATTACTGATGATAGTTACCTGTTTTAGAACAGCTCAGTAAGAATAATGAGAAGTGTTGAATGTTCCTGGCACTGCTCTAAGTAGCTCAATGTGCCTTTCATTTAATCTTCATAACATTCTTTAAGTAGGTAGCACTATTCCCCTCAATTTACAGATAAGGGAGCTGAGGCACAGAGAAATCGCTTTTCCAAGTTTACAGAGCTAGTAAGTGGTAGAACAGGCAGTTTTGAATCTAGAATTCACGCCCTTATCCACTATACTATGTACTTTTTAAACTCTGGATTACAAATATAGTCTGACAAAAGACCTTCCAACAAATCTGTAATAGTTTGAAATTGTTCCCATCCTTACCCCTTGTTCCAGTGAACAACTAAACACAGTATAGAAACAGGAGAATTTGTAGAGAGAAAACTTATCAGGAATGTTAATTTCCTAGGGCTGCTATAGCAAAATGCCATACACTGGGTGGCTTAAACATAAAAAATTTATCATCTTACTGTTCTGGAGGCCAGAAGTCAGAGACCAAAGAGTTGGATCCTTCTTCTTCCTTTAAAATATATTATTTATTTATTTATTTTTAATTTTATTTTTAAAAGATTTTATTTATCTTTAGAGAGAGAGGGAGGGAGAAAGAGAGGGAGAGAAACATTGATGTGTCAGAGATGTTGCCTCTTGCATGCCCCCAATCAGGGACCTGGCCCTGCAACCCAGACTCGTGCCCTAACCAGGAATTGAACCAGCGAACCTTCACTTTGCAGGGCAACGTTCAAACAACTGAGCTTCATGGATCAGGGCAGAGTTGGATTTTTCTGAGGGCTGTGAGGGAAGGATCTGTCCCATGTCCCTTTCCTAGCCTCTAGTGGTTTGCTGGTACTCTTTGACATTCCTTGGCTTCTGTAACATCATCCTGATCTCTGTCTTCACCTTAATGTGGCATTCTCCTTGTATCCAAATATCCACTTTTTATAAGGACATCAATTGGATTAGAGGCCCAACCTACTCCAGTATGACCTTAATTAATTAATCTGCAAGGACCCTATTTCTAAATAAGGACACATTCTGAGGGACTAGGGGTTAGGACTTCAGTATGTGAATTGGTGGTGCGGCGGGGGCGCGTTACAGTTCAACCCGTAACATCAGGTTTTCTTTCTTTCCTGCAGCAAGTTGCAATGATTATGTCTTTTTTTAATATATTTTTACAAAGACATAAAAATCTGATTCTAAAATGTGGCAAACCACAGATGCAGTTCTTCAGCTTTGGCTCAGCACCCAGATTTCATTGCCACCCTAATTCAGGAAGGATACCAAATCCACTGCTCCCTGGAAGAATCCTGATAAGGACATTTACCTCTTCTAAATGACTGCAGAAATTTAACTTACCTGATAGGAGAGCTATCAGTTGTCACAGGTTCTAGTGCTGGCTCTGCTATCGACTTGTTCTTGGTGTGTCACATTCGCACTCCTGGTCATAAAATAGAGATTTTGCCTCCACTCTCAGGCTCCTCAAAAGCCAGTCCTGAATGATGGTCTCCTAATTCAGGGGAGAATTAACTGGAAACTTAAAAAAAAAACTGATATGTACTGATGCCTGAGTCCATTCCCCTACCCCATTGAATTTGCCTGGGCATCTTGTCTTCTAAAAGCTCCCCATGTATATATTGTCCTTATTATGATGGATGTAGATATATATAAAAACTTATCAAATTGTACACTTTAAATATGTAGCTTATTGTATATCAATTATATCTCAATAAGCTGTTTAAAAAACTAAAAACCTGCCCAGTGATTCTAGTGGACATCCGAAAGTGGGAACCATTGAGCTGGGTTAATCTCCTCATCTAAGCAGGTAAGGAAACAGCCCCAGAAGGGAAGAAATCTGCTCAGGAATCACATCATCCTAGCAACACTGCCAAGATTTAGAACCTGCAACTCCTGAACCCTAGTGCTTCTGCCTTAAGACCAAATTGATAGAAAATCACTAAGCTCCCCCCAAATTTTGAAAGAGGCATTTGAAAAATTTGCACTGCTAGAATTGTTACTCAAAGGTATAGGGCATGAGAGCTAAAAAAAATCCAAAAACCAAAAACTTCACCAACCTTTACTTGATAGAGTCACTCTGTATATGGGCAGTTGGTTGTCCTTTCAATGTGCCCCAGGCATAACCTCCACTCACTCTGCCCTCTGGGTTGTTGAGTCTAGTGGAGAAGGTAGAGCAAGCGAGGAAATAACACAGCAGCAGCTGTCACTCACTGTTCGGTGGCCTGTTGGCTAAATCCTTTCTTCACTCCTGACGTAGTTTCAACACTTTTGAGTATTTCTACCTCAGATTAAACATTTATAAAACTGAACTCATCACCTCCTATTCCAATTTGTTTCTCCTTTCGATTCCCCATATTAATAAAGAATACCGTTATTCTCCCAAATGTTCACATCAAAAAAAAGTGTCTCATCTGCTACATACAAATGTTGTCCATTCATCTTCCTGAATATATATGAAATACATCCTTCCTCTATATTCTTATGGTTACCTTGGGTCAGGTCCTCATCATGTCCTGCCCAGATCTCCAGACTCATCCTCCATCTTTCTATTATTGCCTTGTGCAGCTGGGGTAATCATTGAAAAATACCACGGAACATGCCGTGCCCCAACTAAAAACCTTGGAATGGCTTCCCTTGAAAAGTAGATAAAACCCAAACTCCTTAGCATGACAGTTATGATCTGGCCCCAATCCTCCTATTCTATATCCTTTCCCATTACTCTTCCAGGATGCACTGTCTGCATACATACAGGATATACTTATGCCTCCGTACCATCGTACATACTATTCCATCTGCCTAGAATGGTGGGACTATCCTCACTAACTCCTATTCATCTTCTAAGACTCAAGTTTACATATCACTCCAGATTAAGTTAAACACTCCCTCTCTCTGTGCCACACTGGACCTCATACATAACTCCAATAAAGCGAGTATTTTCACCCTGGTAGGGTGACTCAGTTGGTTGGAGTGTTGTCCTGTATACCAAAAGGTTGCAGGTTCAATTCCCGGTCAGGGCACATACGTAGGCTGTGGGTTTAATCCCTGGTCAGGGTATGTGCAGGAGGCAACCAATCTCTCTCTCTCTCTCAAATCAATAAACATATCCTCAGATAAGGATTACTTTTTTTTAATTTTAAAAACCAGTTAGTCCACTGTTTCATAGTAGTCTATTTCCACATTTGCTCTCTCACTAGCTTATGAACAATTTTAGACCATTTTATTTCTTTTCATCTCTACCTTCCCAGGACCTGGCAAAAGCCTGGTACATGTAGGTGCATAAAAATATTTAATGAATTATGAATGATCTTGTCTGCTTTCTCATTCTTTCCAAACTACTGAATAGGTGACTAGCAGCTGGGTGGGTAGGGAGATCCTTACAATTTCAGAAGTTATGACTTAGCCATGGCCACCTAAAATCCAGAGTGGATAGGGTGGCACTGCCCATTCTGTGTAGCTCCATAGGTGTTTGAAGTCACTATTCCCATAGATTGTGCTTGGGATGGTGGATGCATTTGGTTGTTCCCCCAAATAAACGCAGCCAGTCTCCATTACCAATGTGCCTTTCATGCTCTTCATTCATGCTGTTCACTGCTCTGGGCAATTTGGTCATGAGTTGTATTGCTCTGGCTTGTTGAAGCAGGGAGAAATCATTGACTTCTCTCATTCCAACCTAAAACATTCTTTCCTTCAAAGGTGAAGGTGATCAGTAAAGGGGCATAGATGAGTAAGACCTTTTAGATATTGGTTGGAAAATGTGAACGTTAGTTACATTAAAATAAAGGTACTGGACCTATTCCCATTACAATATGCCTCTAATCTAACTTTGGAAATTAGCATTTTAATAAATTACTTCAGAAAGCCTTTCTCAAGGGAGATGGAACCTCAAAACCGTCAAGGTCATCGCCATTTTATTTGTGGAGGAAAGGAGGGAGCAGAAATGCAGTATGACTAAGTAACATACCATAGAATAGGCAAGGCTTGACTTCTCTTTTTTCTTAAATGTTTTGTTTAAAAAGAAACAGAAATGAAGGACTATTAACAGGAGGATCTAAGAAAAACTTCCTAAATGATTATTTCCCCAGTCACTCATGAAATCCAATACATACAAGTTGAATAATGAAAATCTTAAATCCTGAGGGGCTGTTTCTAATACTACCTATATTTTAAAGAGTAAAGAACATGTTCTCAACATTTTAATGAATGCATTCAACAAAAAGCAAATGGTTCAGGGGAGGATCCCCACCCCTCAAAAAATTAGGACAACACACTGGTAAAGCTGTCCCTGAACAGTAAGATAAATACGGAAATTTTATACCTACTTTTCTTGTAGAAAAATCAAAACTCTTTGCATAAATGTTAACATGTTATGATGTGAAGCAACTTTTAGCAACATGACCAACTAATTCTGTCTCACGGTTTTGGGTCACAGAGGCCACCCGTGCAGTCTCTTATTACTCCTGGCAAACCACTCCATTATCCAACAACTGTTAGCTGGGGGTGGGGATGACACGGGGACTGGGTCCCAGTGAATTATTGTGCTATTCCCTGTACACGTTCCATTCTAAACATGGAAAATGAAGATTCCAGTATTAAAAGCCATGGAATTTGTAGGTAAATTCCATTAGGTTTGGCTAATAAGGTTCCCCAGTTTTTCTTTGTGGCCAATGTATAAAAAAGTTCTGTTTTAATGTAAGCAACCACAGGTGGTTAACGGTTTTTAACTTTTTATTATTAAACTAAAGCAAAATAACAGAATTTCAAAAATTAAAATACAGAATTCTAATTTTAATTCTAGACAAATAAGAAATCTACACCAAAAACTAAAAAAACAGAGTTTACCAATATTTAATAAAGGAAAATGGCTAAAATGCATTCACAGTCATTACTTCTTTCTTATTAGCCTCAAATTTGCATCCCTTTCCTTTGTGCTTCACCTGGACAGAATATGGAAAGAATTTCTTCCTCATCTATCCTTTGTTACTGTAGTCTGTAACTTCAGAGGCGCTTTTGTCTTTTCTTTACCTGTTCCTTCAGCAAATATTTGAGCACCTGCCTACTGGGCTAAGATGATATGGACATAAAGATGAGTCCATCAGAGATCTTGTCCTAAGATGTTCAGGGGAGATAAGACACCAACAAATAACCAATAAATATAAATAAACTTATATGAAGTATAAAGTAATATAGCATGGGTTAAGTATAGATAAAATATAAAACTAGGGGAATTGCAAGGAGTGACAGATTACATTCAGCTATAGGAATTAACGAATGCTCTGAGAGGCTAGGACTTGGGTTGGGTATGGACTGTTCCTTCAAAACTTCCAAGTGGTCTTGACTGTGGTGGCCTTGATTTCTGGAGAGTACGTTTCTCAATGTTAATCTTTAAAACTCCCTAAGTTTCTATCTCTTCAAACTGTTCATTCTTAAAAATGATAAAATATATTAATACATAAATGGCAGTTTGGGGACTTAAAATTGTAATAGCTACTATGTGGTTTAGGGTTCTATTATTTTCTAAACTCTTTCCCAGGTAAAATCACATCTAAAATGCAGAGGATGCCTAGTCACGGAGCCATGATGTTTAAGTATTCAACTGGGCAAAACCTACTTGCTTTAGGTGCTTTCTCAAGTCTAAAACTAAACATACATGAATATAAATGAAGATGAAATAAATGACTTAACATTCAAAAGTCAGATGATGAAAAATATGGCAACTGTGAAATGATATATATTAACCACAAATTTCTTGTATGAAATGTTTTAATGAATTATGAGCCACTGACCATTACAGACTTTAAGCCTTAATATTTCTTCTTTCCTTTGTAAAACTAGATAATTTAAAACTGTCCATCTCAAGTATGACAGAATATCATAGTATGAATGAGAGTAATAGTAATGTCTGCTTACACATCAGCATGCTTCACTAAAGTTAAGAAGTAGAGAAAGCTCCCGGTTTCTCAAGTCAACGAAGTAAATTCAGTTACACGTTTTTCCTGCACAGTTTCAGTTGAAATACAACAAATACTTTGGCTTTCAATAGCACTTCTTATCCATCACACAAGCCCTTTCACATTATTTTCTCTATCCTCAATATTCTTGTGAGGTAGTGAAGGGAAGGAGCAAGGATACTTTTTTTTTGCCGATGAGAAAACTTAAGGTGAATTTTGAACTCAACCTTGGAAGCATATTGAAAATCATCTAGGAAGTTTTTGTTTTTTAAATCCTTATGGTCATGTCATATCCCAGCCCAACATCAAAATCTTAGGGCATGGCACCCAAGTACTGATATTTTTCAAAGCACACATGACTCCAAAGTACAGCTGAGGTTGAGAACTACTGGTTTAGATAATTTATACTCAATCTTCAAGTGCAACTGTCTTCTACCTAAATGCTCTCTCAACACCAATGAAAAAGAGATTTCATTTCCTTGAACATTGTAGTATAGTAGTTTGTTTTAATATTCTGTATAGCTACAATTGTTCTCCAGTAACAGATTCATTTATCAGGGTTATAAACGAAGGCTCTTCATTCCCTTAATGCTTGTGCTAAATATGGACCTCCATTTTATAAAATTTGCAAATGGGATGTTAGGGAATTTATAGTAAATCTTTGAGATAAGAATAGCTTTTTGTTAAATATTTAGGCAACTACTTGATTATAAGTTCAATATGCAATAATCATGTGTTTCTGTTTTCCATTCAGCACCTTCAAAATTTTGTTACAAAATAAATGTTTACTAATAAGACAAAACACAAGTCATAAACAAAATTCTCAGTCACAGCTCTTAGAATCGGCCATACCACAACCTGAAAAACAAGTAAGTACTTAAAAGACTTTTTAATGTTCTAACTAGCTCAATCTTCATCCTGAACCAGTTCTCTTCTTTAATCAAATTTTAAACTTTGCCAAATAGAGTCATTCCACAGCAACAAAAACCAATTCCTGTAACAGCTATATTCTCTAATACATGTAACATATAATTTCACTCTGTACTATTAAATATGGTTTCCAGGCTTCTGTCTGACACAGATATTGAAAAGAATCTTTAACTGATTTAATCTTTAAGCAACATACCAAATATACAACAAATATTTGTAAACCTGTCACATGGCAAAAATAAATCTTTGTTCATGATGGAAACGCCCCGCTTCACAGGAGTATTGATAATCTTAAATCTCAAGGAGCAACCCTAAAACCCCAGCCAGTTGCTTGCTGTCCCTAACTTTATTAAAGACAGAATATGCATACAACCATAACCTTAAAAAGTACAGATTCCACTTGCCTTAGTCAATTCTTATCACAAATATGTATCTGAAATCATATAATTTATGCTTTCATACAGAAAGATGTTTCTCTTCCAACAAAAATCTCAACTAATGTATGTTAGATTATTAATTTGAAAGAGTAGTTGTGAAATCAAAATTTATTAGTCAAAAATTCAGAATAGGAATTAATGTTAAGCTCTCCTACAGTGAAACCTTCAAAATACTGCCAACCTGAAGTTTTCAGCGCAAGGTGTTTTATTTCAAGTCCCATGGGGGCAATTATCTGTAAGAATAAGAACATTCTTAACATGGGTTCAGGCTGGCACTGTTCCAGGTGGGTGAGTAAACATTTTCTTGATAACCCCAATAAAGAGTTTGAGGCTTAGATTGTTGCATGTTGTAAACAATGTGAAATTAAAAAAATTATAATATCTACAGACTTATAAAATTATAAAATAAAAGGACCATTAATTGATTCTTTTTCTGAGGTCTGCGACTACCAGCTTTTATTTGAGGTCTGTAAGAGCAATTGGCAATATTTTGTGTTTTTATGAGACAATTTCTCAGAAGGCCAAAAAATAAACCAGATACTATAAGGTGCATACTATAATAATTTTATATATGATTAGAAATAAATTTGCCTTCCTTCAATCTTTACCCAATATATTAAAGGATTTTTACAATAATTTTGACAAAAAGAGAAAACAGACTATAACTATGGAAACTGTAAACCAAATATAATACAAAATGAGCTAATACAACACATCTCCTCTTAAAACCCTCTTCATTGTAGTTATACCGAATTGTTCCTATGTGTTATTTTAATTTTGTACCATGTAGTGGTTTTTAAGAAATTTAACTAGAACAAAGCAACCTCTTTGTCCTGTATTTTTTGTTGGTTTTTTTTTTTTACACACACATTGTATATACAACTTTTAAAATAGCTGCACAATTTTACATCTCACTGTTAGAGAAGTGCAGTCCAAGCAGACCATGCTTCTCAATATATTAAAAATATTAAATAAAACCCAGCCAGTTTCATATTTTTTTAATAGTCAAGCTGGCTGGGAAAAAAGTGTCTGGGGGAAAAAACAGGCAGTTGTAAAACAAGATCAGTCTTTCTTCAAAAACACACTTAAAATTTTTGCTATTTCCTTATTTTATCCCTTGTACAGCATCTCTAAGGTCTCACCTTAAAAGTTGGAAATAATACACTGCTAGCTTAGAGACAAAATCTGTTGCAACATGCATATGTCAACTGCCCACTCAACCAACTGCAACCCTGAGGATTTTTCTGGCCCAGTAGAAAGAGGAAACACTAAGATAATCTTTGCTGTAGAGCTGTTTCTCCAGTTAACAATTTCACGTGTTTTTCAGGATGTTTCTTGGACATGCATGTATGACACTGTCACTTCATGGTTCTACTTTCCACAAGCAGATATCTCCTCCACTCTGTCTTTCATCTTAAGAAAGCCACTGTCATCCATCCAAAGGTTTTCCAAGGTAAACCAAAGTCACTTCTGTGTTGCCATATACAGCAGAAACCGCTGGATATAAGCAGGCCTTTGGAAGTCCTCTAAAGGCAACCCCCAGGAACTCATATCCACGTTCAAAAGCTAAAGTCTTATCTTCCATGTCCAAGATGACGCGAATTCTTTCTCCTATCTGCAAACAGATATCAAAAGAAGGTTAGAAGAAAATCCCAAAGGGCATAGGTAGAAGAAACATGATACAAACTAACAGGTTGAAAATATTAAGAATATATACCCTAAAAATTATTTAAAAAGCCTGCAGAGGTTTCTGATTACTGAGAAACATCTAGAAGAAAAAAATATATATCAATTTCATCATAACTGCTTGTTTTGACAGTTTTTTACTTTCAAACTTGCATGGGATCTACACTAAATACTGAAAATTTAAATGTTCCCCCTGAGCAGTCTTCAGATTTTATTTACTTTTTACTTCAAGGCTTTTCTTAAGAAGGATACCACTAAAATCTATAATTTGGTATCATATTTTACCCAAAAAAGCTATTTGAATAACCTTTTCAAATTACCATAGCATACGCACACATGCAAGCAGGTACGCACACACACCCAATGGAATATTATCTATCCATAGAAAGAAATGCATTTCTGGTATATGCTACGTGGGTGCACCTTGAAAACATTATGCTAAGTGAAATAAGCCAGACACAGAAGACAAATATTGTATGATTCCACTTATATCAGGCACCTAGAACATTCACATTTATAGAGTCCGAAAGTAGAAGTTACCAGAACCTGGGAGGGGGAGGGGCACAAAACAGACAGTCATTTTTTAATGAGTTCAGAGTTTATGTCGAAGATGATAAAAAAAGTTTTGGGTATAAATAATGGTGATGGTTCTACAGCATTGTGAATGTATTTAATGCTACTGAATTATATATACTTACGAATGGTTAAAATTTTAAATATTGTATGTATTTTATTACCATAAAAACTATATATATATAATAAAATACTTATATAAGCCTTTAAAGTTAAAGCAGTTCTATATACAACATGGAACTTATGTAATCATGAATAGCTAAATCTGACTATAAATTCTAAAGATGCAGAATAGGCTTTTTTAAAATTAATTTTTTAAAAGATTTTGTTTATTTATTTTTAGAGAGAGGTGAAGGGAGGGAGAAAGAAAAGGAGAAAAACATCTATGTGTGAAAGAAACATCAACTGGTTGCCTCTCACATGTGTCCCAACCAGGGACTGGGCCCGCAACCCAGGCATGTGTCATGACTGGGAATCAAACCAGTGACCATTTGCTTTGCAGTACGATGCTCAACCAACTGAGCTATGCCAGTCAGGGCCAGAATAGGCTTTCTAATAGTCACTTGTGGACCGCTGCTCTGAAAAAATCTGTTCATTATTAAAAAGCAGCATAAACTGTTAAAACTGTTAAAAGCAGCACAGACTGTTAAACTAAACTGGAAGCACAATATATTCAGTTATTTTCCCATTTGAAAAAATAAGTGAAGAATTGAGGATATTTTATCTTTATAATTTACATCTATAAAAGGTTATTGTATCTATATACCCAGAGGCAGAAAGTCCTAACATTTGCAACCAAATATAGTAATTTAATACTTTCCAATTCTGTAACTCCTGCTGTTGTTATTTCATTATATTTCCTGCCACAAATAACTATAAGCATCTGCTTTTTCCTCCCTTTGTCCAACTTGCAGATAACCCACATCCCATTTTATGGACCTAAGAACATCCTAATGATCATCACCACTACTACCACCACCACCAAAACACGAACAACAAACAGAAATGAAAAGTTAATATTTTGTTGGGTTATTTGTGTTGTGCTTCATTTGCATTACCTTTCTTGATCCTCATATCAATCCTAGATGTTATCCCTATTTTATATTAGATGAACTAAAAAAGACCGTATTGCTCCTGCATCACCTTTGACTGAGCATACAGCACACACACAGCACGTACACAGCACAGAGAGCAGCTAGCAGAAGTCTCACTAGCTTCAGGTGTCAGAGAGCAAAACTTGGAGATGATAGGGTAACTAGAAACTTAAAGTAGGAACTCTAGAAGTAACAAAACCACAAAGAGCATGAGCCCCAAAATCTGAGAATAAACTCTGCCCAACTCTTGTGTGACCACTACATTACACAGACACAGAGACACCTCTAAGGAACCTAAAAAAGTAGCACCTCAAAGCCAAAAACAAAGAAACAAAACAAACAAACAAAAATGGAACAAAGACATCAGCTGATGCACACCACAGGTGACACAGAGTTCACAGTTTGAGTAGAGACAGGTTAACTGCCTGCCAAAACAAGAAAACCCAGACTCTTCAGAAAAACAAAGCCATTTCTAGAGGAACAAAACACTCCAATACTACTGTATAATACCCATAATGTCCACTTTCCAATTTAAAAATTACTACATATGAAAAGAAACAGTGAAGTGTAACTCAACTCAGGGAGGAAAAAAGCAGTCAATAAAAGAAAGTGACTCCAAGTAGGCCTTGATGTTGGATTGGCAGACAAACTGCAAAGCAGTTATTATAAAAATATGAAGGAATTAAAGAAAAAATCTAGTATTAATGAATGCACAGATAGAAAATCTCAATAGAGCAATGGAAACTGTAAAAAAATAAGTAAAAATTCTAAAGCTGAAGAACACAATTATTAAAATTCACTAGTGTGGCTTAATAGCAGAGTTGAAATGGCAAAAAGAAACAATCTATGAACTTAAAGACAGAGCAACAGAAATTATCCAATCCAAAAAAATAAAGATAAAAAACACACATAGCTTCCAATACACAGAGACTAGGATAGTATCAAGCAGTCCAACAACTATGTTAAATGTTAATGGATTAAACATTCAAATAAAAAGGCAGAGACTATGAGACCCAGTTTGATGTAAAGCAAGGCCCAATTATATGCTGTCTAGTACAAGGACAAATTGAAAGTAAAATGACGGGGGTTGAGGGAGGTACCCTGCATAAGAAAGTAAGCATTCATAAACATAAGAAAGTTGGAGTGGCTATATTAGTATCAGACTGAATTAGTATGCTACTGATGAGAATATTACTAAAGTCAAAGGTCATTACATAATGATAAAAGAGTTAATCAGATTGAGAGATATGACAATGATATATATATGTACCTAATAACAGAGCTACAAAACACATGAAGCAAAAACTGACAGAACTAAAAATAAAAATAGATAAATTAACAAGTACACTGGAAATTTCAACACTCCTTTCAATAAATGACAGAACAGGGAGTTCTGGCCAAGATGGAAGCATAGGTACAAACCCTTCGCTTCCTCACACAACCAAAAGGAGGAAACAATCAATCTAAAATCAATAAACCACCAGAAGTGCCAGAAAATCAAACTGCATGGAACTCTGACAACCAAGAAATTAAAGAAAAAGTCAACCAAAACAACCAGACAGGTAAGAACACACGGCGAGGCAGGCTCAGAAAAACCACGGGGAGGTAGTGGGCTGCATGGGCAGAGCTGGCTGAAGACAAAACTGAGACTCAGGGTTGACGGTGGACTACCAACGCTCAGTGGGAGAAACTCCCAGTGGCTGAAAAGTGGGCTGGAGCCCAGCAGGGGAGCTGCACTGTTCCCTCTCTGGCCCCTCCCTCACAGGCAGCCCCACCGGGAGCAAAGAGGGTTGCCCTACCCTGGTGAATACCTAAGGTCTCGCCCCCTTACAACTTAACAGGTGCTCCAAGACAAAGAAATAGGGACAAAATGGAAGAACAGAGCAAAGCTTCAGAAAGAGAGCTAAGCAAGGAGGAGATAGTCAACCTATCTGATGGAGAATTTAAAGCCCTGGTAATCAAAATGCTCACAGAACTGATTCAGCTTAGTTGAGAAATGAAAGAACAAATGAAAGATACCCAAAGTGAAATAAAGCAAAATATTCAGGAACCAACAGTGACAGGAAGGAAACCAGGATTCAAATCAATGGTTTGGAACAAGAGGGAAAAACAAACATCCAACTGGAACAGAATGAAGAAACAAGAATTCAAAAAAGTGAAGAGTGATTTACAAACCTCTGGGACAGCATGAAACATTCCAATATCCAAATTATAGGGGTGCCAGAAGGAGAAGAACAAAAGCAAGAAATTGAAAACTTATTTGAAAAATAATGAAGGAAAACTTCACCAATCTGGAGAAAAAAATAGACTTCCAGGAAGTCCAGGAAGCCCAGAGAATCCCAAAGAAGTTGGACCCAAAGAGGAACACACCAAGGCACATCATCAAGTTACCCAAGAGTAAACATAAAGAGAAAATCATAAAAGCAGAAAGAGACAAGGAAACAGTTACCTACAAAGGAGTTCCCATTAGACTATCAACTAATTTCTCAAAAGAAACTTTGCAGACAAGAAGGGGCTAGAAAGAAGTATCTGAAGTCCTGAAAGGCAAGGACCTACATCCAAGATTACTCTATCCAGCAAAGCTTTCATGTAGAATGGAAGGGCAGGTAAAGTGCTTCCCAGATAAGGTCAAGTTAAAGGAGTTCATCATCACCAAGCCCTTATTAAATGAAATGTTAAAGGGACTTTTATCTAAGAAAAAGATCAAAAACTATGAACAGTAAAATGACAACAAACTTACAACTATAAACAAATGAACCTAAAAGAAAAGAAAAACAATGAAAACAAAACTAAGGAAACCACTAGAACAGGAACAGAATCCCAGAAATGGAGATCACATGGAGGGCTTTTAGTGGGGAGAGGGAGAGGAGGAATAGTGGGGAAAAGGAACAGGGAAGGAGCAGCGTAATTAGTAGGCATAAAATATATGGGGAGAGATAAAAAATGGCATAGGAAACAGAGAACTCAAAGAACTTACATGTACAACGTATGGACATGAACTAAGGGGGGGAATGCTGAAGGGTTACATGGTGCAGGGTAGAGGGGAAACAAAAGGGGGAAAATTGGGGAAACTGAAATAGCATAATCAGTAAAAAATACTTTAAACAAAAATAAATGATAGAACAGGTAAAAAGAAAAAAGGATATAGAAGACTTCAACACCATACTATCAACAAACTTGACCTGTCATTTATAAAATATTTCATCCAATAACAGAATATATGTTCTTTTTGAGCACATATATTGGAACACTTGATGGAACACTCATCAAGATAGACCATATGCTGACACTAAAACAAACCTCAGTTAAGTCTAAAAGAATTGAAATCACACAGAGTATGTTCTCTGAAAAAGACTGAAGGACTTTCACTACAAAACTACCACAAGCCTAGCAGTCATTGGTCTTTATCATTAATGATTAGTAAGTCCAGACGCCCTTCTCCTTAGGGCAGGGGGGGTCAAACTTATTTTCACCAGGGGCCACATCAGCCTTGAGGTTGCCTTCAAAGGGTCGAATGTAGTTTTAGGACTGTATAAATGTAACTGCTCCTTAACTAGGGGCAAGGAGCTTGGCACTGCCACCAGGTAGAAACAAGGTGTCCACTGGATAAAACAACGTGAAGGGCCGGATTCCGCCCGAAGGCCTTGTGTTTGGCACCTGTGCATTAGGGCATTTGCAGAGCCTAAACAGACAGTGAAGAAAGGATTCTATGAAAGAAAATCCTTCCAGGCTTTTCTACCTCAGGAAACTGAATATATTTTTAGTATTTCTACTTTAGTATCCATGACTCGAGGTCATTACTGAGGCTAGAGCTTTCAAGTCATGTTTTTCTGAAATATGCACTCTATCATTTCTTAAAATTTCTATTTTCTCATAAGGTTACTATGTTTTAGACCTACGGTAATCATACAACTTTCACAAACAGGACCTATAATTTTGACCCTAGAATCACATAACTATTGTATAAAGCTAAAATGAAAATAATTAAAAAATGGCGCTGGCAGGGTAGTTCAGCTGGTTAGAGCGTTGTCCCAACATGCCAAGGTTGCAGGTTCAGTCTCCAATCAGGGCGCGCGTACAGGAGGCAACCAATAAATGCAAAAATAAGTAGAAAAGCAAATCGATGTTTCTGTCTCTCCCTCCCTTCCTCTAAAATCACCTTCTCTAAAATCACTTTCTAAAGAAATGCAGAAGTTTGCCTAAACTTGCCTGTTTTATAGAAATCATTGACACATGCAAAGGCTGGGAATCCACAAGCAGATTAATGAATAGCAGAGGGTATGTGTGTACATGCACACAGGTGCATTTGTTGGAGTGAGATGCCTAGAAAAAGTAGATTTAGATGAGCCATGATAAAGGAGAGATGAAAATCTAGAGCTCAAGTTGGCAAACTATGGCCCCTGGACCAAATCTGGCCAGCAGTCTATAAATAAGGTTTTACTGGAACATAGCTATGCTCATTCATTCACATATTATATATGGCTGCTTTTGTGCTCTAACAGCAGAGTTGAACAGTTGTGACAGAGACCATATGGACCACAAGGCCTAAAATATTTACTATCTGGCCCTGTACTTTAGAAAGAGTTTGCTGACCCCTGATTTAGAGCAAAAATGAAATGCTCAAGGTTGAATATGTATTAGGAAACAAATATTGAGATACTAAAAAATTACCATCACCGTAGCTAAGAAAGGCCAGTTACATTATTTAATTAAAAACTACCAAAAAGACATACAAAGCTACTATATAAAATTTTTTATAAATTTAAAACATATTAAGGCATGATTTGACAAAGGCCCTAAGAAAATACCTAGTTTCTCACCTGATATTTTGGTGCATTGTTGCATTGTGGAAAACTGCCATTGACTTCTCCATTATGTAGTAGATTATTGTCCACCAGATTCCAGCCCCAGCTCTGGTCATCACTGCCCAACAATGCCACATAACCTTGGCACTGCATGGGGGCCCGTTTTGTGGCAATTCCAATCACTGCCACAGTGCCCAGAGGGCCCTCCCACCACACTTCCCATGCGTGGCGGCCCTCGCTAAAACCAATCTTGGTCCTTGCACCATCAGTGCTCTGAGCAATGGGGTTTCGATGTAAAGTAAAGCCATTCTTCTTAATGTAGACATTCCTGGAGCAGTCATTAGTGCTGAAGGCATGCTGGAAAGCACGTACCTGAAAAGATGAAAAACAGACCAAAGAAACAGAAGTTTGATTTTTCTTAAATGTTAAAAAGTACCCAAACCTTAGACTATGTGTTTTTAAACAATGAAGTTACATATTTTTAAGTAATATAAAAAAATATTTCCAAAAAATGCCTAAAGTTTCAGGATGGGACACTAATATAACATTTAAAATGCCTGCCAACTACTTCATTACTGACCAAAATTCTAAACCATAGTATAATTTCCCCAAATCAACTTTGTAAAATATCAAAAGATACATACAAGAATACACATATTTTAGAGATGGTACTGAAATGTTTATGGATGGCATGATGATATCTGGGAGTTGGTTTGAAATATCCTGGGTTGGAGTAGGAGAATGGGTAGGATAAACATGAAACTAGATTGCCCATGAATTAATCATTGGTAAAACTTGTTGATACGTATAGGGAGGTTTGTTAAACTATTTTCTCTCCTCTAATTTACATTCAATATTTTTATAACAAAAAGTTAAGAGATTCACCAGTTTCATGTTAGCAATCCTGTCACCAAAAAGAATATTTTAAGTAAAATAGAGAACTTAGTCATAGCAGCTCTAAAGTTTATGAAAATTTTTAATAACCACAAATGAACTAAATCCTCAGCCTCCTTGTGAGGTATTACTCATACACTGAGACAACACTCTCTTTTTTACCAAGTCACCTAATCCCTTAGATAGCATCTAAATTCAACCACCAGAATTTATAAAAAGATAGCCATTAAGAACAGCTACCACTGATAGGAAAGATGAGTTAGCCTTCAGTAGTTACCAGTTTTTTTAAGCTTCCAAAATAAAGACAGCATAAAAATTGCTCCTCTATACAAATAATAACAATTTCTCATGTTTTAACCATTTAAAACTTTTGGCTTGTATGTTTAAAAAAATAATCTCCTAACTTTATTGAAACTACCCAAAAGCAGCCAAAGGCTTGGACCAACTGCTTTAGTTAATCTGAGAAATCAACTCCCAAATCACAGAATGTCAGCGTTAGGAAGGACCTTAAAGGTCACCTAGTCCAACTCAGGGATGAGGACACAGAACTGAACGTCAACAGCTAAACAGAGAAAGAGCCCCACAGGGAAGTCAGGTATCCAGTCCCCTCATCTACTGTTCATTTACTATTAGCCAGTACTTCACTGTTTCACTGTTGTACTCCAAAGCAGATTTAATAAAAAAATAAACAAACAAACCTGCTTGTTTCAAATATCCTATGTTTTCATAAATAGGCTGTAAAACTGAAGTATTCCTAAATTTTCTTCCTATCTCTTCCTACTTATAACACACTTTAAAGCAACTAAAAGATCAGAACAGGATTAAAGGGGGAATAAAACATTCTGAAATTATTAAGTATTTCCCAAATAACTCAAGCGATTACTATCAACACAACTCTTCATTATAAAACATTTCATTAATACTCACCTATGCCTATCCCTAATTCTTGTAAATACCAATTGCTTTTCTCTATCCTTATTCTCTTCATCACACTGACACTGTTGACAATCTCTTCCTCAAAATTCTATGACATTTTCCACCCTGGCTAGTGTGGCTATGCGGACTGAATGCTGGTCTGCGAACAGAAAGGTCGCTGCTTTGATTCCCAGTCAGGGCATATGACTGGGTTGTGGGTCAGGTTCCCAGTTGGGAGCTTGTGAGAGGCAACCAGTCGATGTATTTCTCACCAGTGGATGTTTCTCTCCCTCTATTTTTCCTTCCCATTCCCTCTCTAAAAATGAAAAAAATGAAATCTTTAAATGAAAAAATTCTATGACATTTTCCTATTACTCTGGACTGATCCTTCACTATAACCTTTTTTGGTGACCATCCTACCTCTGCCTCCCAAACTCTCCAGACTCAGTCCTTAACCCTCTAACTGAGTTCTTTCCAGACCTGTCTCTCTAAAATAGCACCTTTATTACTGATACATCTCATCCCAATTCAATAACCTTTGATAGTTCCATATTGACAACCACATCAATTATAAATGCTTCTGCTGGCTTTCAAAGTCCTCCAGATCTGGTTCTTCCTGTTTCCCTTTCTAACTTCATGTTATTCCCCTTGTCTATATAGTTTCATACCTGCTTTCCTACCCCCACATATCCTCTATAGCAGGAGTGTCAAACTTATTTTCACCAGGGGCCATATCAGCCTCAAGGTTGCCTTCAAAAGGATGAATATAATTTTAGGACTGTATAAATGTAAATACTCCTAAACTAGGGGCAAGGAGCTGAGCGCTGCTTCTGGGTAGAAACAAAGTGCCAGGCCAGATAAAACAAAGTGGAGGGCCAGATTCCGCCCGCGGGCCTTGTGTTTGCCACCTGTGCTCTACAGCCAGCTCCAGTCCTATCACCTTCAAGAACCTGTTCTTAACTGGGACTACCCAACCTTCCCAGCTTCTCTCTGTTGAATTCCTACCCACCACAGTCTGCATTGTTTGACACAATTCTGTACACACCCCAACCATTTGATTCTAGTAAAAAATATCATGCAGAAAGTTTAATCTAACCTAATTGATCAAATCTCGACAGGAAATACAGAGGACAGAATAGCATGTTAAGTAACACCATGGGAATCAAATCTACAAAATCCAAGCCAAGGGAAGCCACTGATTTCTTCAACAAATAAGGTGCAGGGGTAGGAAGTGGGGAAATGAGGTGAATTTGTAGACTGAAGTAGCCTTAAGAGACATATCAATTGTTTGCCACTGGAACATTATACAGATCTTGATTAAATAATGTGAAAATTAAAAATGAACATTTGACATTTATGAGACAACTGGGAATTTGAATACTGAACTTTTTTATATTAAGGAATTACAGTTAATTTCTTTACAGTTTAGAGCTGTAATGGTATTGTGAAGTGTCCTTATCTTTTAGAGATGGAATACTAAAAAATTCAGATATGGAAAAATAAATATACAAATTACTGTAATAAATAAAAACAATGTATAGTTCCTGTCCCACAGTCTCATGCACAACCTGGATTGTACACTATGACAAACAGTTTTAAGACCCACTTTAGGACCTAAGTTTGAAATTTAAAAAATTATAGTTAGATGCTAAGTATGACTGGAATAATTGATGCTATTAGATGACATGGAAGATATGAACTTAAAAAAAAAAGACCAATATTAAATAGACTGACAACTCCAAGTACTTTCCAGTTTTATGCTATTCCAAGCTTGTTCCCATCCTTGTCTCAGTTACCCAGGCTCCCTGGAAATTCAAGCTGACTCTTCCTTCTTCTTCATCTCACTCTGCCGGTCAGCCCACTGCCCACCTATGTAGATTTGTTCTCTGCAATAGTTCTCCCAACCACAACCTACTCTCCCCTATACACTTGTTCATGTATTTGTCCTATACACTTACCTTAAGTAATTCTGGTACAGGCACTAAACCCTGCCCTCTCCAATTCATTTTATGGCCAAGTTTTTCTAAAGTAGAGCTCTTATTTTGTCACTCCCCTGTTCAAACTTCTGTGGTTTCCAACTGTAGAGCAAAGCCCAAACTACAGACTGAAGGCTGCATTTAAACCACTTCCATGGCATATCTAGTTCCAACTTACCTTTACAATCATATTTCTACTTTAATTTAACTAAACTATTTTATATTTAGTTTCTTCTCTAATCTCCAAACTATAACAGCTGCCTATCGGAAATCTCTTGGATGTCTCAAAAACACTGTCAATTCTATTCTACCCAATTAAACTCATTGTTAGTCCCCCAAATCTAGCCCAGGTGATCCCTATATTATGTAAGCCAGATACCTAGGAGTCATCCTTAGCACCAACATCTTCCTCACCACTAATCATATCTACTGTAAATTGTACTTCCTAAATCTCTCCTAAATTTCCCCTCTGCTCCACCACCTACTTCCTAACTGATCTACCCATATTTCTAAGGTCCCCCTCCAACCTGTGCTCCATACTGAAGCTAGAAATAACCTCTTAAAAATGTAAACTAATCATATTAACAATCCCCACACACCTAACCCACCTTTTGCTTATAGCTCAAAATAGCTTCCCTACAGTTTGGCACCAGTCCACCTCTTCCACCTTATCTCAAACCTGCCTCACTTGCTCTCTGTGCGCCAGCCACACTGATGTGTTTTCTGTCCCTAAAACTCACAGGTTCCCTTCTGGAAGGCTCTTCCCTCACAGCTTGGCCTATATCCTTATCCTTCAGGTTTCAGTTTATAATTATTTTTTTATAGGACTTCCCTGACATCCCTACCTAGGCCAAACTCTCCATTACTGACACTCTGAGTACCATGTCTCTCTCCTTCATAGTACTGACCACAGATGCAATCTTACAACTGTGCGATTATTTGATTACTATCCATTTTCCCCCACTAGATTGTAAGGCAAGGCATCCATAAGAGTTTGTGTCTGTTTTTATTAACATTTCATCTACAAAACTGAGCATAGTGACAGCACTCATATTTTTTAAATAAAAATATGATATATGCTGTATAAAGCTTTTACTTTCTCCTGGTCCTGCTTTTGTTCAGGGTGTTGCAAATTAGTAAAATGTTCAAACCCTCTCCAGCTTTAAAATTCAGCTCAGATGCAATCTCAACCTCAAACCTTTTCCAGTCCTCCACTTAACCTGTAAATCTCTCCTTTTCCTGAACTTCTAGTATGTTTTTTAATATCTCTAACAAAAAGAATTTCTACTATTTGTTAGTTATTTCTATACATTTTTTCTTTTCTATTAGACTGAAGGATTCTTAACCAGACTGACATCTTTTGAATTACTTTTTATCTTCAAGATATCTTTTAAAAATTCACCAACATCTGAATGAACACATTATTAGTACAAGTATAGAATACCTGTAGGGCATGTAGTAGAAAGACATACAAAGTATTAAAGACTTAAGACACCTAAACTATCTAAGGAGGTTATAAAAGAAATAGGTAACACAAGTTGCCTCCAAGAAGGGAAACTGGGTGGCTGGGGGACAGGGGCAAAAGTAAGACATTTTGCTTTTTTTGAATGTTGACTCACACGAACACATTATGTTTTACATATTATTCTATGAATCTTGAGTCATGTGAACATATCTATTACAGACCAATGTCATAATTTAACATAAGTAAACACAGTAAACTTTTGAAAAATAAAACTTATGATACCTACACATTTGAGATAAAACGAGAGCAAAAACTGCAATCATCTGCACTCTACTACATAATTTACAACTAGTATCTGCTGTACATTTACACCATGTACAAATAGTGTAGTAAATTAACATGTTATTTCACTTAGTAAGAAAACAACTTGATAGATCATATATAACAGCAATATTCCTTATCTTATTAAACTAAAACTTGCTTTATTACAAAATAAATTTTACATCTATTTCACATGGAAAATGTTTACTCCTTATTCTGACATCCATTGGCAGTCTAGCGTTAAAAAGGGATATTTCCCCTTTTTAGTTATTAATGCTTTTTTTTATGTTTGCCACATTCTAAGTCAGACTTTATCCTCTCTTACATATGTTCTTGGTAACTGCTATGCTGAATAGCTGTTACCCATCCAACTCAAGCTAGAGGCCTTTCGTTTATGTTGCCTGAAGAATCCTTTTAGCCCTACTACATCTGTTACTGGACATTTTTATTTCCATAAGAAGAAGGTGGGAATATGAACAGGAATCTAGAAGAAATAAAAGGCAACAAAACCATCAAGGTGGAACTAGGAAAAAGTTGGCAAGGAAGTAGCCAATAATATTGGGACAAGGCAGTATTATGATGGTTAAGCGATGCCGATGGGTATATTGAAAGTAAGCAGGATGCCTAGGACCGCACTCACTTATAAGCCTCAAACATAGTGGAAGGAATTAAGGTGAACCTAGGTTAAAATAAGGAAAAAATGGTTATAAATCAGAGCTTGGAAAAGGCTGGGTTAAAGTGAGGGTGAAAGCCAATGTTAAGGCAGTAGGAAGATGTAATATAACAAAGCCTATTTGGAGACACGGAGAAAAATGAGAATATTCACGGTACAACAATGCGGGTGATCTGTCTTTAAAGGAAAAGACAGTGAAAAGTAGAGTGAGTGATGGAAACTAGGGATGGGAAACCATCTGGTCCTTAAAAAAGTGCATCACGGAAGTGGGGTGGGTTAAAGAACCGAACTTCAAAGAGAAGACCTTTATGGAGAGAGATGTAAGGTATTGACTGATGCACTAGAAAGGCGGGATGGTGAAGCGAGGAGTCTGACTCAGAAGCTTAGATGACAAGCACTGAGAGCAGTACGCAGGAGCTGGACTGGGGGCAGCGGCATGGCCCTGAACTCCCTCACCTTGGCCTTGTAGCTGGGCAGGTTGCAGAGGATGTCCGTGCGCAGAGCCTCTTCTGCCAGGCTGCGGGCACACAGGCTCCGCCACACCTCGCTGTTCTCATCGCCGTGCAAGCAGCGGTACCAGTGCTTGCATACCAGGGCGCAGCTCCGCAGCTCGGACAGCTCCAGGTAGGAGAACACCAACTCCAGCACTCGGCAGGGTAGCCGGCCCCCGATCCCCGCGGACCCAGAGCCCGAGCTGGCGCCCGCCCCGCCACCGCCACTACAGCCAGCGCCGCCCGAGGCTGCTCCTGCCCCCGGGGCCGGCGCCGCCATCGCCTCACGAGCCGGCCCGAGGGCCGCCTCCACTGCCGCCGCTTCCCCCCGTCTCTGCTGGGGAGGCCAAGCCTCGCCTAAAGACCGGAGCAGCACTCACCGCCCCTTTTCCAGCCAACCGTCCGGCCCCTCCGTCACTCCCGCCCCTGCCCGGGGGAGCCCGCCACGTGCCCCGCCTCACTGAGGGCAGACGCACCCGCCGCACAGGCGTCCCTCGCCCCACCCCCGCGGTTTCTTCAGCGCTGGTGCCAGAACCGCCGGACTCGCACGGCCTCCTCGAGGCGCGCCCGTGGCTCCGCCATGCGGGTTGAGGGCAAGAAGCAAGGGCGCAAGCCCGTCTAGCTCGCGGTTCCTTTCGTCCCCGGATGTGACTGTTTTGTTGAGGCGCCTCGCGCCGTTCGCTGGACGGGATTGGGCGCTGGTGGGTGAGGTCATCACGAGGCGACGAGGAAGGAAGCGGGAAGAGCAGGTAGGAGTCTGCCGCTGGTGGGGTCGTGACTGGCCTAAGTGCTTTGTCCTCTTTTTGCTCCCGTGGTCCTGTGTAGACATTCCTGTTAGGTTTTCCTGTGTCAGCCAGGTCTCTGCTTCAGACTACCCTGACACATGAAACGTCTTTCCTTGCTAGTCCGTATCTACCTCCACCGCCTTCGGCTAAGTTGGATCTTCTTTCTTTACCTTCGGCAGTTCAGGTTGTCTTTTCCTGGTTAGGCCTTCTGGTTTTGCCTGACTACCAGTACTTAATCAGAACGTGTTTCAGTATATTTTGAAAGTAAGGTCGCTACCTTGGAACTTCCCTCCCCCCAGCATTTGGATAACCTTAGTAAGTGCTACATTCTTTTGGTCAAAATACAGCCTTTCCCAGACTTCCCTACTAGCCCATCGATTGATTAGTAGGCGGATTAAGGCTGTGTTTTTATTGAATTAGACCCGCGAATGGGGAGAATGACGAGGAGAGTGTAATGATAGATGGCTTCTTGGAAGGGAAAGAACTTAAGCATTATTTGGCCATACTGCGTTTTCCTAGCTAAAAAACTTGACAAAGAATTTTCTGACAACCTTTAAAGACTATTTAGTAATAGAAAATAGTAACTCATGTGAGCCAGGCACTCTAATAGGGTCCTTTACGCGGGTTTTTATATAATTATCAAATAACTCTATGAGGTATTATTATAATAGGGTTCACAGATTCTTTTAATAGGGAACTCCACTGTCTTGCCTTTACACAGTGAGAAATCTTACCAGAAACTCCCTTGCTGTGTATAATTCATTTCTGGTTTGCCAGCAAAAATAAAAGAACAACTGTTTGTGTTCCTTTCTTCCCAGGTTATTTCCAACATGCTTTGTAACCCAGATTCTTTTCGTTCTTTACAGTGCCAGTGGCACAGCCCTTTAGTCATTTTGGTTGCTACCCAGCTTTCCACATCAAGACCAACTTTGGAAAACTCAAACATGTGAAGAAAAGTTGACCTAAACTCATTACAGTGACTGTATGGTAGTGTAATCTCAGTCTATGCAGTTTTATTCATTTTCAGCTTTCAACCATAGGACATCCAACTTTTGTCTAGGAAGATGCTTCACTTTCTTTAAATCTTCGAGGATAAGTAGAGTTTGTACATCTGAGAAGGGGACAAGGAACTAGGCAGAATAAACAGCTTTAAAGGCACAGACACTTGCAAAGGCAAGTGGGTATTTGGAGGTATGACTGGAGTAGAGTGTTTAGAGTAGAGATCATTCAGTTATTACACATGTTGGCCTTTATCCTGTCTTTTACAGTATAAGTGAGGTAGAACCTTTCATGCATTCAATCAGACAATTCTGGTGCTAATCTAGTCCAAGACAATGACATTACTTTTTGTGGCAGAGAACCCCCCCAAGTGGCCTGGGAAGAATTTCAAAGTAGGAAGAGGTTTTTCTTATAACCTCCTTTTCTTTATACAAATATTTCACCTGCTCGTCACTCTCCTGACCATGTCCCATCCCTCATGTTCAATGTCATTCTGACTGTTCAGAAATGCCAGATGTTGCACTCCACCTTTTCTAAAAATACTCTCAAAATACCCCACCTTTCCCCACCCACACTCCATGATCTCATTAGCTGTTGGAAGGAATCTAGTATATAATTAAAGTAATTCACAATAGGATATGATTGTTGTGCTTGACCCTTTAGGCATCTGTGTATGAGAAGTTTGTTGACTTGATACCTGAATGTGGGGATAGTAGCACTTAACCTATTCCTTTTCTGCTGGGCTTTCTGGTCCCAATAAGAGAAAAACAAGAAACAATGGCTTGACACCTTACTTCAGAAAGATCGTTTTCATTTAATGCAGATTTAATTACATTTTTCCTACTGCCTTTTACCACAACAGTCTGATTGTTTAACACTTTTTGATGGTGGTCTTTGGATGTGTTCAAATAATAACATTTAAATTTTGCAGACTAAGTAAAGTGATTTGGGGGACTTTGGTTGACTTATGGGCTCAATGCTCCATGATAAATGTTGATTGACTAAAATCAAAAGCCTCAGTGTATGAATTTCTGGGGGCTTCCCCAACTCTTTAACATTCCCCGTTTTTGTTTTGTTTTGTTTTTTTAGCTAGCTAGGTAATCAGTAAATATTATCCATGTGATACAGAGATTAGAAGTTTAATTTTTTTTTTTTTACTCTGGTGCATAGAGGTTAAGATCTATCTGTCCTTGGTCTTATGAGCATAATAGACTAAGAGTTACTACTGGTTCTATTATGGAAAAACTTACAGGAACCTTGCTGTCTATAATGATCCCTTTAATACAAAATCCATTTATTGCATCACCTGACCTCATATTTTGCCATGGAGCATAACCAAATGTATTTTTAAAATTTAATTAAGCTTTTCCATAAAAGAATTATATTAGGAAGAAAACTTGCTAAAACTTTTGTCTCCCAGTCAGCATTTACTTAGGTCACCTGTGAGAAACCTTGACTCATTCTTATCTGAGAGAAAAACTAAAATCCCAGTAGGAATCCAAAAGCTGTAGAGGGCAGACTTTAATGTTAATACTTCCAGAATTTAATGTTAATACACCATAGAAAAATTAAAACTCTAAGGAAATAAGTGATCAGTAATCTAAGGATTTATTACAGAGTTTTAAACAAAATTATTTGTAACTTAAATGGCCTTTTCAATGCCTAATTCAAATTTCATATTTTAAGGTAGGATATTGTCTTTATTATTATATAAGTTAACAGTCACCACAGACAACAGTTCCTAAGCCTAAATAATATTAATATCTTTCATTTTTAAATATACTAAGTGTTCTTTCTTTCTGGTTTATCTGGAACATTTGGCAAGAGCCTTTGTTATGGTAGAAGATTACTTAACTAGTATTTCAACACTTGTCAGCAAACTCAAATCACCCAGGGTTCCCTTTCTTTACTTCCTTCTGAGTCATTTCCTCTCCAAACCTCTCCATTAAAACTTACTTGTTTCAGTCTCTGTTTAATTAGTTTCATCTGTACTACTAATCGAGTGCTTCCCCTGAGATTTTTTTAATGTATCTTTGTCTTCCCATTTTGTCGTCTTTATGAAAATTGCTTTATCTGATTTTGTGCCATTTCTGTTAACTTTGATTACTAACGGATTAGTGATCATTTTGCAGTCTAGTTAGTGATTTGTGTGTGTGGCTAAAAATAGGAGTGAACAAGCTTTGTGTTGGGAATAGAAAATTTAAGCAGATTGCCAGATTATTTTAAATGCCTTTTCAAAACAATATTGGAAATTTAACTCTGTACCATTGAACAAAATTCAGGTGTCAAACCCAAAGCTAGTAGAGCAACTATGGCAGTTTTTCACTAGGTAAATTCTCCCTTGGTTGGTGAAATGAAAAATTAAACTTGTCCAGATTTGTTTGCTTCCTCCTCTCTGACCATTTGACCATTAGAGTTGTGTAAATTGCCCTGATGCCCTTTTTCACTTTGCCCATGGGCCAGTGGTGTCAATCTCATTTTCATCCGGAGCCACATCAGCCTTGAGGTTGCCTTCAAAGGGCTGAATGTAATTTGAGGACTGTATAAAAGTACCATAACTACTCCTTAACTAGGGGCAAGGAGCTCAGCACTGCCGCTGGGTAGAAACAAGGTGGAGGGCCGGATTCAGCCAGTGGGCCTTGTGTTTGCCACCTGTGCCGTAGGCAGTTAAAGCAGGGAAATATGTCACAATTCCAGTTTATTGGTGTGGGCTGCCTACCGTATCAGGAGTCTAAATTTTATATAAAGTACTACTGTTACATAAATGCAAGTAGGTGATAATGGGATTAAAAATTTGTGAGTACATTTAAAAGCAATGATGAATTATTACTAGCTTTTGGTTGTTTTCTGTACTTTAAAGGATACTAACATGTAAATGTGTTGTCAAGTGGAATTGTTAGAAAAAGGTTTTTGTTGTTTAAGAGTTTGGTAGCCCTCTATGTTGGGTCCCTGTACAAATCCTAAAGGGCTAGGAGACTTTGGGCAAATTATTGAACATTTCTGAAACTCAGTTTTATTATCTGTGAAATGCAATAAAAGCAATCAGAAGGTTTGTTTTGAGAATAAAAGTAACCTACTGATGGAGTCTCTGATGGTAAGGCTTAAGGGTCTGCATTTATATTTAATTTTTAGATTTTATTTATTTATTTTCAGAGAGTTGGGGGGGAGGGAGAAAGAGAGGGAGAGAAACATCTGTTGGTTGCCTCTTGCAGGGCTCCAACTGGGGGCCTGGCCTGCAACCCAGGCATGAGCCCTCACTGGAATGGAACCAGCAGCCTTTTGGTTCATAGGCCAGAGCTCAATCCACTGAGCCATACCAGCCAGAGCAAGGGTCTGCATTTATAACCAGCTTCCCAGATGATTATTGGTGTAGTACAGGTTCTCAAATTCTAGCATGCATGAGAATCATCTGGAGGGCTTGTTAAAACACATTGCTAAGCCCCAACTCCAGTTTGTGATTCAGTGGGTCTAAGGGGAGGTCCCACCATTTATATTCCCAACAAATTCCTAGGTGATGCTGATACTGCTAGTCTGGAGGTGATACTTTGACGACAGTGGATGTAATATATATGATGCCACTTTGACCAGCCTCATAAAGATGAGGAAAAGGATAATGATAATATTCGTTGAGCACTCATTATGCACCAGGCACTATCATATGTGCTTTACATATAGTCTCATTTAATTCTCTCTGATCCTATGAAATGGGAGTTATCAATATCATTGCCATTTTATAGAGAAGGAAAGTGAGTCACAAGGAGGAGGTTCAGTAATTTGCCCGAAGTCACCCAGCTAATAGGTAGTAGAACTGTTCAAACCCAGAGACTAGCTCCAGAGCACACTCTAAAACATCATTCTGATAAAAGATACAACCTGATTGTGCAGCCCTCTCTTAAAAGAGTTTTTCCTAATTTAAAATAAATATATTTAGTGTTTATTCTTATGTGAGCCTCAAATCAAAGGCTGTAGAACCAGGCTTACCCAGGTCCCTGATTGCAAGGGAAGACCATTTCAGCATGTTCCAGCCTGGGGCACCACAACCATGTGTTTAACTAGGCTTTTGTAGACTTGATCTTCAAATGTCTTTTTTGTTACTGAGTTTTTTAGATGTCCTTTTAAAAATATTTAAATGAAATATTATTGCATTTGTCCCCTACCATCAAGTTCTTAAGTAAAACATGACATTGTAATTTTTTCTTCCCTCTTCAGAGTTCTCTGGGCCATTATGGCTGTCAAATGGACTGGTGGACATTCTTCTCCTATTCTCTGCCTGAATGCAAGTCCAGAAGGGCTTGTGGCTTCTGGAGCTGAGGGTGGAGATCTCATGGCTTGGAGCGAAGATGGGACTCCATTGGGACACACATTTTTTCAGGGGGCTGATGATGTTACCAGTGTCTTATTCTCTCCCTCCTGCCCCACCAAGCTCTATGCCTCCCATGGAGAAACCATTAGCATACTGGATGTCAGATCCCTCAAAGGTTCCCTGGACCATTTTCATGTAAATGAAGAAGAAATCAATTGCCTTTCATTGAATGAAACTGAAAACCTGCTGGCTTCTGCTGATGACTCTGGTGCAATCAAAATCCTAGACTTGGAGAATAAGAAAGTTAGCAGATCACTGAGGAGACATTCCAATATCTGTTCTTCTGTAGCCTTTCGGCCTCAAAGACCTCAGAGCCTGGTGTCATGTGGGCTGGATATGCAGGTGATGCTTTGCAAAGATTACTTGGATAATTTCTAAATGGGATTTGCTAAATATATCTTTGAATTTTTAATTCTATTTAGCATCATTTATTTATGAACCATAAGCTTCTAGCACA
Source organism: Trachops cirrhosus (assembly GCA_028533065.1). Taxonomy (NCBI): domain Eukaryota; kingdom Metazoa; phylum Chordata; class Mammalia; order Chiroptera; family Phyllostomidae; genus Trachops; species Trachops cirrhosus. Next base: position 96,878,436 of record CM052539.1, read on the forward strand.
TGTTTCATACTCACTTGACAAAGCCTATTAGATTGTATTCACAAAATAATCATTAATCCTATAGTCTTCCTTTTTTTTTAAGATTTTATTTATTTATTTTTAGAGCGGGGGGAAGGGAGAGAGAAAGAGAATGAAACATCAATGTGTGGTTGCCTTTTGCACGCCCACTCCTGGGGACCTGGCCTGCAACCCAGGCAAGTGCCCTGACTGGGAAACGAACTAGAACCCTTTGGTTTGCAGGCCTGTGCTCAGTCCACTGAGCTACATCAACCAGGACTAGTCTTCCTTTCTTTATGCTTTAATATGTACCTAATACCTGGGAATTCAAATACTTGATTCTAAACATTTCTTTAAATAAAGGGGAATGCTGAAGTCAGAGTTTATCACCCACTTTCTACAAATACTGGCTTGTTTAAAAAGAAAAAGTTGAGACTGGATCTGTTATTTTTACTTTGAAATTCTGGGTGCATTAATTGAGATACTGTATATTGGTGACCAGGATCAGAGCATTAAATTTATGCTGAGTTTTGAAAGAAACTTCACAAATTAGCTCAAATTCAGAGGAAGGCCATCAAAAGAATAGGTGTATCTAGAAACCCCATTATGTGGGAAACTGCAGCTGTATAAGTTTTTGTTTTTTGTTTTTTTTTTAATATAGGTAATACTCTTCTGTAATTTTTGGATTTTTAAATGAATTTTTTATCAACTCACAAAAATGAGCTCATTTTGCAATAATTAAAAAGGAAAATATTTTTTTAATTTATTTTTATTTTTTATTTAATGGTTGTTGAAGTACAGTTGTCTCCATTTTACACCCCCTACCCCTAACCCAGCCATTCCCACTTTCCACTGTTGATCCTACCCCGCTTTGGTTTTGTCCATGTGTCCTTTATAGATGTTCCTGAAAACCCTTCCCTCTTTCCCCCCTTTGTCCCCTCCCACCTCCCCTGTGGTTACTGTCCATTTGTACCTAATAATTTTAATGTCTCTGGTTCTATTTTGCTTGCTTGTTTGTTTTGTTGATTAGGTCCCACTTATAGGTGAGATCACAGGATATTTGTCTTTTACCACCTGGCTTATTTCACTTAGCATAATGCTCTCCAGTTCCATCCATGCTGTTGCAAAGGGTAGGAGCTCTTTTCTTTTTACTGTGTAATATTCCTTTGTGTAAATGTACCATAGTTATTTTTGATCCATTCATTTACTGATGGGCACTTAAGTTGCTTCTAGCACTTGGGTATTGTAAATTGTTCTACTATGAACATTGGGGTGCATAGGATTTTTTGAATTGGAGTTTCAGGGTTCTTAGAGTATAATCCCAAATGTGGAGTGCTGGGTCAAAAAGGCAGTTCCATTTTTAGATTTCTGAGGAAATTCCATACTGTTTTCCATAGTGGCCGCACCAGTCTGTATTCCCACCAACAGTGGACTAGGGTTCCCTTTTCTCCACATCCTGTATAACATTTGTTTGTTGACTTGTTTATGATGGCCATTCTGACTGGTGTGAAGTGGTATCTCATTGTGGTTTTAATTTGCATCTTTCTGATGGCTAGTGATGCTGAGCATTTTTTCATATGAAACTGGGTCTCTGGACCCTCTGTATGTCCTCTTTGGAGAAGTGTCTGTTCAAGTGCTTTGCCCATTTTTTAATTGGGTTTTTTGTTTTCCTAGAGTGAAGTCATGTGAGTTCTTTATGTATTTTGGAGATCAAACCCTTGTCTGAGGTATTGTTGGCAAATATGTTTTCCCATATGGTTGGTTCTGTTTTCTTTAGCTGTGCAGAAACTTTTTATTTTCATGAGATCACATTCGTTTATTCTTTCCTTTACATCCCTTGCTCTAGGGGATATAACAGTGAAAATATTGCTGCATGGAATATCTGAGATTTTCCTGCCTATGTTCTCCTGTGGGACTTTTATGTTGTCACAACTTGTATTTAAGTCTTTTATCCACCTTGAATTTATTTTTGTGTATGGTGTAAGTTGGTGATCAAGTTTCATTTTTTTGCATGTAGCTGTCCAGTTCTCCCAACATCATTTGTTGAAGAGGCTATTTTGACTACATTTTATGCTTCTGCCCCCTTTGTCAAATATTAATTGACCATAGAGATTTGGGTTTATTTCTGGGCTCTCTATTCTGTTCCATTGGTCCACGTGTTTGTTCTTATGCCAGTACCAGGCTGTTTTGATCACAGTGGCCTTGTAATATAGTTTAATATCAGGTATTGTGATCTCTCCAACTTTGTTCTTCTTTCCCAAAATTGCTGCAGCTGTTCTGGGTTGTTTATGTTCCATATAAATTTTTGAAATGTTTGTTCTACATCTTTGAAATGTGCCATTGGTACTATAATAGGGATTGCATTGAATCTATAAATTGCTTTGGGTAGTATGGACATTTTGATGATAAGTCTTCCATTCCATGAACATGGTATATACTTTCATTTGTTTGTGTCTTCTTTAATTTCTTTCTTCACTCTTGTGTGGCTTTCTAAGTACAGGTCTTTTACCTCCTTGGTTAGGTTTATTCCTAGGTATTTTATTTTTCTTGTTGCTGTATCAAATTGGATTTTTTTTCTGATTTCTCTTTCTGATATTTCATTGTTGGTGTACAAAAATGCCTTTGATTTCTGAATATTGACTTTGTATCCCGCTGTTTTGCCAAATTCATTTATTAGGTCGAGTAGTTTTTTGGTGAAGTCTCTAGGATTTTCTGTGTACACTATCATCTCATCTGCAAATAATGACAGTTTTGCTTTCTCCTTTCTGATTTGGATGCCTGTAAATTTCTTTTTCTTGCCTAATTGCTGTGGCTAGGACTTCCAATATTATGTTGAATGGAAGTGGTGAAAGTGGACATCCTTGACTTGTTCCTGATCTTAGTGGGAAAGCCTTTAGTTTTTGCCTATTGAGTATGATGTTGGCTATAGGTCTCGTGTGTATGGCCTTTATTATGTTGAGAAATGCTCCCTCTATTCCCACTTTGCTGAGTGTTTTTATCATAAATGGGTGCTGTACCTTATCAAAGGCTTTTTCCACATTTATTAATATGATCATGTGATTTTTGTCTTTCCCTTTGTTTATGTGATGTATTATGTTTATTGACATGCAAATGTTGTACCATCCTTGCATCCCTGGGATGAATCCCACTTGACCATGGTGTATGATCTTTTTAATGTGTTGCTTAGTGTGGTTTCCCAATATTTTGTTGAGGATTTTAGCATTTATGTTTTTCAGTAATACTGGCCTGAAGTTTTCTTTCTTTGTTGTGTCTTTGTCTGGTTTTGGGATTAGGATGATGCTAGCTTCATAAAAAGAGTTTAGGAGTCTTCCATCTTCTTGGATTTTTTGGAATAGTTTGTGAAAGATAGGGTTAGCTCTTCCTTAAAAGTTTTGTAAAAGTCTCCTGTGAAACCATCTGGTTCTGGGCTTTTGTGTGCCAAGAGTTTTTTGTTTACTACTTCAATTTCATCAGCTGTTATTGGTCTGTTCAGACTTTCTGCTTCTTCATCTTCAGTTTTGGAAGATTATGTTTTTCCAGACATTTGTTTCACCTAGGTTTTCAAATTCTGATAGGTTGGCTATCTCTTGGTCACTTAAAAGGATGGGTTCTAGGGCTTTCAATTCTTCTTCTGTTTGAGCCATCTTTTTGCTGGGGTTTTTTTTTTGTTTGGTCTTCTCTAGCTCCTGTAGTGAGGAGCAGGGCCTTAGGAGTTCACCAGGGCTCTGGGTTGTGACACTGTATGTGGCGGCGGGGTCCGAGAAGGAACAATGGTGCTTGCTCTGCTCTCTGTAGGACCTCAGACCTCTCCGCTGCTTTACACAAGCTAACTGGGCCCCTCTGGCACCAATTCCGGTGTGGGTGGGTCAGTGCACCCCGCGGGAGTTTCCTTTTCAGTCAGTGACCCAAAACTCTATTTCCCGGTCCTGGGATGCTGAGTTGGGCGCAGTGCCTTGCCTCACAATGGCCACCTTGCTGGGTCTGCCGGTGGCCACCCCCTGGCCGGGGCCCACCAGCCACCGCTGCTTGTGCACCCAGGGTCTGCCTGCTGAGGACTTGCACGCCACCCGGGTTGCTCAGCTCTCTGCTCTGTGTCCCTCACCCGGCCGACTCCATCCCTCCTACCAGTCTGGATGAACGTGTCTATTTTTAAATCCTGGGGTGTCCGACTTCCATACAGTTCAATTTTCTGTCCGTTCTGGTTATTTTGTTTCTATATTGTTGTTGTCGCTAACTTGGTTGTGCGAGGAGGCACAGTGCGTCTAACAGTGCCTCCATCTTGGCCGGAAGTCCTGTTCACTGATTTTTAAAGAGAGAAAGAAAAACGTTGGTGTGAGAGTCAAACATCAATCACTTGCCTCTCGTATGCACCCTGACCTGCAGTGGAACCCACAACCTAGGTTTGTTCCCTGACTGGGGATCAAACCCACCTTTTGGGACACAGTACCATACTCCAACCAATTGAGTGACCTGGCTGGGGCACTCAAGGATCTTTCTATATTTTATTTTATTTTATTTTAAATTTATTTTTAGGGAGGAGAAGAGAGGGGGAGAAACATCGATGTGCAAGAAAAACATTCATCTTTTGCCTCTTGCACGTCCCCAACTGGGGACCTGGCCCGCAACCCAGGCATATGTCCTGACTGGAATTAAACCAGCAACTTTGGTTCGCAGGCCAGTGCTCAATCCATTGAGTCACAACAGCCAGAGCTGTTTTCTTTTTTTAATGCTCAGACTGTGTACTCTTCCAAAGGAAGAAGAGAATAATCATCAGTGGCCAACAGCGGTTGCAAAAGCAACACCAAAAGCAGACTTCATGCTCAGGAGAGAACCTGTGCCCACCTCCTCATGGTTTTGGGTGCTCTACGTGTTCAGAGAAACTTCTCTAGTAACAAACTATAGAAATGATCCCTGAGGTATAGTCTTGAGAGTCAGGGATTTTAAGAACAAACTGATTTATTAAGATATTTCAGACCACTTCGTTTTATATTAAATAGGTACAAGTAATATTTATAGTATATGTGAATGTATAGAGCATAACAATAACTATCTGTGTACCCACCACTAAGTATAGAGTTTTTTTGTAAAAGTCTTTGGAAATTTGAAATCATCCTAAATTTCTATAGCATACATGATTTCCCCTACCCCCAATATCCACACCTGAAAATAAATGGTTCAAAGGTTTCTTCTTGTTTCTGGAGTTTGAAAGATCATTAATACCAACACTTAAGGATGAGGATGCTAGAGGAGGCCTTTTTTTCCCCATAAAAATCAATCTTTTGTGTAGAAAGAAATGTTCTTGCAGGAGAAAAAATTTGTGTGTGTGTTTATTGTAGGGACAGTGTTACTGATTAGGATCACCTTGATACGATTGCATTCACATCTAACCATTGGCCAGTTACCCACTCTCTCTCCCTTTTGTGTTTTATAGGCCCATAACTCCCCAACTCTTATATTTTTTCCTTCTTTAGCTCTCCTGCTGAGGCTGATGCCACTTGACTAGGTAGTTGAGAAATGGTGAAACAGCTTGGCATCTCTGGCAGTTAGAATAAAGAAGTATAAAGAGGATGTCCAGGCAGGAACAGTTTTGGAATCTTCAGTACTTGGAAGTGATTCTTGAACTGGTGGGATCTGGGATGGTTATTACACATGTGGATGATTTAATTAATACAAAAATCTTGTAAGTTGCCAAAAACACTTTGTGTATAGGTCATTTTTGGATGTCTTAGGAGGACAATAAATATAATACAGGTACTTATGGGGCCTCTCTGAGAAAGTAGTTGGGGGTACCTGCCAATAATTAAGCTAGCAAATTCTGAAATGTTCATTTTCTTGTGTTGAGGGTATTTTTAATAGAGATTATTTCCACATCAAGTCTTAATACTCATTCATTTTTGTTATATTTTCTGATATTTCTTTATTTTATTTAAATTTATTAGTAGTCTATTGGCTTCACCCAAAAAGCAACAGCTGGTCACACTGTGTTGCATCCTGTAAAGGCCTGGCAGGTCCACTCTAGATTTGGGGAGACAGAAGAAAATTCGAGGAGCTGTGGGGTTGCTTGACATGCCTTTATTCATGGGTGGGTGAGCCACACATGCTGCAAGCTGTGTGTCTCATGAGAAACTCTTACTGCCTTAGGTACTAGAGGCAAAGAAAACCAGCTTCAAGCCAGAAAATTACATAAAATAGCATAATTCTGCACTTGTAACCCCATTGCATGTCATGAGAACAGTTTATTGGACCCAGTCTCAAGACTATGAGAACACTACTTATCAAGTCCATTTAAGGTTATGGGAACACTGCTTCCCTTAGTTACCCACACACCTGGGTGAGGAAGCCAGACTTGTTCCACTTACCCTACACACTTAATTCAAAAGGATTTTCAGGACCTACCCTAGTAGAAGTGAATTGAAAACCAAATTCTTAATATCGGCAGCAATAATCTTGTCAGTTGAGATCTATGCTTTTGACTATCTAAACAGACCTCACTTATCCTTGTGTCCATTTTAAATTGTGAGTCATAATTCAGGGATAATACTAAATGATAAAATAAAGCTGTATGTTCTCTCTCTAAAAGTATTAAGAATATTTTCCTTTTCATATTGGATACTACAGGAAGAAAATGAATCACTAGAATAAAATCAATTCACAAAGCTTATTTCATTTTAATTAGCACTTCATTTAAATGAATTTAGTAGATCCAACATCATGGTAAGGAACAACAACAAAAAGATATCAAGATATCAAATTAATCAACAGACATATCTGAAATTTCTTCTTTTTTCCAGGCATTTTACTAGGCATTAGAGAAAATGAATTAACCTCAAGAAACTGACAAGGTAGTGGTATAAGTCAGTTAGTAGAATGGGAATTAAATATGGAAAAGAGAGAAGTGGGCTGAAATCATTAGGAAAGCCTTCTCGGAGAGACAGGGAGTTGAGCTAAGCCCCTAGGGTGGGTAATTTGGGTGATAAGGAGAGAAAGGGTAGGTGTTTTTTTCTTATAACCAGCATAGACTTAAATTAATACATTTCTTAATCTTCGATTTCACTTGCAGAGATGAGGGTAGAATGACCTAAAGAAAACTGGCAACTGCTTAAGAATTTGGGTTACATATTAATGAGTTTGTTAATCAAAAGTTATTTAGGATCTTTTTTTTTCTAAATTCTACCATACTGCCCATTGGCATTCTAGTTTTAACACCAGGGTAGCATTTCACTGGCATGTTGTAATTTCCTCTAAACTCTTTCTTAATGTTGCTGGAAATATCCTACTAATTAGTAGAAGTGATCCTACTAATCACTCTTAGACTACTTTGATGATTTTATTAGAAGCATGGTAGTTGAGCAAGATGGCTAGAACTCTATTTGACTGTGTAACTTCCTTTTATTAAAAGGTGATGCTGTGGAACCTTCAGAAAGCCCGGCCACTCTGGATTACAAATTTACAGGAGGATGAAACAGAAGACATGAAGAGCCCACAATCACCCAGTCAGCTTTTAAACCCTGCTCTAGCTCATTCTGTGTCAGTGGCATCGTGTGGCAATATTTTTAGTTGTGGTGCAGAAGATGGTAAGGTTCGAATCTTTAGGGTGATGGGAGTCAAGTGTGAACAAGAACTGGGATTTAAGGGCCACACTTTGGGGGTATCCCAGGTCTGCTTTCTGCCAGAATCTTATTTGCTGCTTACTGGAGGGAATGATGGGAAGATAATGTTGTGGGATATAAGCAGTGAACTTGAGAAAAAAAAGATAAGTCCTAAAAAGCAGAACAGTCCTACAGAACATACCCACAGGAAGAACACTAAAAGGGCAACTTATACCAAGCAGGGTAAAAACAGTAACACCTCAGTAACAGGTGAAGCACAGGGCGAATTTTTACCAAAGCTGAGTATTGAACATGGAGAAAAAGTGAACTGGCTCTTGAGTACAAGAATAAAAGGTTACCAAAGTATATTGGTAGCTGATCAAACTAGTTGTATATCTGTATATCCCTTAAATGAATTTTAAATCCAATAAAAAACATTTGAAAAACTGTGCTGAACTTTTTAGGTTTAAAAAAATGCTGTTTGTTTAATCTGTCCTATGTAGAATAATACTGTTTCATCATATAAATTTTAAACATCTGAGCAAAAGAATATAATTGGGTAATACTTCACATAGTAAATGACATTAAATTTTAGGAAAAGGGAACTAACGTTCATTGAGTACTGAACATACACCATTGAGTTTACATATATTTCATTTTTTATTCCAAATCATTGATTTCCTCCTATTTTATTGCCATAGGAATTGAAACTCAGAGATGTTAAGTAACTTGAGAACTGAGGAAATTTACAAGTATAATTACTTGCCTGCAAAGAGTCTCAGGTGTCTTGTCAAACCTCCTACCTTAGGGACACCCACGCGGATCCAAATGTGGTCACTACATTAGTTATTTCAGATCCTAAGATTCTGTGAGGAGCCTTACCAGCTTGGAAGAGGAAACCTGTTCTTGTTTGTTCTGTGTAAAGTGCAGGCTTTGCTGACAGTTTACCTTTTGCTATTTCTAAGAAGGTTTTAGGGTCAAATCAGTTAAGGATATTATGCAGCAATCCAGGCTATGATGCTGGTAGGACCAAGAATAATCTAAAGTTACAAATAAACTTAAGTTTAAGATATAAGATATAAAAGAGAGAGAAGAGGTAGAAAATAGAGGTCAAGATAGTGTGTCAGTACTAAGTTTCTTTTCATACTTGTCTGGATTGCTGTCTTCCTTGCATGTTCTTTCAGTTTCTGTTTATACATCCTATTCTTATATTCCAAGTGTTGAAGAGAGAATCTGATTATCCTTGTTTGAGGAGAACTTTTTGATAAGTTCAATTTTAGTCAGAATACTTGTTGCAAGTGATAGAAACCAAATTTGAATTTGCTTAACGGAATAAAAAGGAATGTACTGATGCACATAACTGAGAAGCCCAATGACAGTTGGCATGTATGTACTGCTGGGGTAGCTAAGCTGACAGGATGTGAGTCTATAGGTGCCCTTCTTTGTGGATAGTCTTCCCTAGAAATGAAGAGGTAAAATTCTCAGTAATTTTAAGCTTGGAAACAGTCATGCCTAAAACAAGTACATTCCTGAAGCCTCTTCTTTTCTAATTTTTTTTTTAGATTTTCTCTTTTTAAGATTTTATTTATTTATCTTTAGAAAGGGAAGAGAGGGAGGCAGACATCAATGTGTGGTTGCTTCTCGTGTGCACCCTACTGGGGACCTGGCCCACAACCCAGACATGTGCCCTGACTGGGAATCAAACCAGGCACTCAGTCACTGAGCCACACCAGCCAGGGCACTGGAGCCTCTCTCTCTCCCTCTCCCTCTCCCTCTCCCTCTCTCTCTCTCTCTTTTTTTTTTTTTAGCTTAAGCTATTTGAGCTAGATTTTTTTCAACTTAAAACTAAAAGAATCCCGACCAATTAAGTGGGCAATCAATAAATATCGTTTAGTGATCTCACTTGGAATTTAAGGAAAGGAGAATACCATCTTGGCCCTAAAAAATTTATTGACAAAGGACCGTAGCTTGAGCACATTAGCTACAGACACAAGATTCTAATCCCAAACCTAAGGCCATGTTGGGCCTTAGCTTCCTCACTTGAAAGTGAAGGGGTTAAATTAAAATATCTCCTAAGGGAATATGCCACTGTTTTATGAAATCAAAATATCTCTATAATATTGTGCTTAGCCAGTAATTGTAATATTTATTCAAATGTCAGAAAGGACTAATTATCATTGGTCAATCTCTGATGGCTTTAGAGGGATTTTCTCAAAATTTACCCAAGTACAGCATCATTTTACCTATTGAGCATGAATAATTTTGTGTGAGCAAGGTATAATGTAATATTTAAGCCAGATTGAAATAGTCTTAAACATCTTTTGGTTGTTGATAACACATACCCAGAATGCCTAAGCAAAAAGGAAAATTTACTATCGGGATGTGGGTTGGAGAGCAGAATTCTCTCTCTTTTTTTTAATTCTCACCCAAGTATATGTTTATTGATTTTAGAGAGGAAGGGAAAAACATCAATTGTCTCTGCTTCTTTCTACATAATGGCTTTCGCTTGACAAAAGATGCCTTTCAGCATCCCATTACAATTCCAGAAACCAAGTGATTTGTGTCTGTGTTCCAGTTCTCCTAAGAGAATTTGATTGGTCCAACTTAGTCGAGTGCCCATCTGATCCTGTGAGGTCTGATGGTGGGGGTGGCTGTTGTTGCTTATTATTAACATTGTCAAAGGGACATATCCCAATTGGTGGGAGGTAGTTCTCAGAGAAGGGGAGCATGGATTGAACCAATAATTTAAAAAGATCTCCAACCAGTGATATTTTGGTAAATTTACAGTGTGAAAATTATATGCAAAATTAACCATTCTCAGATCAGCTGTTTTGCTGCAGTTTGACTCAACTTGCAAGCAACAGAGACATACCCAAGTTACTCTAGTTGTTGCGAGTTTGAGAAAACATAAAAGTAGGTAAGTAAGCAAAAGAAAGCACCACAGCCTAGGCTTATAGAGAAATGGGGTATTATTATGAATATAGTTTAGCTCTAGTCAGCAAGCCATTCAGACAACAAATAAGAACTTAAGTGGTCATCCATCTGAAGTGGGCTTCTGATGTCTTCCATCTGTAGTAAGCTGAAAATGTCCTTCAAAGATAGCAGGTCCTAATCCCTAGCACCTGTAAATGTTAACTTATTTGGTAAAAGGATCTTTGCCAATATAATTTAAGTTACAAATTGTAAAGGAATGTGTTAAAGGAACATAATCACAGTAATTATACTTGCCTTTCTATTTTTATTAGAGTGTAAGATGCTTCAGGGCAATGCTTTTGCCCTATTTCATTTCCAAAACTATGATCTAGTCTGTCCTGGACCCCCCAACTCACACAAACAGTACTCATTAAATATTAAATGAATCAAGGGAGATCCAGAGGGTGCAAATGTTAAGATTAGATGCGGATAGAAAAAAGTAATGAAGGTCAACCTGAAGGAAACTGGTGGCAGGGTTACCTGGCAACCAGACGGAACCTGTTGCTTATGCTTCAGGTTGTATTTATCACCAGAAGTCAGGGTTACACTCAGCTCTCCCAACCAATGTTAAATTTATGTACACCCAGACATGCTCATTTCACATTAATGTTCCCTCCAAAGTACTATCATTTTGTGTTCCATCATGGACAATCCTGAGGCTGATGCAGCACTGCCCAGTTGCTTCTCCCTGCTGAGAGTAGAAATACTTTCAAGATTAATCAGTCATCCTCTGGCAGAGTTATGTATAATCCTGGTGCCTTAACCTATGAACAGCTCTTCCTTGACTTCAGTTTTCCTATTTATAGGCAAAGAATTATAGAAAAACAGTAATATGTGGCACATATGATTTGCATGTGTGTATGTGTATTGTCTGAACTATTAAAGTGAAATTCCATGACACTTGATCTCAAAATACATCTCCTAAAAAAGACACTCTCCAGTATAACCATAATACTGATAATCATATGTAAGAAACTTAACAATAATTCACATTCTTGCTCTTGACCAGTCAATATCGTTACTGCACTAGTGTCATGGTAGAAGCTAGAACTGCAAAAGACAGACTTTTCAGCCATTTGCAAAGTTTATGGAGGTGTAAAAATCTGGGGCTAAGCAGGACCTTGCAGCTCAGTCTGAAATCTCACTACAGAGGGTCTCTTTGTAGCCAACTGTCTTTGTGTGGGGTGTTTCCAGAGGGAAAGAGTGCCCCTTCCACTAGGCTCAGGTTAATTTTGAAGTAAGTTGCCAAGCCAGAGGGACATTGTAGAAGAGTAAACAAGGTTCCCTGCTATCACCACCACCACATGAGCCATATTCCAAACAGAGGAGCAGAATTTAATCTAGGCCTAGGAAAGGATGTGGGAGAAATTCAGAACAACTCAACACCTGGAGAGCCTCTGCTATACCCTGGAATTCTTGGTGGAAGAAAGGGCTGGGCTAAGGTTTAATAGAGCCTCCATCAGCTCCTCTTTTCTATAGCCATAAAAACTGTTTGGGAGAAGTGACAAAATCGCTTGGGCGTGACTTCCTGTAATCATTCTAGCCAATGAATGAAGAAACATCCAGAGCATGCAGTGATCAAGTAAAAACAAGTTCTACTAATAGGTCACAGGGAGTTAGTGACCTAAAAATTGAGCACTAAATAAATAAATAAATGTTGAGTACATTTTTGAAAGTTTATTTAGCTACTGTGTTTAAACTTAGAATTTCTACGAAGTAACCCATCAAATGTGATTTATTATGAATGAAATATAGTAAAAGAAAGTATTTAAAGAATTTTATGCCCTCTGAGTCCACAGATTCAACAAAATCTACATCTACTTTTCTTTTTTAGAAAGATTTTATTTATTTTTAGAGAGAGGAGAAGGAAGTGAGAAAGAGAGGAAGAGAAACATCAATGTCTGGTTGCCTCTCCTTTGCACCCCCACTGGGGGCCTGTCATGCAACCCAGGCATGTGCCCTGACTGGGAATTGAACTAGCGACCCTTTGGTTCTCAGGCCAGCATGCACTCCACTGAGCCACATCAGCCAAGGCTGCATCTCCTTTTCAAACCTGAATTTACTCATAACACTTTGTTCTACTCTTAGGAGTTTAACTATTGAATTCATTAAGTATTATATCTGGGATGAACAAGATTGTTTATTGTGTTATAAGCCAGTGTGTGGTTATATGTCAGTATTAAAAATTATTAAGAAAAAATTATTAAGGGCTCTGGCCAGGCAGCTCAGTTGCTTAGAATATCGTTCCCATACGCCAAGGTTGCAGTTTCCATCTCTGGTCAGGGCACATACAAGAACCACCCAATGAATGCATAAATAAGTGGAACAACAAATCGATGTTTCTCACACACTCTTTCTCTCTTTAAAATCAATAAATTTTTAATTATTAAAGATATAAAATACAACTATGAAATTTGGATCTAATCAATGAATTCAATAAAGTTTCAGGATATAAAATCAATACACACATGTCAGTTGCTTTTCTGTACACTAACAATGAAACATCTGAAAAAAAAAAACCTATTCCATTCATACTAGAATCAAGAATGATAAAAAATACCTAGAATAAGTTTAACCAATAAAATGAAAGATCTGTAGGATGAAAACTATAAGACTTTGCTGAAAGAAAACAAGAAAAACAAAAAACAAATGGAAGGGTATCCCATGTTCATGGATTAGAAGAGTTAATATTGTTAAGATGTTATCCAAAGCTGTCTAGATTCAACATAATCCCTACCAAATTTCCAGTGGCACTTTTTACAGAAAAAGAAAAAACAATCCAAAAATATTTATGAAACCACCTGAATAGCCAAAATAATACTGAGAAAGGAGAACAAAACCAGAGGTAATCTCACTTTCTGATTTCAAGTGACTACAAAGATATAGTAATTAAAACAGTATGATACTTAAAAAGTATGGTACTGGCATAAAAATAGAAACATAAACCAGTGGAACAAAATATAAAACTCAGAATGAAATATATATATATATTTTTTTCATTCTGGTTCCCTTATCAAATATTATATATATACACTTGATATATATAACATATATATAATACTGATATATATAATATATACTTATATGTATTATATATATAATATATACTTGATAAGGGAACCAGGAACACCCTGTGGGGAAAGGATAGTTTCTTCAATAAATGGTGTTGGAAAAACTGGGTGTTAGAAAAACTACGTGCAAAAACATGAAATTGGACCCCTATCTTACACCACTCAAAAAAAATTAACTTGGATCAAAGACTTAAACATAAGACCTGAAACCATAAAACTGATAGGGATGAAGGTCCTCAAAATGACTTGTCAATGATATTTTGAATATAAAACACTAAGAACACAAATGACCAAAAAACAAAAATCAACAAGTGGGACTACATCAAACTTAAAAGCTTGTGCACAGCAAAAGAAACAATTTTTAACACAATGAAAAGACCACCTACAGAATGGGAGAAAACTTTGGCAAACCATGTATTGGATAGCCAAGTGCTGGAAGCAACCTAGGTGCCCATCAGTAAATGAATGGATCAAAAAACTGGTACATTTACACAGTGGAATTCTATGCAGCTGAAAGAAAGAAGGAACTCATACCCTTTGCAACAGCGTGGATGGATCTGGAGAGCACTATGCTAAGTGAAATAAGTCAGGCAGTGAAAGACAAATACCATATGATCTCACCTTTAACAGGAACCTAAACAACAAAACAAACTAGCAAAATATAGCCAAGGACACTGAAATAGAGAACAGGTTGACAGTGACCAGAGGGGAGAGGGGAGGGAATTTCAGGGGAGAATGGGAAGGGTTTACAGGAACAAATATAAAGGACACATGGACAAAAACTAGGGGCAGGGGGTGGAAATGGGAGGGAGGTGGGGAGGGATGGGTGGGTGGGTTGGGATGAGACTAAAGGACAGAAAATACCTGAACAATGATTAAAATAAAATTAGGGGAAAAAAAGAATAAATAAAAATACAAAAAAAATTTTTTTAAAGGCAAAAAAAAAGAGGTCAATATCCAAAATTTATAAAGAACTCATACAACTCTAAACCAAAAGAACAAAAATCTGATTTTTTAAATATACGTGTTTCCAAAGAGTGTATCCAAATGGCTGACAGGTACATAAAAATGTGCTGAGCAACACTTATCATCAGGGAAGTGCAAATCCAAACCAAGGTGAATTATCACCTCACCTGTAAGAAATGACTACCATCAAGAAGACAGAGATAAGTGTTGGTGAGCATGTCAGAAAAAGGGAACATTGTGCATTGTTGATAAGATTTTAAACTGGCTGAGCCACTGTGAAGAACAGTATGGAGAGTCCTCAAAAAATTAAAAATAAATTTTAATTTTATTAGTTTTAATTTGGGTTGTATTTAATATGTAGACTTGTTTTTATTTTATGGTTGCATAAGACTTCTAAGAAGTATATACCTAATATCGGATTTGGACATATAAAAGCAACACTATACTAAAGTAATTTTAGTACAAAAGTTAATCCTAAAAGTCTTAATTTTTAGTATTTTAAAAATATACAACATTATTACAACTAAAATATAGAACAACCATCACTCAGAACCATCAGAAATTGAGTGGAATGGAAGTCTCACAACTATGGAATTAAAGACACCACATCCATCCAGAATGGTATGAAGGGGCAAAGATGCTGAATGGGCTGGTCCCTCACCCATGTGTGGTCGATAAAAATCTGGGAGGGATATCTTGGGAGCCAGGAGTCCCAACCCCACACCAGGCCCACCACTGCAGGGTTCCAGTGGCAGGAAGTCAAGTCCCCATAACTTCTGGCTGTAAAAAACAGCAGGTATTGAGTTAATGGAAGAAACTGCTGGTAGCCCAAGCAGTTCCTCTTAACTCACACATAACCTCACCTACTCAGACTCACCTCCCGCTGAGTTCCAGTACTGGGGAAGCAACTTGAAAGACAATAGTGGTATACAAGGAGAAACTGAAGTGTCTGGCATCGGGGCCAGCAGAGGCCTCTACCCTTTGCCAAACCCTTCCCCCACAGAGTCAGTAAGCTGGTGCCATATCTGAGACTCCATCAACCTGACTAACATTGACGTTCCTTGGAGGTCCTCAGAGACTCCAGCCCACCCAACTTACTGGCCCACTGAAGCTGCTTTTCCATGTGAGTGGCTGGTCTTGGCTCATGTTGCACAACTTCCTAAATTCTCTCAAGCGACAGCCAGCCTCAGTGAGCCCCCAGCTCCCATACCTCTTTCTAAGTGGCCCCAGGCCTGACACAAGCAGCAGCCAGCCTAGATTCACAGTTTGGCTGGGAATCGCCAAGCCCAGCATAAGTAGCAGCTGTCTCAGATTGCTTTACAACTCAGGAAGGGTGGCCCAGGCAAAACACAGGTGGGGGCTTTCCCTTGGCCTGTACCACCTAGGAAACCCCAGTGCCAGTGCACCCAGTGGACAGCTATGGACCACGTCGAAGTACCACCACCCTGCCCCTGCACAGCTGATCCTCCATGGAGGGCAGAGGTTGGTGGTCAGTAGTCACAGGCAGTCTTAAGTTCTTGCAGCTGACTGGCTTGGGTAAATCCCTCCCATTGATCTTCCAACAGCAACCAAGGCTCAACTAAAAGAGGAAGGTGTACTCAGCCCCCACAAAGGGCACACCTCAAGTACCCAGCTTGGGTGATAGGGGAGGCTGTGTCACTGGACCCTACAGGACACCTACTACATTAAGCCATGCTACTGAGACAGAGTGTCAAAGCAGCTCTACTTAATACATAGAAAATAACAGGGAGGCTGCCAAAAGGAGGAGACAAAGAAACATTGCCCAAATGAAAGAACTCATCTGGATCAAAACTCCAGAAAAACAGCTAAACAAAATGGAGATAAGCAATCTATCAGATGCAGAGTTCAAAACACTGGTTATAAGGATGCTAAAGGAACTTAGTAAGAACCTCAGCAGCATAAAAAAGAACCAGTCGGAAACAAAGGATACACTAATTGAAATAAGGAACAATTTACAGGAAAATAACAGTAGAGTGGATGAAGCCATGAATCAAATCAATGATCTGCAATGTAAGGAAGCAAAAAACAACCAACCAGAACAATGAGAAGAAAAAAAAAGTGTAAATGAGAATAGTATAAGCAACCTCTAGGACAACTTCAAGAGGTCCAACATTTACATCATAGGGATGCCAGAAGGAGAAGAGAAAGAGCAAGAAATTGGAAATCTATTTGAAAAAATAATGAAAGAAAACTTCCCTAATTTGGTGAAGGAAATAGACATGCAAGTCCAGGAAGAACAGAGAGTCCCAAACAAGATGGGTGCAAAGAGAGAATCTTAAAAGCAGCAAGGAAAAAGCTGTTAGTTACCTACAGGAGAGTTCCCATAAGACTGTTGGCTGATTTCTCAAAAGAAACTTTTCAGGCCAGCAGGGATTAGCAAAAAATATTCAAAGTCATGAAATGCAGGGACCTACAGTTAAGATTGCTCCACCCAGCAAAGATATCATTTAGAATAGAAGGGAATATAAAGAACTTCCCAAACAAGAAAAAAACGAAAGGAATTCATTGCCACCAAACCATTATTATATAAAATGTTAAAATGACTTATTTAAGAAAGAGATCAAAACTATGAACAATAAAGTGGCAAAAAAATCTATCAGTTTAATCTAAAAAACAAACTAAGCAAACAAGAACAGAGACAGAATCATGGATACAGAGAGTGTTTTGATGGTTGCTAAATGGGAGAAAGGGTGTGGGGGAATGGGTGAAGAGGTGAGGGGATTAAGAAGTACAAATAATTAGTTACAGAATGGCCATGAGGATGTAAAGTACAGTGTAGGAAATGGAGTAGCCACAGAACTTTTACACATGACCCATGGACATGACCAACGGTGTGGGGATTGCCTGAGGGAGTGGGGGCTGCTGAGTGGAGAGTGCAAAGGGGAAAAAATCAGGACAATTCTAATAATATAATCAAAAAATATAAATATAAATATATATACATATATACACACATACAGGGTCTGGCAGAAGTAACGCCTGCCTGAGTATGGTCGGTAGGGCACGTGAGTGTCTGGCACAAGACGGACAGCAATTTGAACATTTCACCTAAAATGTCTTGTGATGCACTTGAGTGTAATATTGTTATGTGACAGAATTACATGTTTATGACTTTGTAATAAAATATTTTATAATAAAAAGGGGCATATTTCATGCTGGGTCCTACATATATGTCACTGAAGCTTGAGTGTGTGTGCTTCACTTTTGGGATCTTGTCCCAAAAATCCTGTTGTGTAACCTGTAGCATCTCCTGGACTAATACTAGTTCAGTGATGTTGCTGGGGAATATAGGGAAATAGCAAGATTGAAACCCATAGTTTGCTCTGAAAGAGGGTATTCTGGAGGAGCACAGAGGGTTTTTCAGTATAAATTCTGAGGTAGCGAGGAAAGTTGTCACATTATCAGTAAGGTGGTATAGGAGTCAAGAATGAAGTCCAGCTTCCTGCTTTCAGTGACTGTGTTGATCCTGATGTCATCCTGGTAGGGAGCACAAGCAGGTGAGCAGGTCTGACTACTCAAACCTACCTTATCTGCCCTGACTAGTCATTCTGGTATCATTACCACCAGTTCTCCAAAGTGGCACATAGCTGCTGTGTAGACTCTGTGGTTGCATGTGACAGTATCCCACTGAAGAGACAGGAATGATTTTGGGTCTGTTTACTGGGGCAGCCAGAGGGGCAATTAGGGGCACTTCTCTTTTTGTTTTTCTTAAACCAAAAGAGTTGCCCCTCTTTAAAAATGTACTCTAATTTTCTAATATATGTTACTGCTCTTCATGGAGCATTACATTTTCAGTTCCCAGAATTTTCAATATTTTCCTTTTGTGTATTTTTCTGTAGAAGTTCAGCACCCCTTAGAGATACACTCACCAAACTCTCCTGGATTGTCAGAATTTATTTATTTATTTCTAGAGAGATAGGAAGGGAGGGAGAAGGAGAGGGAGAGAAATATCGATGTGTGAGAGATATATCAACTGTGTTGTCTCTTGCACACCTCCAACTGGGGACCTGGCCTGCAACGCAGGCATGAGCCCTGACTGGGAATCCAACTGGCGACCTTTCAGTTCACAGCCTGGCACTTAATCCACTGAGCCACACTGGCCAGGGTGGTTGTCAGAATTTTGATGGATTCAAATTAGTCGGTTAACTTGATTAACCACTACCTGTACTTTTTCTATTTTTTTTTCTTTTCTAGGTGAGGTGAGTGATTAGCTCCTTCTCAACTAATTTATTGTCTTTCTTTCATGTTGATAAGGAATTTTTCATGGCTCTAATATTGAAATTAAAAAAAATTTTGGTCTAACTAAATCCTTCTAAAATTAATCTATTTTGAAATTTCAAAAGTTTTAAAAATTTTTCCTTAAAATGTTATTTTCCAGGATCATAGAATGCTTGTTTATATTTCTGAATTGTTATTAAGTTCTACTATCCCACCTCATACTTTCTTTGTTTATCACATTTCCATCATTGGGTATGGCTATTTCTTCAAAGGATGTCATTTCCTTCAAAGCTTATGTCTTCTGAAAATAAGGTGTCTTCATAATGCTGGCTGCAAATCAAATTCACCAGTGAAAATTTCAAAAATATCTAGGTGCCTGGGTCCTAGTCCCTCAAAAACCTGAATCAGTATAGATTATAGAGGTTAAATAGGTTGCAGATCAACTCACCCTTCAAAAATACTAAAACTTTTGGATTATATATTTTTAAATGGACTTTCACTCAAGACAGATAAATCCAGTGCTTCAGCTCTCCCACAACCACATCAGAATTACAACTAAACTGCAGAACAACCACCATTCATAACACCTGAAATTTGGCTGAATGAAAGTCCTACAAGCAGGGATTTAAAGAAGAAGTCACATCAAGACTGGTAGGAGGGGTGGAAGCAGGGAATGGGCTGGTCCCACACTCACATGTGGTGGATAAAAATCAGGAGGAATATCTGGCTGCTGAGGCCCCCCCTGAGGAGGAAGGGGTCCCAGCCTCACAACAGGACCCCTAGCCCTGGGTTCCAATGCCAGGAAGGTAAGTTCCCACAACTTCTGGCTATAAAAACTGGCAGAGATTGAGGCTGAGGGAGATGGAGGGCTCTGAGGGAGATGGAGCAGCTTGAAAGGCACGAGGAACATATGGAGAGGAACGGACTTGTCTGGTATCAGAATGAGAACCATGGGTGGTGGGGGCAGCTTTCTCCCAGACAAAAACTGGCAGAGGCCATTGTTCCTTTTTTGAGACACCCCTCAATACACATACATAGCCGGCAGGCAGGTGCCACATCTGAGTCTCCATCCACCAGGTGCACACTCTGGCCCTCCCAGTGATTTCCTGAGACGCTGCCCCCACCAACTTGCCAGCCCACTCAAGCTGTTCCCAGACCCTCAGGAGGTATTCATTTTTCTCAATGGTGGCAGATGACGTTTCAAATAGTGGCTGCTCCATGAATACACAGCATGAACGAGAACTAAAACTGTGTTATTTTAACTATTTTTTTAAAAAGTGACAAAACTGAATGCTAGTAACAGTTAGAGAACTAGATCTGTCATTCATTGCTGTGAAAGTGGTGCTGCCACTCTGAAGAACAGTTCAACAGTTTCTTACAAAACTAAGCTTGCCATTGCCATATGACCCAGCAATTGCACTCCTGGGCATTTATCCCAGAAAAAAAACACATGTTCACATGAAAACTGGTACACAGATATTTATAGCAGCTTTATTTGTGGTAGCCCCAAACTGGAAAGAACCCACATTTTTTAAACAGGGTAATGATTTTTTATAAAAAACTGTGATATTGTTTGTGCACCAATGTTTATAACAGCATTATTCATAGTCACTAAAACATGGAAGCAACCCAAGTATTTATTGACAGATAAATGGATAAGCAAAATGTAGTGTGTGTGCACGCACACACACACACACACACACACACACACAATGGAATGTTATTCAGCCTTCAAAAGGAAGAAAAGCTGATATATGCTACAACATGGATGAAACTTCAGGGCATTATGTTAAGTGGATTAAACCAGTCAGAAAAAGACAAATACAATACTGTGTGATTCCACTTATATGAGATTCTTAGAGTAGTCCATGTCACAGAGAGAAAAAGTACAATGGAGGTTGCCAGAGTCTTGGAGGAGGGAATGGGGACTTAGTGTTTCATGGATATAGATATTTTGTAAGATGAAAAGAGTTCTGGAGATGGATGGTGGTGATGGCTGTACAATGAAAAGAATGTACTTAATATTACTGAACTGTCACTTAAAAATGGTTAAGATGATAAATTTTATGTTATGTGTATTTTATCACAATAAAAAATTTTAAAAAGAAAAAAAATAAAAAATAAAAAACTGTGATATATTCACGCAGTGGAATGCTACGCAGAATAAAAAGGAACAAACTATATAAACATCCAGATTTTCAAATTTATTGTCATGAATTTGCTGCTAATATCCTCTTAGCTTTTTAATACCTGTTTACATGTAGAGTGATGTCCCCTTCTTCAATCCTGTTATTGCTTATCTGGTTTCTCTTTTTTAGTAGTCATATCATTAGCATTTCAATATTAATAGCCTTTCAGTGAAACAGTGTTTGCCTTTGATAGTTCTATTATTTGTTTTCTTTTTCTCTATTCTACTATCTTTAGGTTTAATATGTTCTTTTGCTAATATCTTAAGATGAACACTTAGCTCACTTATTTTTCAGCTTTTTCTGCATGTATGCATTTATATTAATTATCCAGAATAGACAAATCAATAGAAACAGTCAAAACTAATGTGTAATGAGCCCTGGCTGGTGTGGCTCTGTGGATTGAGTGCTGGCCTGCAAACCAAAGTCAGGGCACATGCCTGAGTTGCAGGCCAGGTCCCCAGTTGGGAGCACATGAAAGGCACCACACAGTGATGTTTCTCCCTCCCTTCCCCTCTCTCTAAAAATAAAATAAATAAAATCTTAAAAACAAACCAAGGTAGAATGAGACATTAAAATGAAAAATATCTTTTCCTTCCTAAACTCAATACTTCTGGCACCAGATGTGTGCATTTTTTCACACTGAGCAATTCTCCAGTTCTCAGCAGACACTGGCTGGGTGTGCTACAGTTTAACTCAATTTTAAAACTATCAGCCTGGAGTTCTAGCCACAATGGAGGCTTAGGTAGAAATGCTTCACTTTTTTTGCACAAGCAAAAGAAGGATAATAACCAATTTAAAAACAATATACAATCAGAAGTGCTAGAAGATTAAACTGCATGGAATTCCGTCAGCCGAGGAGTTAGAGAAACATTCATCCAGACAGGTAGGAGGGGTGGAGACAGGGAGCCCAGTGAAGCAGATGCACGCCAAGGCCTCAAACCACACAGACGAGGTGGGGCTGACTGAACAGGAAACTAAAGGCTCAAAACCTCTAGCTGTAAAATACTGTGGGGGTTGTGACAGCGGGAAAAATTTCCAGTCTCACAAGAGAGTTTGTTGGAAAGCAGGACTAAGGCAGAGTGAGCGAGTGGCAATGTTACCTCTCTGACCCCTCCCCCACATACAGCACCAAATGCATGCAGCAAAGAGGGTTGTCCTACTCTGGTGAATACCTAAGGCTCCACCCCTTACAACATAACAGGTGTGCTGAGACAAAGAAATATGGCCCAAATGAAAGAACAGATTAAAACACCAGAAAAAGAGCTAAGCAATGAAGAGATAGCCAACCTATCTGGTGAAGAGTTCAAAAACACTGGTAGTCAGGATGCTCAGAGAATTGTTTGAGCTTGGTTGCAAAATGAAGGTAGAAAGCTACCCAAAATGAAATAAAGCAAAATATACAGGGGACCAACAATGAAGGGAAGAAAACAGGGACTCAAATCCATGATTTGAAAGGCAGAAATAAACATTCAGCCAGAACAGAATGAAGAAACAAGAATTCAAGAAAATGAGAACCTCTGGGGCAACTTTAAAGATTCCAACATCCAAATCATAGGGGTACCAGAAAGAGGAGAAGAAGAGCAAGAAATTGAAAACTACTTGAACAAATAATGAAGGAGAACTTCTCCAGTCTGGTGAAGGAAACAGACTTCCAGGAAGTCCAGGAGGCCCAGAGAGTCCCAAAGAAGTTGGACCTAAGGAAGCACACACCAAGGCACATCATAATTAAGTTGCCCAAGATTAAGGATAAGGAGAGAATCTTAAAAGCAGCAAGAGAAAAGGAGACAGTTACCTACAAAGGAGTGTCCATAAGGCCATCAGCTGATTTCTCGAAAGAAACCTTTCAGGCAAGAAGGGGCTGGAAAGAAGTATTCCAAGTCATGAAAGGCAAGGAC
>CM052539.1:96901854-96922005 GCA_028533065.1 Trachops cirrhosus
GGGCTGGAAAGAAGTATTCCAAGTCATGAAAGACAAGGACCTACATCCCAGATTGCTCTATCCAGCAAAGCTTTCATTTAGAATGGAAGGGCAGATCAAGTGCTTCTCAGATAAGGTCAAGTGAAAGGAGTTCATCATCACCAAGCCCTTATTTTATGAAATGTTAAAGGGACTTATCCAAGAAAAAGATCAAAACTATGAATGGTAAAATGACAACAAACTCACAGTTTTCAACAACCACACCTGAAACAAAAACAAGAAGAAACTAAGCAAACAACTAGAACAGGAACAGAAGCACAGAAATGGAGATCACGTGGAGGGTTAGCAACAGGGGAGTGGGAAGGGGAGAGAGGGGGAAAAGGTACAGAGAATAAGTAGCATAGATGGTAGGCAGAAAATAGACGGGGGAGGGCAAGAATAGTATGGGAAATGTAGAAGCTAAAGAACTTATGACACATGGACATTAACTAAAGGGGGGGAATGTGGGTGGGAAAGGGTGTGCAGGGTGGAGGGGAATAAAGGGGAGGAAATGGGACAACTATAATAGCATAATCAATAAAATATATTTTAAAAAAATAGACAGGGAGAGATTAAGAATAGTATAGGAAATGGAGAAGCCAGAGAACTTATATAGTTGACCCATGGGCACAAACTAAGGGGTGGGGGAATGCTGTTGGGGTCAGGGTGCAGGGCAGAGGAGAATAAAGGTGAGAAAGAAATGGGACAACTGTAATAGCATAATCAATAAAATATACTTAAAAAATAACCACATTTAGAACAAATTATTTACTTCTTTTTCTTCAATGAGTATCTTCATATTTTATAACTTTCATTACTAGCCATACTATTTCTTTCCAACCTAATTAGAATTGTTTAGATTGATACTTTTATAAATACATTTCATAACATCTAGAAACAGGTTTTTTCCATTAGCAAACACATTCTTATTTTCAAGAGACATACTTCAAATAAAGTATGAGATATATTCATTAACAAATCCAACTCCTTTCTCGTTTCTCAGAAATAATAAGCCAACATAGGCAAAGTCAGATCAGTGAATATTTCAGTATCCTGTTTTTCCAAATATTTAGATATTTAATAATTTTCATCATTTAATACAGCAAAACTCTAAATATCTAAGTTACTGAAGACTTTGGAAATTATGTTTTGGTATATTTATAATTATTACTGAAAATCTTTATCAAACATCCTTCATTTTATTTATACCTATTCATTAGTTTTTAACAACTTTATGAGATTGTAAAGTGAATTATTACCCAAGCCATTTGCCTGACAAATTTGTAACAGAGATAAGTAACATGAACTTATTCCTGTGAACCAGGCAAATAAACATATATTTTGTTTATAAGTTTAAAATATATCAATTAAGTTTAAACTTATTGTAATAGCCAATATTTTTCCAGACTACATGATCCTAAAAAAATTTGTGATAGTTCTTATATTTTTTTACCATACACATAAACAGTTTTATTTGTAATTGTAGACAATACAAGATTTTCTTCATCTGTCTTTTCTTTCTTTCTTCTTTTTTTTTTTTTTTTGTCCTTTACAACTTTCAGGAGGCTGGGGGAGAGGCAGGGTTGATTCAGCCTTAGCTGGCTTTAGCAGTTTAAAAATGCCCAGGTTTATTTTCCCTTCGCCTTGAGGTGGGGCAGTCACCCCTGTTGTTTTCACAGAATTGGGGGATGGCATTAATTTCCCCATTATTCCCAGGACCACCACTGATGTGGACTCCAGCCAGTGGGGTCTGTGTGATGTGGATGCAATGAACAAATTCGCATGCACTGCAGAAGTCCTGTGCAGAAAAGGCATGGCACAGCCACTCTCTGAGAGAAAGCGCACCTCAACCCTTGCCTGGAGAAGCTTCTATTGCTTTCCAGTAACGTTACATCAAAGAAGGTTCTCATTTATTATACTTAGGCTTACTTTAAGTGATTACTTCTTATAGATAAGAAAGAAAAAAATGTTGCAAATGCAAAGGAACTATAAAAGTGATTGATCTGGTTACATTCCATCCTTTGGACGGCTTAGCACAGTCTTTAGGGAGTTTCTTCAAAGATATACATTAAACATCTGCAGTCTTGCCTCAGGGTGAGGGAGTTTTAACAAAAGCAAGCCTTAAAGCAGCCTAGGTACAATACCAGCCTGGTTCCCCATGGGAAAGCCGATCTGCATGCCTGGTTCCTATGTGCTGCCTCACACCCAGTGGTTTTCTGGTTCGGGGCTGGGCTACATTCACCACTGCCATGCTGACCGGTTCCCTATACACCACAGCTCCCATGCCTCTAGGAGAAGGATTCATAATGTTTAAAAGAACTATCTCCTCATTTTTCTTCTTTCTGAGTTTACAATCTAGGAGGGGTATGAGAACTTTCCCCTTTTTAACCATCAATTTAAATCCTTTGTAAGTACAATCCTTATGATGTAACAACATGAAAGCTTACACATAAGAGATCTTATCCCATTTACCAGAACTTTGGTAAAAAATTCTAATTAGTCATTGACTTATAGCTGTAAATTGCACAGTCAGCTAAAATGCGACCTAATGAATTTTCTGATGGAATTGAGACTGAGCTGCCCATTTCAAAACAGAAACAAAAACAACATCTAAAGCTAAGACAAACCTCAACACAAATGAGTACTCTCCAAATAATTCCTCTAAAAGGAGGGACTAGGACATTAGTGCAAATGATGTTTACAAGCTTTAAGTGACACAACACCCAGATGACAAAGACAGAAGATTCCTTGTGCGAACAAACAGCAAAGAGCAAGCCAAGACCTTAAAAGATAAGACAGCAAGCAAAGAGCAACCATAACCGAAGTTTCACTTCAGACAGACAAGAGCTCTCACAGACCTCCCAAAAAGAACAAACGGATGAGAGCTTTCAAATGGAACAAATATTCAAAACCCCTATATCCATAAACCAGAACACTAAAAGCATGCTCCAAATTGCACACCAGGGAACTGGGATTTTTCTTAGTCATCAAGCATTGCTTACTGCTGTGTGACACCTATTGATTCCTGTGCTATCCCAGACAGTTCAAAGAACCCAGATGGTGGGGCTGAGGGCTCCTGGTTGTGCACACGAGGGACTTCACCCATTTTGGGCTTGTCATCCCACCAGTAACCTGTTTCCTTTCACCAGCAAAGCATTTAAAGGTGGCCGATGCCTTGAGAGGGAGAGCAAGAGAGTCGCTGAGATAAAGAACTCTTGACAGCTGCTGGGAAATTCCTGCAATCCTTGCCTCCCACAAGCAGCTAGGACACCTGCTGGGGCCATCTGGGCCTTACTCGGGTCCACATTGTCCTGGCTGTGTTGCCAAAAACTGTAACCTAATACAGGTCTAGCTGCCTGTTGCTTGTAAAGCCAATACTTGAGAGGCAGATGCTGATGTAAAGGAAAGTGGTTTGATTCAGATGCCAGCAACCTGGAAGATGGGGACTCTTGTCTCGAAGGCCATCTTACCATCTCAGGTGTCCTGGCTAGGTTATGTAGGGGAACCACAGAAAGAAGGGAACTAAGGGATTTCTGGTGATGTGCATTTTCTCAGCTCTACTCTTGGGTGGTTTCAATGTTATCTCCTGCATTCGACATCAGGTAGTTTCATTGCTCTATCCACAGTTTCTCCGCTGATTATCTGCGAGGAAGACATGCAGGCAGCACTTCTGCTTGTTCTGATATGAGTCCCTGATGCTTTCCCAATTTCTTGTGGTCAGGGTCATTCCTTGGTTAAGCAGGAACTACAAATGCTGATGTCTATAAAATACTTATAAGGAAACTTTTAATACATGAATCACTTATGAGTTTGTTAGTACAGCCTACTCTCATCTTCTGTTATTTTTATGGTCTATACCTATTTAGCACACATTTTATACACATTTTCTTTTCAAGTAATGTTTTATATCCCCAATTATAGTTTAAATCCCTTAAATTCAGGAATCCTGTTTTGTGTTGGCTTTTATTTCTAATACCTAATCTAATACTAGAAGCTCTCAATAAAAATGTATTCATTTCTAAAAATGGTTAGATTTTTAGTATCGATCTAATACATGACAAACAGTCTGGGTCTTCCTTTAAACCTAATTTAGATGCTAATTGAATTAATTAGGTTGTTAAGATTTGAGAGTAATGTTTCCATCAAGTTAAGTCCTACTACATGTTTACCTTTATATATTTGTATATACGTTTACTAGAATATACGTAGAACCATGATTACATCTGTTTGTTACGCTATGCTGATGTGCTACAGCTCATTTTCAAAGGCAAATATTATAGTGCATTTTGGACACCTGTGTTCTCACGATCAGTCCTTTGGAACTATATTTGGATGTACGAGCTATTAAAAGCTTCTTGTACTGAGTGACCTTTCAGGCAGAATTTAGATTGAATAGTTGTGCTGGTGCTGCCCGTCGCTGAGTGGAAGACAGCAGAAAACCCTGGATTCAAATCTCCGTTGGCCTTTTGTTTTGCTTTTGTTTCCTTTCATTTTGTCCTAAGAAGATGAACAATGAAACAACAACCCTGATATCCTTGAAGAAGGCGATGAAAAGGTTGCTAAGGGCTACTGGTGGCGAGCAAGCATAGGTCTGCTTTTCCGGGAAGATGAATTAGGGAGGTATCAGGAATAAAAATAGAGAAAGAACTACAAAAATGCCAATTAGAATTCCATCTCTGTTAAAGTGGTTTAAATCTCGCCCTGGCCAGATAGCTCAATTAGTTAGAGCATTGTGCAGGCACACCAAGGTTGTGTGTTTGATCCTCAGGCAGGGCACATACAAAAATCAACCAATGAGGGCATAAATAAGTGGAAAAACAAACTGATGTTTCTCTTTCTCTCTCCTTCTCTCTCTCTCTCTCTTTAAAAAAAAAGAAAAGAAAAAAAGGTAAATAAAGTGATTTAAATCTTCTAGGTAAAAAATATGTAAATTAATAATGAAAAATTTATTCCCAGGTACAATAATTCCATTCAATTAATGCATGTGCTATATGGTAGGTATACAAAAATAAGTAAAATGTGATTTCTGTCCTGAAGGAACAAAAGTATTCAAAAATACTTAATATTTAATGTGATTTACCATTAATCAAAAATGACCAAAATTTTGACCAAATGGTCAAAATTGACCAAAATGGTCATGTTTCTAAAGGGCTATGAGAACATGATGAGAGGAGCAATTCATTTTGCCCTTGATACTAGGAAAGGGAACTCTTCATAGAGAGACATTTAAGCTGGATCTTCAAGTGTGAGTAGAAGTTTATGACAAAGAAAAGTATGGACAGAACTCTAGGCTGGGGCAACAGTACAATGTAAGCCACAGATGCTTGGAATTTCATACTATATTCAGTCAGCAGATAGAGGTCTCAAGTAACTGGTGACTAGACGGTAAGAGGAGTGGCAGAAGATGGGACCACAGGGTAAAGGACATTATGCTTCCTGCTGAGGAGATCCAGCTTGGCTCTAATGATATCTAATGACTGAGCAAGTCAAGGTGGCATAAAAGGTATCTAATCAGTTGAAGGACGTGATCAGAAGTGTGTTTCAGGAGCATATTTCTGGAAGATAGATTGGAAGTAGCAGAAATTGAAGGCAGGGATCCAGCTAGGCCGCTGTAATCCTAAGTCCAGGTGAAAGATGATGATTAACTGGTTTAGTGGAAATGGAGAGAAGGGGTAGATTAGAGAGACCTTAGTGAGGAGGGGAAATAAAGAATTATTCTGAGATTTCTAGTTCAAACAATTGAATAGATAGTGATGTCAGTAACTGAGCTGGGGAACTGTAGGAGAAAACAGACTCAGATTTGCAGACATGTTCTTTAGGATTTATTTGGAATGGTCTGGGAATGGCTTTTAGTGAGAGGACTCTGAAGAACTGCTGTAGTTATAAATTTTTATACTGATTGACAAGCTAGAGCTCCTCTCTACAGTTCAAGCTAGAAATAACCTATGGTCTAAAAGTTAATGCAAACAGTATGCCAGAAAAACATTTTTGATGTGTAGGCAGAGATTGCCAGCATATTAGGTCATGCAGGCTTATAGTCCTACAAAAAAGCACATTTCATACTGAGACTTATCTATATGTAAATAGCAGTGAGAACATTCTACCATCATAATTTTGGAAGATGGTGCGGGGGCGGGGTGAGTAATGAATAGATTCAATTTAGGACAGTTAGTTTGACATCCCATTCAGGTGGAAATGTATAAAACATGGTTGAAGATACAGGTCTACAGCTTGGGAGAGAGGAGGTACTTGCAGCTGAATTAGCCTTGAGAGAAAGATCAAGCTTAGAACCTGAGCAACCACAACAGTATTCAGGTCACTGGGGACATAGAAGCTCAGGGAAGTAGGTATGTGTTTGTGTATCACTTCCTTCATGAAAGACAATGTGGGTGGCTTCAGGAAAGTTTCTTTGTGGTTCAGTTACACACAATTCCAGTGCTACCCACGCCCTCTTGTGATCAGGACTGTTTAGAGGTACTCAAATCCCCTTTGGTTACTCAGCTCAGCATCTCACTCACATTGCAGGTTTCAATCATACAAGACATATTTTATTATTCCTGTGTAAGTCCTCTGCTAGGTGTTGGTGGACAGGTATAAAGATATCCAAGAAATAGTCTCTAAACCCCTCTCTCCAAGAGCTTACAATTTTGTTCGTGGAAAGCTAACTCTAAAAATGAAGCAGGAGTTGGAAAGTGACAGGTGATAGAGGTAGTCTTTCTGAGATTGAACTAAACAGGGTGGAGATCTTTAGGTAGAAAGGCAGGGGGCGGGCGGGGTGGGGGGGAGCAGCGTTAAGCAGTTAGTGGAATTTGAGCTTATCCTTAAAGGAAGGCTAGGATTTGAACAGTCAGAATCGGGTGGAGAAAGCCTTCCTACTAAATACTGGTTCCTGCACTAGCTAGCTATATGAGACCTTAGGTCTCAGTCTTTTTGATACTCAATGTCTTTACGTGTAAAATAGTAAAAATGACTGTGTCACTTCTTATGGTTGTTGTGAGACTCAAAGTGATGCTTGTATATATATATACTTTTTAAAGTAAAAAGTACAATATGTAGACAAAACATGTCAGATGAATTCAAGTAGACAATTCAAAAATTTGACAATATAAGAACAGCATGGATGGAACTGGAGAGTATTATGCTAAGTGAAATAAGCCAGGCAGTGAAAGACAAACACCATATGATCTTACCTATAAGTGGAACCTAATTAATAGAATAAACAAGTGAGCAAAATAGAACCAGAGACATCGAAATAAAGAACAAACTGACAGTAACCAGAGGGGTTGGGGAGGGGGATAACAGGGGAAATAAGGGGAAGAGTCAAGGAGCAAGTATAAAGGACCCATGGACAAAGACAACGAATGTGGGTGGTGGGGGGTGGGTAGGACAGGGGAGAGTAATGGGAGATAAATGGGGACAACTGTAATTGAACAACAATAAAAAATTTAAAAGATAAAATATGATTAAAAAAAGGAATGCAAGAACTAGGATGATGGATAGAGAGAATGGCAAATAGCTACCCATATTGTATGTTTATAAATAATATAGTCTCATTTTAGGCATCATCTTAATTTTGTCTCTGACCTAACCCAACCCTTGATTCTTTTATCCTATAGATTAGACCACAAACTCCAAGCTTTAAAAGCACAGTTTAAACAACTAGACTTCACCAAGGATAACCTGACACAAAAATTTGAACATCATAGCAAGATGTTGGCAAGCCAGGCAGCCCAAGATGAGTTATGGACAGCAGTTCTGGCACTCAAGTGAGTATCCAATGAGAAATCAGTGGAATTCTGTGGCATTGTGAGAGCTTACAATGGTCATTCTAAAATTGAATTTCTTAATATGGTTCCAGCAATGGACTGTGAAGAGGTCGCATATTCTTGGGTTCATTCATTCAAAAAAGATTAATTTGAGCACCTGTTTATATACCAGGCACTGTGGTGCTCATTTCATCATAGTCTCTCGCTTGCCAAAGTCTCTCACAGAGATGGATAATATAACTCTTCTGCCATTGAGAAACTTATCGTATGGGTGGCCAGAGAATTAAGGTACCCAGTTCAGCACAGGTCTTGTTTCTAAAGTATTTTCTAAAATACAATAGTTGGTTCTCCTAGTGGATTTGTACTTCTCTGAGTTATCCTAATAGAATTAACTTTATAGTTGAACATGAAGTGTTCTCCTGCTTTAGAAGCTCTTCCCTTTTTTGTAGGTTCACTTCAATGGAATTGAATATTGTATATAGCTACGTCATTGAAGTTCTCATCTGCTTGCACACTCATGTTCTGGAGAAGCTGCCAGACCTGGTGAGTGGTCTTCCCACCTTAGCCTCTGTCCTTCGACGGAAAGTCAAAAACAGGTGCATCAGAGCTGTGTGGGAGTCTGTCCTGGAGGAGTGTGGGCTGCAGGAAGGTGATATCACAGCACTTTGTACCTTCTTTATTGCACATGGTAACAAGGCAGAACACTACAGTGCCAAAGTGAGACAGATGTACATTAGGGACGTCACTTTCATGATCACCAACATGGTAAAGAACCAGGCTCTGCAGGGCAGTTTGCTGAGAGCTGTTCAGCTCATTGAGAAGGGGAAAGCAGTGAAAGCCTCTGAAGAACAAAAGTCATCCCTGAAAGAGTTGATACCAACAGTCAAAAACTAACCTGTTACCTTATGACCCAGCTATTCTACCATATTTTTTGGAACATAAGACACACCTAGGTTTCAGAGGAGGAAAATGGGAAAAAAAATTTTGAGGCAAAAATGTGGTAAAATATTTAATAACATAAATAAAATGTAAATGTAAAAGCCACGTTCGGACTATAAGACGCACCCCGATTTTCTTCCCAAATTTGGGGAAAAGATGCATCTTATAGTCTGAAAAATATGGTACTTCCAGTAATTTATCTTGCAAATGGGGGAAAATATGTACATACAATTTTGTTATGGACTTATTTTTATAGCAAAAGTTGGAGAACTATTAGAGAAATTATGATAAATTGATAAATGAATACTTTCTGTGTAGCTATATTAAAAATGAAGAATCTCTGTTTTAATTGCATACTGAATGATGTGGAGTTATCACGAAGATGTGCTGTTTTAAAATATTTATTTTCAATATGTATTGTTAAATGTAAAAAGGGACAAACACAAATACATATATACACATATAAAAGCTAATATATCCATAAACTTCATAAACTTCTTCTGGATAAATACATAAGAATGTGATAACATTGGTTGTCTTAGGAAAGAAAACTAAGAAGCTAAGGGGTCAAAGGCAGGAGGAAGTCTTCTTACTATTAGTCCATGTGTATGTACATTTTGAATTTTGGAACAATGTGAATGTATTATCTATTAAAAGACAAAACAATAAAATTTACCTAATATATATTGCATGTGATGTACAGTTTCTCTCTAGTACAGTAACACAGTTATTTATACCAGAAAGGGAACTCACACACATTGACCATATATTTACCATATTTATTGAACACCACATACCATGTGCTAAGTGCTGTAGGTTAAATGCGGAGCCTTTGTTTGGGAGGTACAAATTCAGAACAGCAAGAATGACGTAACACTCTGGAAGGATGTCAGGGAGAAAAGAATAAGAAGTCATACAAGGTGATATGTTACCTTGTTGGCTTCTCACTGAAAAAGAGCCACAAGAAACATAGCAGGTTTCTTGGCAGATACATCCCATCAATCTGGTCCTTCTTCAGACACAGTTTGAAGAAACCATGCCTTGGAAAAAAGAAGGAAATTTCTCTGTTGTGCTTGTTCAGTCCACTGTTTTCCATTGGCCAGTTTGCTCCATGGGCAATGACAACCCATACTTCCAAGATGCAGCATTTAAGACCTCCCAGCAGCCCCTGGAAAGGCAGAGCCTGCACTGTTCAGTGCAGTGTTTCACAGGAGTCTAAAAGTGGCAGGAGGAGATAGAGATTCCAGGAATGCAACTGGTCAGCCTCAGGCAGACCAAGGGACAGTGGGTCCAGAAAGTAATCAAGGCCAAGGAAATCTGAGGAAGAATATAAAATGTATCCATTACAGAAGATTTTAAAGAATAGAATCAAAATGCAAAATTAGCCCTGGCAGGTGTGGCTAAGCTGGTTGGAGCATCATCCCATAATTGGGAGGTTGCAGGTTGGATCCCTGGTCAGGGCACATACCTAGGTTGCGAGTTCGGTCCCAGGTCTGGGCACATGCGATCTCCTGTCTGGGCATGTTGGGGAGGAAACCAGTTGATGCTTCTCCCTTGCATCAGTGTTTCTCTCCCTCCCTTTATCTCTCTCTAAAAAGCAATAAAAAATGTCATTGGGTGAGGATAAAAAAGTTTTTTCAATACAAAAATTAAGTAACTTTATGCTAAAAATCACTATCACTAAGGGATATATGATTTGGGTGAGTTCAGAGGAGGGGTATAACTGTGTGATGGAGAAATACTTCCTAAAAAAGTGTACTGAGTTGATCCTTGAAGCAGGCAAGCCACAAACCACTCATTTAGGATGGATTGAGAAAGCAATGACCTGAAAGCATAAGATGACAGCAAATAGAACACAGTTTAATGTTTCAAAGAATAATGGAAGATTCCATGGGAAAAGCAGTTTGGAACCATCATAGGGAGCTTTAATTCTGGGCTAATGGATTCATACTATGGACAACCGAAGGGCAACCAAAGGTTTCTGAATCCATATTAAAACAAAACAAAGCTCTCTACCAAGGACCTACATGTCCTTGTTTTGGCTCCATCTGGAAACCACCCATCTCCTCAACCTGAAAGATTTCAGCAAACCCAAAAAACTTTAAAGACTATTTTCATGCACAGTGATTTTCTTTTCTCTTCTTCTCTACAGTTGATTTCCTCAAAAAATTCAGGCCTGGTTCTTTCCAACCCACAGTTTTCTTTATTGTGATAAAATACAGATAAAATTTACCATCTTAACTAGTTTCATTAGGCAGAATAGATAGCAAACCAAGGTAAGGAGGGGGAAGGAGACATGTCTCACCCACTAACTCAGTAGTCCTGAGCCTGGTCAAATAAGATTGCCAAGTGTTTTGAAAATCACAAGAGAAACCATGAAAGCACAGGAGAAGGGGAGCCTTTGAAATTCTGTGTGTATCATTTCCACCATCTAAGAAAGCCTTTGGGACTGTTTGTTGATTACCAGGTCCAGAGAAGGGAAGAGGATGGGAACCTAGAAGCTGGCTACAAGCATAAAACCTCTAAAACTCTGAGTCAGGGAACTCAGACTAGCTAGGTGCCCACTTGCAGCTTCATGCTCAAGTGCATTTCATTAATACACTTGCTGTCTTATTTCCACTATACATGTTATCTCTTGCCTGAATTCAACTCTCACAAGAAAGACATGAACTGAGCAGGAGCCCTCCAACTCCTGTCTCTGCAGTAAGTTTTAAGTGTTCAGTTCAGTGGTACTAAATACATTCATAATGATGTGTAAATGATAGGGGAACTCAAGAGTTAAAGATTTTAGCCTCATGAGGGGCTGAGGGGTATAAGGGGACTAAATGGTAATGGAAAAATATAATAAAGAGTATATAAAAATATCTTAGCTTCAGTCATAGTTAATAGGCTTAAGTAATTAATGCATGTCTAAAGCTGTTATTCCAGGAACTGGCATGACCTATGGGACTCCAGGGTATTGGCAAGTAATTCAACCTTTGTGCCCCAGGAGGTCTGCGAGTGATGGAGATGGTATCTGAGCCATTGTGTTCCAGGAAGAGAAGGCCCATGACATATAAAAATCTGTTGATTAGCAGATGAAGAAATACTAGGAATATTGCCATTAAACTGCAACTCTTATCTGATTAACCTTTTCCCATACCCCTTACCTACCCCTTCCTTCTCCTTATAAAAAAGTTTGGCTGGAGATGAGATGTGAAGATGGTTTTTGAGGGTACCTAACCTGTCATCTTCTCAGATTGCCGGGATCTGGATAAAGCGCCCATAAAGATTCAATTCTTGTCTCTATTTACTGGTTCTGGTAGTGACAGGCAGCATGAATATAGACTTTTCCAGTTTCATAATCGTCACCATCATCCAGGTCTAGAACTTATAAAACTGAAAGTCTATATCCTTTAAACAATAACTCTCCCAGACCCTGGCAAAGAACATTCTATTTTTTGTCTCTATAAGGTGTTGACATAAGAACATCCAAAACTGCAGAGAATTTTTATGGGCTTATTTGAGCCAAACAGACAACATATGCCAAGGAGCAAGATTTCAAATGCTCCAGACAGTTAGAGTTTTGTAGCTTCTTTTATGCATTTGAAATGAAGGAGGGAACAGTAAGGAAGACAGCATGAAGGTGGGAGAAAGCAAGGCAAGTATTGGATTACAGAGTAGTTAACAAGATTATGTGCTCTCTTGAGGGTAGTTACATCTCTTTCAAAAGTGAATTAACCTAGATGCACAGGAACAATGGCCATTGCTTATTTAAGGCAAAGATAAAACCTTTTAGTAAAAAGATAGAGCCTAGGGTGGGACTACCCCCACGACCTGCATTAGAAATTTATGATCACATCACCCTGTGAGTTTACTTTCCAAAGAACACCCCCCCTTTTTGTCCGTCTAGAGGCTTGGTTCTCTTAAAGTACTAAGGATCACAGTCTTAATCTGCCATTTCCCAGGCAAAATATGTTTTTCATAGTACTCAATTCAGTAGACTAAATTGTCCGTACAAGAACTTAATGCTAAATGGAAAAACTTATTTCAAAATGCATAAAATGTTAAACTATTTTATTTTTGGCGTCCTTGTAATTTTGATTGTTCTAGATTGATTAATAATCAAATACTACATCTTATACGATGCACATGACTACTGAGCCTCAGAGAGCCCTGCAGTTTGGTTCCCAAGTCCTTAGGAGGGAAGGCAATCCTAAAACAACCAATCTTTGAGCGCCAGGCAGAAGGATGGGAGGGGCTACGAAGGGAAGTGTAAGGGTCTCTATAAATTGTACAAGTTTGCTGATTCTCTAAGCACAACCTTTTCTTGGAGATCAATCTCGGAACTTTGGATAGCAATCTAAGAGGCTTAGTAACAAGTTAACAGAAACAGAAAGGTAGTTTGAGGAGTACTGGGGGAAGAATTTTTAAACCTTGCTTGGAGGTTTCCCTTTTTCGTCCACGGACGGCAATTCCAGATTTCTGCAACCTCTGAGAGATCACTGCACCCAAGCTAAAGCAGGAAATGCTGCGACACAGGAGCAACCCTGGGCGTTGCTCTCCGGAGGCGGTGCAACGATGGGCGGTGCATCGATGGGTAGTGCAACACGGGTGCGCTCCAGCCCGGGAAGTCCCGCCTTACAGAGCGTTCTCCGTCCCGGTCACTGGGCGGTTCTCTGGGAGGGTGGGACCTGTTTCGGCGGGCAATTGTGACGGGTTCACGGGTTGCTACGGCAGACCGCGATGATTAAGCTTTTCGGCTACCCCTAAGAAGGGCGGAGGGGAGCTTCAGAGCTCCAGGAGACGCCAGGAAGCTGGAGCACCGGGGTTCCTACGCTGCCCTCGCTACACCGGTAAAACGGAAATCCTGCTCCAGTGGAGCCAGCAGTCCGGGTGGAAGTGGTGGCCCTGAGGCTGCCCCCTGGGCAGCAAAGGGAGCACTTCACCTGGTAAGAGGGAGAAGGGACACTTGGCGCGTGTCTCCCGCGGTGCCAAAGACTGGAGCCCACCAGCTGCGCTGCAGAAACTTAATGCCTCGGAGCAGCGGAAACGTTCATTTATTTTCTTACTAGACGTTTGTCTAAAACATGGACAAACACAACGCCTTCAGAGTAGTGTTTACCTGGTCCGCAGGGGCGCCTTTTGCTTCAAGACTTGTTTGATGCTTCCAGTATTTGAATTCTGGTAGCTGCTCGGCATAATCTTTAAACATAAAACTGTTAATTTCCTTTCTCCTTGGTTGGGCCAGAAATAATAGTTTTGTCTTTCGTGTGTTGATGTGAAGTATGCCTTTTTAGCATATCGAAATGGCAGTACCTAAAGACGCCATCCCTTCCTTGTCGGAATGCCAGTGCGGGATCTGCATGGAAATCCTGATTGAACCCGTAACACTACCTTGTAATCACACGGTCTGTAATGCATGCTTCCAGTTGACTGTGGAAAAGGCGAATTTATGCTGTCCTTTCTGTCGCCGCCGGGTCTCTTCGTGGGCCCGGTACCATGCCCGAAGAAATTCTCTCATCAATAAGGAACTGTGGGAGATAATTAAAAAGCACTATCCAAAGGAATGCAAAATTAGAGCCTCTGGGCAAGAATCAGAAGAAATCGGTGAGTAAAACCCAGCGTGTTTGGTGGCTAAAAAACCAAAATCCTTTTAAAAATGAGTTACTGCTAATCCATTTTTTAAAAGGCTAGAATCGAAAGCCAGATTAGTATTTGTCTAAGTTATTGACGGGAGGAGGGAGGCTGGGTTCTTTGGGCCCCAAAGTCAGTGACAAGATGGCTGTGTTCAATTGCTATTTGTTGGGTTAAAATGAAAGAAAAAAAAAGAAAGAAAACTCAAAAGAATTGCTTACACAGAGTCTTTATTCTTATATTTGTATAAATGTTCAGATGAGCAATAGTGGTAGTACAGCAACGACAGAGATGAGGAAAGGACTGGATTCTTGTTAGTATTTCGTTTACTTTCACTTATTTCTCTAACTTACTTGGTGATACATCTCCATCTTAAGCATGCTTTGAGCCTAAAGTAGCTTCCTGTGAACAGTTCTCTCTGGTTAGGCCATTTTTATTTAAAGCCCTCCACAGTGTGGACTCAGCAGCTACTGAGTATGCCCCAAATGGAACAGTTGACTGTAGCATCTTGATCACTTATGTGGATCAATAAGCTATGCAAATGTTTTGTGTCTCAGTGTGTCTGTGCTCAGGTGTGCTTGCCTTCTTGTCGTTGTTGGAATTATTTTTATTGTAGTAAATGTATATACAGCAAATTTTGCTGTTTTAATAATATTTTTACCAGCAGTTATCTTTTATTAAAACTGTTTTATTGAACTATTACCTATAATTGATCCATTTAAAGAGTACAATTCAATGATTTTTGATATTTTACATTATATTTACAAAATTGTGGTAAAATATATAACATAAAATCTGCTATTTTTACTACTTTTATTTTAACCATGTAAAAAAATTTAAATTTATTAGTTTTAGAGAGAGAGAGGGAGGGGGCGGGAGAGAGAAACATCCATTTATTGTTCCACTTATTGAAGCATTCAGTGGTCGTTTCTTGTATGTACCCTGACTAGGGATTGATCCCGCAACCTCGGCATAACAGGACAACATCTAACCAACTAAGCTACCTGGGTACGGCTTATTTTAACCATTTTTAAGTGTACAATTCGGTGGCATTAATTACATTCACAAGGCTGTGCAATCTTTACCACCAGCTGTTTCCAAAAACAATTTTATCATCCCCGACTTTTTAACCATTAAGCAGTGACTCCCCATTCTCTCCCCACCTTTCTCATCTACTTTGTCTCTATGAATTTTCTTATTCTAGATATTTTCTATAAGTGTATTCACATACAATATGTGATCTGTTATATTTGGCTCCTTTCACTTGGCATAATGTTTCCAAGGTTCATGCACATTGTAGCATGTATCAACGCTTTATTCCTCCCCGCAGGCTGGTGGGGCTCAGTGCACAGAGTATCAGCCTGTGAACCAAGGAAAGGTCACTGGTTTGATTCCCAGTCAGGCCACATGCCTGGGGGGCCAGGTCCCCAGTTGGGGGCATGCGAGAGGCAACCAACTGATGGTATTGATGTATCTCTTGCACATCGATATTTCTCTCTTTCTCCTTCCCTTCCCCTCTCTCTGAAAGTAAATAAATAAAATCTTTTAAAAAATACTGTATTCCTTTTTAGAGCCGAGTATTTTATGGATGGAGATTATATATAAAATGCTGTTTTGAATCTTGATATGCTGTATATTTTATTAAAAAAATACTTTTAGAGAGAGGAAGGGAGGGAAAAAGAGGGACAGAAACATTGATCATTGCCTCTCATGTGTGCCTGGTCCAGGACCCAACCCGCAACCCTGGCTGTGCCCTGGCTGGGAATTGAACCGGAGATCTTTTGCTTTGCAGGACTGCACCCAACCAACTGAGCCACACTGGTCAGGGTCATTTTAGGGATATAATTTATCTGTCTTTTCATCCACTGATGGATATTTGCATTGTTTCCACCTTTTGGACGAGTATTTGAATATGCTGTCAGTTCTGAATTGCTGGGTAATGTGGTAGTTCTGTGTTTAGCTTTTTGAGGAACAGCCAGACTTCACATGGCTGCACCATTTTACATTCTCACCAGCAATGTATAATGATTCCACTCTCTTCACTTGTTCTTTTTCTTTTTTCCCCCATAACCATCCCAGTAAATGTGAAATTGTATCTTAGTGTGTTTTTTTAATTGTGGTAAATTGTACATAAATTTACCATTTCAACCATTTTTAAGTGCAGTTCAGTGGCATTAAGTACATTTACATTGGTGTGTAACCATCACCCCGTCTCTCTCCACAATTTTTCATCTTCCCAACTGAAATTCCATATCTGTCAAACAATAACTATTAACATTTTACTATACTTGGTGTGCCACATAGCTCTTCATCTATCCATTAGTCTTATTTTTTTATTTCTTTTTCTGTCCCTTAAATATATAAGCCTATATTATTAGATATTATTAAATTATAATTTTTTCTTTTCATATAAGATTCACATATAATGAGATGCACAAATCTTCATTGTACCTTCAATGAGTGTTCACATATATAACCCTTTGTAATACAAACTTCTATAATACAGAACCATCACCCCTGAAAATTCCCTCATGTCCCTTCCTGTTAATTCCTACTCCCATACCCCAAAAGTCAACCACTGTTTCTCTTTTTTCTAACATAGATAGTTTTGTTTGTTCTAGAATTTCATATTGCAATATAAGTGGAATTCTATGAGTTTCCTGGGCTTGCCATACAAAGTACCACAAACTAGGTAGCTGGTTATACAAAATTATTTTCTTATAAATCTGGAGCCTAAAAGTCCAAAATCAGGGTTTCAGTAGGGACATGTTCTCTTTAATTTAAAAAAAAATTTTTTTCAATTACAGTTTACATTCAATATTATTTTGATAAGTTTCAGATGTACAGCATAGTGGTTAGACAATCATACTTTATAAAGTGTTCTTCCTAATATTTTCAGTACCCACCTGGTACCATATATAGTTATTATACTATTATTGACTATTATTGCCTATGCTGCCTTTACATCTTCATGACTATTTTGTAACTACCAATCTATACTTCCCAGTCTCTTCACCTTTCCCTCAAATCCCCTTCCCTCTGGCAATCATCAGTTTAGTCTGATCTTTGTATCTATGAGTCTGTTTCTGTTTTGTTTATTCATTTACACTGTTCTTTAGAGTCCACATAGAAGTGAAATCAGATGGTATTTGTGTGTCTCTGACTGACTGACTTCGCTTAGCATAATACCCTCCAGGTCCATCAGTGCTGTTGCAAATGGTAAGATTTTATTCTTTTCTATGGCTGAATAACATTCCATTGTATGTAAGTACCAACCTTTTTTATCCACTCATCTATTGATGGATACCTGGGTTGCTTCCATAGTTTTGCTATTGTATAATGATGCAGTGAACATAGGGGTGCATATATATATTCTTTCAAATTAGAAGTGGAATTGCTTCATCATAAAGCCTCCATTTTAAATTTTTTGAGGAGCTTCCATACTGTTTTCCACAGTGGCTGCACCAGCTGCATTCCCACCAACATGCACAAAGCTTCCCTTTTCTCCACGACCTTGCCAATGCTTGTTTGTGAATTTGTTGACAATCATCCTAACAGGTGTGAGGTGATATCTCACTGTGGTTTTAATTTGCATCTCTCTTACAATTAGTAACATTGAGCATCTTTTCATATGTCTATTGGCCATCTGTATGAGGGACATGTCCTCTTGAAGAGTCAAGGGGAGAATCTGTTTCACACCTTTCTCTTAGCTTCTGGGTGTTGTTGACAGTCTACGGTGTTCCCTAGCTTGCAGCTGCATAACTCCAGTTTCTGCCTTCAAATCACATGGCCTTCTTTCAATGTGTCTCTGTCTTTACATGGCCATTTCTTTCATCTCCTCTCTGTGTTTCTTTCTTATGAGGACACTAGTGATATTGATTTAAGCCCACCCTACTCCAGTATGAACTCAACTTAATTACATCTGCAACAACCCTGTTTCCAAATAAGGTCACATTCTTAGGTACAGGGGGTTAGAACTATCAGTAGTCATGCAGTGTGTATTTTTTTTTAAGATTCTGTTTGTTTTTAGAGGGGAATAGAAGGAGGCAGAGAGGGAGAGAAACACAGATCAGTTGCCTCTTGCGCACCCTCAACCAAGGACCTGGCCCCGCAACCCAGGCATGTGCCTTGACCAGGACTCAAACCAGTGACCTTTCTGTTTATGGGATGATGCCCAACCAAACCACACCAGTGAGGGGCACTGAACCAGGGCTGTTAGGGCAGTGTGTGTTATTTTCTGCAAGGTTCTTTCAGTCAGTATAAAGTTTAAGATTCATCCTGTGTTATGGGTATTACTGATTGGTTGGTTGATTGGTTGTTTTTTTTTTTTAATCCTCATCAGAAGATATGTTGTTATTGATTTTAGAGAGAGAGGAAGGGAAAGACAGAGAGAGAGAGAGAGAGAGAGAGAGAGAGAGAGAGAGAGAAACATTGATTGGTTACCTCCTGTACATACCCCTATAGGGGATCAAACCCACAACCTAGGCATGTGCCCTGACCAGGAATTGAACCTATAACCTTTTGGTGCACAGGATGAAGCTCCAACCAACTGAGCCACCCAGCCAGGGTAGGGTATTACTAGTTTATTTCTTAATTTTGAGTATCATTTTACTGTTTGTATTATACTTTGCTGGCTGTTCTGCAGTTGATGGCGCCTCAGCTGTTTCCAGCTGTGAAGATTCTTGTACAGGTTTTTTGTGGTCGTATGTTTTCATTTTTTCTTGTGTAAGTATTGAATGGAATTGCTCAGTAATAGGGTAGGTGTATGTTTGGTTGTATAAGAAACTACCAGATCACTTTCCAAAGGTGTCTTTTTTAATCCCAGCAACAATTCACAGTTGATCCTTGAACAACAGGGGTTAAAACTGTGAGGGTCCACTTAACACGCTGATTTTTTTTTTTTTTTTTTTTTTTCAGTAATACCTGTACTGTTTCAGTTGCAGCTAGGAATTGGTGGATGTGGAGGGCTGACTGTATGATTGCTGTATGCCATTTTATGTAGGGACATGAGCATCCTTGGATTTCGGTATCTATGGATTATCCTGTAACCAAAGAATGGAAGAGTAATTTTATAAATAGCTTAATTCAAGTTCAGGTTAGGTATTATTATTTTTATTTTTGGTCCAGTATTGGACACTGAGTTCTTTAATTGGGTTTTTCCTTCAGAATAAAATAAGAAGTATGGGAATAAATTCCTTTTAATGGATTCTTTAAAAAGAAAAGATTTTATTTATTTATTTATTTATTTTCAGAGAGGGAAAGGGAGGGAGGAAGAAAGAGAGGGAGAGAAAACTCAATGTATGAGAAAAAAAAAACAAAACAATATCAGTTGTGTCTTGCATGCCCCCAAGTTAGTACCTGGCTTGCAACCCAGGCATGTGCCCTTACCAGCAATCGAACCAGTGTACTTTTGATTTGCAGGCCAGTGCTCATTCTACTGAGCCACATCAGCCAGGGCTCTTTGAAAGACTTCTCCCTGCCTAGGAAGAACAGTCATTATAAGAAAGCCATAGTAAGTACTGTAGAAATATTTAATTTTAGAGGGTTATAATAGAAGTTTTAGAGTTACCCAAAACTGAACAGTATTGAGAGCTGTTTTCAGTGGATCTCAAAAGTTGACTGTCACAGTGGCATTTAGTGTATAAAACTGATGTTTTCACATTCTTTTTTTTAAAATATATTTTATTGATTATGCTATTATAGTTGTCCCGTTATCCCCCCTTCATTCCCCTCCACCCTGCACACCCTCTCCCACCCACATTCCCCCCCTTTAGTTCATGTCCATGTGTCATAAGTTCTTTAGCTTCTACAT